>CM053337.1:19488487-20170368 GCA_028583605.1 Dastarcus helophoroides | reverse complement strand
AATTTTCCAGAACGGCGAAGTTCTCAAAAGGAAAATGCCCCACTTCAGGCTTTTGAAGTGCCCAAAAGGTCAACACGCACTAGAAAGGTTCTGACAGACAAATTATCGAATGTAGAGCAGACAGTTGTAATAAAACAAGAGAAACATTCTTTGGAATCCAACACAAGCGAGAAGAGCAAGACTGACAATGAAGAGATGCCAGCGCCGAAATTACCGCCCCTTAAGCGCAAAAAAATCAAGAAAGAGAAGTTGTCGATCAATAGCACTATTTCGAACGTCAGTGTGAAATCAGAGAACGAGGTTGTCCGTCGAACGAGTAAAAGGACAAAAAAACCTACCTCGAAATCAACCAGCGACAGAGAATCTGATGTTATTTTAGAGGGCCCAAATATCGAAACCATAGCCTTGGATGATTCAATTGCGACCACATTGACCAATAAATCTGATGCAGAGGAGGAGATTCCAGTGCGAAGCACCCGAACGAAGACTATTAAAAAGAAGAAACCTGTGGAGGCGGAGCCAGTCAAAGTAGATGAGCCTGTTGGGCGGTTAACGCGAACTAAAAAGAAGCTAAAAGAAGATGAAATAAGAGCTAGCACTCAAAGTAAGAAGAAGAGGGAGGAAGACAGAGACAGTCAAGAGTTAAATGAGCAAGTCAGGCAAAAGTCGAAAAGATCGAGGTCCGACAAAGGCGAAAACCAAATTCAAAACGGTTAGGGCTTTTTTCTTCAATTTTATGTTCAAACTCAATTTTTTTTTGCATCAAACGTCGAGTTTGTGTTCAAATTTTGACCCTTATTTCAACAGTCTGAGTTTCGATTTGATTTAAAAAATTCAGGTCGAAGTAGACTGTTGAAATGAGGTTAACATTATTTCCTAAAAATTTGGATTTAAATCCAATTTTTATTTCTTTAAATATTTTGACTTTGCCTTCAGAGTTGAAGTTTTTTTGTTAATATTTTACATTTAAATTAGTTTTTCGTTATAAATTTCAAATTTAAAGTTTAAGTGTTTTTGACTCTGAAATGTTTTGACAAAAATTAATGAATTTTTAAGAGTATTTTTGATATGATTTCGACTGTCTTAAATTTTGATTTAAATCGCCAAAAATTCAAATTTTCATTTTCTTCTTTAATTTTGTATTGTAATGCCAAACTGGGGGATTTTCAGTTTAAAGTGAGAATTTTGAAAGAGAAAAAATCAAAGTTTTTGGAAATTATAAATTTTTAGTTTTATTGATAGTTTAGAAAAAATGTAAACATTTTAAGTGTTTTCCCAGAATTTCAATTTCAAACTTTTCTCAAAATTTAATCAATTCCTCAAATTTTTTTCAATAAACGTCTAGTTTTTTTATTTTAAGTTTATTATCAGTAATTCGAGTTTCAATTTCGAAAATGTTTCGTAAAATTTTGTCATTAAACTAATTTTGAGTTTGTCTGGGAATTTTTAAATTTTTTTGAAAGTGCAATTTTTCTCAGAATTCTGAGTTTTGGACGTTTTTTGAAACTATCCAGGTTGAATTTGAGATTTTAATTTTTATCTGAAATTTTTATAACAAGCTCTTATTTAGCTTTTTCATAAATTTCAAGTTTTCTTGCATTTTTTCTAGAATTCAAACTTGAAAATGTGTTGACATACAAATCTTGTTCCCTGAAACCAAGAAAATTTGATTTTTCCTTGAAATTGCGACTATTTTTCGACACTTTCGAATATAATTTTGAAACTATTTTTTTAATTTAGACTAAACTAAAATTCAAAGAGGTTTCCAGAAATGTTGATTTTTAATCTCAAAATGTTATAACATTACAAATTAAATGTTGACTTTTTTTGCTTTTGCAAATTAGCACATCATTTTTGTGAATAAAACTTTACAATTTTTTTTTCTGTGTAGATATTGTTGAAACACAAGAACGGAAAAGCGACAAGGAGAAGAAGAAATCCGTGAGAAAACCAAAAAACCCATCAATGGAACCAGAGCGAATTGAAGAAACAGAACAAATTGAAAAAACCAAGCAAGTTGAAGAAGTTGAGCAAATCAATGACCGTGACAAAACATTGGAAACCGAATACGAAGATGCGGTTTCAACCTTAGAAGACAAAGTACCCGAGAAGGGTATAGAAAGACATGAACTCATGGATAAGACGATGATCATAGAAAAACCAGTTTACGTAAACAATGGTAACGTGAAAAAACCCGCTAAGAAACAAATCGAGATTTTCAGTCCATTCGACAACAGCCCGGTCAAGAAAAAAGTGGAAGCCTTCGAAAAATTAGTCAAAACTAAAAAAGAAACAACGACGCCCCTCCAAAAGACAGCCAAAGAAAAATTGAAATATTTCACGCCGAATCCACCCCCCACATACGCAACGAGATTAAACTACAACAACTCCCTCTGCATGAATTCACCCCTGGTGGGCTCCAGCGTAGTCAGATCCTCGGAAAAGGACGCAGCCCAAGCCCGTAAGGCGGCGCTTCTTACGGCCAAAATCGAAGAGAAACGTCGCATGCGCGAAGAGAAGATGGCCCGACTGCAGAAGCAGCGCGAGGAAAAGGAGAAATTCAAACAGGAAGCGCTGGAGGCGCAGCAGAAGCTCAAAGAGGAGCGACGGCGGCAGTTGCAGATGGAAAAGCAGGAGAAGCAGCAGAAGCTCGTCGAGGAGGTGGAAAAGAAGCGACTGCTGGCCAAGAAGAAGGCCCTGGAAGAGAAGAAGAGAGAGGAGGCTTTACGGTTGGAGGAGGAAAAGTGTGCGGTGGTGAAGAACCAGCCTCCGATTTATATGATTAGAAAGGCGCCGCGACTTCCCACTGACGACTGCTACGATTCGGATGAGGAAGAATACGCTAACCACCGTCCTAAGATACCAGTGTGGAGCAAAGACAGGATAAAATCTAGAAGGGAGCTTATTCAATTGACGGCTGGCAGCAGTATTAAGAATAGCTTCTTTAGAATGCAAGCTCAGACGGTTGACCTGGCAGAAGTATTCCAAAATCGTGACCTGAGGAATATAAAACGAGGCTCTAGTGCGGTGTGGCATGATCCCCCTCGCTTTACATATTTGGCTCCCGTCAAGGAATGAAACGAAACAAGATAAATGATTCATCCCATTTTGTAGCTTAATTGAAAAAGTGCAGGAAAACAATGAAGGTGTTTTGTTTCCTTACAGAGTTAATTCTAATACATAGCTGTAGACTTTTCATATTCATCTAGTTTTAGCAGTTATTGTGTAACCATTTTCTATATTTTTTCAATAAATAGCATATTTTTATAGATTTTGCTATCACGAAGAGCTCTTGAGAAAACTGCATATCCTAGTGTATCGTTTCAAACTACAAGCATTGATAATTTTTTTTATGTGACCTCAACTCTGTGCACTAAAGTAATCTAATATGCGACATTCTATAAAGCAGTCTGTGTGGCGCACCAAAACAATCCAGTGCAAGGTGTACCAAAGCAGTGTGGAGCTCCAAAGGAATCCAATGTACAAAAACAAAGGCACATAAAAGTTTTGTTTAATCACACAATTGAGCTTTTTTTATATATTTTGATATCTTAAAAACCCTTTGTACTTTTGAGTGTTGATATTTTTCTATGTTATATTTTAAAAAATATTAACTCAAAATTCGACCGTGTGAATAAGAAGGGCTTGCTATAGAAATGTAATCACCTGGGCCCTACCAATAACGAATGTTCCCTGTAGAACATTTAAATTTTTTTGTATTTATTTCTTAGACTCTATTATGTTAATATGTATTTCAATAGAAGTTTTAAAATTAATTCATTGCTTCACTCAATGCCTCCAGTGTTCAAGTCGGTTGCAATTTCAACGCAAAATTCTGAAATTAAAATGAATTATTATTATTAAATGAATTAAACCAGTTTTATACATTTACCTTCAACTTAAGGCTTCTGTCATGTAAATGCTTCATATTTTTCTTAATGACAACAAGCTTATTTTGGTACGTTTTGATTTTGTTGAACATTGCATCTAATTCCTCAGAAAACTGCGCTTCGGACAATTTTAAGTTTTGTTGGTGAATTTCCTCCTCAAGTTGAATTTGCTTTTCACTAAAACAATACTCGATGTAGTAGATAGGTGTTCTTACAAATTGAACTTTACTTCAATTCGCATAATTGCGTTTTCGTGCGAGATAGTGCAGGTTGGTATATCTTTAACAGACTTTCGGACAGAATCTCTTGGGGTGCCCCATTATGATCAGTTGCTCTAGAAATAACAAAAGTTTTCATTGGTAATTTACCGGACAATCATAATTAACCACTTAATGCACACATTAATTTGGGAATCTTTATCAAACTTCATCTTCATTAAACTTTATTAACAATTAAAACAGCAACAGATGGAAATGTCAACTATTTAAAATTTTCTGCCAAAAAATGATGAGTTTTTTTCACTAATTTAGTTTCATGAATGTATATTAACAAGTTCTATGACGAATCAATTCTAAAATGTAGTATACGAGCATATAAAATTTTGTTTCAAAGGTAATATGTTCACTCGTGTAAGGTACAGGAATATTCGTACGGTTTTTATTTTTAGGATGCTTAAAGAACATAATCCTTGAGTAATTTTAAGAAAAACAGTTTATATCAACATAGTTCAGGAGCTGCTTTGTTCTTAAAATGCAGTGTGTTGAGAGTTAACAAAAAAAATTGATTTTATTTTAAATACATTGACATCCCGTTTTTTTCAATTTTGGTAAATACTAAGTATAAAACTAGAATAGCGGCTGCTGAAACTCTCTTTCTACGACGGAACATTTTCTGTGGATATCACAAAAATGAATCTTTTAATTGCGACAATAACAAACCACACACTTTAAATTTCTATTTAAGGAAGCATGAACACAATTAATCACTCAGCGAAGCTTTAAATTGGAATGTCGCCTAGACATAAAATTATACTTGCCGCACTCCAACTTGTAGGACCCACTCTACCGTGTAAACGGCCCCATGCAAGCAACTTGCAGATAGTGTCTGGATAGTGCAGGTAGACTTGCTGAGAGCACTTTCTTTTAAAAACTTGCTTAAGTGTAAACGCTCTCACAAGTCGTTCTCGCAAGTGCTATCGCAAGTTACTATCCCGTGTAAACGGCACATTAGTTAAGATAAATAGTTTAGCATTGATTGAAACGAATCAAAGGTTTAGTCGAGATCAAAGAGTTGGC
Organism: Dastarcus helophoroides; assembly: GCA_028583605.1. Classification (NCBI taxonomy): domain Eukaryota; kingdom Metazoa; phylum Arthropoda; class Insecta; order Coleoptera; family Bothrideridae; genus Dastarcus; species Dastarcus helophoroides. The sequence goes on along the minus strand of CM053337.1, from coordinate 20,165,183 downwards.
AACCTCAATTACGCCATTTCATATGGGCGAATAAGGCTTCCAAAGAGATGTACATTATAAAATTAATTACCCAATATTTATGTTTGCAAAAGAATTCGCATTTTCTGGTGATTTGTGCATCTTGTTACTTTTATCTTGGATTATTTCATTAGATTTTTTGGCAATTATTTAAGTAAATAAAATTGTTCTCCTTGTTAAATCATTTTACTTTGACTTAATTATCGTTTTCAAACATAAACTGTACGCGCTAATAATACAAATTATCAAAAAATAATAAATAATATAGAAGTGTCAAATGGTCACAAGAACAAACATAACCTCAAAACCATAGACTACCTTCAAAACATAACTTTTGAACTATTGTACTTTTGCCCTACTGATATATTTTTCTCTCGGCATGTTATATTAGACAGAGGATTACGTAATAATTTATGACAAGTAATGAAGCTTTTTGTCTAGGTTGTATGTACCACATACGAGTTGTGTCTGCTTGGAAGTTTGTTAAAAATTTGTTTAGGCAATAAAGTCGCACTTCTGTAGAGGAGTATTTCTATGTTCTAATCACAGAACATATAAGAGATTCTAATATCATAGAAACAGATTTACAGATACCTTACTTTGTAACTCTGAGAAACAATCTAATCCCCCATTTTCATTCCTTTTCGATGATTTATAATTTATAGTACAATGATGCAACGAAACGTTTGAAAGAAGGCTTGAAAGATTAACGAAAGGATTCAAAGAACGAAAGATTTGAAAGAAGAAGGTTTCTCGCATTTATATGATCCAAAATAATTCAGATACCGTTTTGTTTACTCAATATACAATATGCAGATTAAAAGTTTGGTACAATACTTCAACATTATACATTTATAGGTACATTTACCAACATAATTTCGTACAGCAGGTCACGTTTTCGTCATAATAAAATAAAAGTTCTCATATTACAAAATTAAAATTTCGATATCCTCGAAAAATTTTTAATTTTTTTTTAATGTCAACCTTAAAATGGCAATTTTGATTTTTTTTCTCACAATTCTACGTTTATAGTTTCAGTTCTCGTGTTTTTTCTAAAATTTCAATGATAAATGAAAAACTTTTTTAAAATTTCAGAATTTTTCTAACAATTATGAAACTTCAATTTTTTTTAATTTCGACATTTTCTACGGTTTTTGATGTCTCTTTTCGAAATTTCAATGTTGATATTTTGACTCCTCTACCCGAAGTTTCCAAAAAATTGTTTTATAATCCTTAATTTTTCTTTATAAACTTTGTATCTCTCTGAAAATGATAGCTTCGAAACGAGTTGTGTTTTTTTAATCTTTCTTGGTTTCAGGAGATAAGATCTGTATTTCAATTTTTGGGTTTTAAAATAAACATTTTATCTAAATATTTGACTTTTTACATTTAACCTTTTGAAATGTTGACCACACTTCCATATTTCCATCAAAACTCAAAATTTCAACCTTTTATAAAACTTTTTGTCTTTTTTATAAACTTGTTGAATTTATTCTGCAAATGCCAACTTTTCTGCTCGATTTTTTAAATAATTTCATTTATGGTTTAGAAATTTTGTAATAAATTTCGAAATTACCAAAGAAATTCGATTTTCTTATAATTTGGAGATTATCTGGTGTTTGGGATATATTTTTTCAAAATTTCACAACTCTCATCTTAAAATTTTGACTTTTTTTCATTTAACCTTCTAAAATTTTGACTTTTCTAATATATTTTTTAATAAATCGTTTTGTTTCCAATAGTTTGAATAATTTTCTAAATTCGATAAAATGTGGATTTGTTTTTAATTCAGAAATTCTCCGGGGAGATCTATTTTTTCGAAATTTCGACTTTCATCTTAAAATGTTAACTTATCTGCTCCAAATTTATGCTACTGTTTAAAAATCCTTGATTTTTTTTTTGTAAATTTCCATCTAAACTCAATATTTCAATCTTTCATAAAACTTTTTGTCTTTTTTATAAACCTTTTAAATTTATTCTGCAAATGTCAACTTTTCTGCTCGATTTTGTTAAATAATTTCGTTTGTGGTTTAGAAATTTTTGTATAAATTTCGAAATTACCAAAGAAATTCGATTTTCTTATAATTTGGAGATTATCTGGTGTTTGTGGTTTATTTTTTCAAAATTTCGACTCTCATCTTAAAATTTTGACTTTTTTTCATTTAACCTTTTAAAATTTTGACTTCTCTACTATATTTTTTCAATAAATCGTTTTGTTTCCGAAAGTTTGAATAATCTTCTTAATTCGAAAAAATCTGGATTTGTTTTTAATATGGAAATTGTCCGGGGAGATTTATTTTTTCGAAATTTCGACTTTTATCCTAAAATTTTAACTTTTCTGCTCCAAATTTATACGACTGTTTCAAAATCCTTGATTTTTTTTTGTAAATTTCCATCTAAACTCAACATTTCAATTTTTCATATAACTTTTTGTCTTTTTTATAAACATTTTGAATTCATTTTGCAAATGCCAACTTTTCTGCCCGATTTTTTAAATAATTTCGTTTGTGGTTCAGAAATTTTGAAATATATTTCGAAATTACCAAAGAAATTCGATTTTCTTATAATTTGGAGATTATCAAGCGTTTGTGGTTTATTTCTTCAGAATTTCGACTCACCTTAAAATTTTGACTTTTTTTTCATTTAACCTTTTGAAATTTTGACTTCTCTACTACATTTTTTTAATAAATCGTTTTGTTTCCGAAAGTTTGAATGATATTCTAAATTCCAAAAAATCTGGATTTATTTTTAATTTGGCAATTCTCCGGGGGGAAGAATTTCGAAATTTCGATTTTTATCTTAAAATTTTAACTTTTCTGCTCCAAATTTATGCTACTGTTTTAAAATCCTTGATCTTTTTGTAAATTTCCAACTAAACTTAAAAATTTCAATTTTTCATAAAACTTTTTGTCTTTTTTATAAACATTTTGAATTTATTCTGCAAATGCCAACTTTTCTGCTCGATTTTTTAAATAATTTCGTTTGTGGTTTAGAAATTTTTGAATAAATTTCAAAATTACCAAAGAAATTCGATTTTCTTATAATTTCGCGATTATCTGGTGTTTGGAATATATTTTTTCAAAATTTCACAACTCTCATCTTAAAATGTTGACCTTTTTTTTTCATTTAACCTTTTGAAATGTTGACTCTCTGCTATATTTTTTAATAAACCGTTTTGTTTCCAAAAGTTTGAATAATTTTCTAAATACCAAAAAATCTTGAATTGTTTTTAATTTGGAATTTCTCTGGGGTAGTTTTCCGAAATGTCGATTTTTATCTTAAAATTTTAACTTTTCTGCTCCAAATTTATGCTACTGTTTTAAAATCCTTGATTTTTTTTGTAAATTTCCATCAAAACTCAACATTTCAATCTTTCATAAAACTTTTTGTCTTTTTTATAAACCTTTTGAATTTATTCTGCTCGATTTTTTAAATAATTTCGTTTTTGGTTTAGAAATTTTGGAATAAATTTCGAAATTACCAAAAAAATTCGATTTTCTTATAATTTGGAGATTATCTGGTATTTGTGGTTTATTTTTCAAAATTTCGACTCTCATCTTAAAATTTTAACTTTTTTTTTCATTTAACCTTTTAAAATTTTGACTTCTCTACTATACTTTTTAAATAAATCGTTTTGTTTCCAAAAGTTTGAATAACTTTCTAAATTCCAAAAAATCTGGATTTGTTTTTAATTTGGAAATTATTCGGGGAAATTTATTTTTTGGAAATTTCGACTTTCATCCTAAAATTTTAACTTTTCTGTTCCAAAGTGCTGCCGTTTTAAAATCCTTGATTATTTTTTGGAAATTTCCATCTAAACTCAAAATTTCAATGTTTTATAAAACTTTGTCTTTTTTATAAACATTTTGAATTTATTCTGCAAATGCCAACTTTTGTGCCCGATTTTTTAAATAATTTCGTTTGGGGTTCAGAAATTTTGGAATAAATTTCGAAATTACCAGAGAAATTCGATTTTCTGATCATTTGGAGATTATCTAGTGTTTGTGATTTATTTTTTCAAAATTTCTACCCTCATCTTAAAATATTAAGTTTTCTGTTCGAACTACAAAATAATTTTATCAAAATTCTTAATTTTCTTTTGAAATTTCGACTTTTAAGCTCAAACATCTTTTAACTTTTCATCATTTTAAATAATCTTGAATTTAATCTTGAAATTTCGATTTTTTTCCTCGATTTTGAAAAGTAATTTCTATTTATTTAAACATTTTGAAATAATTTTCGAAATTTCACAAAAAAACCCAAACTATAAGAAAAGCTTGTCTCTAAATTTTGAAAAAAAGTCGACGCGAGGTCCAGAACTCACAAATTGGTAATTTCTAAAAAAAAATGGAAGACAAATTGATAATTTCTAAAAAAAAATGGAAGACAAATTGGTAATTTCTAAAAAGATGGAAGGCAAAAGGCCCAGCTACCATTGAAATATTCAAACATTATTTTCAAAAAATGTATAAATGTTTCGGTAGAACGGACTGGTCCTTGATTATCTTCAAAAATTTGTGTATAAATTTGTCCGATGGCAAGAAATCTGCAACGACTTTGTTATAAATATATGCATAAGTAGAAAAATTTGTAAAAATGAAACTTGAACTGAGATCATTTATTGCAATCAACGCTGATGATAAGACGTATTAATTAAATTTTGTTTGCAACTCAGACAGCTACAAATTTCGGAATTTTATGGCTGTTTGAAGATCACTTTTGCAGACTTCCGATACCGATTTTTGAACATTGTATTTACTATGTTGAGTGCGAACAAAATTTAATTAGGTTTCGAAAATAATGGAAATTTGAATGGTAACCATTTATTTCTTTATTGCCATAAATTTGGCAAATCAACCGTAAGACTACAACATTTTACGTCATATTTTCCAAGTAAATCTTATCATTAACAACATTCTTTAGTTTCATCGTAGGTGGAAGTTATAATTATTTTACTGCTTCGCACTTTATGTGTTATTTGCATATTAAAATAGGAACAATTGTACACACAGTATTATGTCCCCTTAAAAAAATTGTGCATTAGCACACTTTGTAAGATTTAATAATTTAATAAGCAGCTTTAGGTTATCAGAAGTTATCGCATAATAATGCTATGAAGATTTAAAGCGTAACTACTTAATGACGGAGTTTCTACAGAAAAGGTAGACAAGGCAGACAGAGTAACAATGCCTAAAAGATGGTGCGCATTTTTTTGCTTGTTGGTGTTGTTACAAGCGGGTAAGTTATATTTTGGGCAGCGTCGTAGATAGAGATTGGTCGTAGGGGCGATCGCTACCCAAGAGTGAGGGTTATTTTGTTGTCATTTTGTGTTTCCTACAAAATACTTAGTAATTTTTTAGAGGACCCAAATGCTTGGGTCTCATATCCCTAATCATACTGATTTTGGGCATTTGGGTCCTCCGAATCCCGTCTTCTTTACGTAAAGACATGCTTAACAGACTTGTTTATGCAAATAGGTCTGTCAGGTATTTTTTGGAACGTTTGGGTCCTCCGTATCTCGTCTTCTATACGTAAAGACATGCTTAACAGACTTGTTTATGCAAACAGGTTTATCAGGTTTTTTTTGGGCATTTGGGTCCTCCGTATCCCGTCTTCTTTACGTAAAGACATGCTTAACAGACTTTTGGGCAGCGTCGTAGATAGAGATTGGTCGTAGGGGCGATCGCCACCCAAGAGTGAGGGTTATTTTGTAGTTCTTTTGTGTTTCCTACAAAATACTTTGCAATTTTTTAGAGGACCCAAATGTCTCATATCCGTAATCATGCTGATTTTGAGCATTTGGGTCCTCCGAATCTCGTCTTCTATACGTAAAGGCGTGCTTGATAGACTTTTTGTGCAAACGGGTTTGTCGGGTCTTTTTTTGGACATTTGGGTCCTCCGTATCTCGTCTTCTATACATAAAGGCGTGCTTGATAGACCTTTTTTGTGCAAACAGGGTTTGTCGAGTCTTTATTTTTGGAACATTTAGGGTCCTCCGTATCTCGTCTTCTATACATAAAGACATGCTTAACAAACTTATTTTATGCAAACAGGTTTGTCAGGTTTTTTTTGGGCATTTGGGTCTTCCGTACCTCGTCTTCTTTACGTAAAGACATGCTTAAGAGACTTGTTTATGCAAACAGGTGTGTCAGGTTTTTTTTTGGGCATTTGGGCCCTCCGTATCTCGTCTTCTTTACGAAAAGACGTGCTTGACAGACTTGTTTGTGCAAATATGTCTGTCAGATCTTTACGTAGAGAAGACGAGATACGGAGGACCCAATACCCAAAATCAGTCAACCTGTTTGCACAAAGAAGTCTGTCAAGCACAAAGAAGTTTGTCAAGCACAAACAAGTCTTACAAGTACAAACTTATTTGTGCAAAGAAGTCTGTCAGGTAAGTCATTAGGTATAGACGAGCTTCAATAATAAAAGAGGTTTCTATCAATAGATGCGTCACCAATAAATGAAACAATCGACACTGTAATCTCTAGATTACAGTCGTTGATAGATTATTAAGTCAAAATTTGACGAAAGTGACACTTTATCCTGTCGGTGATGTTTTAAGTTCTTGTTAATTGGTCCATTGCAAACATGGACATGTTTACTAAAGCATTCATGCACGCGTTCGTAAATGCTTCCCTAAAGGTGTCCATAGTTTGCAATGGATTACTCCTACTAATAAGCGTGTATTATTTCGTACAAAATTTCGGACTTATTTCGTAGCGCTAGTGGACAACCAGGCTCTGAGTCCATTAGATCCACACTCCCATTCAAGACCTGGTAAGTACCCTTTACTAGTCAAAAACACTGATTAATGAACGATGTTTTAGATCTTGTGAAAGTAACTCATGTCTCCTTGGATTTGAGCGTTGACTTCCAAAGGAACGTATTCGTGGGTAGCGCCACATTAACATTGCAAAAAATACTTAATATGGACGAAATTGTAAGTGACTGATTTTGCTACGGATTTCATCATTCAAGAATTGATAGGTTTTAGATTCTAAAGATTTGATCATAACTAAAATTGAAGTCGTGGGGACCTTTCAGCAACTACAATATACTATAACCGAGTCATCTACTGCTTTTGGTTCTAAACTGACTGTTAAAATACCTAAAAGTGTTAGGTGAGCTATTTTTTTCAATGCTACTTACCAGGGCTTCGAACCGGAACTGAACCGAAAACCGGAAACCAAAAAAATCGACATTTGTGTCTGAAGGAAAACCGGAACCGAAACCGAAAAGAAAATATCGGTTTATTTCGATTCAGTGCAGATTCAAAAGTCCACAGTTAACAAACCCTCCCCCCTTCAATGTCAATTTTGCATTAATAGTCTCAAATTTCAACTCAATATTTTGCTTGACTATTATTATTGTGTTGTTCGCGAGTTTTTTTTAAAACTTCGCCTTTTTTTATTAAAATTTCGAATTTGAACTTATTTTTATTTTGTCCCATAAATGTCGGCTTTAAATTTAAAATGTTAAATTTTTCTAGAAATATTGATGTTTATTTTTAAATATTCCGACGTTTATCACCAACATTTAAATCAAAAATATGTAGGATTTTTGTAAAATAAATTTGGAATATTTTCTTTAATTTCACCTTTTTTCTCAAAATTCTGGGTTTACATTTTCAATTTTTTCCTATTATTTCAATTATTATAAAACATTGGTGCCGGATCCATAGTTCCTGAGTCACATGGTGTTTGCAGTAACTTTTGATGTGACTCGCGTTGACTATGAAGGAAAAAGGTATCCCATTTGGTTTAATAAATTCATGTCTTTAAATTAAAGTTAGAAACTCTGTCAAAAAATCGAAATTTTAATTTTAAAATCGAAAAAAAAATTTTAAAAACTAACCTCAACGTAAAAAGTTTAACGCAAAAGTCAAAAATTCTAGAAATTATTCGAAATAAATTTATTTAAAAAAATTTAGTTTTCAAACTTTAAGACTCGAAATTATCAAAATAGAGTTTAAAAAGAAAATCTGTGAGATATGTAGGATTTTAAGAAGTATAATTTTCAACTTTCAATTAAAAATTTTATGCAAAACATTGAAAAGATAAACTCTTATAACAAAACTCTTCTCGAATTTTCAATTCTAATATTTAAACACAAAATTTTGAGAAAATATCGCAATTTTGAAATAAAAAACTAAAGGTTATTCACAAGAATTTAGTTCTAACACGAAATTTCGAGAAAATGGTCTAAATTTTGAGTTTAAAATCGAAATTTCGAGAGAAAACGAGAACTTTGGGATTAAGGTAACATTTCGAGATTAAAAGTCAGAATCTCTAAAAAAAGAGTCTGCGTTTCGAGTTTTACATCGAAAATTTTGAAAAATAATAACAAGGTTCAAGTTTGAATCCACAATTTTCACAAGCAAGCTTAAGAAAGTCTTAAAATTTCGGCCTTATTTTCGCATTTTGAGATGAAAGTAAAAAATTCGTTGAAATAGCAATAACTTCAAAATAAAATTTTTGAGAAAAGTTTTTCTTTAATGAATGGAACTTGGAAATTGTGACTTTTTTCTCGAAACTTCAGTTTTAAACTTAAAATTTTAAACCGAACCACTTTAATTTGAGAAAAAAGTTTGAATGTCCAGAGAAGCCTAAAATTGATAAAAATGTATTTCAGTTAATGAGAAATTATGAGAAAAATTCGAATACTTTAGGAAAAACTAGAAATTCATAATTTTTTTACTATAAACTTTCGAGTTTGTAAATGTCAAGTGTCGGAATTTTGATTTTTTTTAATAAATAATGTTTTTATTTTGATAAAAAATTTCTAAAAAACCGTAGTTTTTTTCGAAGTTTTGGGGTAAAACGATATATATATATATAATCAATTCCCTTATACCGTAAGGTGTCGGGATTGGTATTCTCTATTTTATTCACAAAATTTTTTCCATTCCTTTTTGTTTAGCGCTAAAATTTTTGCTTCGTTTAAGTTTAATTGTCTCTTTCTGATTAATTTATCAATGATGTCATCCCATCTTTCTTTAGGTCTGCCTCTACGTCTCCGGTCCGATGTTCTTGCTTCCCATATTTTCTTTACTTGCATGTTATCTTTCATCCTTTGTATATGTCCCCACCAACCTAATTGTTTTTCTTCGACAATTTCTAATACAGGCTTAGCATCCAGTTCTTCCCTCACTTTTTGATTTCTTATTCGATCTCTTCTACTTATTCCCTTTATCGCTCTTAAGAACTTCATCTCGACTGCTTGTATCCGGCTTTTCATTCTCTCCGTTAAAACCCAGGTTTCACTTCCAAATAGTAGTATCGGCTGGAAGATAGTCTTGTATACCAACATTTTCGTATTTTTGGATATTTCTTTCTTCTTGACTATGGTTGCACAGATACTGTAATATGCTTTAAGTGCTTTCTCTATTCGTTCATTGATGTCCCTATCCTGATTTCCTTTATTATCTATTATTACTCCTAAATATTTGAATTCCTTGACCTGCTGTATATCCTTATTTTCTAATCGTATATTTATTTTTTTATTTTCATCTTCTGTTATCGCCATTACTTTTGTTTTATTGACATTTATTTTCATTTGTTTAGATTCTAAAGCATCTTTCCATATTTCTAAGTTAGTTTGTAGGTCTTCGGGTGAATTGGCCATTATTACTATATCATCTGCATATGCACATTCTTTTATACAGACTTTTTGTAGATTGTAGTATCCTACTTGTAGGCCTGTTGTTTTCGTACATGTTTGTTTGAGTATGTCATCTATCAGGATAATGAATAGTAATGGGCTAAGTACTCCTCCCTGTCGTAAACCTCTTGTGTAGAAAGTAGAAGACTGCATATTTCGCGTTCTGACGTAATTTGCATTTTCCTCATATATGCTTTTTATTCCAGCAATTAATTTTCGGCTGACTCCTCGTTGTTCCAAACTTATCCATATTTCTTTTCTGGGTGCTCTGTCAAAAGCCTTTTCAAGATCAATGAACGCTAGATATGCCTCTCTCCGTTGTCTTAATATTTTATCCGTAAGTTGTTTCATCGTGAATATATGGTCCTGTATACTATGGCCTCTTCTAAATCCACTTTGGGATACACTTAATTGTGTTTCTATGACTAAACGGAGCCTGTTTGCTAACACCCTTTCATATATCTTTGCTACCGTGCTCAATAAAGTTATACCTCGATAATTTTGGCATTGTTTTCTATCTCCCTTTTTATATATGGGCATAATAACACCTATTCCCCAATCTTTAGGTATGTTTCCTTTTATCCATGCCTTATTACAAATGTTGTACAAGAGTTTTACACCTTTCTTTCCCATGTGTTTAATCATATCTGGTGTTATTCCATCATGTCCGGGTGCTTTTCCACATTTTGTTGCCTTGATTGCTTCTTCAGCTTCCTCTATCGTAAGTACTCCATTTTCTTCATCTGCTATTGTGTCATTTGTTGTTACTTCTTTGCCTTCTTGTGTCTCTGTTTCCAGTGGATTTAATAGTTCGTAAAAGTATTCTTTCCATCTGTTCATAATTAAATTCTCATCTTTTAGCAACGCACCTTCTTTGCTTGTTATAGTCGTCAATTTTTTTTCTTTTCCTTTTCTTATTGTCTTCACTGCTTTATAAAATAGCCTCCGATCTCCTTTATTTGTCTCCTCCATTTTTTTCCCAAAACATTCCCATGCCTTCTGTTTAGCTTCCAAAACCATTTTTTTTACTTTGGTTCTTCTCTCCTTATACAAAGTGTATTTTTGTGCGGTGTTATTATTTAAGTACTCTTTCCACGCTTGTTTTTTTAATTTAACTTCTTTTTTGATTTCATCGTTCCACCAGGCAGTTAACTTTTTATTGGCGTTGGTTGTAATCGTGCCACATGCTTGTTTAGCTGCTTCTATTACTACCTGCTTAAATATTTGCCATATGTCTTCAATATCTTTTTGTTCAATCTCCTTTTCTATATTACTTATTTTTTCCTCAACAATTTGGTGATAACTGTTTGCTATATCTTTTTCTCTTAATCTGTATGTTTTAATATTTTCTTTTTTTACTGGTGCAGTTTCGTGTCGTTCGTTGTCACTCCTATACCTCTTCTTTTTTCTAATTTTTGCTACAACCAGGTAATGATCACTAAATATTTCCGCACTTCTTTTGACTCTTACATCCGTGATCGATTTCCTATTATTTCTTTGCACAAGTACGTAGTCAATTATGGATCTTTCTTTTCTGTTTTCCGCTATTCTTGTAAATTTATGTATATCCTGGTGTTCATAAAACGTATTTGTTATTATGAGATCGTTCAATATGCAATATTCTATCATTCTTAACCCATTGTTGTTTATTTTTGTTTCCCCTCAGTTTCCACACATTTACATTTCTATTCTCTCTTTTACCCACCCTACTGTTAAAATCTCCCATTACGATAATTTTACCTTTACCTGTCTCTGTGGCCAATGTTAGTTCCTCCCAGAATTGATCTTTATTACTCGCTAAATCATCTTCATTTGGTCCATACACTATTATTATGCATATTCGTTCCCCATATATATCATCAAATTCTATTTTTAGTATTCTTTCAGAAATGCCTTCCCAATTTAGTATATTATCTACTAATCCTTTCTCTATTATGCACCCAACCCCTGCCGCAGCATGTTTATTTTGTTCTACTCCACTGTATATTAAAAGGTGTCCATTTTCTAGCACTAGTTCCCCTTGCCCCTTCTTCTTCGTTTCTGTTATTGTTAATATTTGGATCCCTGTCATTTCAAATTCTTCTATTAGTTCCTCCTCTTTTCCCCTTAGTCCTCTAACATTCCATGTTCCCACTTTCCAAATTTCTTTTCCTGTTTTTTCCTTTTTATTTATTTTTTCTATTGTTGTGTTTTTATGTGTTTTCGTATCCATTTTCATTGCCTTGTTCGTCATCATACTATTTACCTCTTTAGATTTATTGCTCAGTTTTTTGAATTTGTATTTTCTAATTTTTCCTTGATTTTGTTCCATTTCCAAGTTTCTCCATCAACTATTATCTTGTTATATCCCATTTTGATATTCTTACCCATGCGTTTCTCCTCTTCTGCTTTATTTTTTAGTTGTCTCTGCTTCTTCCTTTCTTTATGCGTCAAGTCTTCATTTATGAAATTTTTTTCATTAATTTTTCTAAGCTTTGATTTGTTTTTCATAATCCGTTTCTTTTCATTTTCATTTTGCAATTTCACAAGATATATATTTCTACCAATGTTGTAAGTTTCTTCAACTTTGGATTGTATTTCTAATTTTTCTTTAAAGAAATTTTCCATTTCTGTAATTAAAATTGCATTGTCGTTTGTATTTACTGTTAGACCGTTGACAATTATGTTATTTTTCCTTTTATCTTTTTCGATCCACTCCAAATTATTGCTAATTATTTTTATATCCCTTTTCATTTTCTCGTTTTCTTTTATAATTCACTCGTTTTCTTCTCTTAGTTTGGTGTTTTCGATTTGGATTTTTCTAATGTCGTTATTGTATTTTTTCTGTTCATTTTTTATTTCTTGCATTTCTTCTCTTATATCCTGCATCATACTTAGTATAAGATCAAGCTTATCCTCGTTATCAATTGTTTTTGTTTTTATTGGCGTTCTCGACATTTTTTTTGTTCTCGTTAAGGTTTCTTCTCGTACCCTTTTTCTCTTGCCTCCTTCGTCTGTGGAGGACTCCTCCATGTCGGCGTCTCTCATATAATTGTTGTCCATGTTTATTTCTTTATTTCAGCGCTGATTCCTAATCTGATTACTATATGTTGTGATGCACGTCTTTTCTACGAAAGAAACCGTTCCCCGGTCTATCTCCTCGAAGGTCACGGTTTTTTATCTCTTATCAGAGCTAATACAAATGCAGCATCTTACCTTAAATTACTAATTATTGCACTAACCTGTTTGTCTCTACTGTTGTTTTAATCACTACACTGTTCTTATTGTTTACACCTTTGGTTTACCACAATTTTCAGAAATAATCGCTCATTAATTCCCGTAGAATTTGGGTTTATTAATGGAGCATATATTTAGCAGCTGCTTATGCACGCACCATCACCACATCTCGGGTAAAACGAATTTTTTTATAAATTTGCATTTTACCCACGGCATTAATAACTTCAAATTTTTAAAATCGAAAATACCAGAATTTTCTTAAAATCTGTGGTTATGGTTCAAATTACGTCAAAAAAAAATTTTTTTTGGTCAAAATTTTCAACTTAAAATTTAAATTTTTATATTTTTCCGAAAATTTCAACTTTAGAATCAAAATATTGACTTTATTTCGACTTTTATTTTAAACACTCTGGTTTTCATGAAATTTTGAGTTAGAACCCAAAGTTATTTGAAGTTGAAATTTTTTGATTTGATCTTCTGAGGTCAAAGCGTCAAAAATTATATTTTTTTATTTTTTCTCTTAATTTTTCTCCTTAATCAAAAAATTTCTACTCAATAGGTAAATTTTGGTCTTCATTATTTACGTAATTTGACTTTAATCAGAAAATTTCTAATATAAACTCGCTATTTTAGCTTGTATATCGAATTTCTGACTTTAATTTATCTTTATTAATTTTATTTAATATTTGTGCGACCCAGTTTGGAAATATTTAAATTTTTAATCGCCACATTTCGAGAAAAAAGTGTTTGTAAAAAACCTAAAAGTTTATTAAAAATTTTTATCAATTAAAAGTGCTAACTCGGATTTTCGATGAAATTTGGAATTCTAAACATTTGGTTAAATAATCAAAGTTTCTAAAAAAATGGAAATCTCATTGATTATTAAAGTTTAAATGTTGACAAACGTTTTTCAATCAAAATATAGACTATTTCAAAAAATATGTTAATATTTTTCTCTTCAAATTTAGGCTACTTTTATCTTAAAAAAATTAGAATTTCCAATTTGAACTTTTGACCTTTAGAATATAATAAAATTTCGGAAAGAACCTCAAAAATGTTTTCTTCAAATTTCCTGAAAATTTCAAAATGCTTAAAAGGAATTCAGAATTTGGATACAGTTTTTTTTAATATATTTGATCTTTTTTTTAAATTTTGACATTTATCTTAAAATTTGATATAAAAATTGCAATTTTTGTGGTTTTTTTTTTCTAAAATTTCGATTTGAAACACGAAATGTAGTCGTTTTACAAAGATTATAACTTTTTTATGTTTACACCTAAATCTCAAATTCTAATATTAAAAAGTTGAAATCTTGAGATATTTTTATTTATGAATTTAGTTTGTTTTTTTTGAACTTTGATCTTTGATTGAATTGAATTTAGATTTCTTTCTAGAACTGTGAATTGTTTCCCTTAAATTTGAATGTTTTCCTCAGAATGTCGAAACACGAAATTAAAAAAATGTCGAAACACGAAATTAAAAAGATGTCAAAATTTAACTTACAATATCAAGGTTTAACTTATACTTTTAAGAAAGCAGTTAAAATTTGAAAAAAGCCCTCGAAATTAATGTAATTTTTTTTTCATTTTAATCATAATATTTTGACTTTCAACTGGATGTTCGAGTATTTTCTCTAATCTTAAAATCTCTAGTATAAGTCGAAATTTTGCAAATTAATACTTTTTTAATCTTGATTTTTTTGCAAAATTCTGCCGTTGCTAGTTTCTTTCTAAAAAATTTTACTTCAAATTCAATTTCTTGGCAATACTAACTCTGTTTTATATATTATTTTCTAAAAATAACTTAAATTTATAAATTTTAAGATTTCTAAATAGTTTAAACTCAATATTTTGTAATACATAATGATCATAGATTTTATATTAAAAGATGTTTACTGTGATTCATCTTTTTTTTGCCATCACTTCAATCATGATAATGGTTTTTTATTCTATTTATTCTAAAAGTTAGATTACAAACTTACAATTTCTGCATTTTCTAAAAAAATGACCCTATGATCAAAATTTCAACTTGAATTATTTCCTAAATTTCAGGGGTTATTTATTTAAAATTCGGCTTTTTGTTTCGAGATTACTTGAAATATTTTCTTTCTTTTAAATAAAAAATTAAAAATTAGTCACTCGGAGCTGAACCGAAAACCAAAACCGGAAAAAACCGTTATTTTTGTCGTAACGAAAACCGGAACTAAATCGATATAATTTTTTTTTCGGAACGAAAACCGAAAACCGGAACGAAAGTAATAACGGTTCGAGGCCCTGCTACTTGCAACTAATCACAGAAAACATGGTATAAGAAACCTCTTCTCCAATAACCTTTCTCGTAGTATTTTTTTAAAGGGTTTGTAGAGTACTTTGCAGTTTTCAAAAGCCCACTATCGTTTTCGATGCGATCATTATTTCCCGAGTTATTGACCAACAAAGTCAACGATGATGTTTTGACGGCGATCAGCAAAAAATTTTCGTATAGAGCTCAGAAACCAGTGAAATTAAAGAGGGTTAAATTATCTAGAAGAGTTTTATGATGGGGTTACCATAAACAAATTATTGAGGACTGTGGATTTTTTTGAAGGCGAGCGAAAATTAGAAAAAAAGGTTTTTTCCAAGGTTTTGTTATGGTTACTCAAAAACTGCAACCCCTTAACAATTTTGAACTCAGGCTTCAAAATCTAGACACTTGGAGCTTCAATTTCCCTTTTTTATCTTATTTTGCATACATTTTTCTTCAAGTTACAGTTTTCTGAAAATCTCATACAAATTTGATACTTTTTTTATATTCCTTGATTACTATGACTACTGTTGAAATACAGAACTTGTCCCCTGAAACCAAGAAAGATTAAAAAACACAACAAAGGTTGCTTTAACGCGTTTCGACAGCCAAGCTGTCATCTTCAGAGAGAAACTGGCTGTCGAAACGCGTTAGAGCAACCTTTGTTGTGTTTTTTAATCTTTCTTGGTTTCAAAGTTTAAAAAACACAACAAAGGTTGCTCTAACGCGTTTCAACAGCCAAGCTATCATCTTCAGAGAGATGACAGCTTGGCTGTCGAAACGCGTTAGAGCAACCTTTGTTGTGTTTTTTAATCTTTCTTGGTTTCAGGGGACAAGTTCTGTATTTCAATTTTTGAAGATAACCAAGGACCAGTCCGTCAAACTTACGACTACTGTATTTATAAATGTATGTGTTTTAGTGAAATAACTTTATTTTGGACAAAATTGTGGGCCCTTTACACATGTATTCTTTAATCAGGGGATTTTGAATCGAGTATTTTGATTTATAACTCGAAACATCTCTGAAAAGCTAGTTGAAGTCAAAATCTGGGAAATTCGGGAGTCTAAGGAATCTAGGGAGTTTGAAGCCGAAATTTTACGAGAAACAAAAAGTGAAAATTGTCAGTTTGAACTCTATATTTTAAAAATTATTGCAGCTCAAGCATTAGAATTTATTACGAAACTAGTCCAGACGCCAGTGGGTTGCAATGGCTTGTACCGGAGCAGACAGCCGGAAAAAGATACCCCTTCCTTTTCAGTAATTTTCAGGTATGTTGTGTTATCTACAGTTTCTAAGGAAAGTTTGGAAAAGAAGCCAGTTTAAAATACTTTTAGAAAATTTAAAAATATTTGCACCACAGAATTTGAATTTTTTTTAAATAATTTGACACGTTCAGTTTTAAAATACGTTCAGTTAAAAAATAGGTAAAAGTGTTTTAATAACTTAAAGTGTTCATAACTATTAAACTTTATTAACAATTAAAACAACAGGTATTAAATTTAAAGTGTTACCACCACAACTGTCAATAGTGTTATCTTGGAAAAACAGGCAACTGATTTTTTCATTTTTTTGCAATTTTATCAAGGTTTACGTTATATTAAATATACTTAAATACATAAACTGTTGACTTTAAAGGTATTAAACGTTATTATTTAATTACTTATGCTTTTATTTAAGCAGATTAAATGCAAATTTACCAGGAAAACACGTTTGGGATTATCAATTCGACTATTTAGTAGAAATCTTGAAAGAGAATTAGAAAACAAACTAAAAATATCCACATATTTTTTTCGAACAGTCCTGTTTTTTTTAAGCTTTCATTTAAGCAGATTAAATGCAGCTTTTTCAGTAAAACACTCTTGGTATTACCAACTGGACTATTACGTAGAAATTTTCAAAGAAAATTAGAAAAAAAGGTAAAAATATCTACAAGATATTTTCGAACGATTTTGATTTTTTTCCAAGTTTTAATACGAAACCAAATCAATTTTTTCTTAGTATTCATACATAATTTTTACATTGTTTTTAAAAATGTGAAATTTACGAAGTTTTGACGAGTCTTGACCTTAGCGACGAAATGTTGACCTTAATCTCAAATTTTGGAATCGAAATTTCGATTTATGTAAATTATAGTGTGGCTAAACTGGTTTTTAGAAATGTTTTTGAAAGTTTTTTTGCTCCTGATAACGAAGGCTTCCACGGCCAGAGTCAGTACAGGATAATACTTCTTTCGGTATTGGACTGTGTTCGATTTATGGAAATGTGAAAAATTTAAGATCAATCATAAATTTTCCATATTTTTTATAGATAATTTGTGTTTTTTAAATTCGATTGTAAACAGCAGCTTCATGTAATTTTTTAATAAGTTATTAGTTTTTGTTAAGACGATTTGTTTTTAATTCCAGTTTTAATTATTCTTTTTTGTTTGAAGGTTCGATTATTTATTCAATTATTCAACCTTTTCCAGGAATTTTAATTTTTAGAAATTTCGTTCCCAATTTCGACCTTTGTACTAAGAAGAATTAGGAAAAAGAAATTTGTTATAGATATTTTAAATTTTAAAGCAAAGTTTTACCTAAAATTTCGATTTTAGGTTTAATTAAAAAATAATTCCAGTCTTGTAATGAAAATCGAAATCTCATGAATCAAATTGAAACTTTTTTAAGAAATATTCATTCATGAAATCAAAATTTTATGATTGAAGTCTTGAGATTTGAACAAAGTCTTGAGATTTGGAGCAAAGTCGGAAAACTCAAAATTTCGAGATGAAATCGAAATAGTTCGACCTTGTTTAGGAAATATTGAATACAGAACATCAAAGTGTTGTGGTTAAAGTCTTCAGATTTGAAACAAAGTCTTGAGATTTGAAACAAAGTCGAAAAATTCAAAATTTCACGATAAAATCGAAATATCGAGATCGAAACGAAAAATTTAAGAAAGTCGTCTGGACAAAACTGAAATTTCGAATGTTTTTAAAGGGAAGTTGAAAAGTTGGTCAGGTTGAAATTGAGAATTCCGAGGAACTTCGATTTTTTTTTCTGAATTTACAAAATTTGAAAATTTTTAACATTTTTCTTGACTTAAATTTATTTCGACTTTCGAAGTTGTATTCTTCCTCTTTACAACAAAATTTTCGACTTTATTTAGGAAATGTTAAATGCATCAAATCCAAATTTTATGGTTAAAGTCTTTAGATTTGAAACAACGTCTTGAAATTTGAAGTAAAGTCGAAAAACTCAAAATTTCGAGATAAAATCGAAATATCGAGATCGAAACGAAAAATTTAAGAAAATCTTCTGGACAAAACTGAAATTTCGAATGTTTTTAAACGGAAGTTGGAAAATTGGTCAAATTGAAATTGAGAATTCCAAGGAACTTTGATTTTTTTCTGAAATTACAAAATTTGAAATTTTTTAACATTTTTCTTGACTTAAATTTATTTCAACTTTTGAAGTTGTATTCTTCCTCTTTATAATAAAATTTTCGACTTTATTTAGGAAATGTTAAATACATCAAATCCAAATTTTATGGTTAAAGTCTTGAGATTTGAAACAACGTCTTGAGATTTGAAACAACGTCTTGAGATTTGAAACAAAGTCGAAAAACTCAAAATTTCGAGATAAAATCGAAATATCGATATCGAAATGAAAAATTTAAGAAAATCTTCTGGACGAAACTGAAATTTCGAATGTTTTTAAAGGGAAGTTGGAAAATTGGTCACGTTGAAATGGAGAATTCCGAGAAACTTAGATTTTTTTCTGAAATTACAAAATTTGAAATTTTTTAACATTTTTCTTGACTTAAATTTATTTCGACTTTCGAAGTTGTATTCTTCCTCTTTATAACAAAATGTTCGACTTTCTTTAGGAAATGTCAAGTACATCAAATCAAAATTTTATGGTTAAAGTCTTGAGATTTAAAACAACGCCTTGAGATTTGAAACAAAGTCGAAAAACTCAAAATTTCGAGATAAAATCGAAATATCGAGATCGAAGTGAAAAATTTAAGAAAATCTTCTGAACAAAACTGACATTTCGAATTTTTTTAAAGGAGAGTTGGAAAATAAGTCAGGTTGAAATTGAGAATTCCGAGAAACTTCGATTTTTTTTCTGTAACTATAAAATTTGAAAATTTTTTTGACTTAAATTTATTTCGACTTTAAGTCTTATTTTTCTACTTTAGTAGAACAAAATTGTCGATCTTGTTTAGGAAATATTGAGTACATAAAATCAAAATTTTATAATTAAATTCTTAAGATTTGAAACGAAGTCTTGAGATTTGAAACAGAGTCTTGAAATTTGAAATAAGGTCGAAAAACTCAAAATTTCTAGATGAAATCGAAATATCGTGATTGAAGTGAAAAATTTGAGAAAACCTTCTGAACAAAATTGAAATTTCGAACGTTTTTAAAGAGAAGCTTGAAAATATGTCAGGTTTAAATTAAGAATTCCGAGAAACTTCGAATTTTTCTGTAATTACAAAATTTGGAATCTTAAAATTTTTTTGATGTTTCGAAGTTGTATTCTTTTACTTTATAACAAAATTTTCGGCTTTATTTAGGAAATGTTAAGTACATGAAATCAAAATTTTATGGTTAAAGTCTTGAGATTTAAAACAAAGTCTTGAGATTTAAAACAAAGTCGAAAAACTCAAAATTTCGCGATGAAATCGAAATATCGAGATCGAAGTGAAAAATTTAAGAAAATCTTCTGCACAAAATTGAAATTTCGAATGTGTTAAAAAAGAAGTTGGAAAATAAGTCAGGTTGAAATTGAGAATCCCGAGAAACTTCCATTTTTTTCTGTAATTACAAAATTTGAAATCTTTTAACATTTTTTTGACTTAAATTTATTTCGACTTTCGAAATTGTATTCTCCTACTTTATAACAAAATTTTCGACTTTATTTAGGAAATCTTAAGTACATAAAATTAAACTTTTATAGTTAAAGTCTTGGGATCTGAAACAAAGTCTTGAGATTTGAAACAAAGTCGAAAAACTCAAAATTTCGGGATGAAATCAAAATATCGAGATTGAAGTGAAAAATTTGAGAAAACCTTCTGGACACAATTGAAATTTCAAATGTTTTTACAGGGGAAATTCGAAAATATGTCAGGTTTAAATTGGCAATCCCGCGAAACTTCGAATTTTTCCGCAATTACAAAATTTGAAATCTTTTAAAATTTTTTTGACTTAAATTTATTTTGGCGTTTCTAAGATGTATTTTTCTACTTTATAACAAAATTTTCGACTTTGTTTAGGAAATATTAAGCACATAAAATCAAAATTTTATGGTTAAAGTCTTGAGATTTAAAACAAAGCCTTGAGATTTGAAACAAAGTCGAAAAACCCAAAATTTCGAAATGAAATCGAAATATCGAGATTGTGGTGAAAAATTTAAGAAAATTTTCTGGACAAAACTGAAATTTTGAATGTGTTTAAAGGGAAGTTGGAAAATAAGTCAGGTTAAAATTGAAAATTCCGAGAGACTTCCATTTTTTTCTGTAATTACAAAATTTGAAATCTTTTAAATTTTTTTTGGACCTAAATTTATTTTAACTTTTCGAAGTTGTATTCTTCTACTTTATAACAAAGTTTTCGACTTTGTTTAGGAAATATTAAGTACATAAAATCAAAATTTTATGGTTCAAGTCTTAAGATTTGAAACAAGGTCTTGAGATTTGAAACAAAGCCGAAAAACTCAAAATTTCGCGATGAAATCGAAATATCGAGATTGAAGTGAAAAATTTGAAAACACTTTCCGGACAAAATTGAAATTTCGAGCATTGTTAAACGGAAGCTCGAAAATATGTCAAGTTTAAATTGAGAATTCCGAGAAACTTTGATTTTTTTTCTGTAATTGCAAAATTTGAAATCTTGTTTTGACTTAAATTTATTTTGACGTTTCGAAGTTGTATTCTTCTACTTTATAACAAAATTGTCGACTTTTATTTAGAATATGTTAAGTACATAAAATCAAAATTTTATGGTTAAAGTCTTGAGATTTGAAACAAAGTCTTGAGATTTAAAACAAAGTCGAAAAACTCAAAATTTCGAGATGAAATCGAAATATCGAGATAAAATCGAAATATCGAGATTGAAGTGAAAAATTTGAGCAAACCTTTTGGACAAAATCAAAATTTTGAACCTTTTTAAAAGGAAGCTCAAAAATATGTCAGGTTTAAACTGAGAATTCCTAAAAACTTCGATTTTTTTCTTTAATTACAAAATTTGAAATCTTTTAACATTTTTTTAACTTAAATTTATTTTGACGTTTCGAAGTTGTATTTTTCTACTTGATAACAAAATTTTCGACTTTGTTTAGGAAATGTTAAGTACATTAAATAAAAAATTTAAGGTTAAAGTCTTGAGATTTGAAACAAAGTCTTGAGATTTGAAACAGAGTCTTGAGATTTGAAATAAAGTAGAAAAACTCAAAATTTCGAGATGAAATCAAAATATCGAGATTAAAGTGAACAATTTGAGAAACCTTTTGGACAAAATTGAAATTTGGAACGTTTTAAAAGGGAAGCTTGAAAATATGTCAGGGTTAAATTGAGAATTTCGAGAAACTCCGATTTTTTCTGTAATTTACAAATTTGAAATCTTTAAAGATTTTCAATTTGTGACTTTTTATTTTCTCATTAAAGTCTTATTTTTCTACATTATTACAACATGTTCGACATTGTTCAGAAAGTGTTGAGTACATAATATCAGAATTTTATGGTTAAAGTTTTAAAATTTGAATCTGAATCGAAAAAACGAAATTTCGAGATAAAATCACCATATCGAGATTAAATAATAATTTCAAGAAAATATTAGAAACTGTTCAACTATTAAAATTATTCAAATACTGAACTTTCAGAAATTGTCCAACATTTTGAAAGGAAATTTCGGAAAATTGGAAATTTCAAATTTAAATTGGGAATTCACGAAAACTTCGATTTTTTCTGGACTTTACAACATGTGAAGTATAATTTTAAAATTCTCAACTTGTTACCTAAATTTTTGACTTTCTAATCAAATTTTGTAACTTTGTTGACTTTGTAATTCGAATTATGATTGTCAATGTCAAAATTCGAGGTGAAATTTGAAGAATAAGCATGAATTGTGAAAAAAAATCAAAATCATGCGAAGAACTTTTGTTTCGGTTTCATAAAATTTGAAACAAACTGGAATTTTTTAAAAGACAGTTGAAATTGGAAGAAAAGCATTCAATATATATGAAACTTTTTATTTATAAATTCAGGTTTTTTTTCTGTAATTTCTACTTCTCGTCGAAAATTTCTATTTCGCTTCGAATTTTTGTTCACATTTCTACTTTTGTTTGCATAAAACTTTGACTCTGTGGCTATATTATTATGGTTGATCATTGATACATCATTTTTGTTAAAATTTGGATACTTTTGGAAAATATTTCGTTCTTTTTTTTGTTTTAGTCACTAAGCTCGGGTATATAAAAGAAATCCAAAATAAGTGATGTTAAAATTTGGATACTTTTGGAAAATATTTCGTTCTTTTTTTGCTCACAGAGAAAAATAAAAAGAAGCAAATTAAAGCTACAAGTTTCTAGTTTTTAGGATTCAAGTTCAAAATTTTTAGCTTTGGCAGTTTTTAACCAATCATGTTTATTGACTAACCCTTTGCGAGTGGACTGAACTTAAAAACCATGTGCCAAAAATGTTTCCAAATTATTTTTTATCTTTGAAAAGATCCAGGGAATTTTTTTCCAGTGATCCCACCATGAAATTTCAATTATTTTTGATTGACCTCCTAGGTCTGCACGATGGTTTTTCGCTGTATCATCGTTGTCTAAGTCTAAAACAAACAAATATTTTTAATTTTTGACGTTAGCAATTAATAACTCGGAAAATAATAATCTTACAGAAAAGCGAGTAGGGTTCTGAAAACTAGAAGGCATTCTCTAGAGCATCTAGTTGTTGATTTTTAATAAAAAAAATGTGTAGTACGAAAAAATCTAAATAAAAAATTCGATAGTTAGGGGCGTTCGCTCAACTTGGCACCAATTTTTTTACCTCTTACTCAATATATACATATTTTTTAAAATAAAACCAATAAGTAGGATTTGTGGAGAATGCTTTCTAGTTTTCAAAACTCTATTCGCGTTTTCTACACGATCGTTATGTCCCCAGTTATTAATTAACGAAATCAAAAATGACTCTTTTGATTTGAATGACAATAATTCCGCGAAAAATCATCGTGTAGAGTTAGGGGACCAATTGAATTAAAGAGAATTAAGTTATGTAGACAATTTTTATAATGGGATCAATAGAAAAAAAATATTGAAGTCCCTAAACATTTTTAAAAACAAACAAGAATTTTAAAAATAATTGGGCTCACGCTTTTCTTATGATTAATTAAAAATTGTCAAGGCTTAGATATTTTGAACTCAAGATCTGGTAACTGGGAACTTAAAGAACATTAATTTACTTTTTTATTTTTCTCTACGATTCATCGAGTTGTAGCCTTTTAAAAATCACCTAAAAATTTGTTTTTTTTTACATCCCTTGATTTCTGTACTTCATGTATGTTGTTATTATTAGTTTAACTTTTTTAGTTTATCCATGCAAGATCATTCTTGCCATGTCAAGACACCCCTGGCCTAAAATTCACCTACGAAGCTCGCGTAAGTACAATTCAAATCAACCACCAATATTAAATGTACTTAAAGCCACATCCAACAGATTACAGTACCATCCGAGCTGACTGTTATTATGTCTGGTGTCAATTACAAAGTACAAGATCTATCCTACGGAGAAAGGACGTTTTATTTTATACAAAACAACCCCATATCAGCATATTTAATTGCCATAACGGTAGGCGCCATACAGCAGAAGCAAATAGGACCAAGAACAAGAGTATGGGCTGAAATTGAGACATTAGAAGCGGCCGCGTACGAATTCGCTTACACCGAAGACTACATTAGGGCAGCCGAAGATATCTGCGGTGCTTACGTATGGACAGTCTTCGATTTGTTGATTTTGCCCCCTAGTTATCCCTACGGTGGAATGGAAAACCCATGCATAACGTTTGTAACACCAACACTTTTGGTACTTTCACGATTATATTGAATCCAAATAGTGCATTAGGTTGCTTTCAGGCAGGTGATCGATCCCTGATTAACGTAATAGCTCATGAACTGGCACACAGCTGGACAGGGAATTTGGTCACAAATAGGAATTTTGAACATTTCTGGTTAAATGAAGGGTTCACCACTTTCGTTGAAAGGAGGATCATTGGAAGGATGACAAGTAAGGCCGATGAAGATTTCCTTGCTATAGGAGGACTTGCAATATTGGAGGAAAATGTAAGGCTTTCCACATTTTTGAAAAAATTCTAAATTTATAGGGCAGTCAACTTTCGATCGCCCCATAGCAAGTCATGGATATACTGTGGATGTTCATTAGGAAATAAATATCAAATGTATATCCATATCCATGACTTTCTATGTGGGTTATAGTAAAAAAACAATCAGATATTCTCTGTATCTTCTTTGCGAAGTAGTTATTTTTAATCATATTGGCCTTTTCTTCGCCAGTTCCACAATTCTAGATATTCAGTAGTCTTCTGTTAAGGATTGGCAATCTCTTCTAGATTGCTCCAAGCTCCGACTGCGTTGAATCTTTGCCAATCCTCCTTCCACTTCTAGATCTTCAGTAACCTTCTGTTAAGGATTGGCAGCAATCGTTTCTTGGGGTAATCTATAAGAGATTGCCAATAATTAACAGAAGGCTACTGAATATTTAGAATTGTAGAAAGACATGTTAGGATTGGCAATCTCATAGATTGTCCCAAGCAGCGATTGCGTTGAATCTTTATATAATTGGCTTTTTCTTCGCCAATTGCTCCTTCCACAATTCCAGATCTTCAATATCCTTCTGTTAAGGATTGGCAAAGATCCAACGCAATCGCTGCTTGGGGCAATCTATAAGAGATTTCCAATATTTAACAGGAGGCTACTGAATATCTAGAATTGTGGAAGGAAGTGTTAACGATTGGCAACCTCTTATAGATTGCTCCAAGCAGCGATTGCGTTGAATCTTTGCCAATCCTCCTTCCACTATTCTAGATCTTGAGTAACCTTCGGTTAAGGATTGGCAGCAATCGCTGCTTGGGGTAATTTATAAGATATTGCCAATAATTAACAAAAGGCTACTGAATATTTAGAATTGTAGGAGGTGTTAAGGATTGGCAAACTCTTATAAATAGCCCCAAGCAGCGATTGCGTTGAATCTTTGTATAATTGGCTTTTTCTTCGCTAATTGCTCCTTCCACAGTTACAGATCTTCAATAACCTTCTGTTAAGGATTGGCAAAGATCCAACGCAATCGCTTCTTGTTAAGAATTGGCAATCTCTTATAGATTGCCAATACTTAACAGGAGACTACTGAATATCTAGAATTGTGGAAGGAAGTGTTAAGGATTGACGACTTGGCAACCTCTTATAGATTGCCCCAAGCAGCGATTGGGTTGAATTTTTGCCAATCTTTCTTCCACTGTTCTAGATCTTCAGTAACCTTCTGTTAAGCATTGGCAGCAATCGCTGCTTGGGGTAATTTATAAGAGATTGCCAATAATTAACAGAAGGCTACTGAATATTTAGAATTATAGAAGGTGTTAAGGATTGACAATCTCTTGTAGATTGTGCCAAGCAGCGATTGCGTTGAATCTTTCTATAATTGGCTTTATCTTCGCCAATTGCTCCTTCCACAATTCCAGATCTTCAATAACCTTCTGTTAAGGATAGGCAAAGATCTAACGCAATCGCTGCTTGGGCCAATCTATAAAAAATTGCCAATACTTAACAGTAGCCTACTGAATATCTAGAATTGTGGAAGGAAGTGTTAAGGATTGGCAACCTCTTATAGATTGCCCCAAGCAGCGATTGTGTTGAATCTTTGCCAATCCTCCTTCCACTGTTCTAGATCTTCAGTAACCTTTTGTTAAGGATTGGCAGCAATCGCTGCTTGGGGTCATCTATAAAAGATTGCCAATAATTAACAGAATGCTGCTGAATATTTAGAACTGTAGAATGAGGTGTTAAGGATTGGCAACTTCTTAGATTGTCCCAAGCAGCGATTGCGTTGAATCTTTGTATAATTGACTTTTTCTTTGCCAATTGCTTCTTCCACAGTTACAGATCTTCAATAACCTTCTGTTAAGGATTGGTAAAGATCCAAAGCAATCGCTGCTTGGGGCAATCTATAAGAGATTGCTAATACTTAACAGGAGGCTACTGAATATCTAGAATTGTGGAAGGAAGTGTTAAGGATTGGCAACCTTTTATAGATTGCCCCAAGCAGCGATTGCGTTGAATCTTTGCCAGTCCTCCTTCCACTGTTCTAAATCTTCAGTAATCTTCTGTTAAGGATTGGCAGCAATCGCTGCTTGGGGTCATCTATAAGAGATTGCCAATAATTAACAGAATGCTGCTGAATATTTAGAACTGTAGAATGAGGTGTTAAGGATTGGCAATTTCTTATAGATTGTCCCAAGCAGCTATTGCGTTGAATCTTTGTATAATTGACTTTTTCTTTGCCAATTGCTTCTTCCACAGTTACAGATCTTCAATAACTTTCTGTTAAGGATTGGTAAGATCCAAAGCAATCGCTGCTTGGGCCAATCTACAAGAAATTGCCAATACTTAACAGGAGACTTCTGAATATCTAGAATTGTGGAAGAAAGTGTTAAGGATTGGCAACCTCTTATAGATTGCCCCAAGCAGCGACTGCGTTGAATTTTTGCCAATCCTCCTTTCACTGTTCTAGATCTTCAGTAATCTTCTGTTAAGGCTTGGCAGCAATCGCTGCTTGGGGTCATCTATAAGAGATTGCCAATAATTAACAGAATGCTGCTGAATATTTAGAATTGTAGAATGAGGTGTTAAGGATTGGCAATTTCTTATAGATTGTCCCAAACAGCGATTGCGTTGAATCTTTGTATAATTGACTTTTTCTTTGCCAATTGCTTCTTCCACAGTTACAGATCTTCAATAACCTTTTGTTAAGGATTGGTAAAGATCCAAAGCAATCGCTGCTTGGGCCAATCTACAAGAAATTGCCAATACTTAACAGGAGACTACTGAATATCTAAAATTATGAAAGGAAGTGTTAAGGATTGGCAACCATTTATAGATTGCCTCAAGCAGCGATTGCGTTGAATCTTTGCCAATCCTCCTTCCACTATTCTAGATCTTCAATAACCTTCTCTTAAGGATTGGCAAAGATCCAACGCAATCGCTGCTTTGGACAATCTATAAGAGATTACTAATCCTTAACAAAAAGGTTGCTGAAAATCTAGAATTGTGGAAGAAGCAATTGGCGAAGAAAAAGCCAATTATAAATAAATGAAAAAAAAATCACTTACAGTTCTTTTTTGTTTTAATTAAGAATTTTTGTACAGAAAATTTGATATCATTCCTTTTGGTGATTTCCATTAACACTGAAATGAAGAAAAATATCCCCATTTATTCTGGCATACTGAGTTAATTATAAATATTAAAAAAGAATGTGTTTTATGCGAAAAATAAGTAGTTTTTTTATCATAATTTTGCTAGGAAAACTTACCAATTTTTTATTTTTAATGTTACTGGAAAGCACCAAAGGGAATAATATTAATTTTTGCTTAATTATTCCTAAGAGTAAAGCCCTTGATAACTTAAGTATAATAAATAGAACAAAATAAAAATGCCATAAAATGTTTTAGATAGCGTCATTTGGAGACAATAATCCTTTAACTGAACTAGTAGTAGATCTCACAGGCATAGATCCTGACGATGCATACTCCAGAGTACCTTACGAAAAAGGACAAATCTTCCTACGTTACTTGGAGGATTTGGTTGGAGGACCAGGTACCCAAAACAACCTTCTACATCCCAATCTTACACTCACACGTTTTCAGCTATTTTTGAAGTATTCATGAAAAAGTACTTCATCCAATTCAAATACAAATCCTTGGACTCTTACGACTTCCAACAGTTTTTTATTTCTTACTTTCGCAACCTAAGCATCATTCAAACCATCGATTGGAATCTCTGGTTTAAAGGCACCGGTATGCCTCCCGTTATACCCAAATTTGATGACACCAAAATCGTGATTTGTATCCAAATCGAAGAAAAGTTGGTTATGTGGAGGGATAGGGAACCCATTCCGATCACTAAAGTGGATGTTATTACTTTGACGACCCAACAGAAGATTTATTTGCTCCAAAGATTGATTGATAGAGAGCCGTTTTCTATTAGAAAGCTCATAGCAATCGAAGAAGTGTTCGGATTTTACGAGACGAAAAACGCCGAGATTAAATATAGATGGCTGCGTTTGGGCCTTCGGTCTCATTGGGAGGAAAAACTGACTATTGCGTTGGAATGGGTCAATCAAGTGGGGAGAATGAAGTATGTTCGACCACTTTACAGAGAGATGTACGCCTGGTGCTACGCCAGACCACTAGCGATAGAGAACTTCCAGAAAAACAGGAAGCATATGATGCACGTTTTGGAACAGGGACTTATACACGATCTACACCTGTACTCTGTCTGATTTGACTTTGAAATAAATGTGATCGTTCTTATTTGCTTTATTACTTATCAAAGAGTCATTCAGTTAATCTCTATAACGAAATCGTTTTGGAATAAGGATAAAAAGGCCTAAAAATAAGCGAAAAACGACCACCGACGAACAAAAAAGTCTCATGCCTCTACCTTTGATGGCGTGCATCTTTAAATTATACAGTAGAAGCATCGTCCATTGATGCCCCATCTTACCACCCGCCATCCTGAATTTGAAAAAAAAAACGCGAAGATTTGAGCTTATATCGAAAATTTTACTGAAAAATGAAAATTAAAAACGCTTAAAATTATTAGAAAATGATTAAACTTTGTGAAACACTTAGAATTTAAAAAATCAAGTTCTCAAAATTTCAGTAAAAAAGGTGAAGTATTGAAATTAACATTTTCAGAATAACAACGAAATATTAAAAAAATCATTGAGTTTGTAAGAACTTTTAAAAAAGTATTAATTCTGAATTTTTATGAAAGCATACTTTCAAGTTTCCAAAGCTATCAAAATTTATGGTAGACAATTCTTAAGAATTCAAGATTTTCTAGAATTTTAGGCTATTTTTGATAACTTTAACTCAGTGCTGCAAAATTTACCTCCGAATTCCAAAACCTCTACCGTTTATCTTAACATTTCAACTTTGAGCTTCATTAATAATATTAAAAGCCTATTTTATTACACTACCATTTATTTACAATATCAAACTTATCGTAAAATGTAATCCTTAGGATAATCTATCAATTTTGGATATTCTTCAACTTCTTTTTTATCGTAATGATCCAACCTCTTTGGTACTGGCCTCAGTTGTCTAATTTGATTAGAAACGTTCTTTAATAGATCCTGGGGTACATTACTATCGGGAAAAATGTGCAATCGCTCCATAGTGTATCGCCTTTGTAAGTTACCATCCATACTATTATACACTGCTTTTCTCAACACCTAGACACAAAAAATTAATTAGACCAATATTAAACACTCAAAATACACCTGTACCATCGTTGGGTCTTTACTATGAAGTTCCCAAGCTAACGTCCAAGTTGCTCCACCAGGGTAACCTGTATGGTGAAAATAGACTCGTTTTTTCCACTCGTCGCCCGGGAGCGCTATATCTCGACTGTTAATGACGATAACATGATCCCCGCAGTCGTCTAAAACCAAAATAGTTCTGTTGAAAACACTCACGGACCATAAGATGCTGCTTACTCATTGGGTGATATATCGGTTTGTGCATTCCCATCAAGTGCTTTTTCAAAACTTTTGCTGAATCAAACGGATTTTGCCAAGCCGCATCGTATATGTGCCAAATTCGAGCGAATGTTGCCCATTGCTGTAAATACTTGATGAAATATTGTGATTTAACGTCGGATGTCTTACCTGGACCCGCTTCAAGGATGCCATTTTATGATTTATGGGGCCGAGCGAATTATGTGGGGCTTATTAAAGTAGAATATACAAAAAATATGCAATTATTCCAAATTTACGCTTTTTTCCTATGAAGTGACATTAGAATTATTAGGTTAGAATCAAAGACATAATCAAAATCATAAAGAAATTTTGAGGTTACAATCATAAAACAGTTATGCAATTTTGAACTACCCATAGAAAAAAAAATGATAGTTACAAACATATAATATTTATATGAAGAAGTGTTTCTAAAGTGTATAAAATATGACTCTGAAACCGACGAGGCCACCTTACAATGTCAACCTTTTTAAATGAGGACGTATTAATGTTTAAATTTTATAAATTTGGTGACCATATTAGTTAATAACCAGCGTACCTATACATGTCATGATTTTTTACTTAACAAATTTGATGGTTTAAATTTGCCACCTTTATTTTTTTTATAACTATCATATCGCATGACTCAATACTTCTTCGAAAATTATCTTCACATTCCAAATTCATTTTATTTATGTTTTGCATTATATCTAAAATTTAAATTAAAAATTCCGCCATTTTCTAAAAAATTAGTTTCTATTTCTGGTAATGTCTGCTTTACTTTCTTAAAATTTAGCCAAAAATAACGAATTATCCTAAAAAAAATATCGATTTTGTAAAATAAGTTGTAGGAGTTTCCTTAAAATTTTTATTTTTGTCTAAATAAGGATTTTTTTTATTTTTAAAATTGTAAATTGTAAACAATAACTTGATTCATTTTGGAAGTCGCCATTTTTTGAAAATTTGCCTCGAACTTTCTGAACGACGATACTCTTAGTAAGTTAAGATTTCGGATTTTAGGTTGAAATTTTTAAGCAAAAATACAAGTTTAAGTAAAAGTAAGGAATATGTATAATATTTAATGAAATAAAAATTGGGATTTTAAGTTTGAAATTGAATCTGGAGAAAAAAATTCCATCATTTAGTAATTCAATCATCGGTTGAAATGAGTTCCAAAAGTTATTTGTTAAATAAATTTAATGAATAGAAATTTATTGACGGAATTAAAAGCATACGCACATTGAAAAACGCAAAAAAATTGTTTTCAACGTTATGAAGGCTTCAATCGGCTAGTTTGGATATATCACAACGCAAAACATATTTCTTGTATATTCTCTATCATTTATTTGCGAAGTATTCATATTTGTATGCAGTTTTCTTAAATAGAAGGTACTGAAATTTAGGATTGTGAAAGGAGTGACCGGCGAAGAAAAAGCTAATAAAACTGCATACAAATATTCTTTGTAATCAGAAATTCCTTATTTATTGAAGGTGTGGCGATATACCTAAAATAAACCGACTGACAAGGCAAGTAATAACTCTGCTATAAATATCTAATCAAATTTTTGTGGGAATTTCTATAGCGCCATCTACTTGGGCCATGGAAATTCAGCGTTCATACATTAATGCACATGTAGTTGGTCGTCTCATTGTCACTGTTTCTATGCTTTGGAAATGTCATTCTATGAATACATAGTGTCTATGAATGTATCGGAATTTGATAAATTTATCCGCAGTTTTTAATTATCCTAATTATTCAAAAAGTTTAAATAACATGTTAGTGATATAAAACATGTTAGTGCTATAAAAATAGTTATTCTCAGGCAGGAAAAATAACTCACATCAGAATAAATCTATGTTGCTGATGTTAGATTCTATGATATGTCAAGGTGTGTTTACGTTTTCGTTAAGTGACCGGTTTTAAAGGTTAGATCGAAATCAAATCGCAGATTTTTATCACTTATCAGATAGATACAAGTTTCTGATTAATCACCACCTTAATCTCTTGTCGCCAAGTCACGCAATAAAATGGGCAAAGAAGGTTTAAGTCCTCTAGATCCCAGTTCCTTTTCTAGGCCTGGTAGGGTTGAATTGAATGGAGTAATTCGCGTTATAAATATCATTATGATGTTGCAGAGCTCGCCGTCGTCAATAATATAAGCTTAAACTTAACCGCCAATTTCGACAAAAGAGTTTTCAGCGGTTTCGTTGAATTAACCATAAAGAAAGTTGATGAATCGGTCAATGAAGTAGTAAGTGTTTCTTTGTTTTAATTTTGCCAAGAAGCTGCATTTCTGTTTTATTTAGCTTATGCATCTATTTGGAAACCGCTTCTAGATATTTTCTTTCCAGGCGAAGTCCTCCATAATATATTTTTTTAACTTTTCCTAGAAATGTCGACTTGTTAGGTTAGGAAATGGTCATAGAATCTTTCGCTTTCCTAGTATAGATATGCTATTTGGGTGTAGGCGTAAACACAGCTTAGTTTAGTTTGTGCCATCTTCGTAGAGGGCGTCAAATTTTCTTGTATGACTATTTTACGGGTTTTTAAACAATTTCTTACAGATTTTAGACGTAAGGGACCTTACTATATCAAAAATCATCGAAAATGATTTAGAGATTGACCTTAAATACACCATTAGTGACACGATAGCAGATTTTGGATCAAAATTGACAATTCAGCTACCAAAAAAGAGCCGAAATGTGTACGTATTACCCTAAATTAGAAAAAAACTATAACGCAACTAGAAAATTCGCATTTTTTGTTCACAAATTTTTGTAAAACAAATATAGTATTTGTATTTGTGAGAGATTTAGATCATATTTGTGTAACTTACTGCCAGTCATCGATCAATACCGTAAATAAAGTTGAGGAACTCGGGTATGTGAACGAATTTTGTGAAATACAAGTGCGATCTGTACGTTTTTTTCGAATTTTTTGATCAAGTGTGAAGCGAGTTATTTTAATTTGTAAGTAACGTAGCTGTTTTTTAGCTTTAACGTGGTTATCCACTACGAGACGAGCGCAAATGCAAGTGGTTTGCAGTGGCTTACGCCGGAGCAGACCTCGGGCAAACAACACCCGTTTTTGTTTAGCCAATTTCAGGCGATTCACGCCCGAAGTTTCTTACCATGCCAGGATACACCATCAGTTAAAACGAAATATTCCGCTTCGGTAAACTCGATGTTTTGTTTAAGTAGTCTGTTGTAATCTCGCTTTGATTGATAGATATCAGCACCTCCTGATTTAACTGTGGTTATGTCAGCCGTTCCCGACGGTTCTAAAGAGTTAGAAGGTGGCAAAATTTACCACTTTGTCCAAACAGTGCCGATACCCGCGTATCTTATCGCTATCGCGATAGGGGCCTTGAAGTCTAAACAAATTGGTCCACGTTCGCATGTTTGGGCTGAGAAAGAAGTCTTAGATGAAGCCGTGTACGAGTTTGCGGAGACTGAGCATCAACTGAAGACGGCTGAGGATATCTGCGGGCCCTACGTTTGGGGCATCTACGACTTGTTGGTTTTACCACCGAGTTTTCCCTACGGCGGGATGGAAAACCCATGTCTGACGTTTGTAACTCCCACGCTACTAGCCGGCGATCGTTCGTTGGCCGACGTCATAGCCCATGAAATCGCCCATAGTTGGACTGGGAATCTAATCACTAATCGCAACTTTGAACACTTTTGGCTCAACGAAGGTTTCACTGTGTTTGTGGAGAGAAAAATTCTGGGGCGATTAAGCACGTCCGAGGAACAAGATTTCGCCGCAATTAGGGGGCTGAGTAGCCTAAAGGAGACTGTAATTTATTTGATATTATGATTAAGATTTAGGTAGTCATTCGAATGCTTGTAGATTGAAAATTTGGGGGCGGACA
Organism: Dastarcus helophoroides; assembly: GCA_028583605.1. Classification (NCBI taxonomy): domain Eukaryota; kingdom Metazoa; phylum Arthropoda; class Insecta; order Coleoptera; family Bothrideridae; genus Dastarcus; species Dastarcus helophoroides. Next base: position 20,131,334 of record CM053337.1, on the reverse strand, counting down.
ATCCACTTACTAAACTAGTTGTAGACTTGAAAGGGGTTCATCCTGATGACGCATTTTCTACGGTGCCTTATGAAAAAGGTCAGACGTTTTTGCGCTATTTGGAAGAACTTGTTGGAGGTTCTGGTAAGGATTTGCCAAACAAAGAGTTGCATGTCAAGTTTCATTAAATTTTATCAACTGGCCAGTTTCAGATAATTAGTCTTTAATAATTGACTAAATGTTTGAAATTGATCAGAACATATTTTATGAAACTTCAACTTAATCAAGGGTCTAATCAGTTATTTTTTTTCTTCCAGAAACTTTCGAACCTTTTTTGCGAACCTACTTCGACAATTTCAAATTCAAGTCGATAGATTCGAAAGATTTCAAGTTTTTCTTCAACTCCCACTTTTCCAACGTGAGCGCCATAAAGACAATCGATTGGGACGCTTGGTTTTTCGGTACGGGTATGCCCCCGGTGATTCCGAATTATGACAATACCAACGCTAAATTATGCGACAATTACTTCGATATTTTGTTAAAATATAATGAAGACGGGGATTCCCCGCCGCTTACAAAAGACAAAATCCAGTTGTTATCGACCAGTCAGGTGATCTATTTGCTTCAGAAGATTTTCGAACATGGTTCATTTTCGATCAAGAAACTGAAGAAAATTGAGGAAGTTTTCCATTTTAATGAGACGAAAAATTCGGAAATCAAATTTCTGTGGCTGAGGATTGGTCTTAAGGCGCATTGGGAGGATAAGATTGTTCCAGCTTTGCATTGGGTCAATGAAGTTGGTCGAATGAAGTTTGTTCGACCACTATATAAAGATTTGTACAAGTGGGACGTGGCCAAAGAGAAAGCCATTGAGAATTTTAATGCGAACAAGAAAAGTATGATGCATGTTACCGCTTATACCGTAGCTAGCGACTTAGAAGTTAAAAATTAACAAATGTGTAATAAGTTGCATGTGTGAAAAGTTTTGTCACAATAATAAAATATTAATTCTTCGCTGTTTGTTGTTTTTCTGCACCTTAACAACTCGAATGATTTTCTTATTAAATTCTACAAAGTTTAGCTAGAAGGAGGCTAATGGTACAATGTCACCTAAAGCACAAGGTGCTTGGGTGCATCCTGAAAGTTGATAATCTGATATATTGCATTTTTTCCAGGTAAACGGTTGTAATGGATCTTTAAAAATGGCACAAAATCATTATATTTTAACCAAATAGCGTGCAGATGTTCGGCACTTTGGAAAGGAAGACTCGTCATTTGAATAAAACTCGTGGATTGCTTATACAATATATCCTTAAAATTTAAAGGAAGTTATATTAAAATTGTTGACCACCTGAAAATATTGATTTTTAAACTGGTATATTCAATTTTTTACAAATTTTTACTTTTAAAGTAAAAATCTCGCTCGAAGCTGAATTCCTTTTTTAGAAGAAGTCGAGATTACAGTCAAATTCGAGAAAAATACCTCTACTCGAAGTTAAATCCGAAATGTTGGGGTTTTGTTTAATAAATTACGGTTTTTTTCGAAAATTCGACTTATTATTACTTAAAATTTCGACTTTTAATTAATTTTAACAATTATAAAAAAAGTTCTCATATTCTCGAGAAAGGTGTCAAAATTTCGAAACAAAACAGAAATTTATGTAAAAAAAGATTTCAATAATTCTACTTTATAGAAATACTAGCTGTCCTTGGCGAACTTCGTACCGCCTCAGAATTAATAAATATTTTGTTAACTTATTACCTGAATTAAATATTACATTAAAGTATTAAATACGCTCGTACATAGGCTTTTACGCTTCACGATTAAGCCCTGTAGGCCAAAGACTATAATTTCTTTATGCTGTAGGCATTTCCGAGTAAATCCTACCCGAAAAATAGCTAAAAACGGGTTATATTCAAAGGAGATACAGCGTCATCTACTGGAAATTAGGTTAGTGTAAGGTGCGATAAGTTTCTGTTATGTTCCTAATATGAATCAAAGATGGCGCTGTGCACGGATTCCTTATAAAACATTTTCTGGTGAATTTTCTCAATAATTTAGCCTTTATTCTGCTATTCGAGGCCGAGACAAATTCAACAAGCCAAAAATCCGTGTTGCCGTTCTGGAGTAATTCTGATGTAACTAACACGACTTTATTTTATATACATATACAGCTTGACCTCAAACCCAAATATCCGTCTTTTCTCTAGAACTTTGCCTCAACCTCTTTAGAGTTTTTGTTAATAACTTTAGATTCTTTTAAAATTCTTGCTTTTTTTCCCAAAATCCTTAACCTAAATTTACAATTTTCCGTTTAAAATTTCGACTCCCAGAAAATTTATAATTTTTACAGACATTGCGACTTTTTTGTCGGAATTTGGACTCCAGTCCCCAGTTCGACTTTATCCTTGAAATTTTAAGTTTAAATTTGAACTTAAAAAACTGACAATTGAACGATTTTCCTAGTTTTAAAATATTTGATAATTCAGGTTCTAAATGGACTAAATTTTGAGAAAAATTTCCAAAGTTGCGAAAAGTAACGGAATTTCAAAAAAAAGGCAAAATTTCTGGATAAGCGCTCGGCGAGAAAACCTTCGAAATTGAAAAAAAAATCGGAATTTTAATAACAAGAAGTCGAATTTTAGGGGATTAAAAAGAGGACGAATTTTGAAACAAATTAATCGAACCTCTAAGGCGAACGTTGGGGAAAAGGGCAAAATTTCTGGAGAAGCGTTCGTCGACAAAACCTTCGAAATTGAAAAGAAATCGGAATTTGAAGAAAACAAGTCGAATTTTAGGGGATTAAAAAGAGGACGAATTTTGAAACAAATTAATCGAAATTCTAAGGTTGGGGAAAAAGACGAATTTCGAGAGAACAAATTCAATTTTTGCACAGAAAGTCGAATGTCACATTTTGAGAATAGTCAGTTATGAAGAAGACGAATTTTAAAGAAATAATCCAAATATTGAAAGAAAGACGGATTTCGAGGAAATCGCATTTTTGGAAAAAGTCGAATTTTGATAAGAATGTCGAAACTTTTAGAAAAATACGAATTTCAAAGAAAATGTCGTCATTTCGAAAAATTATAAATATCGGATTTTGAGTTAAAAATTTCAAAAAAAAGTCATAATTAAGAAAACGGTTAAAATTTTTGAAAAGTCAAACCTGAGAAGGTTAAAATTTTTATTAAAGACCAATTTAAAAAATAATGGATTTCCAAAATAGGGGAATATTTGGGAAAAAGACCAAATAACAAGAAAGAACTTCGAAGACTTCGAAATTGAGAAAAAAAAGTTTGTAAATTTTTGCTTCTAGAAGGTAAACATTTTTATAAAAAGGCCGTATGAAAAGTAACGGAATTTCCAAAAAATGGCGAAATTTTGAGAAAACTTTGAAATTAAGAAGCGGAATATTGCTAGTAAAGTCGAAATTAAAAAAAAATTGTTGAATTTCAGAGAAAAAAAACGAACTTTGAAGTAAAAGACGGAATTTCGAGAAACGAATTTAAGTTTTGATAAAACCTTAATTTTGTAAAATATTTATTTTTGAAAAAATCTTAATTTTGAAAAAAAACTAAATTTTGAGATAGAGAAAATTTCGAGGGAAAAGTTGAAATTTCCAGTAACGTAAAGGATCGGATTTTGCGATAAAGATGAAATTTGGAAAAATAGAAGGATTTTGAGAAAAATTTCCCCGAATTTCGAAGAAAAAATCGAAATTTCCAAAAACGAATTATATAAAAAAAAACGAAATTTCAAGAGAAAGATCGAAACTTTAAATCGAAATTACGAGAAAACGTTCGAAATGTTGTGGGAAACTTGGTAAAAATTCGGAGAATTTCGGGGTTGATCAAATTTTGTCCAAATTTCGAAAAATGGGCGAATTTTGAGAAAAAGTTGAAATTTTTCGGTAGAATATTTATTTTCTATTGGCTGCTTAATTCAGGCGGGACAAGTGCCCCATTGCGTCAAGAATTTGAGAAGAAAGTTGCAATTTCCAATTGGGTTTAAAAAAATGTTACAAATTCCAAGGAAAATTTTCTAAGAATTTTGGCCTTGTTAAAAGAGGTCACATAAATAACATAACGATTCAGATTTTGCGATAAAGATCAAATTTCGAAAATAGAACGATTTTTGAGAAAAATTTCCTGGAATTTCGAAGAAAAAATCGAAATTTCCAAAAACGGATTGGCGACTTCCCTTTAAGGGGTCTGTGAACACAGAAGGTGAATTCGGAAATTGACCTTCGTTGGCGGAGGACTTAAGTCTGAAATGGGAAGGATACAAAAGGTAAATTTGGCAATTTCCCTTCAGATGATTTAAGTCAGAAGTGGGATGAAATAAATAAGGTAAATTCGAAGGCGGTGGATTCAAGTCAAAAATGGGAAGAATGCAGAAGGTAAATTTGGCAATTTCCCTTCGGATGATTTAAATCAGAAGTGGGATGAAATAAATAAGGTAAATTCGGGGGCGGTGGATTCAAGTCAAAAATGAGAAGAATGCAGAAAGTAAATTTGGCAATTTCCCTTCGGATGATTTAAATCAGAAGTGGGATGAAATAAATAAGGTAAATTCGGAGGTGGCGGATTCAAACCAAAAATGGGAAGAATGCAGAAGGTAAATTTGGCAATTTCCCTTCGGATGATTTAAATCAGAAGTGGGAAAAATAAAGAAGGTAAATTCGGAGGCGGCGGATTCAATTCAGAAGTTGGAAGAACGCAGAGGAACGCCTTCAGGGGGAAGAGGGAAAACCTAAAAGAGTTGAAAATGCCATTTGATCCGAAGGTTTCCATGATGAACGAAATTTCGAAAGGAAAATCGAAATTACGATTCGATTTTAAGCTCGAAATTTTGACTTTTCTCTCGAAATTTCGACTTTTTTTCTCAAAATTTCGTCTTTTTTCTGAAAAGTTTAACCTTTTTCTGAAATTTCCATTTTTTCTTGAAATTTCGACCTTTTCCCCAAACTTTTTTTCTCAAACTTCGACTTTTTTTTCGAAATTTTGACCTTAATATCATCGACATTTCGATATTTTTCTCAAGATTTCGACTTTACACCCAAAATTTTGTCTCTTTTTCTCGAAATTTGGAGTTTTCTCGCAAATTTCGATTTTTGTCTCCAAATTTCGACTTTTTTTTTCGAAATTTCGACTTTTTTTTCGCGAAATTTTCACTTTTTTCCCGAAATCTCAACTATTTTCTCAAATTTCGATATTTTTCTCGAAATATTTCGAAATTTTGACCTTTTTCTCGAAATTTCGAATTTAAACTCAAAATTTCGACTTTAAACTCAAAATGTCGACTTTTTTTCTCGAAATTTCGATTTTCCTCGCAAATTGCGATTTTTTTTTGAAATTTTGACTTTTTTTCGGAAAATTTCGACTTTTTTTTTCGCGAAATTTCGACTTTTTTCTCGAAATTTCGACTTTTTTCCCAAATTTCGATTTTTTTCTCGAAATATTTCGAAATTTCGACTTTTCTCTCGAAATTTCGACATTTTTCTCAAACTTCGACTTTTTTCTTGAAATTTTTTCCTTAATCTGAAAAGTTCGACTTTTTTTTCGAAATTTCGTTTTTTTTGCTCTCAATTTTCGACTTTTTTCTGACATACCGACCTTTTTCTCGAAATTTTGACCTTAATATCAAAATTTCGACATTTTTCTCGAAATTTCGATGTTAAAGTCAAAATTTCGACTTTTTTTTTTCGAAGGTTGACTTTTTTTCTCGAAATTTCGATTTTTTTCGACATCTTGACTTTTTTCTCAAATTTCGATTTTTTTCTCGAAATTTCTACCCTAATCTGAATGGTTCGACTTTTTTTTCGAAATTTCGTTTTTTTTCTCTCAATTTACAACTTTCTTCCCAAATACCGACTTTTTTCTCGAAATTTCGACCTTAATATCAAAATTTCGACATTTTTCTCGATATTTCGATGTTAAATTTCGATTTTTTTCTCGAAATATTTCGAAATTTCGACTTTTTTCTCGAAAATTTCGTTTTTTTTTTCCTCTCAATTTACAACTTTTTTCTCAAATACCGACCTTTTTCTCGAAATTTCGACCTTAATATCAAAATTTCGACATTATTCTCGAAATTTCGATGTTAAAGTCAAAATTTCGACTTTTTTGTTTTCGAAATTTGACTTTTTTTCTCGAAATTTCGTTTTTTTTCGAAATCTCGACTTTTTTCTCAAATTTCGATTTTTTTCTCGAAATATTTCGAAATCTCGACTTTTTTCTCGAAATTTCGACATTTTTCTCAAATTTCGACTTTTTTCTCGAAATTTCTACCCTTATCTGCAAAGTTCGACTTTTTTTTCGAAATTTCGTTTTTTTTTCTCTCAATTTACAACTTTTTTCTCAAATACCGACTTTTTTCTCGAAATTTTGACCTTAATATCGAAATTTCGACATTTTTTTTCGAAATTTCGACTCAAAAGTTTGATCCTTTTCTACAAATTTCTACTATTTTCTCAAATTTCGTCTCATTTTCTCGAAATTTCTACTTTTTTCTCAAATACCGACTTTTTTCTCGAAATATCAACTTTTTTCTCGAAATTTTAACTTTAATCTCAAAATTTCTAAAAAAGACCAAAATTTGGCGATTAAAAATAGCAATTATTGAATGCACCCTACTACCAATTATAATAATAATAATAATAATAGTTTATTATATTTCAACAGGGTTTAGGCCCCAATTACAGAAACAAAATAAAAATTGATGGGTGTAGATGCACTTGATCATAGGAAAAAATAAATAATTATCAATTATACAAAATAGTTACCTGGAGAAAACACTAATTATTAGATAAATAAAGTAAATTAATTATAAGGAAATGTGGCTAAACGTCTCTTCGATAGTTTTTCTTAATTTGGCCCGACTGTCTGAATAGAAATCAAAACTGTCCGCAATACCATTAGCATATTTTGTTAAAATCACTAGCGGAGACCTGCCCATAGCGTTAGTACGACTATTCTCACAATAGAACATTTGTTTTGATCTTGCACTCTGTCTTGGCACCAAAAAGTTAATCCTGGAAAGTAAGTCTGGACAATCTATACAATTATTGAGGAGTCCGTATAAGAAAATCATTCCATGTGTTATTCTTCGGGTTTGTAGATTGATAAAATTGAAGCGATGCAAAAGAACGTTATGGTCACAGCCTCTAGCTGGGTAGACACCATCTTGAATGAAACACAAGAATTTGAGGAAACGCCTTTGAATTGACTCTAACGCTGTGATATGAGTATTATATATTGGAAACCAGATAAGGGAGCCATATTCAAGACGTGTTAGTACTAGCGACTGAAATAATAATGCTAAAGATTTCTTGTTTTTAAAATCCTTACAATTTCTACACAGAAAGCCATATGTTTTATATGCTGATGAAAGTGCCTCAGTAATGTGCAAAGCAAAGTTAAAACTACTATCCATAATAACTCCTAGATCCCTTATGGATTCACATCTGCTTAAAATGACACTATTAATTTCATACTCATGTTTGATTATATTGATTTTTCTTGAGTAGGAAACAACATTACATTTAGATATATTTAAAGAAAGCCGATTATCATTGCACCACTTAGCAACAGCATCAATGTCTTTTTGAATTAATACACAGTCCTCATTAGAAGATACGGAACTAAAGAATTTTAAGTCATCTGCAAAAAGTAGTTTGGATGATTTTATAACAGAAACAATATCATTGATGAATAAGACAAAGATCAAAGGACCGAGATTTGAGCCTTGTGGAACTTCCGATGTTGGGCTGAACGTGTTAGATTTAAAATTTCGATATTTGACAAATTGCTCCCTATTTGTTAGGTATGACATAAAAAAGTGTATCAGCCGGTCTGAAAATCCATAAAGTTGCAATTTTTGCAAGAGAATAAAATGATCAATTTGATCAAAGGCTTTTTGAAAGTCTGTGTATACACAATCAACTTGTCCATGACGGTCGATGATTTCAGCCACATACTGAGAGAAAGAAGCTAAATTTGTTACAGTAGATCGTTTCTCGACGAAACCATGCTGATTCTCAGATATAAAAATTTTTATTGATGCATGTATGCGCTTGTATAAAATCGACTCAAATATCTTTGCAAAGTTACAAAGTAGCGAAATTGGTCTGTAGTTGCTTATTTGCGTTGTAGTACCCTTTTTAAACACTGGAGTAATACATGCCTGTTTCCACAGCGACGGAAATTCAGATGTTTTTAGAGACAAATTAAATAGAATAGTGAGCGGTTTAGAAAATACGTTAGCACAATCTTTCAGCAGAAAGCTGGGAATGTCATCTGGTCCAGAAGTAAACTTATCCTTTGACCGTTTTAGTGCCTCTAATATTTCAGCTTCAGTTATATTCAAAATAGAGACTGTATCAGGAAAATGAGAGAAATATTTGGTAGCCGTATTATCTGAATTATGAGTGTTACTGGGTGTTATGTATACACTTTTAAAAAAAGTTGCAAACCCATCCACAATCTCTTGAGGAGTGGACAATTGTGCAGTACCATAAGACATAACACCAGGAATTCTTGTTCTCCTTTTCTTTATTTGAATAAAAGACCAAAACTTTTTAGGATCATTGGAAATGCTATTCTGGACGTTCAAAAGATATTCTTTGTAAGATTGGTCAGCTATTTTTTTGCATAATGCTCTATAATATTTAAAGTTCTCATATACATTGGAATTGCGAGTACGCTTATAATTTTTGTGTAAACTGCCTTTAAATTTTATTAACTTTATTAAATGGGAATCGAACCATGGTGGATAGCATGTACGACAATTTGATTTCTGTGTATATCTCGGAATAGCAGATTCGAATGTATTCGTCAGGATTTCGTAGAAGGTAGAGCAAGCAATGTTCACATCATTAAATGTTTCCAGCATACTCCAGTCAATATTAGATAATAAATCATATAGCAGTAGGTAGTTCGCTTTTTTAAAATTAAATGATTGGGCTTGATAGCCTTAATGATTGACATCAAAATTAATAAACCGTTGACAAGATAGAGTAACATTAATGTCAAGCGCAGGATGATATGCATCTTCGGGAACTAAAGGAAATGTGGATTTCAGAACATGACAATTAAAACTTGATAATACTAAGTCCAATAGCCTGTCGGAGGAATTTAATACATTATTGCATTGATGAAGGTCCTGCATGAAATTCTTGATTGGCATAAAGTAGTTGTCATTTGTGTTATTAAAGTTTCTAATATTGAAATCACCAATAATCATTAGTTTGTCACAGTTAAACTCAAAATTAGAGTGTTCAAGTAATTCAAAAAATAGCTCGTACTCAGCAACTCTACAGGTTGGAGGTATATAAACAACCAAGACAAAGATCACTACATTAGAGTGCAAAGTAACTTTGACTCCACAAATATCAACTAAAGGAATTTTTTCAGTTATATGATTAAAATTAAGTTCAGAGGTTTGAAATTTATCAGAAATTGCGAGGAGGACACCACCTCCTCTAGCCATATTGAGAAAACTATACTCCCTGTCCTTACGAAACACTGTGAAATTATTAGGAAACAACTCATGGCATTGTATATCTGAGTTAAACCACGTTTCAGTTAATGCAACTATTTCATAATTACATAATGATAAATTGTTATAAAACAAAAGAATTTTGGATCGCAAACCTCTCACATTTTGATAGTATGTGTGGAGGGAAATTATTTCGTAATCGGGGGGATTTAGTTTAAAGTCTTTCCGTTGGTAATCCTTGGAACGCCCTGGTTGTAAACAATCCTAAGATTAACTTCTCCATTAGCTGTTCTTGTATTTAATTCGTTTTTTAATGCTTTGTATGCATTTTGTTTTATGGTTTTGTCATATGAAAGTCTAATCCGTTTATATTGCTCATTTCTTCTCAAATTCTTAGCCAATTTAATAGTTTTTGAGACATCTGAATCAGTAGCCAGTATAACTCTTAGGGGCCTAGATGTATTGGTTTCTACGGCATGACCAAGTCTTTGTATTTCCAATTCTTCAGCGTTAATAGAAGGATTAATAACTCTCAATATATCCGATACCATGCGCCTGTCACGAATTAAGCTTTCCTACTTCGAAATTCCCCGTTCCTCTTCTGGGTTAAAGATGATGATATTCTTAGCCCGTTTTTGTCTTTCTGTAAATTCCCGCATCACGTCCTCAAACTCGAGGGAGGGAAGACTCATTTCTGGTTGCGATGGGTTGCGCTTCCTTTAATGCAGCAATTTCCCTTTTTGAAAGCTTCAGTTCAATCTCTAATTTATCAATTCGATCATACAACATTTTTAACTCGTCCTGCATAGTTTGTCTTACTTCGATTTTTAAGTCACTTTTTAATAGCTCAAACTGGTTTTTTAATAAATTTTCTATAAAAGCGGTGGATAATGGTTGATCAGGGCTTTCAGGTTTAATGCATTTCGGACAAGCCAAATTTATTTTTTCTTGAAGGATGAGACTAACTTCAGAAGTAGGTATATTTAGACATTTGGGATGTGAATATCTTTTGCAGATTGAGCATTTTAACGATTGGGTTGTTGGAGTTACTGCAGCATTACATGCAAGACACGAGGCTGGCATGTTAATAATATAACAATAAAACTTATACGTAAAACAGAGCCAAATAGAATTGAAAATAAGTTAATTAGGTATTAGTAATATATTAATGTAGTAAGGGGAGGAAATAACAGGGATACAATTCTTCACACCGACGGGGCCAATCGTGGTGACTGACAGAATTGACAAACAAGAATGACCGCGGATAAGGATATAGTGTACAAAGGAAGTTTATCACTCACGCGATAAGTTTTTGTATAGAAGATTAACATATATCAAGAAATAAACTGATTAAATCGTAAATATTGTCTTTACCATGCAATTGTTGCAAAGAGCGAAATTTTCAACTGACAGGATAGTAATTATCACTTTCACTAACAGTGTTATTAAGAGATGGGTTTGGTATAAGCAAATTTTAATTGTAAGCACTTAAACAATACTAATTTCACTAATAATATCAGTGCGTATTAAGCAGATACCGCATCATGTGCACCACATGCAATTATCAAGATTGTTGGGGAAGGAGAGTAGTGGAATGTAACTGCAATCTCCCTAATTTAACCATGCTTATTATAGAGCGACTTATTCTCGAAAAAGTAAAAATGTCAAGAAAAAAGCCGAATTTTGGAGAGAAAAGTCGAAATTTTGAGTGTAAAGACGAAATTTCGAGTTTAAAGCAGAAATTTCGAATTTAAATCCGAAATTTCAAGATTAAAGTAGACATTTCGAGAAAAAAAGTCGAAATTTCGAAAAAAATTTGAAATTTCGAGAAAAAAGTCGAAGTCTCTAAAAATATTTTTTTAAATCAATGACCTTTTTACGTTTTTGTAAAATGTCGACTATGAACTCGAAATTTCGACATTTTTCTTGAAAATTCTACTTTTTGAAATTGTAAGAAAAAAGTCGAAATTTTGGGTAATAAAAAATTGAATTTACTGAATACTGAGTATCAACATTAAATTGTAAAAGAATGGGGGTTTAGAATATAGTCTTGTATTCTAAGGGTTGGTGGTGCTTAACTGTCATCTGCCTAACTTAACCATAAAATAAGAAATTTCGAGTTCATAGTCGACATTTTACAAAAACGTAAAAAGCACATTGATTTAAAAAAATATTTTTAGAGACTAAATTTAAAATTTCCTGAAAAAAAGTTGAAATTTCGAAATTAAAGCCGAAATTTTGACTTTATCTATGAAATTTCCTCAAAAAAAGTCGAAATTTGGAAAATAAAGTAGAAATTTCCACTTTAATCTCTTAATTTCCAGTTTAAATTTCATATTTCTAAATATATTTTTATAAATTAATGCCCAAAAATACATAAATAAAAAACAAACCAGAAAATAAATATGTATCGAATTTTTCTAATTAGGAATAAATCATTAAAATATAAATATTAGTCTTTAAAATCCAAGACAAAACTTTCAAAATTAAACTGCGCTAATTCATCACTATTATTCAATTTTTCTTTTATTAGAAAAGTTTAAAAATTTCACCAAGGCGATTAATTCGGAAATCGATCTTTCAGCACCCCATTTTATCGAGGATCGATACTTTTGGTCACAATTCGAATCGATCCAAAAAACGATTACTTTAAAAAGGAATCCACATCCCTAGTAAGAGTGCGCAAAATCTGGCAATACTGAAGCGGATAAACAGACAGACACACGCACTTTCGCATTTATATATTAGAAAGGATTCGACTTTTTCTCAAAATTCGTTTATTTTTGTAAATTGAATTAAAATTTTGCTAAAAACATAGCAATTTTGTGAATAGTATTTCTATGAAATTTAGAAAAAAATATTTATTGTTAATTTCGAGATTCTGTGAGAATTTAAATGATAAAAATTGTACAAGAAATATTTTTTTAGAAATTGGGTTGTTCTCTCCAAATTCGATTTATTTTAAAAGTTTTGATTTTTCTCACAAAATTTTCCAAGTGCCAGTGAAAAACGAACATTCGCATTCGCATTCATGAATGTTGGAAATGAATATTTGCATTCGCATTCGCAAATATGAAAAAACCCACGTTCGTTACATCTCTAGAATGTAACATCTATTTTTAGTGGTCATCCTTCATTATTGTAGGTAGAACAAAAAGAAGAAACATAAAAAATATTCGTTATATATTTATATCACAAATATTTATATACATTTGTACAAACTATTAAATACTAATTTGGTTATATAAAGGAACGTTTAACAAAAATGTATTCGTACAAAGGAAAAAACGAAACGTAAAGTCTTGCATAAAAAATAAAAAACGTTTTCATTTCAAAGTACTTAGTTATTGCACTAAAGCAAATATTTTAATCACATCAGTCTATAAAAAACACAATAAAGCTGATTACAAAATAGAGAATGTTATTCTGACTAGTAAACAAATTCGATAACCAGCTTCAAAATACTGAGAAAAACCACTACTATACTAAATGTAAACAAAATACTTCCAAATGAAACGAACGATTGACCACTGTCTCTAAATTCCAACTATTAAGGTGACCAAACTAAACCTGTGACATAGACATTTCAATATTCATCAATGACTGCATTCCATGAAATTGAAAAATTTAGAAAAAACTACAAAAACTAATAAATTTAAAAAAATTAAAGGTAAAAATTTTGGAACTGAAGGAAAAATGTCGAAACCTAAATGAAACATCGAAATCTGAATGAAATGTCAAAGTCTAAAGGAAAAATGTCTAAATTTGAATGAAAGGTCGAAATCTGGAGAAAAAATGCCGAAATCTGAAGAAAAAATATCGAAATCTGAATAGAATATCGATACCTGAATGAAATGTCGAAGTCTGAAGGAAAAATGTATAAATTTGAATGAAATGTCGAAATCTGGAGAAAAAATGTCGAAATCTGAAGAAAAAATGTCGAAATGTGAAGAAAAAATGTTGAAATCTGAAAAAAAAAGTTCAGATTTTAGAAATTCCAAGAAAAAAGACTGCTTTGAAATGTCGACGTTTCTCCTTAAAATGCGACTTTCGAAAATGGTCAACATTCGTGAACCCACTGACCCAATGAGTAGTGGAATCGTAAATGGAGTGTTTTCATGGCCAACTTTAACTTAAAATATGTATGAAAATGTTCACAGAACACATTTTTCATGCTGGTTACCAGCGATAGAAAAAGCTTAATATGATGGTGGATCAAATAGTCACGGAATGACAAAAGATCGGCCCAGCCGCTAACCCCAAGGATTACTTTTATAGCGATAACCCACCGATTACTCTGATAGCAATAAGTCCCTAAACATGCACATTACTATCATTCGCATTTTTGTCTTTGTTTTTAAAATTACAACTTGAAATTTCGACTTCTTTTAAAAAGTATTTCAGTAAAAAAAGTTTTACAACTTTAAACTTTTTTCAAAAAAGATTAGAAATTTCAAGTTTAAATTTCAACTCGATTATATTAATCCAACATCATATGTTAAACAAAACAAACTGAATGCAATTATGTAACTAATTTTCAAGGAATTGCTCCCAACGGGAGAAAATTTTGATCACTTTCTTTAAAAAATTCACTACACAATAACATGTAATAAAGTGAACAGTCTTGTGCCCCATTTACTTCTGCTGCGGTTTGACCGGGTGGTTCGGCGCCTGCGGTCTAGGAATTGCCCTCACCGGCCCCAGCGACAACATCTGCGTGACCCCCAACGCGGCAACGTTGCCCGGATTCCTCGAGTTTATAACCGGCAGGGCAAACGTGCCGTCCTGTCCGCTAGATGGCAACGGGATGTAATTGTTGATACCCAGCTGCCCCATCTTCTGTAAAATTCCGGGTTGTTTGAGATTCAATACGGGAATGCACAACTCGCACATGCCGCCGGATGTTTTGTGGTAGTTCTGTCTGTGTTTGGTGAGGCCTAACGCGTTGGGGTATTGGGCGGGGCAGAGGTCGCAGCGGTATGGCAGGCCGGGTCTTTGGTTTACTTTCTGGGGGGATGCGTTCTGTTTGTGGATCGTGGGGGTCGGTGGGATCGAATCGTCGGTGAGGTCGACCGTGGGGAGGTGAGATTCTTGATCGTTTGACGACTGAAACAGAGAAAATCGACCTTAGTTACATAAACTTTTCGCAGCTCGTTGAAGAGATCTCTATGTGGATTATTTGCGCGCAAAAGATTTTAAATATTTGACTTTTAGAATTTCTGAAAATTCTTGAGAAAATTCGAATTTCAACTAGAATGTAGATTTTTTTTGGTTTGAAATTGAAATTTTTATTACATCATCGAGGAAAAAGTCGAAATTTCGAAAAAACTAGAAATTTTAATTGAGTTTTTCTAAACTATTTTTAATTTTTTTGTTTGAAATTTTTAACAATTTCAATTATTTCTCGAAAATTTGATTCTATTTCAAAAAAATCGATATTTTTGAAAATTTAGACTTCTTTTTTCGAAATATAGACTTTTTCATTGTAATTTTCCTAACAATTTCGTTCTTTTTCAATAGTTCGATATGTTGAAAATGTCGACCTTTTTAAAATATATTTGACTTTTTTTTTGGAAATTTCGAAGTTTTCAAAATGTCGACTTTTTTTTTCAAATCGCGACTTTATGAAGAATTCGACTTTTTCGAAGAATTTGACTGTTCTGAAGAATTCGACTTTTTCGAAGAATTTGACTGTTCTGAAGAATTCGACTTATTTCGAATTTAAAACGGAATTCAACTCCAGAAAATTTCGAAATTTCCAGTCGAACTAGCGAAACATTTCGAAAAAAATACTGAAATTCTCAAATTATCGTTCAAAACTTCGGGGAAAATCTGAAATCTTGATTTCATTTACTAAATTTCTACTTTTTTTGCAAAATTTTGAAAATTTCGAAATTCCTAAAGTCGAAATTTTGAAATAAATGTTTAAAATTCTAAAATAAATTGAATTAGAAACATTAACATTTTCAAAACTTAAATATTTTCGGAAGTCTAAAACTTGGACAAAAATCAAAACCTTGGAGAAGCAACTGAAATTCCCAAAAAAAGTGCCGGTTTCAAAACAAAAGACGAAATTTAAAAAAAAAACATTTATTTCTCCTCTTTTTTTGGAAAATTTCATCTCTCCTCTTCACTACTGATCCTGAAAGAGATAGACTTATTCAAAGAGGAAAAAAGTCGAATTTTTCGAAAAAGGTAGACATTTCGGTCGTCAAATCTTTAAGGAGTCAAAATTTTGGAAAACGATCAAAATGTCCAAACAGTGGAAATTTTAAAAAACATCGAATTTTTCGAAAAAGGTAGAAAATTCGGTCGTCAAATCTTTAAGGAGTCAAACTTTTGGAAAACGAGGAAATGTTCAAAAAGTGGAAATTTTGGTCGTCAAATCTTCAAGAAATCAAATTTTGAAAACGATCATGTAAAAAACATCCAAATTTGAAAGGAATCAAGTCTAAAGTTTTTAAATAAAGTGGAAATTTAAAAAAAAGTCAATATTTTCTAAAACTCAGAGAAATGCAAAATTTTGAGAAAATTTCGAAATTTCAAAAATAGGTAAAAATTGTCTAAAATTTGATTCTATTTCAAAAAAATCGATATTTTTGAAAATTTAGACTTCTTTTTTCGAAATATAGACTTTTTCATTGTAATTTTCCTAACAATTTCGTTCTTTTTCAATAGTTCGATATGTTGAAAATGTCGACCTTTTTAAAATATATTTGACTTTTTTTTTGGAAATTTCGAAGTTTTCAAAATGTCGACTTTTTTTTTCAAATCGCGACTTTATGAAGAATTCGACTTTTTCGAAGAATTTGACTGTTCTGAAGAATTCGACTTATTTCGAATTTAAAACGGAATTCAACTCCAGAAAATTTCGAAATTTCCAGTCGAACTAGCGAAACATTTCGAAAAAAATACTGAAATTCTCAAATTATCGTTCAAAACTTCGGGGAAAATCTGAAATCTTGATTTCATTTACTAAATTTCTACTTTTTTTGCAAAATTTCCACTTTAAGATCGAAATTCTGAGTTAAAAATCAAAATAATCAGCTCAAGATCTAAATTTCGTTTTCATGATTGACATTTCGAATTTAAAATCGAAATTTTGACTTTCGGATCGAAATTTTGACTTTAGGATCGAAATTTTGATTTTAGGATCGAAATTTTGACTTTAGGATCGAAATTTTGCCTTTAGGATCGAAATTTTGACTTTCGGATCGAAATTTCGAGTTTCAAGATCGAAAGGATTGAAACATCGAATTTAAGACTGAAATTTTGAGTCATTTTTCCCCAAATTTTCGAAAAATTAAGAAACTTAGAAACTTCAAGAATACAGTTTAGAGAAAATTCTCCCAAAGAAAAACGAATCGTATGTTGTAAAAATAAAATGACCCGAAAATTGCAGTAACAGTAAAAGTATTTTGACTTACCTTATTTCCGTTTTTCGCGGTGGGGATGATGCTGACGGCGCCGTTGAGGTTAAGCTGGCTCGGAACCTGCGAATTCTTACCCGCCTCAGCCTTCTCCTTCGGCTTGGCGGTCGCCGTCACGGTTATTCCGCGCGTGGCCAGTATATTCGCGACGGCTTTAGCGTCGGATTTCTTCGGCACCTCCTCTTTCGGCTGCGGATTTCTCACCGACAACGTAATAGAATCTGACAGATGCATGATGCTGCTCTCGGACGGTTCCGTGGTCCCACCTTGGACGCTCTCTATTTGCGGTAGGCCGTCGGTGTTTTTCGGTTGCATGCAAATCACTTGGCAATCGTCGTCGTCTTTGTCAGGTGTTAGGATGTCGAATCGTTTTTTCTTGGCTTGGAGGGCTTGGATTTGTTCTGGGGTTCGTTTCACTGGTTGTTGTGTTCTGAATTGGTTGTTTTGGTTGTTGGGCATCCTTGGTCGCATGCCTCGGATGGCCGTGGGGGCGGTTCCTCTTAGGCGGGGCATGGGCGCCCGCTGTAAAAAAGGAGATTACATGGAAACTGGGTGCTGCACTTGAGAACCAAAAATGAATTTAGGATAAATCAATTTATGCGAATTAAGTGTAGGTAAACAGGGAATATGTGAGCCATGTGTGAAGTGTTTCTTTTTTTTGCATTAATCTCATAAAAACGAGGAATCCAGAAAAACATATGAAACTAAGATGATCCATTAAACGCAAAACAGCGAAAAATTGGAACAATGAACTGTCAACTTACAAAAAATAATAGAAATAATCGATTAAAAATGCGGTTAACTGATAACACAACAAACAAAGACACTGAAAGCGAACCCAGGATGAAAAAGAAACGATCTTGTCAGGTTGTGGAGAATGTCAGACAAATAATATTATGGGGAGATTTTCGACAAGTTGTGGAATTTATTATGGGACGAAATGTTAAAAAAGGTTTAAAATTTCAAAATAAGTTCGAATTTTCCACATATTTAAAATTTTCAAATAACTTCGAAGAAAGATAGAAATTTTCAGAAAAAATGGAGATTCAAATAAAGTCAAAATTTCGACAACGAATCAGAATTTAGAAAAAAGGTCAAAGTTTATAAAAATAATACCGACTCAAAATTTCGAAAAAGGATGGATATTACAAAAAAAGTTGCGATTTTTAAAAAACTAAAAACTTACAAGAAAAGTCAAAATTTTCAAAAAAAGGCAGTAATTTTCAAAAAGTTAAAACTTGGAGGCAGTTAAAAAGAAAATGGAAATTAAACAAAAAAGTGAATATCTTGAACTAAAATCAGCATTTTCAAAAAAAGAAGGATTTCTAAAAACGGTCGGAAATCCTCGGAAAGGTAAAAATTCAAAATTTTAAAAAAGTATCCACACACAGACCAATAGGTTTGAATAGGATCCAAATGTTAAAAAAGCGAAAATTTATATAAAAAAAAAGTTAAACTTCTCAAAATATTAGTCGAAATGTTAAAAAAGTCCAAAATAAAAGAAATTCAATTTTTTTTTATTTCAAATTTTTGTAACTGTCAAAAAAAATCAAATAGTCAAAGCAGTAATTTAAAAAAAAAAGAAATTTTTAAAAAAGTCAAATTTTTGAGAGTCGAAATTTCGGAAAATTCCAGTATTTTCGAGTCAAATCATCGGAAGTCAAAATTTTGAAAAAGAATCAAAAGTGGAAACCTTCGAAAAAATTTCCAAAAAATTTGAAAGTTCCCAAATATTTGAAATTATCAAAAAGTCGAAATTAAAAAAAAAACCGAAATTTTTGAAAAGGTTAAAACTTCCAAGTAAAATCGAAATTCTCATAAAAAAATTAAAAAAAGTCTAAACTAAGAGTTGAAATTTAAAGCTAGATATTTTGAGAAAATTTCCGAACATGCAAAAAAAGTGAAATCTTTAGAAAGACGAAATTTTGAAAAAGGTAAAAATAAACGGAATCTTTAAAAAAGGTGATAAAATTTTCAAAATAATAACTCAAAATGTAATAAAAACAGCAAATTTTCAAAAAAAAATCTGAATTTTTGAAATTAAAAAAGGCAAAACTTCGAAAAAGTAAAAATTTTGAGCAAAACATTTTGAAAAAAAAATAAGTCATTTTCGGAAAAGGTACATTTTTTTAAATTCCGGAATTTTCAAAAAAAGTAGAAAGAAAAGTCAAAACTTCGAAAAAAAAGGCGAAATTTTCATAAAGCCCAGAGTTTCAAAAAAAAGGCAAAACTCCGAATAAAAAAGGAAAATTTGCATAAACAGATTTTTAAAAAACGTCAAAACTTCGAGTCCAAATTTTGAAAAAGGTTGAAATACCAAAAGTGGAAATTCTGAAAAAGATCAACTTATTCAAAAAGAGGAAATTTCGAAAAACGTCGAATTTTTCGAAAAAGGTAGAAATTTTGGTCGTCAAATCTTTAAGGAATCAAAATGAAATTAAACAAAAAAGTGAATATCTTGAACTAAAATCAGCATTTTCAAAAAAAAAGAAAATTTTTTAAAACGGTCGAAATTTCCGGAAAAGGTAAACATTCAAAATTTTGAAAAATGATTCAAATATTAAAAATTGATAATCTGGGCTTTGTGAAAATTTCGCCTTTTTCGTCGAAGTTTTGACTTTTCTTGCTACTTTTTTTGAAAATTCCGGAATTAAAAAAAAATGTAACTTTTCCAAAAATGACTGCTTTTTTTTTAAATATCAAAATTTTGAAAAAGAGTCCAAATGTTAAAAAAGCGAAAATTTATAAAAAAAAGTTAAACTTCTCAAAATATTAGTCGAAATGTTATTAAAAAAGGTCCAAAATAAAAGAAATTCAATTTTTTTTAAATTCCAAATTTTTGTAATTGTCAAAAAGTCAAATATTCAAAGTAGTTTTAAGAAAGTAGAAATTTTTAAAAAAGTAAAATTTTTGAATGTCGAAATTTCGGAAAATTCCAGAATTTTCGAGTCAAATCATCGGGAGTCAAAATTTCGAAAAAGAATCAAAAGTGGAAACCTTCGAAAAAATTTCAAAAAATTTAAAAGTTTCCAAATATTTGAAATTATAAAAAAGTCGAAATTAAAAAAAAACGAAATTTTTGAAAAGTCTAAAACTTCCAAGGAAAATCGAAATTCTCATAAAAAAATTTCAAAAAAAGTCGAAACTAAGAGTTAAAATTTTGGGTAAAAATAGATATTTTGAGAAAACTCCCAAATATGCAAAAAAGTTAAATCTTCAGAAAGACGAAATTTTTGAAAAGTCTAAAACTTCCAAGGAAACTCGAAATTCTCATAAAAAAATTTCAAAAGTAGTCGAAACTAAGAGTGGAAATTTTGGTTAAAGCTAGATATTTTGGGAAAACTCCCAAATATGCAAAAAAGTGAAATCTTCACTTCATTTTGAAAAAGGTAAAAATAAACGGAATCTTTAAAAAAGATGATAAAATTTTCAAAATAATAAGTCAAAATGTAATAAAAACAGCAAATTTTCAAAAAAAAATCTGAATTTTTGAAATTTTTAAAAAAAGCAAAACTTCAAATATTTGGAAACTCAAATTTTTTGGAAATTATTTCGAAGGTTTCCACTTTTGATTCTTTTTCAAAATTTTGACTCCCAAGATTTGACTCGACAATTCTGGAATTTTCCGAAATTTCAACTCTCAAAAATTTGACTTCGGTAAAAATTTCTACTTTTGTTAAAAAAATTACTTCTTTGAATATTTGACTTTTTTGACAATTACAAAAATTTGAAATTTAAAAAAACTTTAAATTTCTTTTACTTTTGGACCTTCTTTAACATTTCGACTAATATTTTGAGAAGTTAAAACTTTTTTTTATAAATTTCCGCTTTTTTAACATTTGGACTCTTTTAGAAAATTTTGAAATTTAAAAAAAAGTCAACTTCGAAAAAGGTAAAAATTTTGGGCAAACAGTTTAAAAAAGAAAGCAGTCATTTTTGGAAAAGTTACATTTTTTTTTTAATTCCGGAATTATCAAAAAAAGTAGAACGAAAAGTCAAAACTTCGAAGAAAAAGGCGAAATTTTCACAAAGCCCAGCTTTTCAAAAAAAAAGGCAAAACTCCGAAGAAAAAAAGGAAATTTGCATAAGTAGAGAGTTTTAAAAAACGTCAAAACTTTGAGTCAACATTTTGAAAAAGGTTGAAATACCAAAAGTGGAAATTCTGAAAAAGATCAACTAATTCAAAAGGAGGAAATTTCGAACAACGTCGAATTTTTCGAAAAAAGTAGAAATTTAGGTCGTCAAATCTTTAAAGAGTCAAATTTTGGAAAACGATTAAAATGTTCAAAAAGTGTAAATTTTGAAAAACATCGAAATATTCGAAAAACGTAGAAATTTTGGTCGTCAAATCTTGAAGAACTCAAAATTGTGGAAAACGGTCAAAATGTAAAAAAAGTCCAAATTTGAAGAAAATCAAAATCTGAATTCTTTAAATAAAGTCGGAATTTTCAAAAAAAAAGTCAAGATTTTCGCAAACTCAGAGAAATGCAAAATTTTGAGAAAAGGTCGAAATTTCAAAAATAGGTAAAAATTGTCTAAAATTTTGAAATTCCTAAAGTCGAAACTTCGAGAATTTTGAAAAAAATTAAAATTCTAAAATAGATTGATATAAAAACATTGACATTTTAAAAAATTAGATATTTTTGGAAGTCTAAAAATTTGAAAAAATCAAAACTTCGGAGAAAAAACTGAAATTCCCAAAAAAAAGTGCAGGTTTCAAAAAAACAGACGAAATTTTCAAAAAAATTTGAACATTTATTTCTCCTCTTATTTGGAAAATTTCATCTCTCCTCTTTATACCGTATATTCATCTTTTTGACGACGCTTAACGGTAGAAAAAAAATCGCTAGGCAGAAATTGAAGTATTCACTAAAGTGATAAGATAATTACACCCCAAAGAATGACAGGATGTATGTCGTCTTAAGTGCTTTTCCTCATCATGAAAAATGCAATTAGGATGGACAAAGGGTGAGTAATGTCTAGCCTGGGATAATTGCACAAAGCTTTTGTCCCTGGGTCCATTACAGCCCGGATGTTTACTAGACGTTTACCATCAACTGTCCTAATTGCGTTTCATTTTAATGGAACTGGAATTGAGATAGACAAAAGCCGATAATTGCATTCCTTCTAAGAATAGAATTCGTTGGGGTGGTAAATTGAATCTTAATGACAATCGCTTCCCAATAAAAGGCCTCGGTGGACAAACCAGAGGGAGTTCCGTGTCAGATACAAAAGGCCTAGCCTTTCCCGACAGTTTTGCCTAGTGATTTTTGAACCGACGGTGAACAGCAGTGCTATAGACTTTCAGACTAAAAAAAACTATTTCGATTTTGTTTAATTTTATTTTTTTTACGCGGCTCCGGTATCACTCTTCACTAAAAAAAGTAAAGATAAACAAAACGTCAAAACTTCGAGTCAAAATTTTAAAAAAGATTGAAATATCAAAAGTGGAAATTCTGAAAAAGGTAGACTTATTCAAAAAGAGGAAAAAAAACGAATTTTTCGAAAAAGGTAGAAATTTCGGTCGTCAAATCTTTAAGGAGTAAAAATTTTGGAAAACGATCAAATGTTCAAAAAGTGGAAATTTTGAAAAACATCGGAATTTTCGAAAAACGTAGAAATTTTGGTCGTCAAATCTTCACGAAATCCAAATTTTGGAAAACGGTCAAAATGTAAAAATCGAAATTTGAAAAAAATCAAGTCTGAATTCTTTAAATAAAGTCGAAATTTTCAAAAAAAAGTCAAGATTTTCGCAAACTCAGAGAAATGCCTAATTTTGAAAAAATGTCGAAATTTAAAAAATAGGTAAAAATCGTCTAAAATTTCGAAATTTCTAAAGTCGAAACTTCGAGAATTTTGAAAAAAATGAAATTCTAACATAGATTGAAATAAAAACGCTTTCAAAAATTAAATATTTTTGGAAGTCTAAATTAAAAAAAAAAAACCAAAACCCTGAAGAAAAAACTAAAATTCTCAAAAAAACTGCAGGTTTTAATAAAAAACAGGCGAAATTGCAAAAAAAAGAAACCTCTTTTTTTGGAAAATTTCATCTCTCCTCTTCACTAAAAAAAGTAATGATAAACAAAACTTCAAAAAAAAATAAAGTAGAACAGCAAGAATTTTTCAGGATAAGCCATGCGAACTTACCTGTCTAGTAGCCATATTTGGTTGCCTCTGGCCCATCGGCGGCCTCGGTCCCATGGGCATTCTCTGCCCAGGGGCCGGCTGCCTCGGATTCACCTGTCGCGGCGGCATCGGCTGCCTATACGGTTGACTAGGCTGTTGAGAATTTTGCTGTTGCATCTGGTTCATCCCTTGCGATTGACGGTTGTTGTTTATCTGCGATTGATTGATCCCTTGACTCATGGAAGGCTGCTGCGACCCCATAAGCGACTGTTGCTGCTGTTGTTGAGGTTGTTGCGGCGGCGGCGGATTCATCTGACCTTGATTCATGGGCGGCTGACCCATTTGATTCATCTGGGGCTGCTGGGGTGGCGGCATATGCTGGGGGTAGGAAGGCGCCGGAGGGTAATACATCGGGCTCGGGGGAGGCGGCCTAAGAAAGAATCAATGTGGTAAAAATAGGTGCTCAATTGGTTGCTTGGCAAGATTTTGACAAACGACCAAGTGCGAATTGAGCACTTGGTGATGTTTTGCAAAAATTTTTCCAAACGTAACCAAATGCGAATCTTCTACGTAATCCGATTTATTTACGATGGTTTATCTAAAGATCATCGATAAGATAGTTGATGGTGGAAAAAATCTACAATTTCGCATTTGGTGGTTTTACAAAAATTTTGCGAAGTGCGAATCTTTTATGTTACTAGATCTTTGAGTTGTCGCTCATCCAAATACCATCATGGGGCAATTAAAAGTCGAACCAAAATGAAAATTGAGCACTTGGTGATGCTTTGCAAAAATTTTGCCAAACATAACCAAGTGCGAATTTTCCACGTAATTCGACTTATTGGCTGTGGTTTATCTAAAGAGCATTAATAAGGCAGTTGATGAATCAAAAAAAATTGCAAATTTGGCATTTGATTGTTAAGCAAAATTTTTGCCAAAGGCGAATCTTTTAGATTACTGGATCTATTTACTGTCGCTCATCGAAATACCATCATGGAGCAATTAAAAGTCGAACCAAAATGAAAATTGAGCACTTGGTGATGTTTTGCAAAAATTTTGCCAAGTGCGAATCTTTTATGTTACTGGATCTTTTGAGTTGTCGCTCATCTAAAGACCATAATGAGTCAGTTAAAAATCGAACCAAAATGAAAATTGAGCACTTGGGGATGTTTTGCAAAAATTTTGCCAAACATGACCAAGTGCGAATTTTCTACGTAATTCGACTTATTGACTGTGGTTTATCTAAAGAGCATTGGTAAGGCAGTTGATGAACGAATAAATCTGCGCAAATTTCGCATTTGGTTGTTTCGCAAAAATTTTGCCAAGTGCGAATCTTTTATGTTACTGGATCTTTGAGTTGTCGCTCATCTAAAGACCATAATGAGTCAGTTAAAAATCCAACCAAAATAAAAATTGAGCACTTGGTGATGTTTTGCAAAAATTTTGCTAAACATAACTAAGTGCGACTTTTCTACGTAATGCGACTTATTGACTGTGGTTTATCTAAAGAGCATTAATAAGGCAGTTGATGAATCAAAAAAAAATTGCAAATTTGGCATTTGATTGTTAAGCAAAATTTTTGCCAAAAGCGAATCTTTTAGATTACTGGATTTATTTACTGTCGCTCATCCAAATGCCATCATGGGGCAATTAAAAATCGAACCAAAATGAAAATTAAGCACTTGGTGATGTTTTGCAAAAATTTTGCCAAACGTAACCAAATGCGAATCTTCTACGTAATCCGATTTATTTACGATGGTTTATCTAAAGATCATCGATAAGATAGTTGATGGTGGAAAAAATCTACAATTTCGCATTTGGTTGTTGCGCAAAAATTTTGCCAAGTGCAAATCTTTTATGTTACTGGATCTTTGTGTTGTCGCTCATCGAAAGACCATGATGAGTCAGTTAAAAATCGAACCAAGGTGAAAATTGAGCACTTGGTGCTGTTTTGCAAAAATTTTGCCAAACATAACCAAGTGCGAATTTGCTACGTAATTAGACTTATTGACTGTGGTTTATTTAAAGAGCATTAATAAGGCAGTTGATGAATCAAAAAAATCTGCAAATTTGGCATTTGGCTAAGCAAAATTTTTGCCAAAGGCGAATCTTTTAGATTACTGGATCTATTTACTGTCGCTCATCGAAATACCATCATGGAGCAATTAAAAGTCGAACCAAAATGAAAATTGAGCACTTGGTGATGTTTTGCAAAAATTTTTCCAAACATAACCAAGTGCGAATCTTCTACGTAACCCGATTTATTTACGGTGGTTTATCTAAAGATTATCGATAAGATAGTTGATAGTGGAAAATATCTACAAATTTCGCATTTGGTTGTTGCGCAAAAATTTTGCCAAGTGCGAATCTTTTATGTTACTGGATCTTTGAGTTGTCGCTCATCTAAAGACCATAATGAGTCAGTTAAAAATCGAACCAAAATGAAAATTGAGCACTTGGTGCTGTTTTGCAAAAATTTTACCAAACATAACCAAGTGCGAATTTTCTACGTAATTCGACTTATTGACTGTGGTTTATCTAAAGAGCATTAATAAGGCAGTTGATGAATCAAAAAAATCTGCAAATTTGGCATCTGGTTGTTAAGCAAAATTTTTGCCAAAGGCGAATCTTTTAGATTACTGGATCTATTTACTGTCGCTCATCCAAATACCATCATGGGGCAATTAAAAGTCGAACCAAAATGAAAATTGAGCACTTGGTGATGTTTTGCAAAAATTTTGCCAAACGTAACCAAGTGCGAATCTTCTACGTAATCCGATTTATTTACGGTGGTTTATCTAAAGATCATCGATAAGATAGTTGATAGTGGAAAAAATCTACAAATTTCGCATTTGGTTGTTGCGCAAAAATTTTGCCAAGTGCGAATCTTTTATGTTACTGGATCTTTGAGTTGTCGCTCATCTAAAGACCATAATGAGTCAGTTAAAAATCGAACCAAAATGAAAATTGAGCACTTGGTGATGTTTTGCAAAAATTTTGCCAAACATAACCAAGTGCGAATTTTCTACGTAATTCGACTTATTGACTGTGGTTTATCTAAAGAGCATTAATAAGGCAGTTGATGAATCAAAAAAATCTGCAAATTTGGCATTTGGTTGTTAAGCAAACTTTTTGCCAAAAGCGAATCTTTTAGATTACTGGATCTATTTACTGTCGCTCATTCAAATACCATCATGGGGCAGTTAAAAGTCGAACCAAAATGAAAACTGAGCACTTGGTGATGTTTTGCAAAAATTTTGCCAAACATAACCAAAGGCGATTCTTCTGTGGAATTCGATTTTTTTACAGTGGGTCATCAAAAGAGCATCGATAAGATAGCTGATCAGTCAAAAAAGTCTGCAAATTTCGCATTTGGTTGCTTTGCCAAAATTTCGTTACTTTTGCAACTATTGCGCTATTACTTACTGGTACTGATATGGCTGGTACATTGGGGGCTGCGGCGCGTGATGATACATGTGCGGCGGGGGCTGATAGGGCGCCTGCGGGGGCGGTTGGGGAAACTGCTGAATATTAATGAGAACATTCTGCTGATGTAAGCCGCTCCCATTCGGTTGCAACCTCGACACCTGTTGGGCCAAAGCTTGCATAGGAAGCCCAGTTAAGGAATCTAGTGAACTTTGATTGTTGGAATTGTTCGGATTGTACAATTGCTATGGAAAAAGTGACCAGTAAATGCGACGAATCCAACCTAAGACGTCGTTAACTTACTAAGGCACCCCTGTTTCTGTCATCTAATCGATCGAGTGAAATAAATTCGCTGTCACTTGTTGTAAATCCGAAGTCTTTGGCTCTGTCGTTATTGTTAAAAAGAGAGAGCAAACCGTCATCTCCATCTGGAAGCTTCAAGGGATCTTCCAAAGAAGGAGTAGACCACATGTGAGAATTACCATTTGAATGATTAACTAAAATAAAAAAGATCCACCTTAAAAAGTTGCACAGCTTTCGAACTTCGAATGCAATTTTGTTGTTTAATATGTATTTTTTTTAAATTACGAGATATTGACATCAAGATTTATAGTTTGAGTTAGGAAGCCCCAAAAGCACACGCGGAACCTATTCAATTTTATCTCGACTTACCCAACTCGGGATCCCCGTTGGGATTGTCATCGGTAATTTCCGTAATAGTTAGGGAGGATCCAACAGCGTCGTCCTTGAGCAGTCCGGTGGTTTTGATCCGTATCTTCGGGTAATCTGGGGAGGGTTCAGGCGGCGGCGTCGGTTCCGCCCCCGGTATGTTGCCGTAATCATTGCCGATTTCTGTGATGGTCGCCGTCTCGGGAGATTTCTCGTGTTCTAACGAAAACAATTCGTAGAGAATACGTATACATCATTCAAGATAAAAAGTTTGTTACGTCGCCAAAGATACCACAGACAAGTAACTTTTAATTAAAGATACGTTAAATCATACAAGTAATAAAATTTTTATAAATATCAGGTAATCAATTGAAAGTGTGCTGACATTTTTTATTAGATGAGAAACTAGCGAAAAAAACATTGGTTTGGTTGAACTATCAAGTGTCATTTTGATGTCTTATTTCCGCAAAGAAGTTGGAATTATTTAAAACAAAAGAAAATCTCTTAGAAAGTTATTTTTTGACTAAATACGAGTTGAATTTATAAAATACACAAATTTATAAGACAGAGAGTCACTTTAAGACTTTGAATGATTTAATACAAAATCACTGGGGTTATTCATCAGTAGGTTTGTATACTGATAGTTCAAATGTATTAAAATTTTGCAGTTGTCAATCACTAATAACCTATTTAAGACATACGTTAAAAAAATAATAAATTTACACAGCGAATTTGAAGACTTTTTCATTTGAACACCCGATATTTATTTAAAATGTAAGTACAAAATATGGTTACTTTTACAGAGAACAAAAGAAAAATGGGTTTTAATTTTAAATAGCCCGCCATTTGTTTATTATTTCAAGTTGGCAGCGCAATGTCAATGTCAATTCGAGCGGCCCAAAGTATCTATGGTTCGACCGCGCCTCGCGGAATTACTAAAGACAGTTTGAAATTATGGTTGTTTGAGTTGAAGTCAGTCGCCAGTTCCGTGTTTTGATATTTTTTTGTACGTTCATTTAGTAAAAATTTCTTGTAAAATCTTTGTGCTGAAGTTGCTACGACTTGCCCTGTTTTAGCTCTCACACGATAAAAACTTAACCAATGAGGATCGAACATAATTGTAAAAATAATATTCATCAGATTCGATTTATTTAATGTAGTGAATTTGATACGTTAAAGTAAAAACAACGTAAATAAAAAGGTAGGAATAGGAACTTCGTAGCAATTAGCTACGGATTTGTCTCTTCGATTCAATGTAATAATACAATAATCGTGATCTTTACCTAATGTCATAGAATGACGTTTGAAAAATCCGTCTAAATATCACATCAGTCGTATGTCATATAAGAATATCTTTTTATTAAATCTGTCAAGTTTTCGGTTATTTAAACAATGTATTTCCCTAACATGTCTAAATTTAATAATGCAACGCTAACGAAATGAAAAAATGTATCGCTAAAATAACTCCCGAAAATCTTTCAACTTCTATGAATTTTGACAAACTTAGAATTTCGCCGTATTTATTCGAATTGTAATACTCACTAAACTTTTTCCTCGATATTTTCATCACGCTACGCGCCGATTTGTTGCCTTTGTTAATCAATTGATGGAGAATTACACAAGCAATGGCCAGTTTCGTTTTTTCGTCAGCAACCAAGTTGGAATTAATCTCAACTGACTCTATAAGATTCATTCAAAATAATGTTATCTTTCTAAAGGATTGATTCGTTAAAATTTCGCCTCTAAGCTCACAAACGTACGCGACACTTTTTACTTAGCAAGTTTTAACGTTAAGTCACTACTAAAAGCGTCACATATATTCTGTGTCGGCGATTTGAGATAATGCAAACTTTATTGTTTTGTAGCTCTCCAGATATATGGTTTCAGTATCAAAGTGTTATGAAGACAGGTGATTCTACTCTAGCATTACATTAGAACTATTCTTCATGGTAGACCCTTATTGACCGGAAATATTATGTTTTTTTTTTTCAATTTATTTAACATTTCTTCGGCCCAGTTTGGAAATATTTAAATTTTTATTATTATTTAATTTTCTAAACAGTTTTTGAAATGCGACTACGAGATATTTAAATTTATTGAAAAGGTCATTTCATGACAGTTCACAAATTAAGATGTTATTTTATTTTACATAGAATAGGAATAATGAAAAATAGGAGACCCAAAAATTAGATATGGAAAAAATAAAAATTTTGTTTTTTTGAAAAAACAAAAAATTACATTAGAACGTCACACACCAACAAATATCTATATTCGGCAATTTGAGATATTGAAGACTTTATCCTGTTGCTTTGCTCACTAGATCTATGATTTTGTCATCAAGGTGATTATAAAGATAGGTGTTTCTACTCGAGCATGATACTTCTAGTTATCACAAAAGCCAGTGGCGTATCTGATTTTTATAATTATTCCAGAAATGTTATTTTTTCAACTTTCGGAGTTAAAACGGTTTTAAGTGAATAATTATAATTCTGATTTCGACTGAAATGTATCAAAATTTCTTTTTAATCTGACAGAATATGTGCTTACTAATATAAGCACAATACACACAAATTTCCAATAATATCTTGTATTTTCGACTTTTGTCCATAATTTTTCTGTTTTTCTTAAAAATGTTACTTTGTTAGTTTTATGTAATCATAAAAATAAAAAAGTAAAATTTTTAAGAAAAACAGAAAAATTATGGACAAAACTCGAAAATACAAGATACTATTGGAAATTTATTAAAAAAACAAAATTGTCAAATTTCAAGGTTAAAAAAAAGTTGAAATTTCGGAAGATCAAATTTTAATTAAATTTAAGTTTTAATATAAAAAATTGTAGAAAAACTTCAAATTAGCAAAATTTAATTTTTAGGTTTCAACAAAGATTTTTTATAAAATCTAAAACTTCTCGAAAATTTTAGTCAAAATTGGGAGAAACTTTTTTTTTATTAATTCCGTTTTTTTGTTCACAGTTGTCGCTTTGGCACGACATTTCTTCTGAATATTTTGACTAGTATTGTTCGAAGTTTCAACTTTTTCTTTTAAATAAAAATAGAAGTTTTAAATTTCAACTCGAGATTTTACGAAGTAAACCAATTATTTCGAAAAAATCTCTGAATATCTTCTATTCACCCAACATTTGAATCTATACCAAGATATTGTGGTCAGGTGATTCTACTGAAGCGTTTGATATTTTCATTTAAGTTAAAATATCACAAATATTATATTCGGGAATTTAAAACATTGCAGATTTTAAACAGTTTCTTAGCTCTTGAAATCTATGTTCTACGTCAAGGTGTTGTAAGTCGGGAGATTCTACTTGAGCGTAATATTCTCGTGTTGTGACACAAATAATCTCCATGTTAACAAACTCCTCTATTTAATCTTTCGTTTTCGCATGTAGCATTAATTAAAAGTATTCTATGGAGACAAAACCTTTCAAATTTTAACGTTAAATCACAATTGAAAGAAATTAAAATGTCACAAATACCTCTATGTTCGGCAATTTAAGAAACTACAGACTTTATCCAGTTTCATCGCTCTTTAGATCTATGTTCTGTACCAAGGTATTGTAGAATCAGGTAATTCTACTAGGGGGATGATATTCTCGTTTTGTGACACAAATAATTTGCATGTCAACAAACTCATCTATTTAATCTTTCATTTCCGCATGTAGCATTAATTACAAGTATTCTTTACAGACAAAACGTATCAAATTTTAAAGTTAAATCACAATTGAAAGAAATTAAAATGTCACAAATACCTCTATGTTCGGCAATTTAAGATACTACAGACTTTATCCAGTTTCTTCGCACTTTAGATCTATGTTCTGTACCAAGGTATTGTAGAGTCAGGTAATTCTACTAGGGGGATGATATTCTCGTTTTGTGACACAAATAATTTGCATGGCAACAAACTCATCAATTTAATCTTTCGTTTGCGCTTGTAGCATTAATTAAAAGTATTCTGTACAGACAAAACCTATCAAATTTTAACGGTAAATCACAATTGAAAGAAATTGAAATGTCACAAATACCTGTATGTTCGGCAATTTAAGATACTACAGACTTTATTCAGTTTCTTCGCTCTTTAGATGTATGTTCTGTACCAAGGTATTGTAGAGTCAGGTAATTCTACTAGGGGATGATATTCTCGTTTTGTGACACAAATAATTTGCATGTCAATAAACTCAGCTATTTAATCTTTCGTTTTCGCTTGTAGCATTAATTAAAAGTATTCTGTACAGACAAAACCTATCAAATTTTAACGGTAAATCACAATTGAAAGAAATTGAAATGTCACAAATACCTGTATGTTCGGCAATTTAAGATACTACAGACTTTATTCAGTTTCTTCGCTCTTTAGATGTATGTTCTGTACCAAGGTATTGTAGAGTCAGGTAATTCTACTAGGGGGATGATATTCTCGTTTTGTGACACAAATAATTTGCATGTCAACAAACTCATCAATTTAATCTTTCGTTTTCGCATGTAGCATTAATTAAAAGTATTCTATGGAGACAAAACCTTTCAAATTTTAACGTTAAATCACAATTGAAAGAAATTAAAATGTCACAAATACCTCTATGTTCGGCAATTTAAGATACTACAGACTTTATCCAGTTTCTTCGCTCTTTAGATCTATGTTCTGTACCAAGGTATTGTAGAGTCAGGTAATTCTACTAGGGGATGATATTCTCGTTTTGTGACACAAATAATTTGCATGTCAACAAACTCATCAATTTAATCTTTCGTTTCCGCATGTAGCATTAATTAAAAGTATTCTCTACAGACAAAACGTATTAAATTTTAACGTTAAATCACAATTGAAAGAAATTAAAATGTCACAAATACCTCTATGTTCGGCAATTTAAGATACTACAGACTTTATCCAGTTTCTTCGCTCTTTAGATCTATGTTCTGTACCAAGGTATTGGAAAGTCAGGTAACTCTACTAGGGGGATGATATTCTCGTTTTGTGACACAAATAATTTGCATGTCAACAAACTCATCAATTTAATCTTTCGTTTCCGCATGTAGCATTAATTAAAAGTATTCTCTACAGACAAAACGTATGAAATTTTAACGTAAATCACCATTGAAAGAAATTAAAATGTCACAAATACCTCTATGTTCGGCAATTTAAGATACTACAGACTTTGTCCAGTTTCTTCGCTCTTTAGATCTATGTTCTGTACCAAGGTATTGGAAAGTCAGGTAACTCTACTAGGGGATGATATTCTCGTTTTGTGACACAAATAATTTGCATGTCAACAAACTCATCTATTTAATCTTTCGTTACCGCATGTAGCATTAATTAAAAGTATTCTATACAGACAAAACGTATGAAACTTTAACTTAAGTCACCATTGAAAGAAATTAAAATGTCACAAATACCTCTATGTTCGGCAATTTAAAATACTACAGACTTTGTCCAGTTTCTTTGCTCTTTAGATCTATGTTCTATACCAAGGTATTGAGAGTCAGGTAATTCTACTAGGGAATGATACTCTCGTTTGTGACAAAAATAATTTGCATATCAATAAAACACGAAGGCGTAGAAAGAACATCAAAATTAGGACTTTTTCCTTGAAATTTCGACATTAAACTTGAAACTTCGACTTTCATTTTGAAATTATGAGTTTTTCCTCAAAACTCCGATTGAAATTTCGACTTTAATATCGAAATTTCGACTTCTCTCTTGAAATTTCGACTTTTTTCTCAAAATTTCGATTGAAATTTCGACTTTAATCTCGAAATTTCCACTTTTTTCTTGTAATTTCAAGATAAAAGTCAAAATTTCTATACTCTACGGTTAAGTTAGGTAGATGACAATTGAATCCCACCACTTCCCTTTCCTAGTAACATTGACAGTTGGCAGTAGGGTGCGTTCAGTAATTTTTATTTTTAATTATCAAAATGTCATCGTTTTTTGTCGAAATTTCGAGATTTAAGTTGAAATTTAGAATTTAATCTCAGGATTTTGAGGAAAATGTTATAATGTCGAGTTAAAAGTCGAAATTCCGTGTTAAACTCGAAATTTCTAAAAAAAGTCGATATTTCGAGTTTAATCTTGAAGTTTCGAGTTTAATCTCGAAGTTTCGACTTTTAACGCGACATTTCAACCTTTTCCTCGAAATCCCGAGTTTAAATTCCAAATTTCAACTTTAATCTCGAAATTTTGAGAAAAAAACGACGAAATTTCGAGATTAAAGTCGAAATTTTGAGAAAAAGGTCGAAATTTTGAAATTAAAGTCTAAATTTCGAGAAAAAAGTAGACATTTCGAGGTGAAAGTCAAAATTTCTATACTCTACGGTTAAGTTAGGTAGATGACAATTGAATCCCACCACTTCCCTTTCCTAGTAACATTGACAGTTGGCAGTAGGGTGCGTTCAGTAATTTTTATTTTTAATTATCAAAATGTCATCGTTTTTTGTCGACATTTCGAGATTTAAGTTGAAATTTCGAATTTAATCTCAGCATTTCGAGGGAAAGGTTGAAATGTGGAGTTAAAAGTCGAAATTCCGAGATTAAACTCGAAATTTCTAAAAAAAGGTCGAAATTTCGAGTTTAACCTCGAAGTTTCGACTTTTAACGTAACATTTCAACCTTTTCCTCGAAATCCCGCGATTAAATTCGAAATTTCAACTTTAATCTCGAAATTTCGAGAAAAAACGAAAAAATTTCGGGATTAAAAAAAAAAAGTCGAAATTTTGAAATGAAAGTCTAAATTTCGAAAAAAAAAAAATAGAAATTTCGAGAAAAAAGTCGCAATTTCGGGTTTAAAGCCCAAATTTCGGGTTTTAAGTTGACATTTATAAAAATATTTTGTCTAATCGATGTCTTTTCTACGCCTTTGTAACAAATATATCCATTTAAAAGAAGATATTTTGTTTCCGCATGTAGCATTAATTAAACATTTTCTGTAAAGACAAATCTTATCATTATCATATATTTTAATGTAAATCACTCCTGAAAGAAATTAAAATGTCATAAATATCTCTATGTTCGACAATTTAAGATACTGTACACTTTATCTAATTTCTTCGCTCTTTGGATCTATGTTCTGCACCAAGGTGTTATGAAGTCAGAAGCGAGATACTCACGTTTGCGACAAAAAAAAAATTTGCATGTCAACAAACACATTTACTTAAAAAGGATCTTTTTTTCCCGCATGTGGCATTAATTAAAAATAATTTGTACTGGCAAAACTTATCAAATTTTAACGTAAATCACTCCTGAAAGAAATTAAAATGTCACAAATATCTCTATGTTCGGCAATTTAAGATACTGTAGACTTTATCTAATTTCTTTGCTCTTTGGATCTATGTTCTGCATCAAGGTGTTATGAAGTCAGAGGCGTGATACTCACGTTTGCGATAAAAAAAAATTTGCATGTCAACAAACACATATACTTAAAAAGGATTTTTTTTCCGCATATAGCATTAATTAAAAATAATATGAACTGACAAAACTTATCAAATTTTAACGTAAGTCACTACTAAAGAAAATTAAAATGTCACAAATATCTCTATGTTTGGCAATTTAAGATATTGTATACTTTATCCAGTTTCTTCGCTCTTTAGATCTATGTTCTGTACCAAGGTATTATAAAGTTAGGTAAGTCAATTTGAGCGTGATCTCGTTTATGGCGAAAATAATTTGCATATCAACCTATCTAGTTAAAAAAAAAATGTTTACGCATGTAACATGATTAACAATATTTCATATAGACAAAATTTATCAAATTTTAACGTAAATTACTGCTAAAAGAAATTAAAATGTCACAAATACTTCTATGTTCGGCTATTTAAGATACTGTAAACTTTAACCAGTCAGTTTCTTTACCATTCAGATCTCTGTTCCGTACCAAGGTATTGTGAAGTCAGGTGATTGTGAGTGATATTCTCGTTTGTGACAAAAATCGTTTCTATTAAACAATTTTATATAAATTTTGCTCGGTATAGTTACAAATAATATTCTGTATGCGAAATTCAAGCAGAATCGATAAAAACAGCTGCGAAAATAACAAACTTGCGACGTAACAAATTTGATAAAATGGGATATTTTACCTGAACTTTTAGAATTCGAGTTCCCTTGGGTTTCCTCGCCCTGCGCGTCACCACTTTCCACGCCGGAATCACCCAGGCTAACGTCGCCGGTCACGTTATCCTGATACCCGCCTTCACTGCCAGCAGTTTCGTTGTACCCCGTTTCGCTACCCGCGGTCTCGCTAAAGCCCGTTTCACTGTTGGCGGTGTCGCTAAAGCCGGTTTCACTGAACGCCGTATCGCTATTACTAGGCGAATCGATGATCCCGTTACAATCGGCGAAATTGGGTGAGAAGCTGACGTTGGCGTCGTCGAATTCGGCGAGCAGAGTTTCGTCGTCACCCAACTCCTCTTCTCCCGGCTCCTCACCCACTTGCCCTTCGGTATTTTCCCCTTCCGTTTCCGCCAGGTTGGCGACGCTTTGGGAACCCGTCGGGCTCACTATTTCGAACTTGTCGCCGCTGCTTTTCAAAGTTAGTTTCAACGGAGGCAAGACCTCGCGTTTTAGAAGGACTTGGGGTTGTTTTATGTGGTGGAATAGGTGAGAGTATAGGTAATGTTTTTCGGTGAAGTTGACATTACAGTCCCAACAGCGCAATGGGATCAGGTCCTCACCTGGAAAGGGATTCGTTTGTTATTTTTAGCATTAATTAAAAGTATTCTATTGATACAAAACGTATCAAATTTTAATGTAAATCACTTCTGAAAGAAATTAAAATGTCACAAATACCTCTATGTTCGGCAAGTTAAGATACTACAGACTTTATCCAGTTCTTCGCTCTTTAGATCTATGTCTGTACCAAGGTATTGGAAAGTCAGGTAACTCTACTAGGGGGATGATATTCTCGTTTTGTGACACAAATAATTTGCATGTCAACAAACTCATCAATTTAATCTTTCGTTTTCGCTTGTAGCATTAATTAAAAGTATTCTGTACAGACAAAAACGTATCAAATTTTAACGGTAAATCACAATTGAAAGAAATTAAAATGTCACAAATACCTCTATGTTCGGCAATTAAGATACTACAGACTTTATCCAAGTTCTTCGCTCTTTAGATCTATGTCTGTACCAAGGTATTGTAGAGTCAGGTAATTCTACTAGGGGGATGATATCTCGTTTTGTGACACAATAATTTGCATGTCAACAAACACATTTACTTAAAAAGGATCTTTTTT
The DNA here is from genome assembly GCA_028583605.1 of Dastarcus helophoroides. NCBI lineage: Eukaryota > Metazoa > Arthropoda > Insecta > Coleoptera > Bothrideridae > Dastarcus > Dastarcus helophoroides. The sequence goes on along the minus strand of CM053337.1, from coordinate 20,094,974 downwards.
TCCGCATGTAGCATTAATTAAAAGTATTCTGTACAGACAAAACGTATTAAATTTTAACGTTAAATCACAATTGAAAGAATTAAAATGTCACAAATATCTCTATGTTCGGCAATTTAGGATACTACAGACTTTATCCAAGTTCTTCGCTCTTTAGATCTATGTTCTGTACAAGGTATTGTAGAGTCAGGTAATTCTACTAGGGGGATGATATTCTCGTTTTGTGACACAATAATTTGCATGGCAACAAACTCATCTATTTAATCTTTCGTTTCCGCATGTAACATTAATTAAAAGTATTCTGTACAGACAAAACCTATCAAATTTTAACGTAAATCACCATTGAAAGAAATTAAAATGTCACAAATATCTCTATGTTTGGCAATTTAAGATACTACAGACTTTATCCAGTTCTTCGCTCTTTAGATCTAAGTTCTGTACCAAGGTATTGTAGAGTCAGTTAATTCTACTAGGGGGATGATATTCTCTTTTGTGACACAAATAATTTGCATGTCAACAAACTCATCTATTTAATCTTTCATTTCCGCATGTAGCATTAATTACAAGTATTCTTTACAGACAAAACGTATCAAATTTTAATGTAAATCACCATTGAAAGAAATTAAAATGTCACAAATACCTCAATGTTCGGCAATTTAAGATATTGTATACTTTATCCAGTTTCTTCGCTCTTAGATCTATGTTCTGTACCAAGGTATTGTAGAATCAGGTAAATCTACTAGGGGGATGATATTCTCGTTTTGTGACACAAATAATTTGCATGGCAACAAACTCATCAATTTAATCTTTCGTTTCCGCATGTAACATTAATTAAAAGTATTCGCTACAGACAAAACCTATCAAATTTTAACGTAAATCACTCCTGAAAGAAATTAAAATGTCACAAATACCTCAATGTTCGGCAATTTAAGATACTACAGACTTTATCCAGTTTCTTCGCTCTTAGATCTATGTTCTGTACCAAGGTATTGTAGAGTCAGGTAATTCTACTAGGGGGATGATATTCTCGTTTTGTGACACAATAATTTGCATGGCAACAAACTCATCTATTTAATCTTTCGTTTTCGCTTGTAGCATTAATTAAAAGTATTCTCTACAGACAAAAACGTATCAAATTTTAATGTAAATCACTTCTGAAAGAAATTAAAATGTCATAAATATCTCTATGTTTGGCAATTTAAGATACTACAGACTTTATCAGTTTCTTCGCTCTTAGATCTATGTTCTGTACCAAGGTTATTGTAGAGTCAGGTAATTCTACTAGGGGGATGATATTCTCTTTTGTGACACAAATAATTTGCATGGCAACAAACTCATCTATTTAATCTTTCGTTTTCGCTTGTAGCATTAATTAAAAGTATTCTCTACAGACAAAAACGTATCAAATTTTAATGTAAATCACTTCTGAAAGAAATTAAAATGTCACAAATATCTCTATGTTTGGCAATTGTGAAGAGCGCTTCCTTCATTGTGAAGAGCGCTTCCTTCATTGTGAAGAGCGCTTCCGTCATTGTGAAGAGCGCTTCCTTCATTCTGAAGAGCTCTTCCTTCATCCCGAAGAGCTCTTTCTTGATTCTGAAGAGCTCTTTCTTGATTATGAAGAGCTCTTCCTTGATTCTGAAGAGCTCTTCCTTTATTCTGATGGGTTCTTTCTTCATCCTGAAGAGCTCTTCCTTCGTTCTGAAGATTTTCCCTCCCTTCACTCTGAAGTGTTTCTATTCCTTCAATTTGAAGAGTTTCTCTTCCTTCTACATTACCGAAAGCGTAATTTACTTTATATGGGTTTTCTTCCAAAGTAAAATTAATTCTGTCATCATCAAATTCCGCATCAACTGCTTCAGATTCCAGTGCCGAAATAACTTCGAAATTCTCTAGATCTAGCGTCTCATTCTCGTCTTCATTTTGAGGAGCTTCTTTTTCTTCAGTCTTAAGAGATTCTCGTTCTTTATTTTGATAAACTTCTATTTCATTTTGATAAGCTCTTCTTTCGTAATTCTGGAGAACTGTTACTTCATTCTGAAGACTTCTTCCTTTATTCTGAAGATCTCTTTCTTTATTCTGAAGAGCTCTTCCTTCATTCTGAAGAGCTCTTCCTTCATTCTGAAGAGCTTTTCCTTCATTCTGAAAAGCTCTTTCTTGATTCTGAAGAGCTCTTTCTTGATTCTGAAGAGCTCTTCCTTTATTCTGAATGGTTCTTTCTTCATCCTGAAGAGCTCTTCCTTCGTTATGAAGATTTTCTCTTCCTTTACTCTGAAGTGTTTCTGTTCCTTCAATTTGAAGAGTTTCTCTTCCTCCCGCGCTACCGAAAGCGTAATTTACTTTATATGGGTTTTCTTCCAAATTAAAGTTGATTCTGTCATCATCAAATTCCGCATCAACTGCTTCAGATTTCAGTGCCGGAATAACTTCGAAATTCTTTAGATCTAGCGTCTCATTCTCGTCTTCATTTTGAGGAGCTTCTTCTTCTTCAGTCTTAAGAGGTTCTCGTTCTTCATTTTGATAAACTTCTATATCATTTTGAAGAGCTCTTCCTTCATTCTGAAGAGCTCTTCCTTCATTCTGAAGACCTCTTCCTTTATTCTGAAGACCTCTTCCTTTGTTATGAACACCTCTTCCTTCATTCTGAAGACCACTTCCTTCATTCTGAAGACCTCTTCCCGCCTTCTGAGGAACTGCTACTTCATTCTGAAGATCTTCTCTTCCTTCGCTCTGAAGAGCTTTTCCTTCTTTCTGACGAGCTCCTCCTTCATTCCAAAGATCTTCTCTTCCTTTACTCTGAAGTGTTTCTATTCCTTCAATTTGAAGACTTTCTCTTCCTCCCGCGCTACCGAAAGCGTAATTTACTTTATATGGGTTTTCTTCCAAATTAAAGTTGATTCTGTCATCATCAAATTCCGCATCAACTGCTTCAGATTTCAGTGCCGGAATAACTTCGAAATTCTTTAGATCTAGCGTCTCATTCTCGTCTTCATTTTGAGGAGCTTCTTCTTCTTCAGTCTTAAGAGGTTCTCGTTCTTCATTTTGATAAACTTTTATATCATTTTGAAGAGCTCTTCCTTCATTCTGAAGAGCTCTTCCTTCATTCTGAAGACCTCTTCCTTTATTCTGAAGACCTCTTCCTTTGTTATGAACACCTCTTCCTTCATTCTGAAGACCACTTCCTTCATTCTGAAGACCTCTTCCCGCCTTCTGAGGAACTGCTACTTCATTCTGAAGATCTTCTCTTCCTTCGCTCTGAAGAGCTTTTCCTTCTTTCTGACGAGCTCCTCCTTCATTCCAAAGATCTTCTCTTCCTTTACTCTGAAGTGTTTCTATTCCTTCAATTTGAAGACTTTCTCTTCCTCCCGCGCTACCGAAAGCGTAATTTACTTTATATGGGTTTTCTTCCAAATTAAAGTTGATTCTGTCATCATCAAATTCCGCATCAACTGCTTCAGATTTCAGTGCCGGAATAACTTCGAAATTCTTTAGATCTAGCGTCTCATTCTCGTCTTCATTTTGAGGAGCTTCTTCTTCTTCAGTCTTAAGAGGTTCTCGTTCTTCATTTTGATAAACTTCTATATCATTTTGAAGAGCTCTTCCTTCATTCTGAAGAGCTCTTCCTTCATTCTGAAGAGCTCTTCCTTCATTCTGAAGACCTCTTCCTTTATTCTGAAGACCTCTTCCTTTGTTATGAACACCTCTTCCTTCATTCTGAAGACCACTTCCTTCATTCTGAAGACCTCTTCCCGCCTTCTGAGGAACTGCTACTTCATTCTGAAGATCTTCTCTTCCTTCGCTCTGAAGAGCTTTTCCTTCTTTCTGACGAGCTCCTCCTTCATTCCAAAGATCTTCTCTTCCTTCACGCTGAAGTGTTGCTATTCCTTCAATTTGAAGACTTTCTCTGTTTTCTGCGCCCTCGAAAGCGTAATTTACTTTATAGGGATTTTCTTCCAGATTAAGATTGATTCTATCATCTTTAAATTCCGCATCAACATCTTCAGATTTCAATACTAGAATAACCTCGAAATTCTTTAGATCTAGCGTCTCATTCTCGTCTTCATTTTGAGGAGCTTCTTCTTCTTCAGTCTTAAGAGGTTTTCGTTCTTCATTTTGATAAATTTCTATTTTATTTTGATAAGCTCTTCTTTCGTAATTCTGAAAAACTGTTCCTTCATTTTGAAGAGCTCTTTCTTCATTCTGACAATCTTCCCTTCCTCTATTCTGTAGATCTTCTCTTGCTTCATCCCGAGAAGTTCCACTTTCTTTCCTCTGAAGAGGTCTTCCTTTTTTCCTCTGAAGAGGTCTTCCTTTTTTCCTCTGAAGAGGTCTTCCTTTTTTCCTCTGAAGAGCGCGTCTTGCTTTTTTTCTCTGAAGTACTTTTCCTCTCGCGTCGTCGAAAGTTCCAACTCTGTATTCCTCTCCATCGCCTGCTCCACCATTCCGATCATCCGCTGTTGCCTCGTCCCCGTCCAATTTGATTTTTTTTCTGGTGGCACCTTCCCCTTTGATCCTCACCTTAAGTTGCCGGTTTTTGTAAAGCGTGTTACGAAATGATCTGAAGGTGGGCACCGTTGCGTGATAACCGGACTCGAAAAGTGTTTCCAATTCTTCTTTGTAAATTTTCAAAAATGATTCGTTTTCCTCTCGGGCGCGTTTTTTGGCGCAGTTCTTTCGTTTCGTCACTTCGATTTTGGCCATGTCGGGCAGACATGAAGTGTGGTCTACTGTCAAAATCACCTCTTGATCTTTCACCACTACCTTTCCGGTGCATTTCAATTTTTTGTCGTTGACGCAGTACCATGTTGACCTTCCGTCTGTGGTTTTTCTCTTGAATCTGTATTGGAATCCTCCGTGAAAGAGACTCTGCCCTCCGTGAATGGTCTCGGTGAATTCCATGTTAACTTGAGGGCCTCTATACAGAAAGCAGTGGTAGAATGTTTCTTTTTTTAGTCATTAGAGGATGATTAAAATTTCATCATATTTTGAAAGGTATAGTACATAATTTTTTATATGTTAAATTGTCCTTAAGTAGCGTTGTCAAAACAAGTGATAACTTTGCTAATTCGATTAAGTAAAATTCCCTACGTAGAAGATTTGACACATCACATGAAACGTAGCACTAGTTACGTAGACTCTGGCGGTCGTTCACATAACCTTACAAAATTGTGGGTCACTTAATTACGTTAATTATTGAATCGTCAGAGATTACAGAGAATGTTTATAGTGGCCGCACTCGCAGCCACGATCGCACTGCCCGCTAGCGTCAACTGCCTGAGTTTATAACCTACCAAGTATTGGCCGCACTTTCTACAGCCGCATTTTCACAGATGCGCAATTTTAATAAGGTCATACAAAGCGATCGAGATATTGAATAGAATACACAGAATTTGTTCGCTAAAAACAAAGGATATAGAGCGACATAAGAAGAAAACTTCTAATAAAACAGTTAAATTAAATACATAACTATATATCACAAAGGTTTTGCAAAAAAGCAGGCGCTGATTAATATTTCGTTTCAGTTGGCACGGGGTGCCTCAGTCATTATGTCCTTTATTTTAACTAGTTAGGAAGGCTTGGTAAAGATTAGTCTCTGATAAAGACAGAAAATTGAGAAACAATATTTTATTCGACCTTTGAAAAGAAGAACCCATAAACTCCCCCTAACAGAGCGCTATTGGTTCACACAAATTCTCTTAATAAACACTGTTTATAACTTCACAGATCAACAGAGCTTCTCACGTTGTCACGTCACCAGATGCAGAGACAACATTAACGAGGAAGAATCGCCAGCAAAATGACCAACACATTTTTAATGACATATTATTTTGACGCATAATTATTTATATCCATACACTTGGAACTAATATGAAAATAATTGTATCTAGTTTACATTTTTAGTTTCTTTAATAAATCGATTTAACCGAAAGTATGGAAATTTCAAAAAATGAATTTTCAAAAACTTTGCAACTTTTAAGTAAAAAATTTGACGTTTTTACAAAAAATTCGATGTCACAAATCTGAAAAACTCACAATTTTTGAAGTAACGCTGTTTGGAAGTGGCAAAATTTAAAAAAATGAAAATCCCGAGAAAAGTCGAAATTTTTTAAAATCGAAATTTTCGAAAGAAGGTAAAAATTTTCAGAAACAGTTTGAATTTTGAAAAATTCTGAAATGGGGAACTTCCAAAAATATGAAATTTTCGAAAACTTGGAAACTTTAACGTACAAAATTTGACATTTTCGCACAAAATTCAATGTCACAATTTTGAAGAAACTTAAAATTTTTGAAGTGGCGTTTTTAGGAAGTGTCAGAATTTTAAAAAATTAAAATTTTGAAAAAAGTCGAAACTTTTGAAAATCGATATTTTCAGACAGTCAAAAAGTTTGAGAAAAAGTCAAAATTTTGGAAAACTCTGAAATGGGAAAACTTCCAAAAAATTGAATTTTCGAAAACTTTGCAGCTTTTAAGTAAAAACATATTCATTTTTACAAAAAATTCGATGTCACAATTCTGAAAAACTCACAATTTTCAAAGAACGCTGTTTGGAAGTGGCAAAATTTAAAAAAATGAAAATCCCGAGAAAAGTCGAAATTTTTGAGAATCGGAATTTTCGAAAGAAGGCAAAAATTTTGAGAAACGGTTGAAATTTTGAAGAATTCTGAAATGGGGAACTTCCAAAAATATGAAATTTTCGAAAAGTTAGAAACTTTTACATACAAAATTTGCCATTTTCACAAAAAATTCAATGTCACAATTTTGAAAAAATTTAAAATTTTTGAAGTGGTATTTTTAGGAAGTGTCAGGATTTTAAAAAATCAAAGTTTTGAAAAAAGTCGAAGCTTTTGAAAATCGATATTTACAAAATAAGTCAAAAATTTTGAGAAAAAAGTCAAATTTTTGGAAAAGTCTGAAATGGAAAAACTTCCAAAAAATGAATTTTCAAAAACTGCAACTTTTAAGCAAAATCATTGACATTTTTACAAAAAATTCGATGTCACAATTCTGAAAAAACTCACAATTTTTGAAGTAACGCTGTTTGGAAGTGGCAAAATTTAAAAAAATTAAAATCCCGAGAAAAGTCGAAATTTTTGAGAATCGAAATTTTCGAATGAAGGCAAAAATTTTGAGAAACAGCTAAAATTTTGACAAATTCTGAAATAGGGAACTTCCAAAAATATGAAATTTTCGAAAACTTGGAAATTTTTACGTACAAAATTTGACAAGTCAAAACGTTGGAAAACTCTGAAATGGAAAAACTTCCAAAAAAATAAATTTTCGAAAACTTTGCAACTTTTAAGTAAAAAATTTGACGTTTTTACAAAAATTTCGATGTCACAATTCTGAAAAAACTCAAAATTTTTGATGTAAAACTTTTTGGAAGTGACAAAATTTTAAAAAATTAATGTCCTGGAAAAGGCTGAAATTTTTGGGAATCGAAATTTTTGAGAAACAGTTCAAATTTTGGAAAATTCTGAAATGGAGAAACTTCCAAAATAAGGAAATTTTCGAAAACTTGGAAACTTTTATGAGAAAAAATTTACGTTTTGAGAAATGTCCAAACTGTCAGGGTTTTTGGAAGTGTCAGAATTTTTGAGAATCGAAATTTTCAATAAAACAAAAATTTTGAAAAATTCTGAAGTGGGGAAACTTCCGAAAAAATGAAATTTTCAAAAACTTGGTAACGTTTACGTAGAAAATTTGACATTTTCACAAAAAAATTTAATGCTACCAATCTAAAAAGTCAAAATTTTGGAAAACTGAAATGGGACAACTTCCATTAAAGTAAAATTTTTGAAAACTTGGAAACTTTTACGTAAAAAAATTGACATTTTCAAAAAAATGCAATGTTACACAATTCTCAAAAATGTCAAAATTTTTGAAGCGAACTTTTTTGGAAATGTCAGAATTCAAAAAAATTAAAATTTTGAAAAAGTCGAAATTTTTGAGAATTGAAATTTTCAAAAGAAGGCAAAAATTTTGATAAACGGTTAAAATTTTGGAAAATTCTGAAGTGGGGAAACTTCCAAAAAAATTAAAATTTTTGAAAACTGTGTTGTTGAGAATCGAAATTTTCAAAATAAGTTAAAAACGTTAAAATTTTGGAAAACCTGAAATGGGAAAACTTCCAAAAAATAATGAAATTTTTGAAAACTTGGAAACTTTTACGTAAAAAATTTGATATTTTCGAAAAAAATTCAATGTTTCAATTTTGAAAAAATTCGGTTTTTGAAATGGTTTTTTGGAAGTCAGGGTTCCAAAAAAAAAATTCGAAAAAATCGAACTTTTTGAAAATCGAAATTTTCAAAATAAGGCAAAATCTTGAGAAAAAATTAGAATTTTTTAAAATTCTGAGATGGAAAATCTTTACAAAAATTGAAATTTTGGAAAACGGACATTTTAAAATAAAAAAATTGACATTTTCAATCAATTTTGAAGTCAAAATTTTGGAAGTGAAAATTTTTGAAAATGTCAAAATTTTCAAAATCAGAATCGTGGAACAACTACGAAATTTTTGAAAACCGAAATTCTTAAAATCAGTCAAAAATTTGACAAAAAGCGTCAATTCAGAAATGTGAAAATTTCCAAAAATAAAATCTTCAAAAACTTGGAAAATTGTAAGTAAAATATTTGCCATTTTCAAAAAAAATTCAATCACTGTTACAATTTCGAAAAATGTCAAAGAAGTGTTCGAATGAAAAAAAAATTGAATCTTGAAAGAAGTCAAAATTTTGAAAGTGAAAATTTTTGGAAATGTCAAAATTTTCAAAAAAACCAAAATCGTGAAAAACGTCCAAATTTTTGAGAATCGAAATGTCAACATTTTCAAAAAAAATCAAAATCGTGAAAAACGACCAAATTTTTCAGAATCGAAATGTCAACATTTTCAAAAATAATCAAAATCGGGGAAAACGGCCAAGTTATTGAGAATTTTTAAAAAAAGTTTTCAATGTACAATTCTGAAAAAAATCAAAATTTTTTAAAGTTATTTGAAAGTGTCAGAATAAAAAAAAATCAAATCTTGGAAAACGTCGAAATTTTTGAGAACGGAAATTTCCAAATGAAGCCAAAAATTTAGAGAAAAGGTTAATTTTGATAAAAAGCGAATATTTTGAAAAATCGAATTTCCAAAAATAAATTCCAAAAATGAAATCTTCAAAAAATTGGAAACTTGCAAGTAAAAAATTTGACGTTTTCAAAAAAATTCAATTACAATTCCGAAAAATGTCAAAATTTTTAATGTGAAGGTTTTTGGAAATGTCCAAATGAAAAAAAAATGAATCTTGAAAGAAGTCAAAATTGTGCAAGTGAAAATTTTTGGAAATGTCAAAATTTTAAAAAAAATCTAGAAAAACGTCCAAATTTTTGAGAATCGAAATGTCAACATTTTAAAAAAAATCAAAATCGTGAAAAACGACCAAATTTTTGAGAATCGAAATGTAAATATTTTTAAAAAAATCAAAATTGTGAAAAACGACCAAATTTTTGAGAATCGAAATGAGTCGAAATTTCGGAAAAGTTGAAATTTTGACAAAAAGCGAAAATTCTCTAATGTTAAAATTTCCAAAAAAATGGAATTTTGAAAACCTTGGAAACTGTAAAAAATTTGAAATTTCCAAAAAAAGGTTTCAGTGTTACAATTCCGAAAAAAATTTTTGAAAGGGAAGTAATTTGGAAGTACCAGATTTCAAAAAAAATAAAATCTTGTAAAAGTCGAAATTTTTGAGAATGGAAATTTTCGAAATGGGTCAAAAATTTTGAGAAAATGATAAAATTTTGACAAAAAGCGAAAATTCTGGATCTTCAAAAAAAAGAAATTTTCAAAAACTTGAAAATTTTTAAATAATTCGGCATTTTGGAAAATAATTCAATCAATGAAAAAAGTCAAAATTTTTGAGGTGAAGTTTCTTTGGAAGTGTCAAAATTTAAAAAAAATTAAAATCTTGGGAAAGTCGAAATTTCTGAGAATGGAAATTTCCAAAAGGAGTCAAAAATTATGAGAAAATGTTAAAATTTTGGCCAAAAGCGAATATTTTGAAAGTTGGAATTTCCAAAAAAAAATTCCAAAAATGAAATCTGCGCAAAATTTGAAACTTCTAAGTAAAAAACTTGACGTTTTCAAAAAAAAAAAAATTCAATCAATGTCACAATTCCGAAAAATGTCAAAATTTTTGAAGTGAAGTTTTTGGAAATGTCCGAATTTTAAAAAATAGTCTCGAAAAGTCAAAATTTTGGAAGTGACAATTTCTGGAAATGTCAAAATTTAAAAATAAAAACAAAATCGTGAAAAACGTCTAAATTTTTGAGAATCGAAATGTCAACATTTTCAAAAATAATCAAAATCGTGAAAAACGACCAAATTTTTGAGAATCGACATGTCAACATTTTCAAAAAAAATCAAAATCAAAAACCAAATTTTTGAGAATCGACATTTTTAAAAATGAGTCAAAATTTCAAAAAAGTAGTGAAATTTTGACAAAAAGCAAAAATTCTCAAATGTTAAAATTTCCAAAAAAATGGAATTTTGAAAACATTGGAAACTGCAAAAAATTTGAAATTTCCAAAGAAAGGTTTCAGTGTTACAATTCCGAAAAAAATCAACTATTTTTAGAAGGAAGTAATTTGGAAGTGCCAGAATTTCAAAAAAATAAAATTTTGCAAAAGTCGAAATTTTTGAGAATGGAAATTTTCGAAGTAAGTCAAAAATTTTGAAAAAATGATAAAATTTTGACAAAGCGCGAATATTCTGATCTTTAAAATCTTCAAAAACTTGGAAACTTGCAAGTAATAAATTTGACGTTTTCAAAAAAAAATCAACCAATGTTACAATTCCGAAAAATGCCAAAATTTTTGAAGTGAAGTTTTTGGAATGTCCGAATTTTAAAAAATACGAGTCTCGAAAACTATCAAAATTTTGGAAGTGAAAATTTCTGGAAATGTCAAAATTTTCAAAAAAAAACAAAATCGTGAAAAACGTCTAAATTTTTGAGGATTGAAATGTCAACATTTTCAAAAAAAATCAAAATCGTGAAAAACGTCCAAATTTTTGAGAACCGAAATGTCAACATTTTCAAAAAAAATCAAAATGTGGAAAAACAACATAATTTTTGAGAAACGAAATTTTTAAAAATGAGTAAAAATTTCGGAAAAGTTTCAATTTTGACAAAAAGCGAAAATTCTCAAATGTTAAAATTTCCAAAAAAATGGAATTTTGAAAACCTTGGAAACTAAAAAATTTGAAATTTCCAAAAAAAGGTTTCAGTGTTACAATTCCGAAAAAAATCAAAAGTTTTTAAAAGGAAGTAATTTCGAAGTAACAGAATTTCAAAAAAATAAAATCTTGCAAAAGTCGAAATTTTTGAGAATGGAAATATTCGAAATAAGTCAAAAATTTTGAGAAAATGATAACATTTTGACAAAAAGCGAATATTCTGAATGTTCAAATTTCCAAAAATGAAATCTTCAAAAAATTGAAATCTTGTAACTAAAAAATTTGACATTTTCAAAAAAAAAAGTCAATCAATGTTACAATTCCTAAAAATGTCAAGTTTTTGGAAATTTCCGAATTTTAAAAAATAGAATCTCGAAAAAAGTCAAAATTTTGGAAGTAAAAATTTCTGGAAATCTTAAAATTTTCAAAAAAACAAAATCGTGAAAAACGTTCAAATTGTTTAGATTCGAAATGTCAACATTTTCAAAAAAAAATCAAAATCGTGAAAAACGACCAAATTTTCGAGAATCGAAATGCCAACATTTTCAAAATAATCAAAATCGTGAAAAACGACCAAATTTTTGAGAATCGAAATGTCAACATTTTCAAAAAAAATCAAAATCAAATTCCAAAAATGAAATCTTCAAAAAGTTGGAAACTTGTAAGTAAAAATTTTGACATTTTCAAAAAAAAATTCAATCAATGAAAAACGTCAACATTTTTGAGGTGAAGTTTCTTTGGAAGTGTCAAAATTTTTGAGAATCGAAACTTTCGTAATAAGTTAAAAATTTAAAAAGTAAAAATTGTGAAAAATTCTAAAAACCTCCAAAAATATCGAAACTTGGAAACTTTTAAGTAAAAAATCTGACATTTGAAAAAATCGAGCTATTCCAAAAAACTTGATATTTTCAAACAAAATCGAACTAATCAAAATGGATTGAAATTTTCAAAAAGTTGTTAATATGAGATGTAGGAATGTTAAAAGTGGTGCGAAGAAATTATTTACGAATTATTTATATTTTAGCAGAACAGACATATATACACAACAAATCTGTGACGCTACACAGTGCAGTAAAAAGCAAAACGTGCATCTGATAATGGTTCCTCTGTATTATGTGTTTTATTTTTGTGTAAAAACCGGTTAGTAATAAGGCATTTCACTCGTTTTTAATATTTAATCGGGAAGAAGGCCCCTAAAAATGAACTCACCATCATCAGATTGCGATCCTCCGGTTAATGTTTGCATTTTTTGCCTGAAAAAGGCGTTACGAATTAATTTTTAAAAAAACAACATAAATCCGTTATAATTAAATGACGATTAACGAGCGTATCATTAATTTACAAATTAATGACGTCAGACGCTTTTTATTTTGATTGAACTGTAGCTAGTCGTTTTCTGACTTGCGATTTATGCTGACAGCACAAATCACGACACTAGATATGACGTAATCACGTAAAAGTCCGTGTAATTGTAATAGAAAACCGCACGGAATAAAACCGAGTGCACAGTGTCGGTGTACACAAAGATCGCATTCAGTCCTAAAAACATAAACTACAAATTCAATGCGCAAGTTTACAATCTATCATGCATCTATTTAAATTTCACCGGCTTACTTACACTGACGAGCATGGTAAAACTTAAAATTAGTCCTCGCGTATATCGCTTAATCGTTTAATAAAAAAATAAAGTCTATGCTTAAACCGGTTGACTTGAAATCACAAAAAAAAACATGCACTCATTAATTAAATCGACGAAGGTCGTTGACGAATCGCGCCGATTACATCTATAAACAAACGATTAACGTTCGCGTCGCTCGCTGTACTTTCTGTCCAAACGAAGTACGAACGACTAAAGATAGGACGTTCTATCCGTGAAACGGGGCTTCAAAAATAACGCTCAACTCAACGCAGAGTGCTATGGTTGTCCACGGGCATGGTGGGGTGTCGGATCGGGATAGCGCAAGCGAACCAAGTTGTGAACCATTTAGAACCATTCCGTGGAGTGGGGGGAGGTTTGTGAAACTCTCTTTGTTCAGTCCGAGGACGGAGAAATATGTGAAACTTTATCTATCGTCGACTCGATCTCAGCGTATCGCCTAGCAACAGCTGCGAACACTCGCGCGCTCGTTGGGGGAATTTAATTATACGTTCGTCTGCTTCACAATCGAGACGAAATATTGGATTGTTGCCATAATGAATTGAGGATTAGCTTTTGGGAGAGTACCTAGGCGGTGTTTTGACATTACCTCATTATTCATCTTCGCCTGGGTTTATTCGAATTTTAATGGCGACCGCGGTAATTAACAATTTGACACAATACTATTTACACAGACGTGGCAATTTACTTCACCCAATACGTATTTTCTGTAATAAGTATTTGAGGTCAAATTAAATTTAAAAAAAAATACCTAAAATCTGTCTGATAATTATTTTGTTTCAATTTTTTTATTTAGTTTTAAAAATCGAAATTTAAATTTATTCCAAAAAAAGACGAAATTTTGAGGTGAAGGTTTTTACTCTCTAAACTAGGGTTGCCAACCGTACACATAATATACAATATTGTGCTATATTTAAAAAAAAATTTCGCCCGATTTGCAAACATTTTTTAAAACTCGACATTTCCTTTCTACTCCCTTTTGAAAATATTCACTTTTTTTGAAAATCTTGATTTCGACATTTTTCAAAATTTCCGATGTTTTTGAAAATTTTTGCCTGCTTTTATTTTAACTTTTTCTGAACACTGCGTTTTAAAATTGTCGACGTTTTTTCAAAATTTATTTATTTTTCCAAATTATCACTTTTTCGAAAATTTGAAATTGTTTTCAAAATTCTCGAATTAGGTATTTCGAAACCTTTCCTATTTTTAAACTTCGAATGTTTGTGAGATTTACCCCATTTATTGAATATTAAATATTTTTTCGACTATTTCGGCTTTTTTTCGAAACTTTTTTTTGAGTAACTTCTTTTTGAGAATATTAACTTTTCATGAAAATTTCGACATTTTTCAAAATTTTACTTTAAAAATTCTACTTTTTTAAATTTTCGTCTTTTATTGAAAATTTCGCTGTTTTAAAAAATCTAGACATTTGTCGAAAATTCATCTCTTTTTGAAAATTCTTTTATCTTTGAAAATTCATCCATTTTTAAAAATTCACCTATTTTTCAAAAAAACTTCGAAATTTTGAAAAATTTTCGAAATTTTGAAAATTTTTCGAAATTTTGAAATTTTTTCGAAATTTTGAAATTTTTTCAAAATTTTGAGAATTTTTCAAATTTTGAAAATTTTTCAAATTTTGAAAATTTTTCAAATTTTGAAAATTTTTCGAACTTCTGAAAATTTTTCGAAATTTTGAAAATTTGTCGGAAATCAACTATTTTTAAAAATCACAATTTTTCAAAGTTTTTTAAAATTTTGAAAATTGTTTGAAATTTTGAAAATTTTTCGAACTTGAAAATTTTTCGAACTTTTGAAAATTTTTCGCAATTTTGAGATTTTTTCGATATTTTGAAATTTTTCGAAATTTTGAAAATTTGTCGGAAATTCATCTATTTTTAAAAATCCCCATTTTTCAAAATTTTTCAAAATTTTGAAAATTGTTTGAAATTTTGGAAATTTTTCGAAGTTTTGAAAATTTTTCAAAATTTTACTTTAAAAATTCTACTTTTTTAAATTTTCGTCTTTTATTGAAAATTTCACTGTTTTAAAAAATCTAGACATTTGTCGAAAATTCATCTCTTTTTGAAAATTTTCGAAATTTTAAAAAATTTTCGAAGTTTTCAAAATTTTACTTTTTTCAATTTTCGTCTTTTATTGAAAATTCGCTGTTTTAAAAAATCTAGACATTTATCGAAAATTCATCTCTTTTTGAAAATTCTTCTCTTTGAAAATTCATCCATTTTTAAAAATTCACCTATTTTTCAAAAAAACTGAAATTTTGAAAATTTTTCGAAATTTTCAAAAAATTTCGAAATTTTGAAAATTTTTCGTAGTTTTCAAAATTTTCTAAATTTTGAAAATTTTTCGAAGTTTTGAAAATTTTCAAAATTTTACTTTAAAAATTGTACTTTTTTCAATTTTCGTCTTTTATTGAAAATTTCGCTGTTTTAAAAAATCTAGACATTTGTCGAAAATTCATCTCTTTTTGAAAATTCTTCTATCTTTGAAAATTCATCCATTTTTAAAAATTCACCTATTTTTCAAAAAAACTGAAATTTTGAAAATTTTTCGAAATTTTAAAATTTTTTCGAACTTCTGAAAATTTTTCGAAATTTTGAAAATTTATCGGAAATTCATCTATTTTTAAAAATCACCATTTTTCAAAATTTTTCGAAATTTTGAAAATTTTTAGAAGTTTTGAAAATTTTTCAAAATTTTACTTTAAAAATTCTACTTTTTTCAATTTTCGTCTTTTATTGAAAATTTCGCTGTTTTAAAAAATCTAGACATTTGTCGAAAATTCATCTCTTTTTGAAAATTCTTCTCTTTGAAAATTCATCCATTTTTAAAAATTCACCTATTTTTCAAAAAAACTGAAATTTTGAAAATTTTTTCGATATTTTGTAAATTTATCGGAATGTCATCTATTTTTAAAAATCACCATTTTTTGTAGTTTTCAAAATTTTCGACATTTTGAAAATTTTTCGAAGTTTTGAAAATTTTCGAAGTTTTGAACATTTTTCGAAGTTTTGAAAATTTTTCGAAATTTTGAAATTTTTCGAAATTTTGAAAAATTTTTGAAATTTTAAAAATTCCTCAAAATTTTGGAAATTTCTCAAAATTATGGAAATTCATCAACATTTTGGAAATTTTTCGTAAATATTTCGATTTGAATATACAAATTTCAAAAAAATTCGAAATTACGAAACACTGAGTGGTAATTTTAAGAAAAATGGTAAACAAATATTTGCTTTAACCCGAAAATCTAGAACTCTAAACTTGAAATTTCAAAAAAAGTAAAAGCATCAAGTTTTGAGTTTACAATAAAAAAAGTCCAAAGTACTCCAAAGAAAGGAAAATCCTGAAATTGTACTCTCAAAATTTTGAGAAGCTATTTACAATTTGAAACAGAATTTTCGATAATAGGTAAAATTTTTCAGAAGAACTTTAAAATGAAAATCGAAATGTTTAGAAAAAGCTGAATTTCGACAAAAAGTTAAAATTTTCAAAAAATTCTACTTTGACAAAAAAAAACTAAGAAGATTGTCACACCAATGTTCGATTTTTGAAAACTGTTTTCTCGACAAGTAATTTTTTTGACAAAATTTTGAAATTACAAGGAAAAAGTTAAAATTTCTAAGAAACGTGTTTCCGGAAGTTTCCAAAATAAACTTTTATAAAAATTTCGATATAATTTGAGAAACGAATTTTGAGAACACAATTAAACTTTTGGTCCAAAACCATTTTTCTCGCAATTTTTCTTTCAAACAAAAATTTCAATTTAAGAAAAAAAGAATTCAAGCAAAATTTCTAAACTCAAGAAAAATCTTAAACAGAAAACTTTGGGAAAAGAAGCAAAATTTTGAAAAAATATCTGAAATTTATAATCATTTTCAATCACTTTCAGTTGAAAAGGAGAGAAATGTAAGCATTTCGAATTAAAACTCAGAACAAAATTGACCTATTCAAAATAAATAAATAAATAAATAAATAAATGAATGAATAATAGAAAGACTTTAAAAATGTTAAGTTTGAAACATCGAAAAAATTTTCGAAATTAATATTGGTGAAGAAATAAAATTTAAATATTACGAAATAATCGAAATTTTAGAGTTGTGACAATTTATAAAAGGTTAAAATTCTCAAAATAAATCAATATTTTCAACAAAAAAATCAAGTTTTGAAAAAATTTGTAAATCTGGGTTTTATTTTTCCTTTGCACCTCCAAGAGCACATTTATAAGTTTTAGAAAATTTTTCGTGACCAAACAATTGAAATATTGATGAACTACTAAATGCCCAACGTTTTAGCCCAACATTATTTTGATTAGGATTCTCCATGAGAACTTTTGCAAAATTTAGATTTTATTGGAAGAGAATTACCAGATGCACCACCAAATACCCAAATTTTTAACACAACATTATTTTGTCTAAGACTCTTCAAGAAGAGACTGTTTAGTGGCAAAACAATTGAAATACTGATGAAATACCAAAAATTGAAAGTTTTAGGTCAAAATTATTTTGATCTGGATGCACCATGAGAACATTTGCGTATTTTAGAGAAAATTTCATGGGAAAAATATTGCAATACTGATGAAACACCAAATATCTAACTTTTAACAAAATATTATTTTGTCTTTGCACCTCCAAGAGCACATTTGCGACTCTTGGAAAATTTTTCGTGACCAAACAACTAAAATACTGATACCTATGAATTTAGAAATGTCCAACGTTTTAGCTTAACATTTTTTTGATCAGAATCCACCATGAGAACATTTGCGAATTTTAGAGAAGATTTCATGGGAAAAATATTGCGATACTGATGAACCACCAAATACCCAACTTTCAACAAAATACTATTTTGCCTTTGCACCTCTAAGAGCACTTTTGTAAATTTTAGATGATTTTTCGTGACCAAACAAGTGAAATATTGATGAACTACTAAATGCCCAAGGTTTTAACTCACAATTATTTCAATTAAGATCCTTCATGAGAACGTTTGCAAATTTTAGATTTCACGGAAAAAATTGCCAGATGCACCACCAAATACCCAAATTTCTTACGCAACATTATTTTGTCTAAGACTCTTCAATAAGGAAATATTTCCTGGCAAAACTATTGAGATACTGATAAACTACCAAAAGTTCAAAATTTTAGGTCAACATTATTTTGATCAGGATCCACTATGAGAACATTTGCAAATTTTAGAGGATATTTCATGGGAAAAAGATTGCGATACTGATGAACCACCAAATACTCAACTTTTAACAAAATATTATTTTGCCTATGGGCATCCAAGAGCATATTTGCGACTTTTGAAGAATTTTTCGAGACCAAACTACTGAAATACTGATAACTATGAACTTAGAAATGTCCAACGGTTTAGCTTAACATTTTTTTGATCAGAATCCACCATGAGAACATTTGCGAATTTTAGAAAAGATTTCATGGGAAAAATATTGCGATACTGATGAACCACCAAATACCCAACTTTCAACAAAATACTATTTTACCTTTGAACCTCCAAGAGCACTTTTGTAAATGTTAGAGAATTTTTCGTGACCAAACAATTGAAATATTGATGAACTACTAAATGCCCAACGTTTTAGCTCAAAATTATTTTGATTAGGATCCTCCAAGAGAACTTTTGCAAATTTTAAATTTTATTGGAAGAGAGTTGCCAGATGCACCACCAAATACCCAAAATTCTAACACAACATTATTTTGTCCAAGATTCTTCAAGAAGAGAATGTTTCGCGGGAAAACAATTAAAATATTGATGAGCTACCAAAAATTGAAAGTTTTAGGTCAAAATTATTTTGATCTGGATCCACCATGAGATCATTTGCGAATTTTAGAGAAGATTTCATGGGAAAAAAATTGCGATACTGATGAACCACAAAATATCCAACTTTTAACAAAATATTATTTAACCTTTGCACCTCCAAGAGCACTTTTGTAAATTTTAGATGATTTTTCGTGACCAAACAAGTGAAATATTGATGAACTACTAAATGCCCAACGTTTTAGCTCACAATTATTTCAATTAAGATCCTTCATGAAAACTTTTGCAAATTTTAGATTTCATGGAAAAAATTGCCAGATGCACCACCAAATACCCAAATTTCTTAGTCAACATTATTTTGTCTAAGACTCTTCAATAAGGAAATATTTCCTGGCAAAACTATTGAGATATTGATGAACTACCAAAAGTTCAAAATTTTAGGTCAAAATTATTTTGATCAGGATCCACTATGAGAACATTTGCAAATTTTAGAGAAGATTTCATGGGAAAAAGATTGCGATACTGATGAACCACCAAATACCCAAATTTCAACAAAATACTATTTTGCCTTTGCACCTCCAAGAGCACATTTGTAAGAATTAGAGAATTTTTCGTGACCAAACAAGTGAAAAATTGATGGATTACCAAGTGCCCAACATTTTAGCTCACGATTATTTCGATTAAGGTCCTCCATGAGAACTTTTGCAAACATTATTTTGTCCAAGACTTTTCAAGAAGAGAATGTTTAGTGGCAAAACTATTGAAATACTGATGAACTATCAAAAGTTCGAAGTTTTAAGTCAGAATTATTTTGATCCAGAACCACCATGAGAACATTTGCGAATTTTAGAGAAGATTTTATGAGAAAAAAATTGCGATACTGATGAACCACCAAATACCCAACTTTTAACAAAATATTATTTTGCCTTTGCACCTCCAAGGGCCCTTTTGTGAATTTTAGAGAATTTTTCTTGACAAAACAATTGAAATATTGATGAACTGCTAAATGCACAACGTTTTATCTTACAACTATTTACAGTAATATCTTCCATGAGAACTTTTGAAACTATTAGATTTCATGAGAAAAAATTACCAGATGCACCACCAAATACCCAATATTTTAACACAACACTATTCTGTCTAAGACTCTTCAAGAAGAGAATGTTTAGTGACAAAACAATTGAAATACTGATGAACTACCAAAAGTGCAAAGTTTTGGGTCAAAATTATTTTGACCTGGATCCACCATGAGAACATTTGCGAATTTTAGAGAAGATTTCATGGAAAAAAAATTGCGATACTAATGATTCACAAAATACCCAACTTTTAACAAAATATTATTTTGCCTTTGCACCTCCAAGGGCCATTTTGTGAATTTTAGAGAATTTTTCTTGACAAAACAATTGAAATATTGATGAACTGCTAAATGCACAACGTTTTATCTTACAATTATTTACAGTAATATCTTCCATGAAAACTTTTGAAACTATTAGATTTCATGAGAAAAAATTACCAGATGCACCACCAAATAACCAAATTTTTAACACAACACTATTCTGTCTAAGACTCTTCAAGAAGAGAATGTTTAAGGGCAAAACAATTGAAATACTGATGAACTACCAAAAGTTCAAAGTTTTGGGTCAAAATTATTTTGATCTGGATCCACCATGACAGCATTTGCGAATTTTAGAGAAGATTTCATGGGAAAAAAATTGCGATACAGATGAACCACAAAATACCCAACTTTTAACAAAATATTATTTTGCCTTTGTCCCTCCAAGAGCCCTTTTGTAAATGTTAGAGAATTTTTCTTGACCAAACAAGTGAAATATTGATGAACTACTAAATGCCCAACGTTTTAGTTCACAATTATTTCGATGAAGATCTTCCATGAGAACTTTTGAAACTATTAGATTTCATGAGAAAAAATTACCAGATGCACTACCAGATACCCGAATTTTTAACACAACATTATTTTGTCTAAGAGTCTTCAAGAAGAGAATGTTTGGTGGCAAAACAATTGAAATATTGAAGAACTAACAAAAGTTCAAAGTTTTGGGTCAAAATTATTTTGATCTGGATCCACCATGAGAACATTTGCGCATTATAGAGAAGATTTCATGGGAAAAAAATTGCGATACTGATGAACCACCAAATACCCAACTTTTAACAAAATATTATTTTGCCTTTGCACCTCCAAGCGCCCTTTTGTAAATGTTAGAGAATTTTTCTTGACCAAACAAGTGAAATATTGATGAACTACTAAATGCCCAACGTTTTAGTTCACAATTATTTCGATGAAGATCTTCCATGAGAACTTTTGAAACTATTAGATTTCATGAGAAAAAATTACCAGATGCACTACCAGATACCCAAATTTTTAACACAACATTATTTTGTCTAAGAGTCTTCAAGAAGAGAATGTTTGGTGGCAAAACAATTGAAATATTGAAGAACTAACAAAGGTTCAAAGTTTTGGGTCAAAATTATTTTGATCTGGATCCACCATGAGAACATTTGCGCATTTTAGAGGAGATTTCATGGGAAAAAAATTGCGATACTGATGAACCACCAAATACCCAACTTTTAACAAAATACTATTTTGCCTTTGCACCTCCAAGAGCACTTTTGTAAATTTTAGAGAAATTTTCGTTACCAAACAATTGAAATATCGATCAACTACTAAAAGCCCAACGTTTTAGCCCAAAATTATTTTGATTGGAATCCTCCATAAGAACTTCTGCAAATTTTGGATTTCATAGAAAAAAAATTGCCAGATGCACCACCAAATACCCAAATTTCTTACTCGACATTATTTTGTCTAAGACTGTTCAAAAAGAGAATGTTTCGTGGCAAAACAATTGAAATACTGATGAACTACTAAAAGTTCAAAATTTTAGGTCAAAATTATTTTGATCAGGATCCACCATGAGAACATTTGCGAGTTTTAGAGAAGATGTCATGGGAAAAAAATTGCAACACTGATGAAGCACCAAATACCCAACTTTTTAGCACAAAATTATTATGGATTCGATGGTCCAAGAGGCATTGATGAATTTTAGATAACATTTCAAGGCAAAACATTTGAAATACCCCAGTTTTGATTTTTTTCTTCAATCTTAGAATGAAATTCCAAATTTTGAATGTTTCAAAAGGTTTTGCTTTGTTTTCGAAAGTTTTAGTTATTTCTTGTAATTTCGAGATCCATTCGAAATTTTCCAAATCCAAAATACAAAAATTCCACGTTACACCCGAAATTCCTCTTTTTCAAGTTCCACCCCTTGGACTTCCATTTCAAATTGTTGACTTTTTTCCGAAAATCCGAACTTTCACTGCCAATGTTCCGTTTTTTTTTAAACTAAAAATGTTAATCTAGACGTCAAAATTCAGTCACAATTCAATTGAAATACATTTTTTTCCATCGTTTCGACTTTAAAATGTAAATGTCCACAAACCGTATCCAATCTTTCTGGACGTTAGTTTATTAATTGCCCAATTTTCCCCCATTTAACCTGTCATTTTCGAGATGCCCACACTGCCCGTGTACGGATAACGATAATTGCTTGCTTCCATTGCGGAGGAATTCTGGAAACATATCAGAATTATTTTGGAAGCTTTTTAGTAAAAATTTACAATTTTATTACCATTTTCAGTCTCTAATTTGAAGTCATGAAAATTTAGGAACATTTCCATAAATTCATTTTATTATGTTACGTATTTTGTATCCAAGTGATCATTTAATCAGTTTTTAATGATCTAATTTATGTAGATTTTGTCCAGTTATGCCTTAAATGAAGAATTTCCAAAATTTATTTAACTTTACAATGTATATGAACCACTCATAAATCCATCTAATTTAGAAGGCAGCCATACAAAGTGCCATTAAAAATCCATCAATTGGATATTTGATGAGTCATTTCGAGTGAGACGGATATAAAGCGAACAATAAAAGGAAAATGTGGCGGGGTATCCATTAAACTCACAACGTAGCGATAGTGATTAAAATATAGAATGTTGTCTGGCTTTCTACGAACTATTGCCAGGCAGCAGGCTACGTGCTACGTTGTTTGAGTTGGTACGTCTGTCGCTGTCTCTCTCGCGGCGAGGTTATTCGGGTTAACCAACTCCGCAGTGGAAAGCAGTATTGACTTTCCAGTACCCGATAACCCAAGCGACCTAAAAGTGTTCTCTCCAAACAATCACTGAAACTGTTTTCATCATTTTTTATCCAACTTACTCATACAAAATTTAAAATACAAATATCTCGCTTGAAGCGTGAAGAATTTCAAGTTGAGTTTCCTTTTTTCAGTTCGTTTCTATTCGATTCTTTTGGATCAAGGCGAAAAAATCTCGGTCGGTTTATTTTTATTTCTCCCTGCTCTTTGGGACTGACTGGTCGCTATTGGTCGGGCTCACAATATTGATCAGAACTTTATCCAATACCCGGCTGCCCTTTTTGCCTTCATTTTTTACTTCCCCAGCTTTTTCGAGAGCGTTGCATATTTTATTATTTTGATTCTTCCTCCCTATTTTTATGACACTGGGCTTTAACGTGGCATGAGAAACCTGTTACTAGATTAAACGGTTTATTGTTTGATCGTATACCAGTTTAATTGATTCATTTACATAATAATTTGGGTTTTTCAGATAATTGAGATAATCTAGATTTCTGTATCTCTTTATTTCAAGCTAATGATTGCTTTAGCAGATAAACAAAATTAACATTTTTACGCAATCTAGTATTCTTCAATTTCAATTATTAATAATCAAGTTCATAAACAGAAAAAAAATGTTCCTCTCTTTGCTAGAGATTTTTAAATTAGAAATTTCGATTTTTAGATAGGAATTTCGACTATAACCTCAAAACTCTAAGTTAAATCGCAAAATTTTGACTTGACGCTCGAAATTTCGTCTTTATTGACAAAAAAATCTGTTTCAAACTGAAAATATCGACTTTAAACTCGAAATTTGGAATTTCACTTTAAAACTTTAGTTTTTTATCGAAATTTTTATTTGAAGCTAACTTGGTTCGCAAAATTTCGATTTTAAATTTCGAAATTACGGTTTTAATTTTAAAATTTGAATTTCAATTTTGAATCGTCGCCAAACTAGAAATTTCGATTTCACGTTTTGAAAACAACCGAATTTTAAATCAAAATGTTGACAAAAGTCGAAATTTTGAAGGTAAGAATTTCCAAAAAAGGTCAAAATTGGGGAAAGGAACTTTTGAAACAAAAAATTCGAAAACAAGGCACTTTGGTGAAATTAAGAGAATTTTTCGTGAACAAACACTTGAAATATTGATGAATTACTAGATTTCCGACGTTTAGCTCAAAATGTTTGCAAATTTTGGAGATTTCATGGGAAAACAACTGCCAGATGAACCACCAAATATTCAATTTTTTGACATAACATTATTTTAACTGTGATTCTCCAAGAAGAGGATATTTCGTGGAAAAACGATTAAAATACTGATGAACCACCAAATTTCCAACATTTTAGCTCAAAATTATTTTGATCAGGATCAAACAACATTTGCGAATTTTAGACAAGATTTCATGGGAAAAAAATTGCAATACTGATGAACTACCGAATCCTGAACTTTTTAAGATTATATTATTTTGCCCAAGGGCCTCCAAGAGCACTTTAGTGAATTTTAGACAATTTTTCGTGGACAAACAATTGAAATACTGATGAATTATTAGAAGCCCGACGTTTAGCTCAAAACGTTTGCAAAATTTAGAGATTTCATGGGAAAACAACTGGTAAATGAACCACCAAATTCCCAAATTTTTGACTTAACATTATTTCAACTGTGATTCTCCACAAAGGGGATATTTCGTGGCAAAACATTCAAATACATTAAAATACTGATGAACCACCAAATGTCCAATATTTTAGCCCAAAATTATTTTGATCAGGATCCTCCATGATAACATTTGCGAATTTTAGACAAGATTTCATGGGAAAAAAATTGCAATACTGATGAACTACCAATTTCTCAACTTTTTAAGATTATATTATTTTGCCCAAGGACCTCCAAGAGCACTTTAGTGAATTTTCGACAATTGTTCGTGAACAAACAATTGAAACACTGATGAATTACTAGAAGCCCGACGTTTAGCTCAAAACGTTTGCAAAATTTAGAGATTTCATGGGAAAACAACTGGTAAATGAACCACCAAATACCCAAATTTTTGACTTAACATTATTTCAACTGTGATTCTCCACAAAGGGGATATTTCGTGGCAAAACATTCAAATACATTAAAATACTGATGAACCACCAAATGTCCAACATTTTAGCTCAAAATTCTTTTGAGTAGATCGCTCCATGACAACATTTGTGAATTTTAGAGAAAATTTCATGGGAAAAAAATTGTAATACTGATGAACTACCAATTTCTCAACTTTTTAAGATTATATTATTTTGCGCAAGTACATCCAAGAGCACTTTCGTTAATTTTAGAGAATGTTTCGTGAACAAACAATTGAAATACTGATGAATTACTAGATGCCCAAAGTTTAGCTCAAAAGGTTTGCAAATTTTGGATATTTTATGAGAAAACAACTGCCAGATGAACCATCAAATATCCAATTTTTTAACATAACATTATTTCAACTGTGATTCTCCATGAAGAGGATATTTCGTGGCAAAATGATTAAAATACCGATGAACCACCAAATGTCCAATATTTTAGCTCAAAATTATTTTGTTCAGGATCCTCCATGACCACATTTGTGAATTTTAGGGAAAATTTCATGGGAAAAAAATTGCAATACTGATGAACTACCGAATCCTGAACTTTTTAAGATTATATTATTTTGCCCAAGGACCTCCAAGAGCACTTTAGTGAATTTTAGAGAATTTTTTCTGAACAAACGTTTGCGAATTTTAGAAAATTCATGGGAAAACAATTGCCAGATGCGCCACCAAATGCTTTTTAGCACAACATTATTTCGTCTGTGATTCTCCAAGAAGACGATATTTCGTGGTTAAATAATTGAAATACCGATCAACTCGCAAATGTTCAGCATTGTAGCTCAAAACTATTTTGATCAAGATTCTCCATGAGAACTTTTACGAATTTTAGAGAAGATTTCATGGGAAAAAAATTGCAATACTGATGAACCACCAAATTTTCAAGTGTTTAAGATTATATTCTTTTGCCCAAGGACCTCCAAGAGCACTTTCGTTAATTTTGGAGAATGTTTCGTGAACAAACAATTGAAATACTGATGAATTACTAGATGCCCAAAGTTTAGCTCAAAACGTTTGCAAATTTTGGAGATTTTATGGGAAAACACTGCCAGATGAACCACCAAATACCCAATTTTTTGACATAACATTATTTTAACTTCGATTCTCCAAGAAGAGGATACTTCGTGGCAAAACGATTAAAATACCGATAAACCACCAAATATCCAACATTTTAGCTCAAAATTATTTTGATCAGGATCCTCCATGACAACATTTGTGAATTTTACAGAAGATTTCATGGGAAAAAAATTGCAATACTGATGAACCACCAAATCTTCAACTTTTTAAGATTATATTATTTTGCCCAAAGACCTCCAAGAACA
Organism: Dastarcus helophoroides; assembly: GCA_028583605.1. Classification (NCBI taxonomy): domain Eukaryota; kingdom Metazoa; phylum Arthropoda; class Insecta; order Coleoptera; family Bothrideridae; genus Dastarcus; species Dastarcus helophoroides. The sequence goes on along the minus strand of CM053337.1, from coordinate 20,068,741 downwards.
CTTTAGTGAATTTTAGAGAATTTTTCGTGAACAAACAATTGAAATACTGATGAATTACTAGATGTCCGACTTTTAGCTCAAAACGTTTGCAAATTTTGGATATTTCATTGGAAAAAAGTTGCAATACTGATGAACCACCAAATCCTCAACTTTTCAAGATTATATTATTTTGCCCAAGGACCTCCAAGAGCATGTTAGTGAATTTTTTGTGAACAACCAATTGAAATACTGATGAATTACTAGATGTCCAACGTTTAACTCAAAAGGTTTGTAAATATAGGAGATTTCATGGGAAAACAACTACCAGATGAATCACCAGATACTCAATTTTTTGACATTACATTATTTTGATTGTGATTCTCCAAGAAGAAGATATTTCGTGGGAAAATGCTTAAAATACTGATGAACCACCAAATGTTCAATATTTTAACTCAAAATTATTTTAATCAGGATCCTCCATGACACCATTGAATTTTTCGTGAACAAACGTTTGCGAATTTTAAAGAAGATTTCATGGGAAAAAAACTGCGAAACTGATGAACCATCAAATACTCAACTTTTTAAGATTATATTATTTTGCCAAAGGACCTCCAAGAGCACTTTAGTGAATTTAGAAAATTTTTCGTGAACAAACAATTGAAATACTGATGAAATACTAGAAGCCCAACATTTTAGCTCACAATTATTTCGATCAAGATCTTCCACGAGAACATTTGCAACTTTTAGATTTCATGGAAGAAAATTACCAAATGCACCACCAAATACCAAAATTTTTAACACAACATTATTTTGTCTAAGACTCTTCAAGAGGAGAATGTTTAGCGGCAAAACAATTGAAATACTAATGAACTACCAAAAGTTCGAAGTTTTAAGTCAGAATTATTATGATCTGGAACCATCATGACGACATTTGCGCATTTTAGAGAAGATTTCATGGGAAAAAAATTGCGATACTGATGAACCACCAAATATCCAACTTTTAACAAAATATCATTTTGCCTTTGCACCTCCAAGAGCACTTTTGTAAGTGTTAAAAAATTTTTCGTGACCAAACAATTGAAATATCGATGAACTACTAAATGCTCAACATTTTAGCACAAAATTATTTTGATTAGGATCCTCCATGAGAACTTTCACAAATTTTAGATTTTATTAGAAAAGAATTGCCAGATGCACCACCAAATACCCAAATTTTTAACACAACATTATTTTGTCTAAGAGTCTTCAGGAAGAGAATGTTTAGTGGCAAAACAATTAAAATGCTCAAGAATTACCAAAAGTTCAAAGTTTTGGGTTAAAATTATTTTGATCTGGATCCACCATGAGAACATTTCCACATTTTAGAGAAGATTTTATGGGAAAAAAATTGCGATACTGATGAACCACCGAATACCCAACTTTTAACAAAATATTATTTTGCCTTTGCACCTCCAAGAGTCCTTTTGTAAATTTTAGAGAATTTTTCTTGGCCAAACAAGTGAAATATTGATGAACTACTAAATGCTAAACGTTTTAGCTCACAATTATTTCGATTAAGATCTTCCATGAGAACTTTTGAAACTATTAGATTTCATAAGAAAAAATTGCCAGATGCACCACGAAATTTTTAACACAACATTATTCTGTCTAAGTCTCTTCAAGAAGATAATGTTTAGTGGCAAAAGAATTGAAATACTGTTGAACTACCAAAAGTTCGAAGTTTTAAGTCAGAATTATTTTGATCTGGAACCACCTTGAGAACATTTGCGCATTTTAGAGAAGATTTCATGGGAAAAAAATTGCGATACTGATGAACCACAAAATACCCAACTTTTAACAAAATATTATTTGGCCTTTGCACCTCCAAGAGCACTTTTGTGAATTTTAGAGAATTTTTCGTTGCAAAACAATTGAAATGCTGATGAACTACCCAATGTGCAAAATTTAGCGCAAGATTATTTTGATCAGGATACTCCATGAGAACATTTGCGAATTTTAGAGAAGATTTCATGGAAAAACAATTGCAATACTGATGAACCACCGAATATCCAACTTTTTAGCATTATATTATTTTGTCCATAGACCTCCAAGAGCATATATGTGAATTTTAGAAAAGTTTTCGTGGACAAACAATTGAAATATTAATGAACTACCAAATGTCGAACCTATTAGCTCAAAATTACTTTAACCAGAATCCTCCATGAGGATATTTGCGAATTTGAAAATTTTAACCTATTTTGAATGTTTTGTCGCATTTTTGAAACCTACGTCTTTATTTGAAAATTTGAACTTTTATTACTTCCAAAATATCAATTATTCTTTTAGTAAATTTGGACGTTTGAAAATTTTGACTTTATTAAAAATTTCACCCTTTTTCAAAATTTCGACTTTCCAAATGTCAACTTTTATGAAAATCTCGACTTTTCAATATTTCGAAATTTTTTCAAAACTGACTGAAAATTTCGAATTTTATTAAACTATTGACCGTTTCTCGAAATTTTTTCTTCATTTCAAAATTTCGATTTATCAAAAATATTGATCATTTTTGAAAATTTTAACTTTCTCCAAAATTTCGATTGCTCAAAATTTCGACTTTTTTACTCTTTCGACTTTTTATGAAGATTGTAATTTTTTTGAAAATTCCAACTGTTTGGAAACTCCAACTCTTTGGAAATTCCAACCTTTGGGAAAATCCAACTTTTTGGAAACTCCAACTTTTTGAAAGCTCAAACTTTTTGAAAATTTGAATTTTAAACAAAATCGAACTTTCTCGAAGTTTCAAGATTATATTTCAAAATTCGAAAATAGCGAGAAAGATAACTTTGGAAGTTCGAATTTTCTTCCTAAAATTCGATTTTTTTGAAAAATCGTAATCCTTTTCAAAAAATTCGTTTTTTTTTTCTTGAAATTAGAGTTATTTAGAAATTTGGTTTATACTAAAATCATTTTACTTTCACCGAGTCCAGTTTGGAAAATATTTATATTATTATTATTCTTATTGGACTTTGCTTGCTCATCAGTAGCAATTAGCTGAATAAAATATAGCAAATATTTGCCTCGTAAACGTAAATGATTTCAAAACAACGCAGTACTTATAAATAATAGTCCAACAAATAAATATTCCAAAATAAAAATAACAAATATTATTTTCCTATTCAGTCAGCGTGATAATAAATATAATAAATGTGTTTACAGGTAAATGGTTATTTGAAATAAATAGATTACACAGAAGTATTGGTAATAAAAGATAATAATCGCAGCCTTATTTATGTACTACTTACTCATGGTGAGGGACGAACACAAAAAACCTTTTACGTAAAGTATTTTCGTTCACAATCTACGAGAACAAAGATAAACATGGAAAAGGAAAGCTGCTGGCAATAAAGAGGACTATATTAACTTCCGCCGAGTCAACAGAACAACATAACAGAGATAAATATAGCCTGTTTAAGTTTTCTTCAATACGAACACGATAACGTCGACCTTGGACAGATAATGAAGCAATAAAAATACAAATTACTTTTAACGTTTACAATAAGCATTAACATTTCACAATTTTAATTATCTACGCTTACAAACGAAATGATAAATACAATTTAATCATACTAGGTTTTAAGCATAGCCTACTGTATGCTATTTAACCTAGTTCGGTTAACCGGTTGAATTTCGCAATTTACAAGGGAGCTTATGACGAATTCAACGGTGATTTATCGGCGCGCGCGTTACATGTCCCTAAAAGGCCCTTATTGTATTTAGTTGAATTGTATATTATGTTGAGGTCGCCTTGAAATGACTGAAAGGCGAAACCCCCCGATTTCCACAGTGAACTCGCCCAGTAAATTACGGCCAACTGGCGTGCTATGCGGCACCAGGTCCCCCTCCGCGGCAACTCTCCCCTTTCCCCCTTTCGTCCTCCGCATAGACGGATCGACCCCCTCCTCAATTATGACGGCGTCATTCGAAAAGAATTCATACAATTTATATTTGTTGACTGTCCATTTTTAAAATGAGAGACATCGACTGTAAAAAAGTGAAGATACATATCTCAAAACCTGTTGTTTTGTTGCGGGTAAAACCGTTCGATGTTATTCATGCCGAGCACGTAGTTGGCCGGGGAGAGCCTGTTGCCATGGAAACGTGGAAACCAGTCATTGGATTTCTAGCGTTAACGGCTTATTATGTATTCTTTTGTTATGCATCCGGTTCTCCACTTCTAGGCATTTAGGAGTTAATGGATGTTGACTCGGTTTAAACTGAATTAAGCGGTGCTCAACCTTCTGGTTTATTTTAATTGTTCCTCAAATATGACCTTCATATTTCTATATGTTACTTTTAATATTGTCTCCTAGCTAACAGTTTTGCTTAGCTTTTTCCAGTTTCTTCGTTTTTAGAATCCTCCAGATTTAGAATTCCATCTTTTTGACTTCAATTTTAAATGCGTTAACGTGTAAGTCTAACCAAGACCCCAAAATACCAGAACTTAGTCCACTTGAAAACTTTTAGATATTCACATGGCGCGTTAATTTTAAAGGGTTGGGTATTTGGAAGCTTCAGATTCAGTATTTTACTGGTTTTGCCTCTGGTGTGGATTCTTATTTTCTTCCTTTTAGACGTTTGGTTTTATTTTTTTATATTTGGATTCTCTCGTTTGACTTTTGGATAACTCTGACTTTGGATTCTCTCGTTTGACTTGTATTCTTTCGTTTGACTTGGATTCTCTCGTTTGACTTGGATTCTCTCGTTTGACTTTGGATTCTCTCGTGTGACGTTGGATTCTCTCGTTTGACGTTGGCTTCTCTCGTTTGACTTTGGATTCTCTCGTTTGACTTTGGATTCTCTGGTTTCACGTTGGATTCTCTCCTTTGACTTTGGATTCTCTCGTTTGACGTTGGATTCTCTCGTTTGACTTGGATTCTCTCGTTTGACTTTGGATTCTCTCGTGTGACGTTGGATTCTCTCGTTTGACGTTGGCTTTTCTCGCTTGACGTTGGCTTCTCTCGTTTGACTTTGGATTCTCTCGTTTGACTTTGGATTCTCTGGTTTAACGTTGAATTCTCTCGTTTGACTTTGGATTCTCTCGTTTGACGTTGGATTCTCTCGTTTGACTTTGGATTCTCTCGTTTGACTTTGGATTATCCCGTTTGACTTTAGATTTTCTGGTTTGACGTTGGATTCTTTCGTTTGACTTTGAATTCTCTCTTTTGGCTTTGAATTCTCTCGTTTACATTAGAAATTTACCTTCAAACACGTGTTTCCTACTGATGGGTCAATTTTTTTCGAATTTGCATTTATTCTATAACAGTTCGGACCAGTTTCCTTTGAAAATTTTGAACAACCTTCATCATAGAAATGTAAAATTCTATCGTTCACTTAAGTCAAGCCATCTATCTATCTACTTTTTTCTCAAAATTACTATTGTTTGCAATATTTTTAAAATTTTTTCATTTTTTACTGAAATTGCGATTTTTGACAACATTTTGATTTATTTATTTTTTTTTACGAAATTTTAACATTTCAAAAATTTCAGAGAGAAAGAGAGAGAAGGGAGAGAAGAAAGAAGAAACAGAGAGAGGGAGAGAATAGAGAAAGACAGAAAAAATAAAGAGACAGAGTGAAAAATAAAGAACGGAGAGATTGGGAGGGAGGAAAGGGTGAGGGGGAAAGAGGGGGAGAACGAGAGATAAGAGAAAGAGAGACCGAAAGTGTGTGTGTGTGTGTGTGTGAGAGAGAGAGAGAGAGAGAGAGAGAGAGAGAGAGAGAGAGAGAGAGAGAGAGAGAAACAAAGGGAAAGAAAACAAAAGAAAGAGAAACAGAAAAAGAGAATGGAAAAGAAAGAAAGAAAGAAGGAGACAGAAAGTGAAAGAGAGAGAGACAGAAAAAGAGAAAAAAGCAGGGAAAAAAAAGAGAGAGAGGCAAAGAGAAAGGAAGGGAAAGATAAACAGAGGGAATGAAAGAAAAAGAGAAGAAAAAAGAAGGAAAGAAAAGAGAAGCGAAGAAAATAGAAAAGATACGAGAGAAACTAGAATTTAAAAAACTTTGTTTCAAAATTTTGATTTTTGTAAATTTTGAAAAATTTGATTCATTATGAAAATTTCATTTTTTTTAATGAAAAAACAAAAATTACAATATTCGTCGAACTGCTGACTTTTCCTAAACATTATTTTGACTTTTCTTTAGAAAGGGAGGGAGGAAGGGAGAAGAGAAGTAAACAAGGGAAGAGAACAGTAAACTAGAGTAGAGTAGAGTACAGAAGAGAAGACGAGAGAAGAGAAGAGAAGACGAGAGAAGAGAAGAGAAGACGAGAAAAGAGAAGACGAGAGAAGAGGAGAGAAGAGAAGACGAGAGAAGAGAAGAGAAGACGAAAGAAGAGAAGAGAAGAGAGGAAAAGAGCAAAGAAAACGAGAGAAGAGAAGAGAAAAGGAGAGAAAAGAAGAGAAAAGAAGACGAGAGAAGAGAAAAGAAGACGAGAGAAGAGAAGAGAAAACGAAAGAAGAGAAGAGAAAACGAGAGAAGAGAAGAGAAGACGAGAGAAGAGAAGATAAGACGAGAGAAGAGAAGACAAGATAAGACGAGGGAAGAGAAGAGAAGACGAGAGAAGAGAAGAAAAGAGAGGAGAAGACGAGAGAAGAGAAGAGAAGAGGAGAGAAGAGAAGAGAAAAGAAGACGAGAGAAGAGAAGAGAAAAGAAGACGAGAGAAGAGAAGAGAAAAGAAGACGAGAGAAGGGAAGAGAAAACGAAAGAAGAGAAGAGAAGACGAGAGAAGAGAAGAGAATACGAGAGAAGAGAAGACGAGGGAAGAGAAGAGAAGAAGAGAGAAGAGAAGACGTGAGAAAAGAAGACGAGAGAAGAGAAAAGAAGACGAAAGAAGAGAAGAGAAGAACAGAGAAGACGAGAGAAGAGAAGAGAAAACGAAAGAAGAGAAGAGAAGACGAGAGAAGAGAAGAGAAGACCAGAGAAGAGAAGACGAGAGAAGAGAAGACGAAGGAAGAGAAGACGAGAGAAGAGAAAACGTGAGAAAAGAAGACGAGAGAAGAGAAAAGAAGAGGAGAGAAGACGAAAGAAGAGAAGAGAAGAGAGGAGAAGAACAGAGAAGACGAGAGAAGAGAAGAGAAGAGGAGAGAAGAGAAAAGAAGACGAGAGAAGAGAAGAGAAAAGAAGACGAGAGAAGAGAAGAGAAAACGAAAGAAGAGAAGAGAAGACGAGAGAAGAGAAGAGAAGACGAGAGAGACAAGCGAAGAGAAGAGAACAGAAGAGAAGACGAGAGAAGAGAAGAGAAAAGAAGACGAGGGAAGAGAAGAGAAAAGATGACGAGAGAAGAGAAAAGAAGAGAAGACGAGAGAAGAAAAGACGAGAGAAGAGAAGAGAAGAGAGGAGAGGAGAAAAGAAAAGAAGAAAAGAGGAAAGAGAAAAGGAAAGAGAAGAGAAGAGAAAAGGAAAGAGATGAGGAGATACGAGTAAAGAGAAGAGAAGAGGAAAGAGAAGAAAAGAGAAGAGTCGAAGAGAAGAGAAGAGGAAAGAGAAGAGAAGAGAAAAGGGAAGAGAAGAGGGAAGAGAAGAGAAGAGAAGAGGAAAGAGAAGAGAAGAGAAAAGGGAAGAGGGAAGAGAAGAGAAGAGAAAAGGAAAGAGAAGAGAAAAGGAAAGAGAAGATAAGAGAAAAGAGCAGAGAAGAGGAAACAGAAGAAAAGAGAAGAGGAAAGAGAAGAGTCGAAGAGAAGAGAAGAAAAGAGGAAAGAGAAGAGGCGATAAGAGAAAAGAAGAGGAAAGAGAAGAGAAGAGAAGAGAAAAGAAAAGAGAAGAGGGAAGAGAATAAAAAAGGAAAGAGAAGAGAACAGGAAAGAGAAGAGATGAGGAAACAGAAGAAAAGAGAAGAGGAAACAGAAGAGCCGAAGAGAAGAAAAGAGAAGAGAAGAGGGAAGAAAAGAGAAGAGAAGAGAAAAGGAAAGAGAAGAGAAGAGGGAAGAGAAGAGAAGAGGAAAGAGAAGAGAAGGGAAGAGAAGAGAAGAGAAAAGAAGAGGAAAGAGAAGAAAAGAGAAGAGGACAGAGAAGAGAAGGGAAGAGAAGGGAAGAGAAAAGAAGAGGAAAGAGAAGAGAAGAGAAAAGAGAAGAGAAGAAAAAAGGAAAGAGAAGAGAAAAGGAAAGAGAAGAGAAGAGGAAAGAGAAGAGAAAAGGAAAGAGAAGAGGAAAGGGAAGAGGAAAGAGAAGAGTCAAAGAGAAGAGAAAATAGAAGAGAAGAGAAAAAAAGAGAAGAGAAGAGGAAAGAGAAGAGAAGAGGAAAGCGAAGAGAAGAGGAAAGCGAAGAGAAGAAAAGAGAAGAGAAGAGGAAAGAGAAGAGAAGAAGGAAGAGAAGAGGAAAGAGAAGAGACGAGAAGAGAAGAGAGAGAGGATAGAACAAGAGAAGAAGGACAAGAAGAAGAGATGAGAAGAAAAAAAAAAGAAAACAGAAAAGAAGTGAAGAGAAGAGAAAAAACCGAAGAACGGAGAAGAGAAGAAAAAAAGCGAAGAACGGAGAAGAGAAAAGACAAGAAGAGACGAGAAGAGGCGAGAAGTGACCAGAAGAGACTAAAATTGGAATTTATCAAAACAAAAAAAATTTCAGAAAGTCAAAATACTCAAAAATTTTCAGATTCACTTTCTAAAAAAGTCGAAATTTTGAAAAATATTAAATATTTCAAAAGAATAAAATCATAGAGAAAAAGTGAAATTTCGAGAAAAAAATGTCACGAATTTAAAAAAGGCAATTTTCAAAATGGTCCGACTTTTGAAAAAAGACCACAAAGTAGACTTTTGGTAGCTGAACTTTAAAGAATTTAAAAATATCAAAGGGGGGTGGGGCGTAAATTATATCTTACCCTTCTTTACTACTAATCTACCTCAATCTTACCTTATAGACTTGTAGATCCGACGTGTTGTAACTCTACAGATGCACACGGAATGTAGGTATTTCTCAAACTAAAATTATTTCTGCCCTCATGGTAATACCCTTTTTTACGAAAATTGTCTTTAGGGATTAAATGAATTGTTAGCTTGAATTTAAACTACACAAAAAAAACCAAAAACTTTATTTTTTATAAATAAAATCCACTCTACAATCCTTCGACGAAATGAAATGTTCTATAACTTTCTCATCAAAGTTGTCTATGTCCTGCACCATATTCTTGTTAATGGACATCATCACTAACGCGTTTAAGCGATCGTCGTGCGTGGTATTGCGATTACGTAAAAATCTTTTAATTCTTTTTAAAGTCGAAAAACACCGCTCTGGTTCAGTAGTTGTCATTGGTGTTGTTAAAATTATTTTTAATAACTTTACGATTTCGGAAAATGCTTGAGTTAAATTGATTTGTGATATAAATGATAGCAAATTTATGGCGCCAGTAATATTCACAAATTCCGGTCGCGAATAAACAACTTTCAGTTCTAATTTTAATTTGGGCGCCTGTAGAAATGGATAAGCAAAAACTACGGTTTCGAAAATATCATTTGGAAAAGTAGCTGAAAATTCCTCAAACCGTCGATTGTTAAACAATTCGTCAGCCAAAATATGTCCACGATACGCAAATCTATCTTTCATTCGTGTTACGATTACGTCACACACTTCTTTAGCATACACGCTATCTTGTAAATTATCATCATCTATTTTCCTCTTTTTCGATGAAAAGTTCATATTGACGTTATCCACAATTACTTCCGTGTCATTCCTAATAATGGCAACTCTGGTTTCAAACTCAGTTTTATCTTTCTGTAGTTGTTTACTATTTCTATGTCTCGACTGAATTTGATTATAAATTACTTCGACGTGTGGAAAAAGTCTGTGAAAGAACGTCAACCAAAACATAAACTCTGTGTCTTCCAAAGCTCGTCTGAAACCGGAGGCTTCGTTTAAAGTTACGCTATTTGCAGATCGTTCTTCTATTGCTTTAAGCATTTCTATTAGCTTTTCCCGGTTTTCGTAAACGGTATTCACCGTTCGAATATTATAGTTCCAACCATTGGCCGCCACCTGGGGCATTCTCTGTTTAACAATTTCTTCTAACACGTCACATCGATTGGAAAAATTTGAAAAAAAGGCGGGAATAGCCGATAAGTTGTTAAAAAACACACGCACTTTCGAATGTTGTGACGCCGCTTTTTGCATTATAAAATGGAGCTGGTGTGCGTAACAGTGAATGTAATGGGCGTACGGATACTTTAATTTAATTTGAGTTTGTACTCCGTTTATGGAGTCGCTCATAACGTTTGCACCATCGTACGTTTGCGCGATTAATTTTTGAGGCGATTGCAGTATTAACGGGTCCAGTTCTTCTTCAATACATTTCGTTATGCTTTTAGCGGTTTGATCTTTAATTTTTTTAAATCCCCAAAAGTTCTCACAAATTGTACCATTGTAAACGTATCTAAATATTAGTACCAACTGACACCAGTTCGTTATGTCTGTGGTTTCGTCACACTGAATAGATAAATAATCAGAATCTTTTATTTGTTTACCAATTTCATTTTTGCAAACTGCGTGTATAGAATCTAATATTTCATATTGTAGCGTTTTTAATGTTCCCTGAAAAACAGTTGACGTTTTTAAATGTTCTTGAAGAGTTCCATCAAATTCGGTGGAAAAATCAAATTCCCCAAATATCCCGCGATTTTTCGATTGTTCACCTTCATCGTGACCTTTAAGTGCGAATTCAAATTCGCTACAAAATTTTATCGAACTAATAATTTTTTTCAAAATGTAACGATTCTTTCTAACTCTCTCATTGTGCTCTATTACACTTTGCCTATCAGCAGAATTAAATACAGGCATAATATTTTCTGACCCAAGTAAAGCCAAATCCATGCAAGCATTAATATGACTTTGCGATGACTCATGTTTTTTAATTCTAACAGAAAGATGTTGCAAATCTTTAACACCAATTCTAGCCCAATTGTAATCTGACGTCGACGCCTTCGACGGAACGTAAAACAACACACATGGAAAACAGAACACCAAATTCGTAACCTCACAACCGCATAACCAGTTATTCTTGTAATAAGTACTCGTGGAAAAACGCCTTGTAAAAGACCGGTTTTGGGATCTTTTTTCACACTTCATTTCCAATTTCAGCGCCGGCAAAGGCCTACCTAATTGTTTTATTTTCAATTTCTCTTCCAACTCGAGTTTAAAAAAATCTATTTTCAATAAAACACTTATCTTATTCATTTTGAAGCACGATTAACAATCTTAAAAATCTGCAGCAGCGTTACTCGAATACGCTTCGGAATCTGGCTGGTACTAAACCTTGTTGCTATGTGATTCCAGTGATAAACGGGCGCCGCGACCAACGGTTGCATCAACCGCGTTCGTTTTATTGGTTGCCCTTGTCGCGTGACTGCGGTTGCCTAGGCAACGAAGTTGGCTGTGTTCCGGCGGACCATTTCATTCCAACTTTCTTGCAACGTGCGTACGCATATTCGTAAGGAGAATTCGGGATGCGAATCGATTATTTAAACATCGATGTTGTCCATCGGTAGTAACTTCACAAGAACGGTGTTAACGATATATCGTCATGCGAACATCGATGTTTTTATCACATAGATACTGTTACGCATGCCTAATCCACGGGTAATATACCTAATAAAATCTGGATTAACAAACTATTTTTGTATTTATAGTCGCAATGTTTCATCGTGTTATTTACTAGGTGGCAGATAACGTTTTAGTTTATTGACATTAGTAAATTGAGAAACTATTTTCTGGAATACTTGGTGCGAATGGTAACATTAGATGGCGCTCAAAAATGATATTAACCTAAACAATTTAATAGGTTTTCGGTTTAGATAATAACGTATAGACGAAAGTACTCAGTAAATTAAAGAAGCCATTTTTCCAGTGCAATTAATCCATTTTTGTAAGATTGCTTTCAAAAATAAAAACAATTTAACAAATCGATTGGAATAACATCGATGTCATGAAAACATCGGAAACAAAACGTCAATGTTTCTTTTGCGTAACATCGATGTTCTCAAAACATCGACATTCGATACTACTCCCTGACGAAATCGATTATAGCGGCTTCGAATTGAACGATTCCTGAATTTAGGGATGCAAGATAATTTTAATATCGATATAAATATTGACAGCAGGCAAATATCGATAATCGATAATATCGAGCATTTTTTTATCGATAATCGATATTTTGGATAACAAAATTAGTAAACGGTGCTCCACTCTTAGAAATTTCTACGTATTTCGGTCCTATTATTTTTGGTGAGCAAAAAAAAAGGTCCTTGATCTCCATATTTATATCCAGCATTGGCGACAATTGGACGATTGGTATCGGCTATCGGGCAATATCGATAATATCATATCGACGATGTTACAATATCGATATAAATATTGATATTTTTGCTTCAATATTATCGATAATATCGGTCAGACGATATTATTGATAAGATCGGTCAGCCGGTATATCGTTGCATCCCTATTTTGTATGCGTTTTCTGTACAAGAATGTGACCGCGAGGTCAGTGTTTACGTTTGTCTTTTTTGTAGATTTTAGTCGGCTACAGATGCACCTCTGCACAGATGCGCATACTAGGATTCATCAATTTTGCCTACACACGGAGACATGGAAAGATTATTTTGATGTCATTGCTTTCAAAAATAGAAATAACATTAAAAAATCGATTGTATCAACATCGATGTTATGAAAACATCGGAAACAAAACGTCGATGGCAAAACATCGATGGTTTTTTGGCATAACATCGATGTTTTCTAAACTTCGACATTCGATACTCATCCCTCGTTCTATGCTTTGTATGCGTTTTCTGTACGCGAAAGTGACAGCGAGGTTAGTGTTTACGATGGTATTTTTGTGTTTTTTTCATATATGTAATACTATTTATTAATACTACTAATATGTATTACATATATGGTTTTTTTGTGGATTTTGGTCAGCTACCGACTACCTGTGAGACACACGTGCGCGCATACTAGGATACATCAATTTTGCCTTCAAACGGAGACACTGAGAGATTATTTTGATGTCATTTTGTTGTTGGACATTTCGTCGATATTACATCTCGTCGACAAGTGACAGTGATTTAAATTTGTTAACAATGACACAGTATAGATATTAGCTTACGCATACAGTAGCGACAAGAAGTGTCGGTACCTTTGATCTTGAAGTAGCTAAAATCGTTGACCTTCAGTGGAGTCAGCCATGTTGTGGATTGTGCACGCCCGCGAAAATTTAAATTTATTTATTAAACAAAACCATCAAGTTTATTAATTTCAATAGTTTTTACCGTTTAAATTCTAATTTACTACTCTACAAATAGTCCAAAAATACTTGTTCTCGTGTATTATTTAAATACTGTGTATTTTGTAATTACTGATAACCTGATAAGTATAAAGAATACACAAAGAAAAACTAAAGGCAGGTTGTGACTGACGGCAAAATAATTTCTACAGGAAACAACTTGTTTATTTTGTTGTATAAAACTGGCAAATGCGAGTATAATAAAACAGTGTTTTTTTTTAATAAAACAAATTGGGTGCACCCGAATATTACCATTTGCCGTCTTTTGGAAATTAAAAATAAGCTGATTTTATCAAATTATTATTGCTGTTAGAGTTACATTTATAAATAGAACGTGTAAATTCTCCTCTTTTTCTCTTTTATTTGGTTTCATCTTATTAGCGCAATGAATTATAACGAGACTGACATTTAAATAAAACTGATCCGGTGTTGCCAGATGACTTAAACATTATTCGCGAACAATCTGCTTAAAAATCCCATAATTCGGATGAAAATCCCTGACCATATCAAATTTCTAGAACATCCATAAATGTAGATAAATTGTCTTACATTTTTACCATGAATGGATAACATATGAACGTAAAATAAAAATTCATATTCGCTCAAGTGCTGATTTTCCCGAACACTTGGCAACTCGAAGCTGACATTCAGTTACCCAACGACCATAGATCTTATTTCTGGTTGTCATAGAACACTACGACGCCATGTTCGGGTTTGTGCAAATTGACGCATGGGCAATCAAAATTCGTGACAAAATTTTAGCACTTTGCCGCTACTGTATGCGTAAGCTAATGTCTATACTGTGGCAATGGCGTGTGCTTGTATAATGAAGAAGAAAAAGAATCGATTACTTAAAATTGATTAATTAAAGAAATTATGTCATTTTGTTGTTGACATTTCGACGATTGAGTGACAGTGAATTAAGTGTGTGCAGTGGCGTGTGTGTATAATAAAGAAGAAACAAAAATCAGTTAAAAGACGGCAACCACGTACGATTTAAAGTTTGATAAAGTTTTTGAATAATTTCTGCTGTCAGCATAGTATTAAGTATGTAATAAGAACAGAGAATGACAGAACGACACTAAAAATATCTCGTATTTAGTCGATTTTAGACAAATCTGCGTAAAAGTAGTCTTTGTACTTCTAATTTTGTAGTGGCAATAACAAGAACTAGTAATATTTAGATATAGTCGTGTGGCAGCGCTATGACACTTCTTAATGATGTCATGTGTTCTTAAAATCCTAACCTAAATATCGCTAAATATTTTGCTTCGTTGTCGGTTGTTTTAAGAGTGATTCTTTTATGTTTTATGTCAATTTCTGTTGAGAATTACTAAGTTGTTACTAATGACAATAAAAATAAGATGGAAATCATTTAATCCGATCATTTCCGCCAAACAACCCCTGAAATATAGGCAACACGTTAACCATCAAAGCGTTTGATCGTAAAGCCCGCTTTAGTTCTAGTGATTTTGTTTGTAACTTACTTAAAGGTTGATTTAACACTTTACAGCCTATTACGCAGATTTGTCTTAAAATTTCAACTCTAGTCTTGAAATTTCGACTTTTTTCTTGAAATTTCCACTTTAATCTCGAAATTTCCACTTTAATCTCGAAATTTCGACTTTTTTCTAGAAATTTCGACTTTTTTTCTGGAAATTTCGACTTTAATCCCGAAATTTCAGTTTTAAACTCGAAATGTCGGATTTTTCTCGAAATTCCGCTCTAAAAGATACATTTCGACTTAAATCTCGAAATTTTGACTTTAAACTCGAAATTTCGACTTTTTTCTAGAAATTTCGACTTTTTTCTCCAAATTTCAACTTTTTTCTTCAAACTTCGACTTTATTCCCGAAATTTGTGTTTTAAACTCGAAATGCTGGGTTTTTCTTGAAATTCCAAGATCAAATTTCGATCTAAATCTCAAAATTTTGACGTTAAACTCAAAATTTCGACTTTTTTTCTGGAAATTTCGACTTTAATCTCGAAATTTCGACTTCAATCTCGAAATTTCGTCTACAATCTCGAAATTTCGACTTTCTTCAAAATTTCTGCTTTAAACTCTAAATGATGGGGTTTTCTCGAAATTCCAACATAAAAAAGAAATTTCGACTTAAGTTTCAAAATTTTGACTTTTTTCTAGAAATTTCGACTTTTTTTTTAGAAATTTCGACTTTTTTCTCTGAATTTCGACTTTAATCCCGAAATTTGCTTTAACTCGAAATGTCGTGTTTTTTGAACTTTAGATCAAGATAAATTTCGCTTAAACTCTAATTTTGACTTAATCAAATTTCGACTTTTTCTGAAAATTTGACTTTCTCCAAATTTCGACTTAATCCCGAAATTTCTGCTTTAAACTCGAAATGCCGTTTTTCTTGAAATTCTGAAATCAAAGAAAAATTTCGACCTAAATTCAAAATTTGACGTTAAACTCGAAATTCGACTTTTCTAAAATTTCGACCTGAAATTAGAATTTTAACTTAATTCGAAATTTTGAATTAACGACTTTCCTAGATTTCGACTTTCTAGGAATTTCGACTTTTTTCTAGAATTTCGACTTTGTCTCCAAATTCGACTTAACCCGAATTTGATTAAAGTCAATTTTAAAAAGAATCGAAACTGAATTTACGTCAAAATTTGAATGTAGGTCGAAAATTTATCTTAATTTCAGAAAATCCGGCATTTTTGAGTTTAAAGCCCAAATTTCGGGATTAAAGTCGAAATTTGGAGAAAAAAGTCGAAATTTCTAGAAAAAAAAGTCGAAATTTCTAGGAACAAGTCGGGTTTAAATTCAAAATTTCGAAATTAATGGAAAAACTTTAATTTCAAGTTAAAATTTCTAGAAAAAGTCGAAATTTTTAGAAAAAAAGTCGAAATTTCTAGAAAAAAGTTGAACTTTCTAGAAAAAATCGAAATTTCCAGTTTAAAGTCGAAATTTCGAAAATCAAGTCGATTTATTTTTGTTTGAAATCGAAATTTCAAGTCTAAAGCTGAAATTTCGACATTAAAGTCGAGATTTCGAGAAGAAGTCGATGTAAAAGTTTAAATTTCGATATTAAAAGATTAAAGTCGAAATTTCGAGAAAAAAGTTGAAATTTCGTGAAAAAAAAAGCAGATGTAAAAGTCGAAATTTCGGGATTAAAGAATTAAAGTTGAAATTTCTTTAAACTCGAAATTTGAATTTTTTCCTAAAAATTTCGACATTTTTGTAGAAATTTCGACTTTTTTCTAGAAATTTCGACTTTTTCTAGAAATTTCGACTTGAAATTAGAATTTTAACTTTAATTTCGAAATTTTGAATTTAAACCCGACTTTTCCTTAGAAATTTCGACTTTTTTCTCCAAATTTCGACTTTAATCCCGAAATTTGGGCTTTAAATTCGAAATGTCGGGTTTTTCTTGAAATTCTGAGATCAAAGACCTTTATCTCAAAATTTTGACGTTAAACTCGAAATTTCGACTTTTTTCTAGAAATTTCGACTTTTTCTAGAAATTTCGACCTGAAATTAGAATTTTAACTTTAATTTCGAAATTTTGAATTTAAACCCGACTTTTTCCTAGAAATTTCGACTTTTTTCTCCAAATTTCGACTTTTTTCTAGAAATTTCGACTTTTGTCTCCAAATTTCAACTTTAATCCCGAAATTTGGGCTTTTAACTAATCTCGAAATTTGGGCTTTAAACTCGAAATGTCGGGTTTTTCTTGAAATTCCAAGATAAAAGATAAATTTCGATGTAAATTTCAAAATTTTGACGTTAAACTCGAAATTTCGACTTAAATCCCGAAATTTCTGCTTTAAACTCGAAATGCCGGGTTTTTCTCGAAATTCCAACATAAAAGATGAATGTCGACTTAAATTTCAAAATTTTGACTTTAAACTCGAAATTTCGACTTTCTTCTAATAATTTCGAGTTTTTTCTAGAAATTTCGACTTTTTTCTAGAAATTTCGCCTTTTTTTCTAAGAAAATTCGACTTTAATTTCGGTTTGAAATTAGAATTTTAACTTTAATCTCGAAATTTGGAATTTAAACCCGACTTTTGTTAGAAATTTCGACCGTTTTTCGAGAAATTTTACCTTTTTACTCGAAATTTCGAATTTAATCCCAAAATGTCGAGAAAAAAGTCGAAATTTTGATAATTAAACACAGAAATTACTAAACGCGCCCTACTGCCAACTGTCAGGAAAGAAAGTAGTGAGACGCAACTGTCATCTGTCTAACTGAACCATAGACTACAGAAATTTCGACTTTAAACTCAAAATTTCAACTTTAATATCGTACTTTTCAGAAAAAACTCGAAATTTCAAGAGTGAAGTCGAAATTTCAAGATTAAAGTCGAAATTTCGATTTTAAACCTTATATTCAACCTTTTGACGACCCTTAATGGCAGAAAAAATCGCTAGGCAGAAATTCAAGTGTTCACCAAATTGATAAGATAATTACACTCCAATGAATAACAGGATGTTTGTCATCTTAAGTGCTTTTTCTTTTCATGAAAAAGCAATTAGGATGGACAAAGGGTGAGTAATGTCGAGCCTGGGATAATTGCTGGAAGCTTTTGTCCCTGGGTCCATTACAACCTAGATGTTTACCATTAATAGTTCTAATTGCTGAGATAATAAGCCTTGTATATACGAATATACAGGGTGTTTCATAATTGCATGCTGAACCGGCAGGGGGATATTTCTTGGGCAATTTTAAGACAAAATTTTCATATTAACATAGGTCCGGAAACGCTTCATTTTCGATATACAGGGCGGTAAAAATTGAAGAAAAAATCGGTTTTTCTTCAATATTTCTGAGACTGGTTTAGATATTTTTTTGATATTCAGTACACGATATCTGGGTATAAAAGCAAGTATTTTGACAAAAAAACATTTGTTCTAATTCCACCAGTGGCGTTCCCACAAACAGGTCGATACACATTTTTGAAAAAAAAAAATGTGACGCCAATGCTATTTTTCAAAATAAGAATTATTTTCCTAGTCTTTGTTGTGTTTCTATCAAAAATGAGCTCTTGACTTTTTGTCCTACGACGGCCGGTTTCCGAATTAAAAAATAAAAATCATTTACTTGCTATGCCGCTGTGGTAGATTAATTTATTAATGAAATCTTAACAATGAAATTAATTAAATCATATCAGGTGTTGAAAATGTCCACCACCTGCAAGTATGCACGCCTCAACTCTTCTTCTCATAGATTCGCGTACTCGTTGAAAAATTCCTGGCGTATTTCTTATAGTGTTGCAGGAATCTGTTATGCGATTTCTCAGTTCTTCTTCAGTTTGGATTGGGGTGCTATAAACTAAGGTTTTAAGATAGCCCCATAAAAAATAATCTAGACTGTTCAGGACAGGGGATCTAAGCGGCCATAATTCTGTTCCTGCTCTGCCTATCCAGCGATTATTGTAATTTTGGTCCAAATATGCACCTGCCAAAACACTAAAATGCGCAGGGGCACCATCGTGCATAAACCACATTCGATTTCGGATTAAAACGGGGACATCTTCTAACAGCACTGGTAAATCATTTTCAAGAAAGTGACGATAATTTTCTCTATTTAATCTTCTTGGCAGAAAAAAGGGTTCAATTAAATAGTCGTCAACAATTCCTGCCCACACGTTTACCGAGAATTGTTCTTGGTGATTGACTTCGACCATGGCATGCGGGTTCTCTTCAGCCCAAAAGTGATTGTTGTGGAAGTTTCTAATTGCATTTCGGGAAAAACTGGCTTCATCAGTAAATAATACTTCTCTGTCAAATAGTGGATTTTCAACAATTTTTTGAATAAACCATTGGCAGAAATTTATACGAAATGGTAAATCCCGAGGCAGTAAGGCCTGAACCCGTTGAATATGGTAAGGGTATAACAAAAAATCGTGAAGTATTCTTCAGACTAAAATATGGGAGATATTTAAATTACTAGCAATTTTCCTTGTGCTTATTTCGGGATTTTGCTCAACTGAATTAAGAACAGCTATTTCAGTTTCTTCTGTGCTTGCGGTTCTTTGTGCCCCTTTTAAGTGATGATCGGGTTTAAAACACCCTTCTCGCGTAGTCTTCTATGAACGCTTGAAAAAGTTCTTGCATCTGGCACAATTCTTTGCGGAAAACGCTCTGCATACAGTCGCCTGGCTTCAAATGCATTTCCATCCGCAAGACCGTACATGTAATGAATATCGGCAAACTCAGCATTCTCAAACATATTTTCTTATACTTATCAATCACTCACATTCAGATAAAGTATTGAAGTGAAAAATTTGACACTTGGTTGTAAATACAAAACTAAATCTCAGTGCCCTACTAGATTTTCATTAATAAATTAATCTACCACAGCGGCATAGCAAGTAAATGATTTTTATTTTTTAATTCGGAAACTGTCCGTCATAGGACAAAAAGTCAAGAGCTCATTTTTGATAGAAACACAACAAAGACTAGGAAAATAATTCTTATTTTGAAAAATAGCATTGGCGTCACATTTTTTTTTCAAAAATGTGTATCGACCTGTTTGTGGGAACGCCACTGGTGGAATCAGAACAAATGTTTTTTTGTCAAAATACTTGCTCTTATACCCAGATATCGTGTACTGAATATCAAAAAAATATCTAAACCAGTCTCAGAAATATTGAAGAAAAACCGATTTTTTCTTCAATTTTTACCGCCGTGTATATCGAAAATGAAGCGTTTCCCGACCTATGTTAATACGAAAATTTTGTCTTAAAATTGCCCAAGGAATATCCCCCTGCCGGTTCAGCATGCAATTATGAAACACCCTGTATACAAGTTTATTATGATCCAATTGAAATCTAATTTCATTAGAATCTAATGAAAACTAAATTGCAATTGCAAAGTTCACGTAGATGAGGCAAAGCTTGTATCACGGGTTGCATCGCAACATCCATAGATACAAACGTCCTCGGCGTGACTTTACTTTCATCTAGTTTTGACAAATGTAAATCTTATTATCTTAGCAGAGAAGAATGCTTCAATTAGCATGTAGCGAAAATGTTTGCGTAATAAACAGTTAAAAATCAATTACAAGTAACCCAATGGAGATTTCCTGTCGGGGATACTTATACGACTGACTAACAGCTTAAGTTGGAAGTGTATACAACCACCGTACCATGCTGACGAGGCCAAGGAAGGCCGAAACTAGTCTATGATTGCGGTTGTACATATTTTCAATTTTAAGCACGTTTAACTATTTAAATACAGTACATTTAATTGGTCATTTGTCAGTTCTAATTGCGTTTGATTTCAACAGAACTACATTTGAGAAGGACAAATGACGATCATTGCTTTCCTTCTGTAGCAGACAACAGACATCGAGAGTATGTTATGTGAAGGGAATAAGTAGAGTAGTGATGGCGGTGGATCCGTGGTTAAGAGACTGACCCGCGTAACGTGGTCCTGAATTCGACTCCCAGTCGCGCTGATCACATATTTTTAACTCTACTACACCTCTAAGAATAGAATTCGTTGGGGGTGGTAAATTGATTCTTAATTACGTTCGCTTCATGATAAAAGGTTTCGGTGGACAAACAAGTCAGTCCAGTATCAGACACAAAAGGCCTAGCTTTTCCCTTCAGTTTGCCTAGTGATTTTTGAAACGATAGTGAAACAGCAGTGCTATAAACCCTCAGACTAAAAACCCACTTCGATTTATTTTTTGTTCCAAATTTACTCGGTCCGGTATCATAATCCAGGAATGTCGAGAAAAAAAAAATCAAAATTTCAAGATTAAAGCCTAAATTTCGTGATGAAATTCGAAATTTCGAGAAACAAGTCGGTTTAAAGTCCAAATATTGAGATTGAAGTTCCAAGAATAAAGTCGAAGTTTTAATATTAAAGTCGGAATTCCTAATAAAAAAATCATTTCGACTTTAAACCGGAAATTTGAACTTTTTTTCTAGAAAAAAAGGCGAAATTTCTAGAAAAAAGTCGAAATTTCTAGGAAAAAGTCGAAATTTCGAGATTAAAGTCAGTTTTGAAATTTAAGTCGAAATTTCTAAAAAAGAAAGTCGAAACTTCGAGTTTAACGTCAAAATTTTGAGATTTAGGTCGAAATTTATATTTTATCTTGGAATTTCAAGAAAAACCCGGCATTTCGAGTTTAAAGCCCAAATTTTGGGATTAAAGTCGAAATTTGGAGAAAAAAGTCGAAATTTCTAGAAAAAAGTCGAAATTTCTAGGCAAAAGTCGGGTTTAAATTCAAAATTTCGAAATTAAAGTTAAAATTCTAATTTCAAGTCGAAATTTCTAGAAAAAGTCGAAATTTCTAGAAAAAAGTCGACATTTCTAGGAAAAAGTCGAAATTTCGAGTTTAAAGTCAAAGTTTTGAAATTTAAGTCGAAATTTCTCTTTTGTGTTGGAATTTCGAGAAAAACCCGGCATTTCGAGTTTAAAGCAGAAATTTCGGGATTTAGTCGAAATTTCGGGATTAAAGTCGAAATTTCTAAAAAAGAAAGTCGAAACTTCGAGTTTAACGTCAAAGTTTTGAGATTTAGGTCGAAATTTATCTTTTATCTTGGAATTTCAAGAAAAACCCGGCATTTCGAGTTTAAAGCCCAAATTTCGGGATTAAAGTCGAAATTTGGAGAAAAAAGTCGAAATTTCTAGAAAAAAGTCGAAATTTCTAGGAAAAAGTCGGGTTTAAATTCAAAATTTCGAAATTAAAGTTAAAATTCTAATTTCAAGTCGAAATTTCTAGAAAAAGTCGAAATTTCTAGGAAAAAGTCGAGATTTCGAGTTTAAAGTCAAAGTTTTGAAATTTAAGTCGAAATTTCTATTTTATGTTGGAATTTCGAAAAAAAAACCGGCATTTCGAATTTAAAGCAGAAATTTCGGGATTTAAGTCGAAATTTCGAGATTTAAGTCGAAATTTCGAGATTTAAGTCGAAATTTCTGGATTAAAGTCGAAATTTCTAAAAAAGAACGTCGAAACTTCGAGTTTAACGTCAAAATTTTGAGATTTAGGTCGAAATTTATCTTTTATCTTGGAATTTCAAGAAAAACCCGGCATTTCGTGTTTAAATCCCAAATTTTGGGATTAAAGTCGAAATTTGGAGAAAAAAGTCGAAATTTCTAGAAAAAAGTCGAAATTTCTAGGCAAAAGTCGGGTTTAAATTCAAAATTTCGAAATTAAAGTTAAAATTCTAATTTCAAGTCGAAATTTCTAGAAAAAGTCGAAATTTTTAGAAAAAAGTCGACATTTCGACTTTAAAGTCAAAGTTTTGAAATTTAAGTCGAAATTTCTCTTTTATGTTGGAATTTCGAGAAAAACCCGGCATTTCGAGTTTAAAGCAGAAATTTCGGGATTAAAGTCGAAATTTCTAAAAAAGAAAGTCGAAACTTCGAGTTTAACGTCAAAGTTTTGAGATTTAGGTCGAAATTTATCTTTTATCTTGGAATTTCAAGAAAAACCCGGCATTTCGAGTTTAAAGCCCAAATTTCGGGATTAAAGTCGAAATTTGGAGAAAAAAGTCGAAATTTCTAGAAAAAAGTCGAAATTTCTAGGAAAAAGTCGGATTTAAATTCAAAATTTCGAAATGAAAGTTAAAATTCTAATTTCAAGTCGAAATTTCTAGAAAAAAGTCGAAATTTCTAGGAAAAAGTCGAAATTTCGAGTTTAAAGTCAATGATTTGAAATTTAAGTCGAAATTTCTCTTTTATGTAGGAATTTTGAAAAAAAAACCGGCATTTCGAGTTTAAAGCAGATATTTCGGGATTTAAGTCAAAATTTCGAGATTTAAGTCGAAATTTCGGGATTTAAGTCGAAATTTCTAGAAAAAAAGTCGAAACTTCGAGTTTAATGTCAACATGTTGAGATTTAGGTCGAAATTTATCTTTTATCTTGGAATTTCAAGAAAAACCCGGCATTTCGAGTTTAAAGCCCAAATTTCGGGATTAAAGTCGAGATTTGGAGAAAAAAGTCGAAATTTCTATGAAAAAGCCGAAATTTCGAGTTTAAAGTCAAAGTTTTGAAATTTAAGTCGAAATATGTTGGAATTTCGAGAAAAACCTGGCATTTTGAGTTTAAAGCAGAAATTTCGGGATTTAAGTCGAAATTTCTAGAAAAAGTCGAAATTTCTAGGAAAAAGTCGAGATTTCGAGTTTAAAGTCAAAGTTTTGAAATTTAAGTCGATATTTCTATTTTATGTTGGAATTTCGAAAAAAACCGACATTTCGAATTTAAAGCAGAAATTTTGGAATTTAAGTCGAAATTTCGAGATTTAAGTCGAAATTTCTGGATTAAAGTCGAAATTTCTAAAAAAGAAAGTTGAAACTTCGAGTTTAACGTCAAAATGTCGAGATTTAGGTCGAAATTTATCTTTTATCTTGGAATTTCAAGAAAAACCCGGCATTTCGAGTTTAAAGCCCAAATTTTGGGATTAAAGTCGAAATTTCTAGAAAAAAGTCGAAATTTCTAGGAAAAAGCGAAATTTCGAGTTTAAAGTCAAAGTTTTGAAATTTAAGTCGAAATTTCTCTTTTATGTTGGAATTTCGGGATTTAAGTTGAAATTTCGAGATTTAAGTCAAAATTTCGGGATTAAAGTCGAAATTTCTAAAAAAGAAAGTCGAAACTTCGAGTTTAACGTCAAAATTTTGAGATTTAGGTCGAAAGCTATCTTTTATGTTGGAATTTCAAGGAAAACCCGGCATTTCGAGTTTAAAGCCCAAATTTCGGGATTAAAGTCGAAATTTGGAGAAAAAAGTCGAAATTTCTAGAAAAAAAGTCGAAACTTCGAGTTGAACGTCAAAATTTTGAGATTTAGGTCGAAATTTATCTTTTATTTTGGAATTTCAAGAAAAACCCGGCATTTCGAGTTTAAAGCCCAAATTTCGGGATTAAAGTCGAAATTTGGAGAAAAAAGTCGAAATTTCTAGAAAAAAGTCGAAATTTCTAGGCAAAAGTCGGGTTTAAATTCAAAATTTCGAAATTAGAGTTAAAATTCTAATTTCAAGTTGAAATTTCTAGAAAAAATCGAAATTTCTAGAAAAAAGTCGACATTTCTAGGAAAAAGTCGAAATTTCGAGTTTAAAGTCAAAGTTTTGAAATTTAAGTCGAAATATGTTGGAATTTCGAGAAAAACCCGGCATTTCGAGTTTAAAGCAGAAATTTCGGGATTTAAGTCGAAATTTTGGGATTAAAGTCGAAATTTTTAAAAAAGAAAGTCGAAACTTCGAGTTTAACGTCAAAATTTTAAGATTTAGGTCAAAATTTATCTTTTATCTTGGAATTTCAAAAAAAACCCGGCATTTCGAGTTTAAAGCCCAAATTTCGGGATTAAAATCGAAATTTGGAGAAAAAAGTCGAAATTTCGAGAAAAAAGTCGAAATTTCTGGGAAAAAGCCGAAATTTCCAGGAAAAAGTCGGGTTTAAATTCAAAATTTCGAAATTAATGGTAACATTTTAATTTCAAGTCAAAATTTCTAGAAAAAGTCGAAATTTCTAGAAAAAAGTCGAAATTTCTAGAAAAAACTTGAACTTTCTAGAAAAAAATCGAAATTTCCAGTTTAAAGTCGAAATTTCAAAAAAAAGTCGATTTTTTTTTGTTTAAAGTCGAAATTTCAAGTCTAAAGCTGAAATTTCGACATTAAAGTCGAGATTTCGACATTAAAGTCGAGATTTCGAGAAGAAGTCGATGTAAAAGTTGAAATTTCGATATTAAAGGATTAAAGTCGAAATTTCGAGAAAAAAGTTGAAATTTTGTGAAAAAAAAGCAGATATAAAAGTCGAAATTTCGGGATTAAAGAATTAAAGTTGAAATTTCGCGAAACAAGTCTACATTTCGATTGTTAAATTCGAAATTTCCACATTTTTTTAAATTGTCGTCCTTTCTGCATCTTCGTACACATCCCTTGGACAGTAGTAAGAGTTTTGAAAATAATAATAATAATAATTTGGAAATAATAATACCTGAAAGGATTGATAAGTCTGTAACGCAAAAGTAATTCTCTGGATCGTTAGTAGAACTGGAACATTGTTTATTAAATCTTGCTGTAGCTGTATAACTATTGAAACCTGTTCAAAATAAAATTTATTGCAGCATATTTCTATATTTAGGTCATCATTATTATTTTTTGAACTTGATCCGGAACGTCAGCCTAGTGCAAAATGATAAAGAAGAATTATCGCTCCCATCAGATTAAAGTCACTAAAGAAACCTTTCAGAGGCCAGATAAAAATGGGAAAGGGACCCCATCCGACGTAACTACTTTTACGTCAAGCAAGAGGCTAAAAGCATTCTTGCCTGCTCTCTACCACACCCAACTTGGGCTCTCGTGACTCAAAACCACTCGAGGGTCGACTTGATAAAATGGTTCAACGTCGGAAGCCGCACGGATTCCCTATGGCAGCAGGGGCTTGAGCAACAGCCGTCGACCGAAATAACCTTCGTTACAGAACACCGGGCAAGAAGCAAGGGACGAACGGCGAAGTGTTTCAGTCTGTGCAGTTCTCGGCATCGTTCTGGCAAGAGTAGAACGGGTGTTTCCCAGCGCCTAGGTTAGAACGTGACAGAAGCAGCAATGCCACTTAAAAGCAAGATGAATGCCACTATGTTTAAAAGCAAGATCTCCCCTCACATTCTCTCTGTTGTTGAGAATGATTCATCAAAATCCATGGAGAGTTACATGTTTCGTGTAACATCTGAGCCAGTTTCCAAGGATGGAACAAAGTATAGAGTCTTTTGAAACTTTTGCAATTACTGCGGAAGAAGAGCTTTCAATATTTTATTCGTGACGTTTATTTCTGTTTGGAAGTGTAGTCATTCTTCACGTTTTATCTTTGTCTTTGGTTTTATCTACTAAATGAGGAACTTCATTGGGACTACAGTAATAGCAAAGACGTAGTTTTGAAGGTTTAGTAATTACAGAAGAAGGGGCTTTTAACCTTCCTTATCAAATTACCGTGTAGTTAAGTAGTCATTCTTTCGTTTCTTCAAGTAACTCAGGCTCATCAGGAATTGCACTCGATCATAGTCAGGGGCGGCCTTTAGGGGTGGCAAGCAGGGCAACCGCCCGGGGCCTCGCGCACTCGCGCAATAGCACGAATTCTAATGTTCATTTGAATTTCGAGCCTTAACCGTGCATTATAAAACTGGACTCATTGCTCCCTTGCGTGGAAGTTATCGCGCTGATATCTGTCTCATTCGCTCCAATGAATGTTCCTTTCCTTCTCTTTCACATTGACGAAATTTCGTACCAGTGCCACAAGTGCTGCCAACTGCAAGGGCTAAACAAAATCTGATAGTACTCCATTTTCTTCATGTTTACGATTCGGGGAATTCCCGTGTTTCATTTCAGCTGTCAACTGTCATCGGATTATGCTTTTATATTAGAGCGGTCGTCATCATTTCTAAATCCCTGATCCTTTTAAGACACTAATGCACCTTATTTATCATGATGAATAGTTTGTTATCTTTGTGTTTAAAAATTGAAGGACAAAATTTGTCCCCTGAAGCCAAGAAGGATTTTGAAGATACCCAAGGACCGGTCCGTTCCACTAAAAAAAATCTTTGTGTTTATTAATTTTTCTTAGTTTCCAATAAACAATGTTAAAAGTCCAAATATATTTATTTATGACTTTGCGTTTCTAGTCAAGCATCATCATTGAAATTCACAAGCGTAGGCAGGATTTAGTTCAAGGAGGGGCAAGAATCATTTTGAAAAATTGATAAAAAAAGAAAACCGGAAAACGTTCCGAATATATGTATATTTTCATTTAACTACATGAACTGAGTAATCGAATTTTCAGATTAACTTAGAAATTTGGAAATAGAGTCAAACTTTGCGAAAACAGTCAGAAAATTGAATCTAAAATAAAAACCGATTCTTTCGGAAAACTTTAAAAACTATCCAAATTTCGAAGATTTCAAAAAATAACGATTTTAAAAAATACCGTCGAAATGTTGAGAAAAAGGTTGAAATCTCTTAAAGAAAAGTGAACTTTTTAAAGAGAAATTTTAATTTTGAAAGAGACGAGGAAAAACGAATTTTGGAAAAAAGTTGGAATGTTTAGAAATTCGTGTTTAAAATAAAATTCTAACCTTTCGAAAAATCTCAAAAATTGTTGAAAATTCGAAAAAATTATATTTTTAAAGGTGGAATTTTATGAAAAGAAGATGTAATTTTCAAAACAAGTTGGAACTTTGAGAAAAATTTTTCACTGTAAACGGAAATTTTCAGAAGCATAAAACATCCCTATTTCTAGTACGAGTCAAAATTTCCAAAATAAGATAACTTTTGAGAAACATGAAATTTTCGGAAACTTAAATTTAAAAAAAAATCAGAAAAAAACGAATATTAAAAAAATGAAAGTTCAATTTTAAGAGAAAAATGTAGAATAAAGTTGTAATTTCCAAAGCGACCAATTTTTTTGAAAAAACCCTATTTTGGGAAAGGATTTTTTAGAAAACCGAGATTGAATAGAAACCCAACCTTTCAAAAGAACTCGATATTTCTAAATATGCCAAAATATTTCCAAAGACCAAATGTTGTGAAAAAATTTGCAATTTCCAAAAACGCTTTTCTCGAAATGTTTACTTTTTTATTCTAATTTTGACATAATATTTAAATTTCAATAAAGAAATTGAATGTACAAGAAATCTTTTTCTCGAAATTACCCAAAAATATTTTTCGCAACATTTTTAATTTTTGATAATATGCCGACCTAATTTAGAGAAAACAGACGTATTTCGAAATATAAAGATGAAATTTCTAGTCAAATTTAAAAAAGTTAAAATTAAAAAAAAAGACAAATATTCAGAAAAGCGGCCTAATTTTTATAGAAAAAATGATTTCCGAAAGAAGAGCCCAAAAAGTGGAATTTTGAGAATAAAGTCGAAATTTCTGAAAAGACGAAATTAAACTAATTTTAAGAGCAATTGAAAATTTTTAGCAAAGTTGAATATCGAATTTTGATATAAAAATATCGGTAAAAGGGCAAATTTTAAGAAACCTGTTAAAAGTTCTAAAAAATCAAATTCCAAATGATCAAAATCTTCAGAAAAACCCGATGTTAATAAAAATATATATATATATATATATATATATATATATAATCAATTCCCTTATACCGTAAGGTGTCGGGATTGGTATTCTCTATTTTATTCACAAAATTTTTTCCATTCCTTTTTGTTTAGCGCTAAAATTTTTGCTTCGTTTAGGTTTAATTGTCTCTTTCTGATTAATTTATCAATGATGTCATCCCATCTTTCTTTAGGTCTGCCTCTACGTCTCCGGTCCGATGTTCTTGCTTCCCATATTTTCTTTACTTGCATGTTATCTTTCATCCTTTGTATATGTCCCCACCAACCTAATTGTTTTTCTTCGACAATTTCTAATACAGGCTTAGCATCCAGTTCTTCCCTCACTTTTTGATTTCTTATTCGATCTCTTCTACTTATTCCCTTTATCGCTCTTAAGAACTTCATCTCGACTGCTTGTATCCGGCTTTTCATTCTCTCCGTCAAAACCCAGGTTTCACTTCCAAATAGTAGTATCGGCTGGAAGATAGTCTTGTATACTAACATTTTCATATTTTTGGATATTTCTTTCTTCTTGACTATGGTTGCACACATACTGTAATATGCTTTAAGTGCTTTCTCTATTCGTTCATTGATGTCCCTATCCTGATTTCCTTTATTATCTACTATTACTCCTAAATATTTGAATTCCTT
This sequence comes from Dastarcus helophoroides, assembly GCA_028583605.1. Lineage (NCBI taxonomy): Eukaryota > Metazoa > Arthropoda > Insecta > Coleoptera > Bothrideridae > Dastarcus > Dastarcus helophoroides. The sequence goes on along the minus strand of CM053337.1, from coordinate 20,039,786 downwards.
GACCTGCTGTATATCCTTATTTTCCAATCGTATATTTATTTTTTTATTTTCATCTTCTGTTATCGCCATTACTTTTGTTTTATTGACATTTATTTTCATTTGTTTAGATTCTAGAGCATCTTTCCATATTTCTAAGTTAGTTTGTAGGTCTTCGGGTGAATTGGCCACTATTACTATATCATCTGCAAATGCACATTCTTTTATACAGACTTTTTGTAGATTCTAGTATCCTACTTGTAGGCCTGTTGTTTTCGTACATGTTTGTTTGAGTATGTCATCTATCAGGATAATGAATAGTAATGGGCTAAGTACTCCTCCCTGCTGTAAACCATCTCTTGTGTAGAAAGTCGAAGACTGCATATTTCGCGTTCTGACGTAATTTGCATTTTCCTCATATATGCTTTTTATTCCAGCAATTAATTTTCGGCTGAGTCCTCGTTGTTCCAAACTTATCCATATTTCTTTTCTGGGTGCTCCGTCGAAAGCCTTTTCAAGATCAATGAACGCTAGATATGCCACTCTCCGTTGTCTTAATATTTTATCCGTAAGTTGTTTCATCGTGAATATATGGTCCTGTATACTATGGCCTCTTCTAAATCCACTTTGGGATACACTTAATTGCGTTTCTATGACTAAACGGAGCCTGTTTGCTAACACCCTTTCATATATCTTTGCTACCGTGCTCAATAAAGTTATACCTCGATAATTTTGGCATTGTTTTCTATCTCCCTTTTTATATATGGGCATAATAACACCTATTCCCCAATCTTTAGGTATGTTTCCTTTTATCCATGCCTTATTACAAATGTTGTACAAGAGTTTTACACTTTTCTTCCCCATGTGTTTAATCATATCTGGTGTTATTCCATCATGTCCGGGTGCTTTTCCACATTTTGTTGCCTTGATTGCTTCTTCAACTTCCTCTATCGTAAGTACTTCATTTTCTTCATCTGCTATTGTGTCATTTGTTGTTACTTCTTTGCCTTCTTGTGTCTCTGTTTCCAGTGGATTTAATAGTTCGTAAAAGTATTCTTTCCATCTGTTCATAATTAAATTCTCATCTTTTAGCAACGCACCTTCTTTGCTTGTTATAGTCGTCAATTTCTTTTCTTTTCCTTTTCTTATTGTCTTCACTGCTTTATAAAATAGCTTGCGATCTCCTTTATTTGTCTCCTCCATTTTTTTCCCAAAACATTCCCATGCCTTCTGTTTAGCTTCCAAAACCATATTTTTTACTTTGGTTCTTCTCTCCTTATACAAAGTGTATTTTTGTGCGGTGTTATTATTTAAGTACTCTTTCCACGCTTGTTTTTTTAATTTAACTTTTTTTTTGATTTCATCGTTCCACCAGGCAGTTAACTTTTTATTGGCGTTGGTTGTAATCGTGCCACATGCTTGTTTAGCTGCTTCTATTACTACCTCCTTAAATATTTGCCATATGTCTTCAATATCTTTTTGTTCAATCTCCTTTTCTATATTACTTATTTTTTCCTCAAGAATTTGGTGATAACTGTTTGCTATATCTTTTTCTCTTAATCTGTATGTTTTAATATTTTCGTTTTTTACTGGTGCAGTTTCGTGTCGTTCGTTGTCACTCCTACACCTCTTCTTTTTCCTAATTTTTGCTACAACCAGGTAATGATCACTAAATATTTCCGCACTTCTTTTGACTCTTACATCCGTGATCGATTTCCTATTATTTCTTTGCACAAGTACGTAGTCAATTATGGATCTTTCTTTTCTGTTTTCCGCTATTCTTGTAAATTTATGTATATCCTGGTGTTCATAAAACGTATTTGTTATTATGAGATCGTTCAGTATGCAATATTCTATCATTCTTAACCCATTGTTGTTTATTTTTGTTTCCCCACAGTTTCCAATCACATTTACATTTCTATTCTCTGTTTTACCCACCCTAGTGTTAAAATCCCCCATTACGATAATTGTACCTTTACCTGTCTCCGTGGCCAATGTTAGTTCCTCCCAGAGTTGATCTTTATTACTCGCTAAATCATCTTCATTTGGTCCATACACTATTATTATGCATATTCGTTCCCCATATATATCATCAAATTCTATTTTTAGTATTCTTTCAGAAATGCCTTCCCAATTTAGTATATTATCTACTAATCCTTTCTCTATTATGCACCCAACCCCTGCCGCAGCATGTTTATTTTGTTCTACTCCACTGTATATTAAAAGGTGTCCATTTTCTAGCACTAGTTCCCCTTGCCCCTTCTTCTTCGTTTCTGTTATTGTTAATATTTGTATCCCTGTCATTTCAAATTCTTCTATTAGTTCCTCCTCTTTTCCCCTTAGCCCTCTAACATTCCATGTTCCCACTTTCCAAATTTCTTTTCCTGTTGTTTCCTTTTTATTTATTTTTTCTATTGTTGTGTTTTTATGTGTTTTCGTATCCATTTTCATTGCCTTGTTCGTCATCATACTATTTACCTCTTTAGATTTATTGCTCAGTTTTTTGAATTTGTATTTTCTAATTTTTCCTTGATTTTGTTCCATTTCCAAGTTTCTCCATCAACTATTATCTTGTTATATCCCATTTTGATATTCTTACCCATGCGTTTCTCCTCTTCTACTTTATTTTTTAGTTGTCTCTGCTTCTCCCTTTCTTTATGCGTCAAGTCTTCATTTATGAAAATTTTTTCATTAATTTTTCTAAGCTTTGATTTGTTTTTCATAATCCGTTTCTTTTCATTTTCATTTTGCAGTTTCACGAGATATATATTTCTACCAATGTTGTAAGTTTCTTCAATTTTGGTTTGTATTTCTAATTTTTCTTTAAAGAAATTTTCCATTTCTGTAATTAAAATTGCATTGTCGTTTGTATTTACTATTGAGAGACCGTTGACAATTATGTTATTTTTCCTTTTATCTTTTTCGATCCACTCCAAATTATTGCTAATTATTTTTATATCCCTTTTCATTTTCTCGTTTTCTTTTATAATTTTCTCGTTTTCTTCTCTTAGTTTGTTGTTTTCGATTTGGATTTTTCTAATGTCGTTATTGTATTTTTTCTGTTCATTTTTTATTTCTTGCATTTCTTCTCTTATATCCTGCATCATACTTAGTATAAGATCAAGCTTATCCTCGTTATCAATTGTTTTTGTTTTTATTGGCGTTCTCGACATTTTTTTTGTTCTCGTTGAGGTTTCTTCTCGTACCCTTTTTCTCTTGCCTCCTTCGTCTGTGGAGGACTCCTCCATGTCGGCGTCTCTCATATAATTCTTGTCCATGTTTATTTCTTTATTTCAGCGCTGATTCCTAATCTGATTACTATATGTTGTGATGCACGTCTTTTCCACGAAAGAAACCGTTCCCCGGACTATCTCCTCGAAGGTCACGGTTTCTTATCTCTTATCAGAGCTAATACAAATGCAGCATCTTACCTTAAATTACTAATTATTGCACTAATCTGTTTGTCTCTAGTGTTGTTTTAATCACTACACTGTTCTTATTGTTTACACCTTTGGTTTACCACAATTTTCAGGAATAATCGCTCATTAATTCCCGTAGAATTTGGGTTTATTAATGGAGCATATATTTAGCAGCTGCTTATGCACGCACCATCACCACTAAAAAAGTTAAAATTTAAAGAAAAGACAAATATTCAGAAAAGCGGCCTAATTTTTATAGAAAAAATGATTTCCGAAAGAAGAGCCCAAAAAATGGAATTTTGAGAATAAAGTCGAAATTTCTGAAAAGACGAAATTAAACTAATTTTAAGAGAAATTGAAAATTTTTAGCAAAGTTGAATATCGAATTTTGATATAAAAATATCGGGAAAGAGGCAAATTTTAAGAAACTTGTTAAAAGTTCTAAAAAATCAAATTCCAAATGATCAAAATCTTCAGAAAAACCCGATGTTAATAAAAATAAAGGGATTAAAAAAAACGAAATCTCTGAAAAGCAGTCGACATTTCTAGAAAAACTACCAAATGAAGCATCGAAGATCGAAATTTTCCAGAAAAAATTCAAACTTAAAGAAAAAGTGCAACTTTGAGAATAACTGTCCGCTTGTGGAAAAAACGAGTCTTGAAAAAAAAGTCAAAATTTTAAGAAAGATACAAATTTCCAGGAAAAATATTCAGTTTTCCGGGAACATACAGGATGGGGTTTCAGGATAATTTTAAATTTGCAAAAAAGGCGGATTTTAAGAAAAATATCAAAGTATCGATTTTTCTAAATTTGTTTTTTTTTTGAAAATTTCGATTTTTTTCCCTTGAAAAACAAAAAAAAGATCGAAATTTTGAGAAAAAAGTCAAAATTCAGTAAACACTCGAAATTCTTCAGAGAGAGTCAAATTTCGTCGAAATTTTGGAAAAAAGGACAAATTTTGAGAAAAACGTAATTTCTAGATTTTTTTCTTGAGCGCTTGAATCAGAGGCAGACATGCGCCCTGTTCAGCCCTACCCTGAGTCAGAAAATGTCTAATATTAAAATAATCGTCGAAATTTTGAGAAACAAGTTGTATTTCCCCATTCCAGGGAAAATTTTCTCGAAATTTTTGTCTTTTTACATAATTTCTAAAAAAGTCATTATACAAATGTCCAAATAAATATTGTTATCAAAAAATCGATCAAGTTTTAAGCAAAAGGGTAAATCTTGATAAAAAAAGTCGAAATTTTCAGAAAATCAAAGTTTAAAGATAAGTCGAAGGAAAAAACTAATTTTGAGAAATGATAGAATTTCGAAAAATAAAACGATGAATTTTGAGATAAAAATTCGAAATTTTTAATTAAGTCGGATTCAGATAAAATAAATCGAATTTTAGGAATACATTCGAAATTTCCAAAGAAATTTATGAAAAAAGACGAATTTCGTGAAATAAGTCGAAATTTCGAGAAAATATCAATAACTTAAAGAAGGACGACTTTTGGCGAATGGAATTTTTTTAGAGAAAGTCTCCTCAGTTCAATATAAATTTTCGTTAACCACACGAGCTAGGGGGGGCAGCGCTCTACCCTATTCTGACTAAGTCTATGTTAAAACTTTCTTTATCTTCTTTATCTTCCAATCTTCCTGTGGGGTCAGGAATTTCTTCCTTTTACCCCTTCGTCACTCTGTTCTTTCTATTAAGAACTTTGTCTCCTCTTGTTGTTTCTGTTTGCTTCTTTGCCTCTTGAGAGACTCAGACCTTCCATGTCTGCTTCTCTCTTTTTTTTTGCAGACTTTACATATCTGCCCTGAAAACACCCTCTTCACGCGTATGGAGCGCCTTGCTTTTCTTTTGCCTACTAGTCATTTGACCGAGCCCCCGGGAAAACCATACAAAAACCCGGGGATAATAGACTGCTTGCTGTCTTCTTGATTTACTCTACTATCTTCAATAGTTCCTGCATTTTCTCTAGGAAATTGTTAACTTCTTTTGTTGTTGCTCCTGAGCTGGAAAATTGCATTATCATGTCACACAAAATAATGCTTACCTTTGCCCTTTTGTCATCTTTTTTCTCCTTCTTGTTTTCTCTCTCTTCTTGCTTTTTTGCCTTTCCGGCTTCTCCTTTTTCTGCCTTCTTTTCGTTGTCTTCACTCTTTGCCCTAGCTTTACTTGCATAAGAAACTCCTTCGATTCTCTTTGCAGTATTGGCTTTGCTGTTTTTGGTTTTCGGTAATGCGGGACAACCGCGATAGCTCGCAGGGTGAGCCCCTTCGCAGTTGGCGCATTTTGCCGGTTGTGTCTTCGGAAGTTCGCATGTTTTTGCCCGCATTTGACGCAGATTGGGTCCGCGTGGCAATTTGTTATGTTAAAACTAATTCGACAAAGACGAGGGACTCTTAAAGATCTACCCGCCCGGAGCCTCGCAATGGCTAAGGCCGCCCCTCTAGATGAACTACAAGCAAGGATAGCAGACGTAAGTATATATGTCAGAATCAAACACCGATTTCAGCCAATGGCCGAAGAAAACGGCCAAAATGCGTTCTGTCCACTAGCAAATTGCCAATGTCATTCGCAGCAATACCAGAAGGTGTCCAGCACAAAGAACAAGATGTCCAAAAATAAAATAATTTTATTTTTTATGAATTACATAATAAAGGAACGATTTCAACATAAAATACATTTTCCGCATATGAGTACTTTTTCAATATACCTGTATTTACTTATTTTTGCACGAACTGTTGTTATGACATTTGCTGTTACAAATTACTTTCTTTGCCCTACGCGCACATTTTCTGTTGATGCAATAACGTTTGCAGTTACACTGTATAAAGCCGTTTCGTTTATGTGCTCGACGCGTTCTGGTATAGCTGCGAATGCCAGAACGCGTTCTGGCTATTTTCAGAAAGCCAGTACGCGAATTATTCAACAGCTTCGCTTTCTGGCAGTCGTGAGAGATCCAGAACGCGTCCTGGTCTATATCAAATGGCCAGAAAGCGATATTTCGGACATTGGCAATTTGCTGGTGGCCAGAACGCGTTTTGGCCGTTTTCTTCGGCCATTGGCCGAAATCGGTGTTTGATCCTAACATATACACGGATGGATCGAAAACAAATACGGGCACTGGACAGGAATCTTCTAGGAAGACTTGAACCTAAATGTAATTATTAAGTTAGATAAATACTCAACAATCTTTCAAGCGGAGATGTTGGAATTTTATATAGCGCCGAACAAATGACGCAACTGAACATTACAGGAAAATATATCCAAATAAAGACGGACAGCCAGGGAGCCCTTAAGGTCCTGAGGAATGTGAAAACAAGTTCAGTGCTGGTATGGAACTGCCACCTAGTTTGAGAACGTCTATAACAAGAGGATGCAATTGATCTAATATGGATCAAAGGACATTTTGGAAAAGAAGGAAACGAACGCGCTGACAAACTAGCGAGGAAGGGTTCGGAGGGACAATTCGTTGGACCAGAACCAACCCTTCCCCTGGCAAGATCAACTGTAAGATCCCTACTTAACGAAGAATTTTATCGTAAATACAAAGCCATATGGGCATCAATAACAACATGCCGAGAAACTCACGCTTTTATTAGAATGCCGCGCAGGGAAAGAGCAAAATTATGCCTACAACTCTCAAGGAATAATCTCAGGAAACTTGTAGGGATATGGACAAGTCACTGTCGATTAAACAAACACCTCCACAGAATAGGAATTATAAACGACCCGAGCTGCAGAGGGTGTTTAGAAGAAGTGAGGCAATATCAAAGTATTGTAAACCATTAATCTAGTCGAAGTTGTTAGATAGGGAGCTACTCGGCCTAGAAATCCAATTTTTTTGCCAATTTTCTTTGAAATATAATCTATATGACTTGTAAACTTTAGTTCTCTGTCAATTATAAAACCTAGATATTTTATTTGGTCTACCTGCTCTACATTTTGATCATTTATTTCAATTTTTAAATTTAATTCCTTAAATATATTATACCAGTAATTGTTACTTATGAACATCCACTTAGATTTCAGTTCGTTTACTTTTAGTTTGTTACATTTAAATTTATGTGTAAACATTTTAAGTTCCTCATTCATAGTAGATATTAATTCATTAAAATCATCATGCGCATAATATATTAGGGTATCATCTGCAAAGAGATGAATTCTACATTTCTTTAGAACATTTCCTATATCATTCATATATAATATAAATAATAGCGGCCCTAATACATTTCCTTGAGGAACTCCAAAGTTATTTGTTTCCAATGAAGATTTAGTATTTCCTATTTAGGTATATTGATAGCGATTAGACAGGTAACTCTTAAACCATTTTAACACATTTTCTTTAAATCCATATTTTTTAAGTTTCAGTAACAAAATATCTCGATCTATAGTTTCAAATGCTCTTTTTAGATCAATAAAAACTGCACATACTCCAAAGCGTTTTTTATCAATTTTATATTTCCATTCTGAAATAACATACTGAAGAGCAGTTTCGCATGAATGATTACCTCTAAACCCCGATTGGTAGGTACATAAAATGTTGTTAATGTTTATATACTTCATGACTTGATTAAAGACTACCTGTTCTAGGATTTTCTCGCAAAAGGGCAGCATATTTATGGGCCGTAGCTCTTCAGCCCGATTTGTATTTACAACTTTAGGTATAGGTCTTATAATTGATATTTTGAAGCATTCTGGCACAATTCCCATTAAAGCACTGAACTAAACACTGTGGTTGTGATTAAGTCCAAAGAAGGTTTCACCCCTTTACCACATCGGCAATTAAATAAATAATTACGCGATACGTATTTCGCCAGCAGAACTGGCATTTTCAAGCGCACTAATCTTAAAAGATTAGCAAAAGATGCATCGATGTCATCTGCATTGAGATTCAAATCGATACTGGCGGTCTTTTGCTTTCTTTCCTATTTCTAATTGTTTAACACATCTGGTCCATGCAATTTTGACCTGCCACAATGAATTCGTAAAACTTCAGAACAATAATGCATCATTTTCAATTAAAAACACCACTGAATTTATAAATAAAATTAAAGATTTGACCTTGTCACCCACAGAAATTCTGGTATCTTTTGATGTAACTTCACTTTTTCCCAGCGTACCAATAGCCGAAACTTTAAATTATTTAGAAGAACTCTTGACATTTAATCAAATAGACAAAGAAGTAATTTCAGAATATTTAACTCTAACTTCATTATGCATGAAACAGAACGTCTTCCAGTTTGACAATAAATTTTATAAACAAACAAATGGTACCACCATGGGAAATCCATTAAGTCCATTTCTAGCAAATCTTTTCATGGACAATTTTGAACAAGAAATCAAAAATGAATTAATAAACTTTCCTCGAATTTGGATACGATTCGTAGACGACATTTTTGCAGTTTTTGACACCAGTAAATATGAAGTTCAAGATTTCGTTGATAAGTTAAACTCAAAATACAATTCAATTAACTTTACATTTGAAAAAGAAACCAATGGATTACTCCCGTTTTTAGATATCTTGGTTATCAGAAATAAAAATAATTTAGAGTTCGATATATACAGAAAAGAAACCAATACAAATCGCTTTATCACAGCTGATTTTAATCATTGTCCACAACAGAAATTAGCAAGTATACGTTTTTTAATCAACAGGCTTTTAAAAGTTCCTCTAAGTAAATCCAGATATACAAAAGAATTAGCTTACATTAAATATGTTGCGATTTTTAATGGTTTCCCCGTAGAAACAGTAAACAGCATGTTAAGAAAATGTAGATTTAGGAAAATAATTCAGGATTGCTCTAAGCTTGACCAATCTAAAGATAACACTCCTACAACCGTTGTGAAATTACCATTTTACCCAAATATCACTAATAAAATTAATAAAGTTTTAAAAGAAAACAACGTAAAAGTAGTGTACACAGCCAATAACAGTCTCCGCAATAATTTGGGTAATGCTAAAGATAAATTAGACAAGCTTGAGAATTCCGGAATTTACGAAATAAGCTGTAACAATTGTAATTTATCATATGTTGGACAGACCAAGAGATCCATTAAAACCAGATTTAAAGAACATATCGCTCATTTTAGATACAATAGAGAAGAAAAATCAAGTGTCGCCCTTCATATGATAAATACAGGACACAAAATTAACATTGAAAATTTAAATTTGTTAAGATCGGTCACAAATAGCAGAGAACTTGATGCATACGAAACAATTTATATCAATCAGAGGCCAGTTACCCTTAACGGAGATAAAGGACCATTGGCGGCCTCCAGTTTATTGAAGGCTATTTGTGGCAGGTCAAAATTGCATGCACCAGATGTGGTAAACAATTAGAAATAGGAAAGAAAGCAAAAGACCGCCAGTATCGATTTCAATCTCAATGCAGATGACATCGATGCATCTTTTGCTAATCTTTTAAGATTAGTGCGCTTGAAAATGCCAGTTCTGCTGGCGAAATACGTATCGCGTAATTATTTATTTAATTGCCGATGTGGTAAAGGGGTGAAACCTTCTTTGGACAATTCCCATATCTAAGCTTAGGTTTATCAAATTCACAAAAGGATATCCTAGGACGTGAAACAAATTTTTTACAATAGGTAAACTTATTTCGTCAGTACTGAAATTTTTAACTTGGCTAGTTATAAGTTTATACAGGGTGTTACAAAAGTCCGGGCCGCTACTTCAGGAGCATATTCTACACATTAAAATATGAAAAATGTTGAAATACATTTTTTTCTTTAAATTGCCTTCTAACGGAGATATGACCATTTAAAGATGGCGCCCCTAAAGTGGTTTTTTTACTACAAAAAGTTAACGGTTAGTAGCAAAGTCATGAAATTGGGCAAGCAGTTAAAGAATTAGATTAGGCATATTCTCATGTAACATATTTTTTTAAATAAGCAGTAGCGTGGTGTGTAGGGGGTTGCCCGCGATTATTTTTTGCCGTAACTTTTTTGTATCGCAATATTTCGACACAAAAGCGCCATAATCGTAAAAAGCAACATTTTTTATACAAAAAAGGTACTCTTTCTCAAAGTCGCTAAAAGTAACCGTTTCCGAGAAAAAGGCGTTTAAATAATCCTATCCCGTCTTCGAAATTCTAACTAATTTGTATAAGAAAAAATAAGTTGGTCATGCAAACTGATCGTAAAGAAAACAATTGTACTTGACAATATCTGCCAGAGATTGATGTTGTGTCACTGATAAAATTTGGTCGTAAGCTGTAAACTTTAGCAGTTTTTGTTATCAATAGTAAGTGTAGTAGTTTTTTAACTTTTCATTATTTTGAAAAAATGGACTATTCAAATCAAGAAATGGCCGATATGCATTTAATGTACGGGCTTGCAAATTGTAATCGTGCTGAAGCAAGACGGCTTTATGCTGAACGTTTTCCTAATAGATACCTACCAGGAGAAAAATTGTTCCAGAAAATTCATGCTCGTTTATGTGAAACAGGAAATTTTGTTTTCAAAGGCGAACGTGTTGGAAGGCCAAACGCAGAAGTTGCTAATTTAGAGGAGCGTGTGCTTCAGCGAGTTGAAGAAGATCCATGTGTCAGCACTAGACAACTTGCTTTATCCGAAGGAGTAAATCACGTAACTATCTGGCGAATTTTAAAATTTTACCAATTTTACCCCTATCATTTTCAAAGAGTGCAAGGGTTACTTGCTGCTGATTATCCTCCAAGAATAGAATTTTGCAACTGGCTATTGCATAAGATCGCTGAAAATGAGAACTTTCCATCGCTCATATTATTTACGGACGAAGCGGGTTTTACCAGAAACGGGATACTTAACTTTCACAACATGCATCAGTGGCAAGTTGAAAATCCCAATGCAGTTATTCAGTCGAGACATCAGCAACATTTTTCACTTAACATTTGGGGAGGAATAATAGGGGACTCTATAATTGGACCGTTTTTTTTACCTCATAGGTTAACAGGAGCATCATATAGACATTTTTTGCAAACAGAGTTACCCGTGTTACTTGAAAATGTTCCACTCATAACAAGACAGCGAATGTGGATAATGCACGATGGGGCACCTGCCCATTTTAGTGCAGTTGCTAGGGAATTTTTGAATAACAACTATCATCAACGATGGATAGGTCGAGGAGGTCCGATACCATGGCCAGCTAGGTCTCCTGACCTCAATCCACTCGATTTCTACTTATGGGGACATCTAAAGCAGATCGTCTACTCCACACCAGTTGACAATATCAATGATCTTCGTGAATGAATTGAAAATGGGTTCAACCAGATTCACAATACACCAGGCATTTGCGAAAGAGTAAGGAGTTCCCTCAGAAGACGAGCCGAGCAATGTATTGCTGCAGGGGGCAGTAATTTCGAACACTTGCTTTGATTTTTTTTTCTTAATTTTGTACTATTTTTATATCAATGCAGTTAGTGGATAAATTAGAAATTTGCAAAACGAATTCTAATAAATGCAACAATTTTGTTTAAACGCTTTTTTCTCGGAAACGGTTACTTTTAGCGACTTTGAGAAAGAGTACCTTTTTTGTATAAAAAATGTTGCTGTTTACGATTATAGCACTTTTGTGTAGAAATATTGCAATACAAAAAAGTTACGGCAAAAAATAATCGCGGGCAACCCCCTACACACCACGCTACTGCTTATTTAAAAAAAATGTTACATGAGAATATGCCTAATCCAATTCTTCAACTGCTTGCCCAATTTCATGACTTTGCTACTAACCGTTAACTTTTTGTAGTAAAAAAGGAGGCAATTTAAAGAAAAAATGTATTTTAACATTTTTCATATTTTAATGTGTAGAATATGCTCCTGAAGTAGCGGCCCGGACTTTTGTAACACCCTGTATAAGTCTTGCAACGATATTTTAGCAAAAGTTGACATTGTACACTCATATTGCGATATAGTATTCAAGATATTGTTTCTATCTACGTTATTAGAATCAATGCTTGTAATTATACCCTTAATACTGCCTATATAGTATTTATTTATTACATCTGGTATTTCATCATTATTGTTGTATAATGTTCCGTTTCAACTTACCCCATTTTGGAAACTGTTAATCGTTTGATTTTTATTACTAACCATTTCCTTTAAGTGCTTCCACATTTGCTTACTGTTTTTCTTATTGTCATCGATCATTTTCTTGTAAAAATTACACTTTGCATTTCGTATCACTTTGACAAGATTATTTCTACATACTTTATAATTATCCCAATCGCTTTCCTCTCTAATAAAAGAATATTTTTTATATGCCTTGTTTTTATCTACTACAATTTCTTTACATTTTTTATCAAACCATGAATTTTGCTTAGATTTAACTTTAATTTCCTTTATTGGAGCCACTTTATCTATGTACTGGTGGTAAATCAGTTTTTCATCCCTTCATCCGGCAAAATTAGAGACTAAAAGCAAAACAATAGGAGAATGACGAGAGCAGTTACAAGTTTGTTAGGCTGCAGCCATAATTTTATTAATTAGATACGAGTACACAAAACTGCAACCAATGAAAAACCAAAGGTGAGGTTTTAAATGAAAAAAAATATATAACGAAAAAAGATAATCATTGACAATTATGCTTATGTACTATCTTAGTTTTGCTCTGTCTGTTGACGTTTATTATTCGATGGACACTTCAAAGTTTGGAAAACCTTTCGAATTTGCATCCATCACCCAGTATATGGCTTGTCATCTGCCTTTTCAATCTGTGGGTTGTTTATTGAGTTGCTCTGGATAGAGCAACCGTTAAATTTGTTTTCCTAAATGCATCACTTTATAGCCTGGTATGAGCATCAAAGACCGTCTCAAAATAGCTTATGAAAATGTGGCCTTAAATGGAGACAAAACTTGGATGTACACGAGCAATTCATATCAAAAGGCTAATCAGGTGAATCCCTAACCGTTAATTAATTCCAGTTCCCTGAAAACTAACTTAAACTGTCATTTTTGACAGCGTCTTTACAGTAGAGAATACCAGCTAAATAACATTAAAATTATAGAAGAAAGGCCCAGAACAGTTAAGGATTCTATTCCTAATAGTAAGCTAGCAACGTACGCTGATTACGAATACAATGAAGCTAGAGAACTTTGTTATACTCGAACTATATACAAATCGAATTTTGAGTACTTATCCAGGAAGATGGAAAACCAAATGGTAGGAGAACCATGGGCTCTGCCAGAAGTTGATGATTTGTTTATTTGGTTTTTATATTGTCGTAAGATCATCGTTGCTTTCTTTTCTTAGTGCTCGTACAATAAGCGTGACTGAATTTTAGAAAATCACAGTAGAAACGATTTCGGCCCTTTCGAATACTGCAAGGAAAACTTGAACAACATCTGGGACGCCCCAGTGTACGAAGTCAACGTCGAATCACCTCTACTGACCACGTACGGATTCCAAGAGAAAAAATTAAAGATGCACATCACTTCGGGTAGGTGATATTTTTATTATACTCGTGTTGCATTTCAGAGAAAATTTAGATGTGTAGTGTACTTTCAGATAAAGTCAAAATGATCTGGAAAACCATTCAATGTAACACGTTTCACAAGTGGGTGGTAGTTACGAAAGATAAAACGTTAAATATTCACAAATTACCCAATAATATGTTCTTAGTTTCTGAAAATAGCGAAGACCAAGATAACGGGACCGAATATTTGGAAATAGCGGAAACGTCCACGGATTTTGATCATTTGAAGGTATGATCACCAGGAGTAGTTAAACAGTTGATTATCGTACGTCTTTGTAGAATTTGGCCAAATCGTTTAAGGAGCAAAATACTTGGATATCTAAATGTTCGTCGAAATGTACAGGAAGATTGCTACCAATGCAAACCGCAGAATCGTGTAGTTCTAGTAAAATTGAATCCTTTCCTTCACGTAGATTATATTCCGCAGTACTTCAAGGACTAACATCCAATGAAAAACCTGTAGTTAAAAAAACGGAATTAGTTACCCAACCGAAAATTTCGTTCTTAGAAGAAAAGGAAAAACCGGACGCCATCCCTTTACCAATAACGAATTTCGGAACGTGCACGTCCTCGATCTCATCGCTGACAGTGTTCAACGCCCAATCCCAAAGTGCATCAGACGCAAAAGATACAAATCCAGTAGTTAAAAAAATAGTTTTAAAGCAAGATACGACCAAAGTTCAAAAAAGTGTGTCAACGCAAAGCGCTCTAAAAATCGTCCCTAAAGTTCAATCACCAGAAACATCCGTCTCGAGCAAAGTCTTTACAAATTCCAGAGAATACAATCACTCGTCCGAAGATGTTAATCTGAGGAACATCAACCCTTTAGGAAGTACATTCATATCGACCCCGATAACCCACTCCTACGTTAATAATTACAATTATCAATTCAATGCACACTACAGTAATACGTTTCACAATAGTTGTGGTTGTTCAAATACGTTTTCCCACACGTCCCAAGTGATAACCAACAGGAACATCCAAACGTTTCAACGACAAAACACCTATTTCCCAAATACGTACCAATACCCCCAACCGGTGATAATGCTCCAACAAAACAGAACGTCCACAGTGTACCCGTTAACGGCCCCCGTCCAACAATCCTACTTCTACCAACCCGTGGCCCAACCCAGAACCATGCAACGCTGGATCATGCCGCAAAACTACTCCAGATCCAACATCCCTCAGCAGAATTTCCCCAGTTCCGTTTCCCCTCAGTACTTCCCGCAACCGCCCGCGCACTGGATCAACAGCCAACAGCAGAACCAGCAACCGGTGGCGCAGACCAGCGCGCAGGGCGGTTTCGCGGACACCCAATTGGGCAGGGTGAAGAGTAAATTAAGTAAAAAGCCGTTTCAACCGCAGATTAGTATTTTAAGGAATAAAGATAGAAAAGGGCAAGAGGAAGGCTCGTTTTCGACGGAAACGACCGACAGTGATAACAGGAAAACCGGCCTTCTGAATGCGAGGTCTTCGTGTTCTTCCGGCGAGCTGGAGGTGTTGATTTCGCCGCTGAAGAAAGAACCGTTTTCGTTAGCAAGTAGTTCTAAGGCCGTTAAAAGTGATTTTGAGGAAGTAGTTAGTAAGACTGTTAGTTTAATTTTCGAGGAGGAAATTCCGGTGCCCGTGACGTCGACCGTTTCGGAAGAGTTAGAAATACAAGCGCTTGAGCAGTATTGCAACTCCAACGATAACGTTTATCAGGAGTTGGAGAGGCAGGCGGCGGAGCAGTACGAAGAATATTCGGAAAACTGGAAAGGCCCCCCGAATCGTGATGTATTTGTCGGGGGGCTAAATTGCCACTACGCTCTGGTTGTGTAACATTTAGAATTTAATTTTGTTAAGAATAGGTATTTTGCTACAAATGATAGCTTAGTTTTGTTAAGTTGATTAATTTCTAAATTACTCTTATACAATAATATAAGGCCAATATTTCTCTCTAGGTAAAAAATAAAAAATAACATTGCCGCGATAGACGATGGCTTTTGATTATAATAATATAATGTATAGTGCAATTTTTGTTTAAATACCATTAGAAAAAGAAATTTAAAGGCACGCACTTGTATTGTCCTGCATAAACAAAAATGTACTTTTTTTCGTTTTATAAAATAAATCGATTATCTTTCGAAAACAGATTTTTATTACTTTTAGAGCAATTGAGCCAGTCACAAGCTGAAGTTCTAACAAGATTCTAAAAGTTCCAAATAAGGAAGGTTCAAGGCAGGCCCGTAACCAGGTTTTTTTTATATTTAAACAATAGGTCGTGTTACCTGAATTAAATATTCAGTAATAAAACAACAGGACGAATATCACATTTACCATTTTAGTCATTATGAGAGTTTATTAGTTAGGTTTAAAGGTGCAGATTGATATTTATATTCATGAAATTACATTATTAATAAGTAAATAAATATGTAAGATAACATTTCTATCGACACTTGTCAAAATCCAGAAAAGAACAACTGGATAATTTTAGAGGTAAAAAATAGAAGTAGTCACAATTAATAAAACTATCTCACTCTTTTCGATTTTCTATCTATATGAATAAATATCAAAAAAACTAAATACCTTTAGATTTATTATATGACACTAAAAATTTAGAAACGTATGTTTGCCAGCTAATTTTCTTCAGTTCATGTACTTTATTTTATTTCGTGAATAACCATTTTAAGACCTTGATATTTCTGAATTAAAGTTCACTTTTTCTCGCGAGTTAAACTAAAGTTAAAAATAATCAATAAAATGAAAATGCATTAATTTTTAAATGTCTAAATTTATAGTATGAACAGCTATTTTGTATGATATTGTACTAATTAACAAAAGTTATTTGCACGTTTTTCACTTTGTGCAAAACCCAAACTTATGTCTCATTGTAAATTTGAATTAATTTTATACCGCGCCGATTCGATTTACGCGGGCATCTGCAGGAATGAAACAGCGCGGAGGGGTAAACCTAGAGCTAAGTGTACTGAAGTTCTCATTGGTTTATTCAAGAGAAATGCATTTATTAGAAGCATACGACGTTGCCGATGTTTTGGAGGCTGGGTGAACCGCTGGCTTGAAATTTAGATACGCCTTGGCGATATACGAATCGATCGAAGCGACTCGTAGCGGCAAACGAGTAAACTTGATTTTATACGGCTATCCAAAAACCGACAAGTTAAGCTCCACCGTTTTTTTATTGCAAACGCATCTAGGACCCATGTAGACCCCTCTGAGCTTGTTAAATGGGCTGGTCACTCAGCGTCCGTATATCGGACGCCGAGTTTCGCCGGACGCTGACTGACATTCAATTTTTACATTGCGGAGGCTCACTTATACCCTATATAAATGTATATATATATATATATATATATATATATATATATATAATTTTTAGGCTTTTTAAAATTTTTTTTGGGGAAAATTTCGATTTTTTTTGAAATGTCGATTTTTTTGAATTTTCGATGATTTCGCAAAATTCTTGATTTTCCAAAGATTTGGCGAAATTCTGGATTTTCCAAAGATTTGGCAAAATTCTGGATTTTCCAAAGATTTGGCAATTTTAGGTCCAATTTGGACTATTTTTCAAAATGTCGCTCTTTTTATTTTAATTTTGCATTTTTCAAAATTTTCCAATTTCTTCAAAATTCTCGTTTTTTCGACCCTAAAATTTCGAATTTTTTTTTGAAAATTTCGTTATTATTCAAAATTTTAAATTTTTTTGAAAATTCTTGTTTACAAATTTTTGGACTTTTTGACCTTTTTTTAAAGTTTCGATTTTTTTTGGGAAAATTTCCATATTTTAATGAAATTTAGATTTTTTTTAAAATTTCATTTTTTTTTTAAATTTCGATTTTTTTGATTTTTCGACAATTTTGCAAAATTCTGGGTTTTCTAAAGATTTGGCAATTTTTGGTCAAATTTGGACAATTTTTTTAAAATGTGGCTCTTTTTTTTTAATTTTGCCTTTTTTAAAATTTTCCAATTTCTTCAAAATTCCTATTTTTTGTCCCTAAAATTTCGACTTTTTTTTGAAAATTTTGACGATTAAAGGACTTTTAAAGAATTCAACAATTTTGGACCATTTCGACTTTCCAAAATTTCGGTCAATTATGGAAACTTGACCTTTTTTGAAAAATTTCGAATGTTTTTTCAGAATTTCGATTGTTTTGAAATTTCGATATTATTTTTGAAGAACTTCTTTTTTTGAAAATTCCGACTTTGCTTTGAAAAATCAATGATTTTGACTTTTCTTCTCCAAAATTTAGTTTTTTCCTAATATTTTGCCTTTTTCACGTAATTTGCAATTTTTTTTAAGATTTTGACTTTTTTTTTTAATGTTTCGATTTTTTTATTTTGAAAATTTGTTACAGTAAAAATCTCAACCATTTTTAATATTCCGATTTTTTTTGTTTGAAAATTTCTTTTATTGAGAATAACAACTTTTTCGAAAATATCGACGCTTCGTGAAAATTTCGACTTTTTCTTTAAAAACTTCTATTTTTTTCCAGTCGTTTCAACTATTTTTGAAAAATTTAATTTTTTTGGAAGAACTCAGTTTATTTACTTTTTGAAAAAAAATTTGAAGTCAAAATTTCCTAAAAAAACTCTCATTTCCAAAAGATAAAATCTATTAACAAAAACTAATAACACTCAACATTTTGTCCTGAAACAAAATTGAAAAAATAAACTTTGATATTTCCTGAAACTTTTAGTGTTTTCTCAAAATGGTCAGGGGATTTTTTATAAATTAAATGTCTAGAAAGAAAGTTAAAATATTTTGAAGAAGTCCGAATTTTGAACCAGTGCTAATGTAAAACTTTTGAAAAATAAACTTAAGTCAATAAGCTCATTTTTTTTTTCAAAATTTCGACTTTAATCTTGACCTTTTTAAACTCGTCGTTAAAAGTTGTAAAAATTTATAAATCAAGTTTTTCTAAAAATATGAATTTAAAGTTGAAATGTCTTGACTAAAAATACAATAAATTCTTAATTAAAGTTAAAATTTGATAACTAAGTTATAAATTTCAATATTTTTTTGGAAGTTTTCACTTAAAAATCGAATTTTGGTGAAAAAAATCGAATTTGCGTCGAAATCGTAATTGAAATATAAACAAATCAACTTCCTAACAAAAAATTTCGAAATTTTTTATTATGAAGTTAACACTTTTTCAAAAAATTAAAAATTTCAAATAAAGCTGGTGGGTTAAAGTTTTTAAAAAAAACCTGAATTTTTCAACTTAAAAATGCTCAAGTTTTGTGTAAAACTCGAAATTTATAAAAGAATCGATATTTTAGACATTTTTTTTAAGTTGAATCGCCATGTTAGAAAAATTATTAGAAGAAATTCATAAAAATAACTTATTGAAAAAATATCTCCTTAAAATAATGGCTTATAAGATATTTTGATTTTTTAGTAAAGGGCCCAACATTCAAAATTTTATTTAAAAACCGAATTTAAAATTTAAATTGTCAGATACCAAAACTGTAAAACTATTATCACAAAATCCAAGAAATTTTGGCTTTCATTCGCCACTCTTCCGTTATTTAAATCGAAATGTGGAGGAGCATTTTCTTTTCAGACATTTTCAAACATAGAGTCTGTTTTCAAGTTACTTCTCGAAATTTCGAGTTTACAGTCAATATTTTCTGTACACAATCGAAAATTTAATTAAGTATATTTTAGTTGGAAGTTTTACTTAAAAATGACAGTTTGTTGAAGATTTGTGAAAGGAGCAACTGGCGAAGAAAAAGCCAATAAAACATGAATAGAAATAAAATTTTATGAAAAACAATTGTATTGATTACGTCTTATAGTCACATTTAATATTTTCCATTTTTAATTAATCATTATGAATTAATTTTATAAAATACAAAATAAAGAAGCAGTCAGGTAACATAGGTATGCAACTTTATGTACACTAACAGATATAAACAGTTGCCTCAAAGTGTACAATTTCGTATATTAAATGCATAAAGTAACTTTCTTTATGATTAAGGCCGTTTTTAGAGTCACGCGGGTAGCATCCGTCACCCGCGCGCGGGTAGGCAGAATACATTTGTTTGCAGCAAGTTATTTAGAGTGGAACGGGTGACCGCGTGCGGGTGCGTCGTTGCAAACAAATGTATCCTACCTACCCGCACGCGGGTGACGGGTGATACCCGCGTGACTCTAAAAACGGCCTAAATGATTGGTAGTTAGTTAAATAGTATAGATGCTAAATTGACAAATTTAAAAAAATGTTGTCCTTTACTTTTTCGATGATAAACTGTTACATAAAGTCTTAAATAGAGAAACCTGTATAGTCTCTAGAGCTACCATTATCGATCAATGTGTCTTCAAACCAATTTACAATACCTATATCCAAATTTATACAGGTGATCACCACCATATTTCGTCTTTTTACGAATTCTTTTCTTTTATCTTCTGAAAATTTAAGTTTTAAACTTGAACGTTTGGCTTTAATTCGCCACTCTTCCGATATTTAAATCGAAATGTGGGGGAACATTTTCTTTTCAGATATTTTCAAGTTTCTTCTCGAAATTTCGAGTTTACAGTCAATATTTTCTGCGCACAATCGACAATTGAAGTATATTTTTGTTGGAAGTTTTGTTTAAAAATTACAGTTTACTGAAAAAAAAAGTGTTGTGAAAGTAATAACTGGCGAAGAAAACATGAATAGCAATGAAATTTTATGAAAAAATTGTATTGATTACATGTTATTACAGACAGATTCAGTATTTTTCATTTTTAATAAATCATTGAATATAAATTTTATAAAATACAAAATAAGGGTAACATACATATGCAACTTTATATACACCAACTGATATAAACAGTTGCTTCAAAGTTTATAATTTAGTAGATTAATTGGTAGTTAAATTGATAAATTTTAAAAAAGATTGTCCTTTACTTATGATAAACTAATGACTTGAAAATATTGTTACATATAGTCTTAAAAAGCTTTCACGATGTTAACAAATATAAAACTACCATTAGCTCCATTGCGAAAATCGTAGATCTTATTGCGCATAGACCATATATTTAATACAATGTAGAAAACGGCGGATTTCGGGCAGAATTTTAACTATAACGCCGGGGGAGCACTTCAAACAATATTCAACAATAATTGGGAATGATTCACCTTCAAAACGAGAATAATATACAAAATCGTTGATTGAATATAGTATAGATGGCGGAAACAATGGAGTAAAAGCGTACGCCATTTTTGGACGCGCAGGAGCTCTCCTTCAGGACGCATCCACCAAAATCAATGATGGTCTTTGCGTCCACTTGATCTTATCCCTGGTCCTCTGCATCCTTTTATTTAATCTTTTCACCAATAGAGGGACACGGTAATTGCAGGTTCCGACAGCCGTCAGTGATGAGCGGCTGGTGGGGTAGTATTTTGAAATCGTTTGAACTCTTAAGTAATGGGTCACTTCAGCCTTCAGGCAAAATAAAACCTGTTTTATGACTGGGTAGATGGCAAGTCCGACATTAGCATTGTTGCTTGAATTAGCCAAAATGCTCTTGTTGGAATAAACAAATCGTTATATTTTTCTTTAACTGAATTCAACTTAAGATTCCTAAAAGAATTTAAAACAAATTTAAATATTAGTTAATACAATAAACCAGTGTAAAAAGAATATGTATGCGTATGTCTTAAAATTTTTGATAAACTTTTTGTTAAATTAATTTAATTAATATAATTAATTTAATCTCGGAATCTCAATTTTTGCCCCTTAAAATTTGAAGTTTATGTAAATTCGTTTTTTAAGTTTTTATTGACTTTTAATTAATTTATTTATAAAAATTATTACTTTTTCGAAAATATTTTTTATTGTTTAGACAGAATTTTTGGCATTTCAGCATTATATATTTTTTTAAACCGGCATGAATTCTGTTTAAGAAAGAAGCCCTAAGTTTTGGATGTTGCGAATTATTTTTTTCTGACCTTAATATTAAAGACAGCTTCGATAATACCATAATACTGCCATAATAATTACTAGAGACCGGATTTTATGTCATGTCCTACTTTTTTACATTTTTCAGCGTTTTTCATGCGTCTTTGCCTTAATTTTAATTTCGTTTGTTTGTTTTTGATTTGGACTATTTTCAAAAAGTGTACTGCCTATTTATCCTTTTCTATTGCTCTATTGGTGTTTCCAAGTACAGCTGTATTTCTAAAGAATTTAAGCAGAAATATGTACTTCATAAAAGAGTGTAATTAATCATAATAACAAACTTGAAGCATAAATTTCAACGAAAAGCAATTTTATAATAATTACTGTTATGACTCGCCCAGCCCCTTTTGAAGTTTTGTCTGCTATTGTGATGCAGGCCAATTGAACTACGTTGTTTATTTATCTTACTTTCTAAGTAAAAACAGATGTTTGGGTAAAATGATAAAATTACAGGAAGGGTGTTCCTTTTCTAAAAGTTGTATTTGAACTGAGAGTATTTCTTGCCATCAAGATGCACAAATTTTACAATGGAAAATATTTATAGATATTTGTAGTTGGGAAAAAAGTAATGTTCAAATTGACCAATATCTGTTTTTCTTGTTAATTATGAGTCTTAGAAAAAAACCGAAATAAAATTCTAATTTTAACACGAAAACACTTTGTTTTGAGAAAAAAGTTCGCTTTTTGTGAGACTTGAAAAAATCGAAATAATATTCAAATTTTAACGGGAAATTTCTAGTAAAAAGCTAAGATTTTGAGAATTCGAAATTCATAAAAACTGTTTAAAAATCCAAATGTTAGATAAACTTAAAATTTTGATAAAATTTCGAGTATTCGACTTTTTGCTGAGAAACTTTTAAAAAAGGCAAAATTTCAACATTGGGAAATAAAGTCAAAATTTTGAGAAAAATGTTAAAAGTTTGAAAAAAGGAGGAATTTTCAGAACAATTCATTAGATTAAAAAAAAATTGAAATTGAATGAAAAAACGAAATTTTTAAGATAATTGGTAAAATTTTGAAGAAATTTTAAATTTCTAAAAAAATCTAAACTTTGAAAAATAGATTCATTTGAAAAATGGTCGAAATTTTTTTAAATATTCTGAAATTTAAAAAAAAATGAAAATTAGAAAAGCTAAAAATTTGAAAATAATGATAATTTAAAACACTAGTGAAATGTCAAAATTGTCATAAAGTTGGAATTTAATAAAAATTGATAATTTTGAAAAAAGCTGAAATTTTGAAAAATGTAAAAATTTTCAAAAAAAGTAAAATTTTCAAAAAAAATAAACCTCAAAAAAAAAGTCGAAATTATTCACAAAAAGTCGAAATTATGCAAACAAATCGTAATATAATAGTCACAATATTGACGTCAAAAACTGCAAAAAGGAAAATGTTTTAAATGGACGAAATTTGGAAAAATATCAATTTTCAAAAAAATATCAAAATTGAAAAAACTGGTGCAGTGCAGTTCTTTAAAAAAATTAAAAATTTTTAAAAACAAAACTAAGTAATTCGAAAATTTTGAATAACATTAAAAATTATCAAAAGCCGAAATATTCAAAGAAAATCAAGAATTTTTTGGAAAAAGTATAAAATTTAAAAAGTCGAAATTTCAGTCAATTTTTGGAAAAAGTTAAGATCTTCAAAAAAAGTTGACTTTTTTAAAAAGGTCGAAATTTTAGAAAAATTCGTGATTTTTAAAAAAGTCGAAATTTTGAATAGTTGAAAATTTCAAAGATGTCAAAATTTTGAAAAAAGTGGAAATTTTCATTTCATTTTCATAAAAAGTTAAATTTTCAAAAAAAATCAAAATGTTTAAAGAAAGTCTAAATTTTGAATAGTTGGAAAACAAATTTAAAAAAAAGGCAATTGCCAAGTTTTCCTAATTTAATTTTTTTGCAGCGCTTATGTTGTCAGTTAGCGTTAATTAGGATGAGTCATGACTTTCTACACCAAAGATAAAATGGGACCAAAAAAATGTTTGATTTAATAATTATTATTGCAGTATTATGGTATTATAAGAGTTGTCTTTAATAATAAGGGCGAAAAAAATAATACGCACAGCTTCTTTCTTAAACACAACTCAAGCCGGTTTGAAAACATATACATTCTGAAATTCCAAAAATTCTGTAAACAATAAAAAATAATATCAAAAAAATAATGATTTTTATAAATAAATTAATTAAAGTCAACAAAGACTTAAAAAACGAATTTACATAAACTACAAATTTTAAGGAAAAAGTTGAAATTTCGAGTTTAAATTAATTATATATCAATTAAATTCATTTACAAAAAGTTTATCAGAAAATATGCATACATAATCCTTTTCCACCGGTTCATTGTTGGATTTATTTAATTTTATTTAAAATTTCTACGACCTAGTTTGGAAATATTTAAAGTTTTATTAATCTTTGTTGACAATATTCGAAAACAGTTTTTGAATATTGTCAACAAACATTAATAAAAATTTAAATATTTCCAAACTGGTCGTAGAAATTTTAAATTAAATTAATAAACATAATGTTTCCGACCAATAAAAGTCCACCATGAAGAATAAACTTTTGGGGATGTTTAATTAAATTCAGTTAAAGACAAATACAACGATATATTTAGCCAATATTCTAGCTAATTCAAACAACAATTGTAATGCCAGACTTGCCATTTACCCAGTCATAAAACAGGTTTTATTTTGCCTGGTGCTGGAGGCTGGAGTGACCCATTATTTAAGGGTTTCATTCATTGACACATTCTTAAGAGAATTGACTCCCATCTGAGAAATGTTGAATATTTCTTTAAAGTAATATAATAATAGGATAAGTACTATTTAATGTTGACCCTAGCAATTGGATGCAAATAGGAGCTAGCTCATTGGAAATTCCCAAAGTAAACTAAGTGCTTCATTCCATGATTTTGATATTATGAACATATTGATAAGATTTATACGAAAACACAATCACAACTGAATCCTTAAATGATCCTTTTCGAAGAGCAGACCGTTTTGATTTGCTTGGGACAGAACAGGAGTCAACTTATTTTCATCATATACAGGTTGAATCAAATTTGATTTCCACTATAAGGATCTCGTAAACCATTGGAAATACAAGAAAGCCTAATGGGAAAAGTAGTACAGAATTTACTGTCTAACATTATTCCGCTGAGAAAACAATTGAATTCCAATTCGTCTTGATTTTATTTAGAAAATATTTTATTTAATATGATTTAAATAAATTTCTGTTAAAATTGATTTGTTAAAAGCTCATTAAAGCAAATATATAATAAATACAATTTAATTTTGAATTTGTCACGAAATACAAGGAATATAACATTTAAATGTTGCTAAAAAAAGTCAGGAATGTAATCAAAATTTCAGTAATTTCGTATTTTGCACTGTAACACTGATCAGAACAACAGCCCATCTACTGCGAATTAGTCGGTCGGTATCGGAATGCAATAATTAAAATAACGGGCATAACCAGGTAAAATATCAAGGGACAATTTGAGTTAAAGAGTAAAAAAGAAAAAATATAGAATGCTCACGACACGTTTCGAGTTGAAAAGTAAAAAATATCTCACTCACGACTTTAATTAAATACCGAAATTTCCAATTTTTTTTTTTAAATTCGTTCGAAAATACAAAATTTCTAGAAAATCCTGATATCGTGATTAAAGCGGAAATATGAAGAGAAGAACAAATTTGTAAATTTACAATTCTAAATTTTAAGAAAAAGTGAGATTTTCCACTCGTTGGAATTACTAGAATAATAAACATTTCGTTAAAAAAAATGTCTCGAATTTTCCAATTTAAAGGTGAGTTATTGTCAAAAATTTTAAAAAAATAAAATTTTGAATCGAAGGAAAAAAGTATCATGTTCAACTTGAAATTTTGAAAAGTTTTTTTTATAAATTTATTTTTTTGCTTTAAATTTCAAAAATTCAAACTTTAAATTTGCAATAATTGTTCTCTTTTTTCCCTAAACTGTTGACTTCAAATTGAAAATATTTAATTAATAACGAGTTATAAAATAAAATAATAAATCTCGCGATTTTTTATAAATTTAGAGTTATTTCTTAAAATTTTCTATATTCGTTTAGTAGTTATTCTGATTTATTTTATGTTCTTATAAAGTTAAGGTTTTTCTTTCATACTGAATCTGTAAATTACCAGGTAGGCGTGAGTGGAAAAATATGAATCAGTACAGCACCCCATCTGTTGCGAATTAGTCGGTCGGAATAGGAATGGAATGATTAGGATAACGGGTATAACCAGGTAAAATATCAACGGACAATTTGAGTTAAAGAGTAAAAAATCAAAAATATAAAATGCTCAGGACACGTTTCAAGTTGAAGAGTAAAAAATATAACGGTCACGACTTTAAATAAAAGTTCGTTCGAAAATACAAGATTTCTAGAAAAATCCGATTTCGTGATTAAAGTGGAAATATGAAGAGAAGAATAAACTTGTAAATTTACAATTCGAAATGTTGAGAAAAAGTTATGATTTTAAAAATAAAAAGAGATTTTCCACACGTCTATAAAAAGTTGAAATTACTAGAATAATAAACATTTTGTTAAAAAAAGGTCTCGAATTTTCCAATTTAAACGCGAGTTATTGGGAACAATTTAAAAAAAAATAAAATTTTGAATCGAAGGAAAAAAAGTAGCAAGTTTAAGTTGAAATTTTGAAAACATTTTTGTAAATAAATTTAATTTTTTTACTTTAAATTCTAACTTTAAATTAGTAATTATTATTATTTCTCTTTTTCCTAAAATGTTGACTTCAAATTGAAAATATTCAATTAATAACGAGTTGTAAATTAAAAGGATAAATTTCACGGGTTTTTTTTAAATTTGGAGTTATTTCTTAAAATTTACTGCATTCGTTTAGTAATTTCTAATTTTTCTAAAAATTCGAAAATTTTGAACAGTATATTTCAAGTTAAAGATGAGAATTTGGCTTAAAAATTCGAAGTTAATAAAATGTCTTAAACTCTATAAGAAAAAGGTGTTTTGTCAAAGTTTCATAATTTAAAAGTGTATTCATTGAAGTGAAACTTAAGAAACCTGGGTATAAAATTCAGTCCAATTGCCATCCCATCACGCGGCGACCTTGGACATATCAATAAGAGAAAATAATTATTGTTTGACTTTGGTGTAGATCTTGGATAAATGACCAAAACCATAAAGAACTCTGTTTTCCCCTGCCAAAGTGTAATAGTTTTACTCAGAGGTTTTAGTATTGACCACTAGGTACCAGCACTTCCTTAACAACGTTTTGGAGTATGCATAGAGAAAAGTGGTATACGCATTTTGTCCTAAGGTATATATATCTAATATGTATTCAATCAACGACAAAATTGATCCCAAAACCATAGAAGTTGGTAACGTAGAATTTGGTAGTTTAAAGGTCTAGTAGTTAAAAGACCCAAAGGCAGCTGATTACATGATTGACACATTTCAACAAATTACGTTTATCCTGTCTTTGATGCAAGTCTTAAAAAGCTTCAAAGATTATAAACTACGTTAAAAAATATAAAACAACCATTAGCTTCATTGCGAAAGTCGTAGAGCTTAGTGAGCGTAGACCATATACTTCATACTATGCAGAAAACGGCGGATTTCGACGAGAATCTTAACTATAACGCCGGGGGAGCACTTCAAACAATATTCAATAATAAATGCGAATGATTTACCAACAAAACGAGAATAATATACAAAATTGATCCCAAAACCATAAAACTTGATAACGCAGAAGTTGTTAGCTTAAACGTTTAGTAGTTAAAAGACCCAAAGTCAGCTGATTACATGATTGACACATGTCAACAAATTATGTTTATCTTGTCTTTCATGTCTATCGAGGTCTTGTCTTTGATCGAGGTGTTCTCTATGTTTATCCTCAATTTTACGACCTAATATTCCCCGTATCAAACAACCTTGAAAAGCTCCACCGATTATGAGCTATGTTATCAAATTTAAGAGAAAAAATATTCAGCGTTGGCAAAAACGTAGGTCTTTTGGGGAGTAAAAAGGCGTCCGATTCCGGGGAGAACTTCAACGCTGGGGCCGAGTTGCTGCAGCACTTCAAACGACAATGGGAGCACATTCACGAGCAGAACGAGGATAATGTTAAGTTAGCAGACGAGGTAGCCACCACGATAGATAAAATTTATACGAAGATCGAACATGACAAGAGTAACATTAGTACAGTTCACGGGATATTGACGAAGCCGCAGTTTACTGAAGAAATTAAGCACTGTGTAGTACAAATTAATAAGTTGTATGAGATGTTCAACGTTGTCGAGCAAGCGCTTAATGAATTGGAGGATATTATTGATGAGCGAGATTATCAGAATATGAAGAAGGAGCATAAGTTTCATTTGGATCAGTATGAGATAAGAAAGAAGGAAGCTTTAGTTAAGTATGAAGAGAAATTGAAGGAGAATTATGCGAGGGCAGTTGCCAAACGAGAAGAAAATATGAAGAAACTGCTTTCCGAACGGCAGCAAGTGTTTCAGGAAGCTTTTAACACTGATTTAGAGATTTATAAGACTTGCGGCTCCCTACCTAGTGAGTGGTTTTTAATTTTTGGGTCCCTTGATGCAGTTTTTTTTTGTTACAGAGTTGGATTTATCCAAAAAACAGCCAAGTGCCTTACTGGAGGAAATCCATTTGGATTTGGATCAAAAAGAACTGGACCAATTCTTCGAAGAGAATTAAATATATTTTTTAATCGGATGATGTTATATTTTTGTTAATTATTTTTTATATAGTATGTATATGGTGCAATATTAAATATATTTTTAATAGAGTTTAATAAATATCGAATTTTTAAAAATTTTGTTTATTAGTTGGCATTAGTTCCATTTAAAGTAACGAACTTTTTGAAAAATATAAATTCTTTAAATATAATTGGAAAGTATAAAGGGTTAGAAGGGGAATTGATTAACTTTTTTTTTACCAATTTAGAAATATAATTCTTGACTCGAAATGTCAACTTTTTTTCTCGAAAAGATTGAATTTGCAAGATTAACAATTAAATTCCATCTCAAAATTAAGAAAAATTGAGTTTATTAACAAAAAATTGTTTAGAATTTCACTGTAAGTTCAAACCTTTGGCATTTTGCGGGAGAAATCTAATATTTGAGTTATAAAAATTCTGTTTCACCAGAACTAAAGCTACCTTCACGCGTAAGATATTTTGACGATTAGTATGTTGCCTACATTTCAGAGGTTGTTCGCTCGAAATAATCGGACTAAACGTTGTTTTTATTTGCACTATTAACAATTTCGTAATGTTCAGCAGAAATTGATATAAAATATAAAAGCATCACTTTTAAAACAACCGACAACAAATCAAAATATTTAACGATATTTAGGTTAGGACCTTAAGAACACAGAACATCCTTAAGAAATGTCGCAGCGTTGCCACACGACCGTGTCTAAATACATATATGTAATACTTCTATATGGCCAGCTCCCTATTCTCTTCACGAGTTTGTTCCAACCAAATTCGATAAAGATGGAACATGAATAAATGGCGAGTATTGCGCATGAATTGAACAAAATTAACCAATCGCTACGCGCGGGTTAAACGGGTGTTTATGTTTGGCCATGCACAGCTGACTTTGGCCATGCACAGATGATTTGTAGCACCTGCGCATTGCGATTCATTAATTCGTGTGAAGGTCAGCGAGAAAGAGAAGTCTTTCCCATAAGAAACGAGGAACTGGCTATATAGAAGTATTACATATATGTCTAAATATTACTAGTTCTTAGTGTTGCCACCACAAAATTAGTAGTCCAAAACCTACGCTTATTAGAAATTTAAAGTTAAACTCGAAATTTCAACCTTTTTCTCGATATTTCGACTTTTTTGTCGATATTTTGACTATTAATCTTGAAATTTCGACTTTTTTCTCTAAATTTCGACTTTAACTTTGAAATTTTGACTTTATTCTCGAAATTTCTACACTCTATGGTTAAGTTAGACAGATGACCCACCACTCTCTTTGCAAAACATTATTGACGGTTGGCAGTAGGGTGCGTTCCATAATTTCTTTTTTTAATCACTAACATTCCGACTTTTTTCTCGAAATTTCGAAACTAAAGGCGAAATTTCGAGAAAAAAGTCGAAATTTCGAGAAGAAGTCGAAATTTGTGAATAAAGTAGAAATTTGGGCTTTCATCTCGCAATTTCTAGAAAAAAGAAATTTCGAGAAGTCGAAATTTCTAAATAAAAATTTTTTAATGGATGTCCTTCGTAGTTCTATGCCTTCCTAGGAAACTATTAAATTTCAGAGAATTAAGTCTGAAGTCCGTGGAAAGTTTTTTTTTTCCTAAATCTTCGACTTTTAAATTCATGTCATAAAAAAGACTTTTTTTTTAAGTTTGGCTAAAAACGTCGACGCAAAGCGTAAGCAGTTATTCATTTTTTTTTAGTAAAATTTCGAGCTAAACTAAAAAGTTATCAGAAAAAAACCATTTTGAAGGTTTCGAGTTGACATTTTGAAAAATTAAATACGCAATTTCAAAAATAAACTCGAACTACATAAAACAAAATCGGGTTTAAATTCGTAATTATGGAAAATAGTCGAAATTTCACGCTTTCATTTGACTTTTTTTTTATTAATAAATGTAATAATAGTTTGTATTGAGCGTTTGATTCATATTGCATCGTCTGCAGGGATATTTTGCATACAAAGCACAGTATTACGTAAAAATGCAAATTTGGCGATAAAACCGATGCACTTATTGAAGCGTTCATGCAGCTTTTGTTTTCATTTTCCTGCCGCCTGCGATCGGCACAGCAGGAAGGAAATTGGGCATGCGTGACACGCAGTCAGCTGTCGAACGAGAAATGGCAGTCGGTTATCAGTGCAATTTACGAGAAGTCCCAAATATTTACAAATAAAACGCAAATATGTGATAAATCACTTTTCCAAAGCAACAAAACATTTATTTTCTTATCTGTTAAACGACATAATTCTCGACGGGGTAAGTCAACCAATAATAATCCGCTATCGCCTGTCAATTTATTCATTTGTTTTTAAATATGTTATTGTTTTGATTTATCTATGGACGGCCAACCAAAGATAAAAATGTATTTATCCGTTTTTAGATAATTAGTGGAATGTAGTCCGACCCCACGAAGATAATTATTTTTAGTTGCGAAGATTTCACTGCCCCGATTTTTTACAATGGCCACAATAATGTATCCGACGTTGACGAAATCGCAAAGTATGCGGACTAAGCGTAAATCCGCCGTCGAATTGTTGGCAGAAAGCAAACCTTTCTATGTTAAATCGGAAATAGTGCGGGACACCACGCAGTCTATCCCAACACGCCCAGTCACCAACGTCGCATCTGGATATGCCACATACAGGAGAAGCAAGTCTGTAAATGTCGCCGGCCCGGTGCAGGTCACCACTTACAGACCGATAAGTTTGCCCCAGTGTAAGTGTTGATATTCTGTGATGCGAATGGTTTTAACATAGATAGTTGAATTAATATAGAATTGCAAGCCTCAGGTGTGTTGATTTTATTCAGTTATTAATTTTATATGTGAGGTTAGTTATTTTTTAATCTGTTTCTAATAATAATTTGGTGCAACATTGATTGTTAACGTTGAACGAGTTGGTTCATATTTTTGTTTTGTATTCAGAGGAGTTTTTAATTTCAGGATCTTACGTTTGAAATTTTGTGAAAAGGCGCAATTTGTTACGAAAACTTGGAACCATTCGGTCGAACTTGTGGTATCACTTTGTAAACGTCATTTTTACTTCTATGGACCCATTTTTTTTAATAAAAACAACTCATTGGTTATCGATAATGAACAATGTTGAAACGTTTTAATCGAAATTTCGATTTTAAAACCCAAACGTCAAAGTTGAAAGGGTTTTAATTGCTATTTAAACTTGAGTGGTTTTTTAGAAATCGCAACTTTGTAAATTTTCACTTTTGAGGCAGAAATTCTTACTTTTCCCCCAGAATCGTGAATTTAATTTCAATTTTTTGAACCGTGTTGTAAATTTTAATTTTTCGTATGTTGTTATTTGAAATTTGATTTTAATAGTTCGAACGGGTAAAAATTGACATTTTTTCTGCTATTTCCATTTCGACCAAAAACTAAATGAAATTTAAATTCAATCGTCCACGGTAATACCGAAATTTTAACTCTTTCAACTCAAAGTATAATCTCTTAATTTGGAATTTAGTCGTAAAGAAAACTTTCATTGGAAACTATTGTTCATTAAATATAAAACCGGTTCTAAGGCGTCTCCCAACTTTTGCATACATGAGCAACACTTTTGCATACTCCAGCAACAGTTGCACACATGAGCAACGTTTTTGCACACACAAGCAACACTTTTGCATACACAAGCAACACTTTTGCATACACGAGCAAAGCCAAAGAACTACTGTTTTTTTCGCTTCGTTCAAATTGAAAACATTTTTCAGACGTGGCAGTGTCACCATCAAGGTCCCTGCCGCCGCTTTCCCACAGGAGATCGGTGCACTCTGGCAGTAGCGACCTATTACAAAACAAACTCCGCCAATTGCTAGTGTGTGACAGCGCTGAAGAACTCAGCGTAGACCAAATGGCCCCATTGAGTCCACCGGCAGAATACGCACAAAGATGTCACAAGAGCTTACCGGATTTGCACTGTCGAGGCGACTTACAAGGCTCGAATAAAAGCAGTAACAAGAGTCTTTCTAACAGAGACAGCGGGGGCTCCAGCGGGCATTACACGCAAAGAAGCGAACCGGCCCCTCCGCCAAGACAGGTACATCCTCTGAAACTATTAAAAATGATACAATTCGTTGTCTAAAATAAGTAAAAATGATGACTTGTTCTCTAAAATTAGTAAAAATGATGCGAATCGGTCTTTGAAATTAGTACATAAGATTGATACGAGTCGTTTTCCAGGACGCTCGACGAGATTCCGGCTCGAGTACGCAGCACAGCGGCGGGAGCTCCTACTACTGTTGTCAGGAGCCGGAGTGCCGTGCCCGACAGGTGTACCCGCCGCAGTCGGCGTTCAAGCGCCAAAAATGCCTTCGATATAAACGCGATCGTCCGATATTGCGTTCGAAATCGGATATCAGCGATAGATATTGGCGACCGCCGGAGCCCCCTACTAGTCATTTAGAGCAATTTTTCGAGCATTTGGGGCTGACGAGCGATAGCTACGAAGAGATGTTGAGTCTCAGTAGGTCGTCGTCGGATAGCCCCGTGTTTTTTTCGGATGTGTCCACTGTAGACTCGAGTAGACCCTTAGATAATATCGATTACTGCCCTTCGGCGTTTCGACCTAGTGAGCCCCCGTCGATAGTCGAGCGGAACGCCCGTATCATTAAATGGCTGTGTAATTGTCGAAAATCTCAATTAACATGAATTGTTTCATTGGTTTTGTTACGTTGTTACATTCCCGGGTAAATCCATCGAGTTGTAAACAATTTTGTACTTGAGGATAGGTTGAACTAAATTTATTGCATTATTCATTCTGTGGCGACAGTTTCAAGTTTTTTCTGAAACTTCCAAGTTTCGCCTTTTTTTGAAAATTGCGGGTTTCATCTTTTTTCTGAAAATTCCCGGTTTCACCTTTTTTCTGAAAATTTCCGGTTTAACTTTGAAATTTTTAATTTTTCTAAAATTTTTACTTCAGACTTGAAATTCTACGAGTTTTTTTCTCTTTTTGGTAAATTTTTGAGGTTTTTAAAATTTTAGATTTTATTAAATTTTGGCAGTTTAACTTGACATTTGTGTTCTAGGACAGAACTGTTTTGATAAATTTCGAGTTTAGAGTCAATATTTTGCGTTCAAGGTCGAAATATTTCGAAATTCATCAAAGAAATGAATCAAACTTCGCTTTTTAAAGTTGAAATTTCGGTTTGAAGTACAAATTTGGAAACTGACTTGAAAACTTATTTTAAAAAATTGGAAATTTCGCGTTTATAGTCAACATAAGAAGCTATAGCATGAAATTTTTGGTTAAAATCAAAATATGTTCTAAGACTAAACTGTTTTCATAAATTTCGAGTTTAAAGTCAATATTTTGAGTACAAAGTCGAAATATTTCGAAATTCCAAAAAGAATTAACCAAACTTTGTTTTTTAAAGTTGAAATTCTGGTTTAAAGTTCATATTTGGAAACCAACTTGAAAATTTATTACAAAAAAAAGAAATTTCGAGTCTATAGTCAACATAAAAATATCTGGTTAAAATCAAAATCTTTTGAGACAAAAATGTGTTTTGAGACGAAACTATTTCAATAAATTTCGTGTTTAAAGTCAGTATTTTGTGTTCAAAGTCGAAATATTTCGAAATTCCTAAAAAAGTGAATTAAACTTCGCTTTTTAAAGTTAAAATTTCGGTTTGAAGTCCAAATTTGGAAGCTAACTTGAAAATTTATTTTAAAAAATTCGAAATTTCGAGTTTATAGTCAACATGAAAAGCTATAGCATGAAATTTCTGGTTAAAATCAAAATCTTTTGAGAGAAAAAATGTGTTCTGAGGCCAAAGTATTTTGATAAATTTCGAGTTTAAAGTCAATATTTTGCGTTCAAGTCGAAATATTTTGCATTCAAGTCGAAATATTTTGCATTCAGGTCGAAATATTTCGAAATTTCTAAAAAAATTAATCAAACTTCGCTTTTTAAAGTTGAAATTTCGGTTTGAAATCCAAATTTGGAAGCTAACTTGAAAATTTATTTTAAAAAATTCGAAATTTCGAGTTTATAGTCAACCTGAAAAGCTACAGCATGAAATTTCTGGCTAAAGTCAAAATTTTCTGAGACAGAAATGTGTTCTAAGAAAAAACTGTTTTAATATCGAGTTTACAGTCAATATTTTGCGTTTAAGGCCCGGAAAATTTTGAAATTTCTAAAAAAATTTAACCAAACTTCTCATTTAAAAGTTGAAATTTCGTTTTAAAGTCCAAATTTTTAGACTAAAATCGAATGTAACATCCAAATTTTGTTTCAAATACAATTTTAATCTCGAGATGAGAAGTTTCTCTGAAAATTTTCCAGTTTTTTATCCGAAAATTTTCCAATTTTTCTCCGAAAATTTTTAAGCTGCAGCCGTCAGTATTAAATTTCTTTTTTAATTTTGACTTCAAACTAAATTTCGACTTTAAACTCTAAATTTTGACTTGAAACTCCAAATTTAGTCTTTTTGTAGATTTGCGCTGTTTTTCCAAATATTTTTTATTTCCAAATTTCGCCTCTATTTCCAAATTTCAGCCTTTTTCTCAAAATTCCGAGTTTACACTTTCAATTGTTTACTTTTTTGGTTCTTCACTTTCGATTCGAAACTAAAAATTTTGGTTTTCTGGAAATTCTAATTAACTTTTTGAAGTTTTGAATTTACGTTTGTAAATTTCTTACAAAGTCCAAAAATTTCGACTTTTTCTATAAATTTTCTTCCATTTTTCAAAATGTCTCAATATTTCGACAACTAAATAAACGAGGATTGTAAGGGATATGATATGTCGGATGCCCCCAAATTCAAAATTTTGTAAAGTATTAACGATTTTCCAAAAAATATTGATATAAAAAAAATCGAAAATTTAAATACAAAAAAAAGGGGGAATTTTTCATAAAGGTCGGAAATTCAAAAAACTACGACATTAAAAAAGGTTAACATTTTGAAATAAAGAAGTTCTTTAAACAGTTATTATTTTAAAAATGTTGAAATTTTGAAAAGTAGACTAAATTTTGGAGCCGATTAAAAAAATTAGAAATTTTAAAAGATCGCAAATTTTGAAAAACCTCGAAAATATTAAAAAAAGGTTAAATTTTTGATAAAGGCTAAAATTTTGTTATAATTTTCAAAAAAAAAGTCGAAATTTTGAAAAATGTTCCAATTTTCATGGAATGTTCAAATTTAAAATGAAAGTCAAGATTTTCACATTTAAATGAACAGAAAATTTTGAAAAAATCGATATTTATGAAAAATTCGTGAATAAAAAAATAAAAAATTTTGAAAAGGATTCAAAATTTTAAAAAGGATTCCAAATTTTAAAAAATTGATTTAAAAAATGATCTAAAATTTCAAAGTAAGTTAAAATTTTGAGAAAAATTGGGTTTAAAAACATTTTCAGTTAAATTTTTAATCGAATTCGAAATTTTTGAAGTGGAAATATTTGAGAAAAGCCAAAATTATCAGAAAACTCGAAGTTTTGGAAGAAATTCCGCCACTTCGACTTTTCTGATAATTTTGGCTTTTCTCGAATATTTCGACTTTGATTAACTTTCCAAAATTTCGATTGAATAATCAAAGTGGATAATTAAATTTTTTAATCGCAAATTTTCAGAGATTACAAATTTGAAAAATTTATGGATTTTAAAAAGATTTCTAAAAAAAGGTCGAAATTTTCAGAAAAATTAGACAATATTAAAAGAATTGCGAAAATAGAGTAAATAATTTTTAAAAGATCAACATGAAAAAAATTCCAGTTTAAAAAGTAATGAAAATTTTCAAATTAAGTCGATATTTTAAAATATTTGGAATTAAAAAAAAAGATCTAACATAATCGCTCCTTGGGGCAGTCTACAAGATTGCCACTCCTTAACAGAAAGTTGCTAAAAATCTAGAATTGTGGAAGGAGTAACTGCCGAAGAAATTCTAATTTACTTTTTGAAGTTATGAATTTACGTTTGAAAATTTCTGACAAAGTCCACAAATTTCGACTTTTTCTAGAAATTTTCTTCCATTTTTCAAAATTGTCTCAATATTTCGATAGTTTTCTTGAAATTGTGAGACTTTCAAAGTTTGTCTTTTCTTATCTCAACATTTCATTTTTTTTGAAGACATTTTGTTCATTTTTCCTGCTGGAAGTTCTTTTTCCTCGAAGTTTCAAGTTGATGAAAATTTTTCCTTTTTGTGGAAATTTTGTTAAAAATTCCGCTTATATTGACGAGTTTTGATTTTTTTTCTCAAAATTCCGAGTTTGTAACTTTTTTTCCAGAAATTGCGGCTTTATGGCCCAAATTTCTCTAATGATTTTCACGAAATGTTGATTTCCAATTTTGACTTTCGAAA
Organism: Dastarcus helophoroides; assembly: GCA_028583605.1. NCBI lineage: Eukaryota > Metazoa > Arthropoda > Insecta > Coleoptera > Bothrideridae > Dastarcus > Dastarcus helophoroides. The sequence goes on along the minus strand of CM053337.1, from coordinate 20,002,931 downwards.
ATTGCGTTAACATTTATTCAATTTTTCCTTTTTTTTAAACACAAAACACATGTTGAAATTGTAACCCAGAATGTTCAGAAAAGTTCAGTTTTTAGAACAATAAAAAACCTGATATTTATAAAAAAAGGATAATTTGATGGAGAGGACTGGTCCTTGGTTATCTTTAAAAATTGAAATACAGAGCTTGTTCTCTGAAACCAAGAAAGGTTAAAAAACACAACAACGCGTTTCGACAGCCAAGCTGTCTTCAGAGAGAAACTGAATAGTTTGGCCACATCAGGATGAATAATGCAAAATAGGCGTCTCGCCTTGAAGATTCCTCACCCGAACAAATTTAGCTTGCAATTGAAACGCCACAATCAACTGAAATCTTAGATTTCGCTTTCGGTTCCACGATCACCACGCGTAATACACAGATACGCGTTTTTGCCGCGCATTTTGGTGTTTGACTGACAATAATTTATTTCACGAAAATTCGATCGATCAATGATGACAATAACTCGACGTTTCCAAGCTAAAATTTGTGTTTGGTGACGCTCTATTCGAATTTGAATCGACTGACCTACTCTCTTTAAAAGCATTGACGTGTACGCTTCAAAAGCATCGAGGTTGACACTTCAAAAGCATTGAGGTGTACGCTTCAAGAGCATTGACGTGTACGCTTCAAAAGCATTGAGGTGTACGCTTCAAAAGCATCGAGGTGTACACTTCAAAAGCTTTGACGTGTGCGCTTTAAAAGCATTGAGGCGTACGCTTCAAAAACATCGAGGTGTACACTTCAAAAGCTTTGACGTGTGCGCTTCAAAAGCATTGAGGTGTACGCTTCAAAAGCATTGAGGTGTACGCTTCAAAAGCATTGACGTCATAACTTGGCAGCTCTTGCGCTTGAGGGGTCGGCGAAGAGATGAAGTGGCTCGTGCCAGAAGCAGCGAGATTGTTAATCCTTATCAGAAGATTACTGAAAATCTAGAATTGTGAGAGGAGTAACTGACCAATAAAATTTGACTGAGAAAAATCAGCGAGAAACTTGAAAAGCCATCAGCTGGTGTACTATTTTGTACATTGCGTGGATACTTTGCTGTTCGAGTAAATCGCTTTTCATGTTTCGAGTAAATCACTTTTCATGTTTCGAGTAAATCACTTTTCATGTTTCAAGTAAATCATTTTTCATGTTTCGAGTAAATCACTTTTTATGTTTCGAATAAATCACTTCTACAGTTTAAGAAAAGTAACATGACTTCATCCACAGCATGCCACGTCACTTTGCCCCCCAAGCACAAGCTGCACTCCAACAACAACAAAATAACGTTCAAATTCGATTATAGCACCATACTAATAAAAGAAGCAATTTAATTGCTAAGAGCTTAGCAACTGCCTCGAAATTTTACATTTTTATATCGTACATGTAAGACTTAAACTTATTTTGTTTAATTTGTGTGATTGGCGAAGACCAAAAAAAAGTTGTGTTTCAAAAACGCAATAAGTTGTATATTTTTTGCTTATTCTTGCCGAAGCCGTTTCGTTACTTTTAGTTAACGGGTAAGGCATTTGTTAAACTCTCCGTGAGATTACGGGATCATAAATCTCGTCAAAATACGATTTGTAATCTAAAACTGTGACCACAGAACGTTTGTAATTGTGAAGAATTTTTTAATTTGCAATTACGAACATTTTGTTATATGTGGCGTTATGGCGCGCTTAAGCGGCGTTATGGAGCGCTTAAGCGGCGTTATGACGCACATAGGCGGAGTTATGGCACGCTTAAGCGGCGTTATGGAGCGCTTAAGCGGCGTTATGACGCACATAGGCGGCGTTATGGCGCTCCCCTAATTTTGTTACATCATGTGCAGCCCACACAATGATATTAATAAGTACTATAAGGCTTGTTTTGTACCTTGGATAGTATATGTATAGTTTGTGGTCCTTTGTTAAAGATTATAACAATAAGTAGACACGCCAAGCCTGTTCTAACATGAAATACCACTTTTTTTTTAATTGTTGTAAGGTTTTGGTACCTCAAGTTAACTAAACCACTAAGTAAACTAGGATTGTAAGGGATATATGTCGGATACTCCCAAATTCAAAATTTCGTAAAATATTCACGATTTTCCAAAAAATATCGATATTAAAAACAAATCGAAAATTTGAATACAAAAAAGTGGGAATTTTTCAAAAAGGTCGGAAATTCAAAAACCTAGACATTAAAAAAGGTCAACATTTTGAAATGTAGAAGTTCTTTAAACAGTTGAAATTTTAAAAATGTTGAAATTTTGAAAAATAGACTAAATTTTGGAGCCGATCAAAAAATTGGAAATTTTCGCCTCTTTATTTCCAAATTTCAGCCTTTTTCTCAAAATTCCGAGTTTACACTTTCAATTGTTTACTTTTTTGGTTCTTCACTTTCGATTCGAAACTAAAAATTTTGGTTTTCTGGAAATTCTAATTTACTTTTTGAAGTTTTGAATTTACTTTTGTAAATTTCTTACAAAGTCCAAAAATTTCGACTTTTTCTAGACATTTTCTTTCATTTTTCAAAATGTCTCAATATTTCGACAACTAAATAAACGAGGATTGTAAGGGATATGATATGTCGGATTCTCCCAAATTCAAAATTTTGTAAAGTATTAACGATTTTCCAAAAAATATTGATATTAAAATTGAAAATTTAAATACAAAGAAAGTGGGAATTTTTCAAAAAGGTCGGAAATTCAAAAAACTAGACATTAAAAAAGGTCAACATTTTGAAATATAGAAGTTCTTTAAACAGTTATTATTTTAAAAATGTTGAAATTTTGAAAAATAGACTAAATTTTGGAGCCGAGCAAAAAAAATTGGACATTTTAAAAGATCGCAAATTTTGAAAAACCTCGAAAATATTAAAAAAAGGTTAAAATTTTGATAAAGGCTAAAATTTTGTTATAATTTTCAAAAAAAAAGTCGAAATTTTGAAAAATGTTCCAATTTTTATGGAATGTTCAAATTTAAAATAAAGTCAAGATTTTTACATTTAAATCAAAATCAATCAAAAAAATTGGGTTTAAAAACATTTTCAGTTAAATTTTTAATCGAATTCGAAATTTTTGATTTCGAAATATTCGAGAAAAGTTAAAATTATCAGAAATAGCGTAAGTTTTGAAATAAAAATAGAAATTTTGGACAGTTACAGTTTTAAATCATTAATTTTTTTAATCGCAAATTTACAAGAATTAAAATTTGAAAAAAAATTTGATTTTAAAGTAGATTTCTAAAAAAAGTCGAAATTTAGCGAAAAATTCATTTCTTCACAAAAAGCCAAACAGTCAACCATTTTTATTGTCAAGTTTTCAATAAAAATCTAAAATTGTCGAAACAAAAACGTTTTGAAAAATATCGAATTTTTCAAAAAGACAAAATATTGAAAAGTCAAACATTTAGAAAAATTAAAAAAAAAAATTAAAATTATTCAATCGAAATTTTGGAAAGTTAAAAGTTTTGGATAATTAAATTTTTTAATCGCAAATTTTCAGAGATTAAAAATTTGAAAAAGTTATGGATTTTAAAAAGATTTCTAAAATAAGGTAGAAAGTCGAAGTTTTGGAAGAAATTCCGCCACTTTGACTTTTCTGATAATTTTGGCTTTTTTCGAACATTTCGACTTCGATTAACTTTCCAAAATTTCGATTGAATAATCAAAGTTGTAGGTTTTGTTGAAGTTGAAATTAAATTTTTTAATCGCAAATTTTCAGAGATTAAAAATTTGAAAAATTTATGGATTTTAAAAAGATTTCTAAAAAAGGTCGAAATTTTCAGAAAAATTAGACGATATTAAAAGAATTGCGAAAATAGAGCAAATACTCTTTAAAAGATCAACCTGAAATACATCCCAGTTTAAAAAGTAATGAAAATTTTCAAATAAAGTCGATATTTTAAAATAGTTGGAATTAAAAAAGATCTAACGCTAATCGCTGCTTGGGACAATCTACAAGATTGCCAGTCCTCAACAGAAAGTTGCTAAAAATCTAGAATTGTGGAAGGAGTAACTGCCGAAGAAAAACTCGATAAAACATTAATGACAATTAAAATAAGTAGTCAAAATTGTGATTGTTTTTTAAGTTTAAATTTTGAGAAAAATGTGAAACTTTGAAAAAATTTAAAATATTAAAGATTTCAAAATTTACATTTTCAAAAAAGGAAGAATTTGTAAAAAGTAGAAATTTTGCAAAAAAAGTCGAAATTTTCAGAAAAGTCAATAAAAGACAAAAAACCCGAAATTTTGAAATGAAGTCGAAATTTTGCCATAAAATCTTATCTTCATAAAAACCCAAAGAAGCGAAAAGTCGACATTGTCAACAATTTTTATTGTAAAGTTTTTAAAGAAATCTCGAATAGTCGAAAAGATAAAGTTGTGAAAAATATCGAATTTTTCAAAAAGACAACATTTTAAAAAGTTAAATATTTGAACAGTCGAACATTTAAAGAAACCGGAATTTTGAAAACGGTTCAAATTTTTATAAAAAAGTCGAAATTTTGAAATAAAAGCGAAATTTTGCGAAAAATTTATGTCTTCAGAAAGAGCCATAGAAGCCAAAAAACTCGACAAATTTCAAGTTTACAGAGAAATCTGAAATTCTCAAATAGTAAAAGCTTTGAAAAATGTCGAAATTGTCAAAAAAGGGATAATTTTGAAAATTTAAAATTTTCAAAACTTAAATAACCGAAATTTCACTTCACAAAAAGCCAAAAAAACTCGACGTTATCAAAAATTTTATTGTCAGCTTTTCAAAGAAATCCAAAATTCTCAATAAGTAAAAGTTTTGAAAAATATTGAAATTTTCAAAAAGACAATATTTTGAAAAGTCAAACATTTAAAAAACTGAAATTCTAAAATGAAGTCGATTTTTTGCGAAAAATTCTTATCTTCACAAAAAGCCAAAGAAGCCAAAAAGTCGACATTGTCAACAATTTTTGTGGTCAAGTTTTAAAAAAAATCTCGAATTGTCGAAAAGAAAAAGTTTTTAAAAATATCGAATTTTTCGAAAAAGACAACATTTTAAAAAGTTAAATATTTGAACAGTCGAACATTTAAAGAAACCGAAATTTTGAAAACGGTTCAAATTTTGATAAAAAAGTCGAAATTTTGAAATAAAATCGAAATTTTGCGAAAAATTCATGTCTTCACAAAGAGCCAAAGAAGCCAAAAGACTCGACATTGTCAAGTTTTCAAAGAAATCTGAAATTCTCGAAAAGGAAAAGTTTTGAAAAATGTCGAAATTTTCAAAAAGGCATAATTGTGAAAAGTTAACATTTTCAAAACTTAAATAACCGAAATTTCACTTCCCAAAAAGCCAGAAAACTCGACATTGTCAAAAATTGTATTGTCAGATTTTCAAAGAAATATAAATTCTCGATAAGTAAAAATTTATAAAAATATTGAAATTTTCAAAAAGACAAAATTTTGAAAAGTCAAACATTTAAAAAAACCGAAATTGTGAAATGAAGTCGAAATGTTGCCAAAAATTCTTAACTTCACAAAACGCCAAAGAATGCCGAAAAGTCGATATTGTGAAAAATATAATTTTTCAAAAAATACAAAATTGTGAAAAGTCAAGTATTTGAAAACGCGAACATTTAAAGAAACCGAAATTTCGAAAACGCAAACATTTAAAGAAACCGAAATGTTGAAAACGCGAACATTTAAAGAAACCGAAATTTTGAAAACGCGAACATTTAAAGAAACCGAAATTTTGAAAACGGTTCAAATTTTGATAAAAAAATCGAAATTTTGAAATAAAATCGAAATTTTGCGAAAAATTCATGTTTTCACAAAGAGCCAAAGAAGCCAAAAAGTCGACATTGTCAACAATTTTTATGGTCAAGTTTTCAAAAAAATCTCGAATTGTCGAAAAGAAAAAGTTTTAAAAAATATTGAATTTTTCAAGGAAGACAAAATTATGAAAAGTCAAATATTTGAAAATGCGAACATTTAAAGTAACCGAAATTTTGAAAACGCAAACATTTAAAGGAACCGAAATTTTGAAAACGCGAACATTTAAAGAAACCGAAATTTTGAAAACGGTTCAAATTTTGATAAAAAAGTCGAAATTTTGAAATAAAATCGTGATTTTGCAAAAAATTCATGTCTTCACAAAGAGCCAAAGAAGCCAAAAGACTCGACATTGTCAAGTTTTCAAAGAAATCTGGCATTCTCAAAAAGTAAAAGTTTTGAAAAATGTCGAAATTTTCAAAAAGGGATAATTTTGAAAATTTAAAATTTTTAAAACTTAAATAACCGAAATTTCACTTCAAAAAAAGCCAAAAAACTCGACGTTATCAAAAATTTTATTGTCAGCCTTTCAAATAAATCCAAAATTCTCAATAAGTAAAAGTTTTGAAAAATATTGAAATTTTCAAAAAGACACTATTTTGAAAAGTCAAACATTTAAAAAACCGAAATTCTAAAATGAAGTCGATTTTTTGCGAAAAATTCTTATCTTCACAAAAAGCCAAAGAAGCCAAAAAGTCGACATTGTCAACAATTTTTATGGTCAAGTTTTCAAAAAAATCTCGAATTGTCGAAAAGAAAAAGTTTTAAAAAATATTAAATTTTTCAAAAAAGACAAAATTATGAAAAGTCAAATATTTGAAAACGCGAACATTTAAAGTAACCGAAATTTTGAAAACTATTCAAATTTTGATAAAAAAGTCGAAATTTTGAAATAAAATCGAAATTTTGGGATTAATTCATGTCTTCACAAAGAGCCAAAGAAGCTAACAGACTCGACATTGTCAAGTTTTTAAAGAAATCTGAAATTTTCGAAAAGTAAAAGCTTTGAAAATTTAAGATTTTCAAAGCCTAACCGAAATTTCACATCACAAAAAACCAAAAACACTCGACGTTATCAAACAAGTTATTGTCAGCTTTTCAAAGAAATCCAAAATTTTGAAATCAAATCGAAATTTTGAAAAAAATTCATATCTTCACAAAGAAGCCAAATGACTGGACATTGTCAAGTTTTCAAAGAAATTTGTCATTCTCAAAAGTAAGTTTTGAAAAATGTCGAAATTTTTAAAAAGGCATAATTTTGAATATTTAAAATTTGGAAATTTCACTTCACAAAAAGCCAAAAAACTCGACATTATCAAAAATGTTTATTGTCAAGTTTTTATCCGATACTTACGGTTAGGAGCTCCAAACACCCCTAAAGTAAACAAGCAACTAAACAAATTGGTTAGTTGGTTGTTTAGTTGTAGAGTTGGTTAGCTAGATGTTTCCTTGGTTGTTTAGTTGATTCAGGGTACCAAAACCTTACCTCGATAGCCTCTAACAATCCTTGTTTAGTTGACTCGAGGTAACAAAACCGTACCACAATAGACCTCCATAAGAAACAACATGGTATTTCGTGTTAGAACCGGCTTTGGCTATCTACTACAATATATCTCAATTGTACTGTTACAATATTAAAAAAAAATATTCATAGTCAGGGAGAAATTCGACCGTACTATTTACCGTTATCGCCACAAGCGCAAGACCTGATGGTTCCCAAAGGTCAGTCTATCTTAGGAATACGAATCACACGCTGTATTATGGATCTAAACACTTTGAGACTTATCAGTTTTCAGTATTATTATTTTAAAATTCGCTTATATTTTCTTAGCTGGATCAAAAAATTCGAAGACTGACGACATTTTCATGTATTTTTTTTTGTATATCAGATGGTAAATGAATTTATTTTGTAACAATTTCCAAGTCGTTTGAAATCTAAGAAACTAAATTGGGTAAAATAGCAGTAAAGTTCTCATAGCGGACAGTAAAAACTGCGTAATTTTGAGGGATGAGAACTTGAGGACAGGATCAAATAAATGTGTGGGATCGACGTTTTTCAAAAAATTCAAAGTTCATCTTTGGGGGAGTAGATTACCACTATTGAGAGATGGTCGCTGTTGGGGGCATCCGCCATTGAGGGTATCCGCTATTTGATTGTCAGATATTAAGAGTGTCAGCTATTGAGTGTCAGATATTGAGAGTGTTTGCTATTGATTAGTGTGTACTATTGATGAGGGTGCACTGTTGATGCATGTCCACTGTTCAGAGTGTCCAGTAATGATGAGTATTTGCCATTGATGAGTGTCCGCTATTGATGAGTGTCCGCTGCTGATAAGTATTCGACATTGATGAGTGTTCTCTGCTGATGAGTATTCGCCATTGATGAGTGTCCGCTGTTGGCGAGTGTCCGCTATTGATGAGTTTCCGCTCTTGATGAGTGTCCGCTCTTAATGAGTGTCCGCTCTTAATGGGTTTGCACTGCATTAAATCGCCGGTTTAAATTCTGATGTAAATTGGGTTTTAGGATGGGGGTAACTGGTTGCATAGATTTCAAAGCTTGGAGTTGTGTTTGATTTGATTGTTTTGTAAATTTTTTGAAATTTGGATGCTTGTACATAAAACATTTAGCTTGTAGTCACCATATAATGGACTGCTGTTAGTTATGATGCCATGCGTCAATTCTGTCTAGTCTGTACTTAAATTTTCATTGTTTCTATAGAACATAGCTACATATGTTTACTCCATTCTTACAATATATCATTATTCTGCATTTTGTTTTATTTTCCTTATAGGGCCCCATTCTTAGCTGCGTTTTATGAATCTATACATGATAATTTGTTAAAATGCAGACATTTTGGCCAAAAGACTAAAAATGCTACCACTTACGCGTACAAATGTTACGCAGGGACGCAGAAATATGATGGATTCTTGCTGCATAGCAGCACATTTAATGCACAAAATGGTATCTAACAGTGGAGTGTTCTCAATGGAAATTGGGAAGCACAGCTTTCCTTAACAATATATTGGTCAGAGACTTAATCTGGGTCACTAAAAGGTCGCTAGTAGGAATTGTTTTCTAGAAATTTTTACTTTTCTGCAGTGGCGGCTGGTGACTTTTTGACAGGGGGTGCGCAAATGCAAAAATATTAGTAGTTAAGAGTTTAGGTGACTCCAGTGTCATAGCAAGATATTAAATTTAAGAGAAACAAAAATGACCCAAAAGGTGTGATATTTAATAGTATTTTTAGGAATTAAATTTAATTACCATCTTATCCATTTCATGAAAACTGCATTTGAAAATAAAATATATTTTATTACAAGGTTCTAATTAAACTCTACAAAAACACAAAAAAAAATATTTTTTAAACAAAATCCGCTCTACGATCTTTTAAAGAAATAAAGTCTTCATTACTTTCTCATCAAAATTGTTTAAATCCAAATCTATAAATGAATAATTAATTAGACCCTAGATTGGGTACCGCTATCTCTTTGTGAATAGCGGTACTATTGGCAGTTAGGCCTGTAAGTGGCACAATTAGCAATCGCAATCAGATCAGAGGGCACCTACGCATTTAGCATCATAAACCTTAAATACACACTCCAAACTATGTCTCGTACTCACCATTTGGCAATATCGCATAAGCGCGGAGCGGCGTACCCCGGGCTAGCTTTAACGTGGTGTTCTGTAGTTTATTTCTCCGTGTCCCGTGAAGGCCGTTGATAGGCATCGCACGGCAGCCACGCTAGGTGCATAATTCTGCGCGCACCAACTTATTTAAATTTCCTTATAATATTTAATATAATGTAATCAAACGTTTGCCTACTTTATTCCAAGTTACTCACAAGTATTATTAGTTAATTAATGTATCATTATTTTGTGTTTAAAAATATGATAAATCCAAGTCTTTTACATTAAACAGAAAAGAATAGATCGCTCATTTCACGAGGAGCGCGCGCTCTTGCGCTCTTTAAGACCAGCCGCCACTGCTTTTCTGTCTTAGAAATTTGTGTTTATTGTTATTAACGAAAAAAAGGTAATTGAAAATTTAGACGCCTGGAAGAAGCAACTGGTGAAGAAAATGCCATTCAACAGAAATGGAAAAGGGGAATGTTTGGGAAATACTGAATCTGGTGAAAAGTAAGAAATTTTGAATAAAAAAAATCAAAATTTCGGGGAAAAAGTTGAAAATAAAGTCGCCGAAATTTTGTAAAAATATGGATTTTAAGAAACAGGTTGAAATTTCCAAAAAATTGATTTAAAACAGTCGATATTATCAAAAAAGCATAATTTTTTAAAATAATGCGAAATTAAAAAAGACGTAGTTTCCAAAAATAAACTACAGTTGAAATTTCTAGAAAAAAGTTGGAATTTAGAAATGAACTTAATTTCCTAGAGCAGAGGTCGGCAAACCGCGGTTCCTGAGCCGCATATGGCTCTTTAAAAGGCAATTGCGGCTCTTTAAATTTCTCTAAAAAAATAATTACATAAAAGCCAAAAAGGGCAGACATGCAGAAAATGAATACCCATTAAACATGTGACCTACAGAAATGGAAATTTTCAAAAATACTTTTTACGTTTTGCTTAAATATTGACTAAAAAATTACGATGACAAGAAATATTTTTTACGAAATTTTTAATTGATTTGTATTAACCTTCTGAAAAAAACACTTGAAATTTCTAGAAAAAGACTAAATTGGGGAGTCGAGAATAAGCAAATATCAAAGTTCGAAATAAAAGCTGAAATTTCCAAAAAAAAGCCGAATTTTGAAAAAGAGGAAGAGATTTCGAAAATATTGAGAAAAAGACTTCGAAAGAATTGTGAAAAAGGGATCTCGAAAAAATGAAGATTTCGAAAAAAACGAAATCAAAGGTTCTCAACAAAAGAAGAAAAAAAAACGTCGAATTTTGACAATAGATTGAAACCCAGAACAAATTAAAAACCTGAAATTTTTAGAGAAATTTCGATTTTTTGAAAAATTGTAAAATTTCAAAAAGAAAAGTTGTAAAAATAAACTGGAAGCTTCAACAAATTTTTAGAACTTTAAAAAAGTTGAATTTTTCAGAGAAGAAGAAAAAGTTAAATTTTAGGAAAAATTTCAAGGAGAAAGTCACCATTGTAAGAAAAGCTCGAAATTTCGACAAAAAATTGGCAATGTTCCAAAGAAATTTAAATTTTAAGAAGAAATTTAAAATTTCGAGAATAAGACGATTTAAAAGAATCCAAATTTTCTGATAAATTCGAATTTTGAGAAAATTGGTAAAACAATTTCGAAAGAAAAGAAAATGTCGAATAGAGTAGTGTAGAGTAGAGAAGAGAAGAGAAGAAAGACGAGAGAAGAGAGAGAGAGAGAGAGAAGAGAGAGAGAAAGAAGAGAGAGAGAGACGGAGAGAGAAAGCTGTTTTTAAAAATAAAGTGGAAACAAAATAACGAATTTTAGGAAAAAGTTAGTAATTTGGAGTAAAGTACAAAAATGGAAAAAAAATCATCCTCAAAGACCTTCGCTAGGCTGCATGAACTAAGCCGAGAGCTCCACCCTAACCCACCGTGGCTAAAAACGAATTTTCTAATAAAAATCGACTTTTGAAGAATCCCAAAAGTGAATTAAAAAAGGCCTAAAATTTCAGAAAAAGCTGAATTTTTGAGAAATATTACGAACTCTTCAAAAAACCCTAATTTTGAAAAGTCATAATTACAAGAAAAGCTTGAATTTTCTACAATAAAATCGAGCTTTACTAAAAATCGCCGACTGCACGAAAAAACGCAATATTTAAGAGTAAATTAGAATTTAAAGAACAGAAGTCAACATTTTTAAAATAGGACAATTCTTAAAATAAACATTGAAATTTGGAGAAAAGTCGAAATTTTAAAAGTAAACAGAAATTTTACAAAATTTTGCGAAATTAGAAGGAAACAGAATCTCTGGAAAAAACCTCGAGATGTTGAGAAAAAAGTTGAAATTTACCAAAAAGTCTTAATTTTCCAAAGAAAGTTGATTAAAAAACAGAATTTTAAGGCCAAAGTCGAAAATCCAAAAAAAAGACGAATTTTGAAAAAAAGTCAGTTTTGAGAAAATGCCAAATTTTATTTATTTATATTTCCAGAAATACAAGTGAACATTTTCAGCAAAAGCAGTTTTTTAAAAGAAATATTGCAAAATTTTGAAGAGACATATTTTGAAAACAGTGACATTTCAAGAGAATTTCTAAGTTTCGAGAATAAAGTTGAAATTTTAAAAATATCTTAATTTTCCAAACAAAGTTATTTGAGAATAAAGTCGAAATTTCAAAAAGAAAAATGTTGACAAAAAAGCTGTAATTTCCAAAAAAATACGAATTTTGAAAGTCGAAATTTCCAGAATGTCCAATTTGGAAAAAAAGTTGACATTATGAGAATAAGCAAGTTTTAAAAAATATTGCAAAGTAAAGAAAAATAATTTCAACTTCTTAAGTTAGGATTTTTTCACAAAACATTAGAATTTTGGTGGAACGAATTGGTCCTTGGCTATCTTCAAAAATTGAAATATAAAACTCTGAAGATGATAGCTTGGCTTTCGAAACGCGTTAGAGCGTCAGATTTTAAGGAAAAGTCGAATTCCAAGAATATATTCGAAATTAAAAAAAAACGAATTTGTTGGAAAAACTCGAACCCTGGAGGAAAACGCGTTTTGACAGCCAAGCTATCATCTTCAGAAAGATACTGTATTGTATACTTGTATTTCAATTTTTGAAGATAACCAAGGACCAGTCCGTTTCACCGAAATCAATGCAGAACTTTGGTGGAACGGACTGCTCCTTGGTTATCTTCAAAAATTGAAATACAAATCTTGTCCCCTAAACCAAGAAAGTATCTCTCTGAAAATAGCTTGGCCATCGAAATGCGTTAGAGCAACCTTTGTTGTATTTTTTAAACTTTCTTGGTTTCAGGGGACAAGTTTTATATTTTAATTTTTAAAAAATTAGAATTTTGAAATCAGTGTAGAAATTCCATATTTTGAAATTCAACATTTGTCTCGAAATTTCGAATTAAACTTAAAATTAAAAAAATAATAAACATTCAAGTTAAAAATCGAAAAGTGACTAAATTCAAATTTGGCGATTAGTGTAGATAAATTATTTTAAAAATTTTAACAGAAATTCAATGAAATTCATGAAACATTCAATTTTAAATTGGATTAAAATCAAATTTGAAGATTAATTCATGTAAATTGGTTTAAAAATCTAAAAATTTTAAAAGAAAATGTGAAACATTCAAGAAAATTCAACTTCTAAACTCAGATTTGCTAGAAAACTAAAAATTTGAGATTGACGAAGAAATTTTGACAAAATCGAGGTTTCCATTTTAAAGCCGAAATTATAGCAAAAAATTAAATGATATCCAGTATTTCTAGATTAAAGAAAATAAAAGTAAAAACTGCGGGAGAAGTCTGTTTTTTTTACAAAAACAGGTGGTTAAACAGATAAGTTTGAGAAATCAGACGAAATTTAAAATTTAGGAAGTTTCGATCGAATGAATTTTTTAAATCAACTTGTTGCAAAATCTTTAGACTGTACCTCATAATTGGTTGAAGAATGAAATAAAACAACAACTAAATAAGACATATTTATTACAGATCATTTAGTTTTACATATTTTCATATAATTTCATATTTAATCATTTATTTATATATTTATAGATGATAGGAGATTCATTACAGGCAGTTTTACTCAAAACGGCGCATGCCATGAACTCCACATGTTCACATTTACAATATTGGCAAAAACAATAAACAAACAAAAAATAAAAGAATACTGCTTAGAGCTCACAACGATAATTTCTTTCACCCCAGCATTCTCTCTTCTTTTCATCTACACATAATTGCTTTTTTACTGCAGTTGTGCAATATACGCCTAACTTGAGTTAGGTAGGGACAGGTTCATGTATATTATCGGCATATCACTCGAATTTGTGCCACAAAAATAAAAAAACAACGTTCTAGTTAATCAAAGTTACCTCGATATACCCAAAAAAGTGAAATTGGTGACTCTACCATGCAAATAGAACATTCGACGTAATATATACTCTAAGTAAGTCTTTCTATAAGATACTAGACTCTAAATTTAATAGCACCATGAAACAAGTGGATTTAAACGTGATAATCCGCAGAAATTTGAGCATTTCCGATGTATCAGATAAACGTAACGTAAGATTAACTAGACCAAGGGTAAACGAGACGAATAAAAAGCAATATGCTGATACAATACAATTCTGTCGGTCTCTTAGTGTGTATATAGTCAAGAAGTAAAATATTTATCATATAATTATCTATGACACATTCAAGAACATCGATCTGGCCGGTTAAAGTTTCGAGAAAATAAAATTATAAAAAACATCGGTTCTACAACTTGACCACAGACTCACTTTACAGATATAAATATTTATAATTTATTAACAAATATAACATTCAGTAAACTTCTTTAAAAACGGGAACGGTGCAATTTCGCGTTGGGCCCCAGAACTTAACATCGGACACGGACCCGCCTACCCTCCTTCGCCCCAAAAATTCTAAACAAAAACTACGGTTGGGTCATCCGGGTCATCAGACGCATCACATAAAATCCACATAACTCGGGTTTATTATAAAAGAAATCGAAATTTGCTAGCTTTGAAAATTTGAGAACAGATATTACGAGAAAAACCCAGAATTTATTTTTTTTTAAATCGAGTTTAGGCGAAGCTTCGAAAAAAATGTCGACACTAGATTCGAAATTTTGAAAAAGGTCAAGGCGATTTTGTTTAAAAATCATTACTTCACTGTTAAAAGTTGGGTCAAACAATTCGAAGAAAAAAAGTCCAAATTTGGAGAAAAAAAGTCGAAATTTGGACTAAAACGTCGAAATTTGGACTAAAAAGTCAAAATTTGAACAAAAATAGTCGACATTTGGACAAAAAAAGTCGAAATTCGGACAAAAAAAGTCGAAATTTGGACAAAATAGTCGAAATTTGGACACAAAATTTAAAGAAAAACTTCAAATTTCGAAAAAAGAGTCGAAAATTTGCAGAAAAAGTTTCAAATTTATGGGAGAAACAAATTCAACTTGCTTAAACATTTCTAGTTTAAAATCTTGAGAACAAAAATGCGAAATTTATCAAAAATCGAGTTTAAGACGAAGTTTCGAGAAAAATGTCGAAATTTTGCATCAAAGTGAAAATTTTGACTTTGTTCAACATTTTTACAATTTTAGTTTTAGTTTAAAATCGCAATTTCGTAATAAAAGTAGAAATTCCGTATTTGGACTGAACAATTCAAAAAAAAGTCGAAATTTGGAGAAATAGCTTCAAATTCATCGAAAAAAACCTGAAATTTTCAAGTTTAACAAATTCACGTTCTAATACGAAACTTGAATAAAAAAAGTCGAAATTTGGAGAAAAACGTCGTAATTTGGACAAAAAAGTTGTAATTTGGACAAAAAGTCGTAATTTGGAGAAATAGCTTCAAATTCATCGAAAAAAACCTGAAATTTTCAAGTTTAATAAATTCACGTTCTAATACGAAACTTGGATAAAAAAAGTCGAAATTTGGAGAAAATGGTCGAAATTTGGAGAAAAACGTCGTAATTTGGACAAAAAAGTCGTAATTTGGACAAAAAGTCGTAATTTGGACAAAAAAGGTCGAAATTTGGACAAAAAAGGTCGAAATTTGGACAAAAAAAGTCGAAATTTGGAGAAAAAAGTAGAAATTTGGAGAAAAACTTCAAATTTCGAAAAAAATGTCGAAAATTTGCAGAAAAAGGATCAAATTTATGGAAAAAAATTCAGCTTGCTTAAGCATTTCTAGTTTAAAATTTTGAGAACAAAACTGCGAAATTTATAAAAAATCGGGTTTAAGACGAAGTTTTGGGAAACATCTTGAAATTTTGCACCAAAGTCAAAATTTTGACTTTGGTCAACATATCTACAAAAATGGTAGTTTTCGTTTAAAATCGCAATTGTGTAGTAAAAGTAGATAGAAATTCCGGATTTGGACTGAACAATTCAAAAAAAAAGTCGAAATTTGGAGAAATAGCTTCAAATTCATCGAAAAACAAAAAAAAAACCGGAATTTTCAAGTTTAACAAATTCACGTTCTAATTCGAAACTTGGATAAAAAAGTCAAAATTTGGAGAAAGAAGTCGAAATTTGGAGAAAAACGTCGTAATTTGGACAAAAAAAGTCGTAATTTGAACAAAAAAGTCGTAATTTGGACAAAAAAAGTCGTAATTTGGACAAAAAAGGTCGAAATTTGGATCAAAAAGGTCGAAATTTGGATCAAAAAGGTCGAAATTTGGACAAAAAAACCCGAAATTTGGAGAAAAACTTCAAATTTCGAAAAAAACGTCGAAAATTTGAAGAAAAAGCATCAAATTTATGGAAAAAAGATTCAGCTTGCTTAAGCATTTCTAGTTTAAAATTTTGAGAACAAAATTGCGAAATTTATAAAAAATCGAGTCGAAGACGAAGTTTCGGGAAAAATGTCGAAATTTTGCACCAAAGTCAAAATTTTGACTTTGGTCAACATTTCTACAAAAATTTTAGTTTTCGTTTAAAATCACAATTTCGTGGCAAAAGTAGAAATTCCGTATTTGGACTGAACAATTCAAAAAAAGTCGAAATTTGGAGAAATAGCTTCAAATTCATCGAAAAAAAAACTGGAATTTTCAAGTTTAAAAAATTCACGTTCTAATACGAAACTTGGATAAAAAAGTCGAAATTTGGAGAAAGAAGTCGAAATTTGGGGAAAAACGTCGTAATTTGGACAAAAAAGTCGTAATTTGAACAAAAAAGTCGTAATTTGGACCAAAAAGGTCGAAATTTGGATCAAAAAGGTCGAAATTTGGACAAAAAAAATCGAAATTTGGAAAAAAATTTCAAATTTCGAAAAAAATGTCGACAATTTGCAGAGAAAGCTTCAAATTTATGGAAAAAGGATTCAGCTTGCTTAAGCATTTCCAGTTTAAAATTTTGAGAACAAAATTGCGAAATTTATAAAAAATCGAGTCGAAGACGAAGTTTCGGGAAAAATGTCGAAATTTTGACCAAAGTCAAAATTTTGACTTTGGTCAACATTTCTACAAAAATTTTAGTTTTCGTTTAAAATCACAATTTCGTGGTAAAAGTAGAAATTCCATATTTGAACTGAACAATTCAAAAAAAAAAGTCGAAATTTGGCGAAATAGCTTCAAATTCATCGAAAAAAAAAACTGGAATTTTCAAGTTTAAAAAATTCACGTTCTAATACAAAACTTGGATAAAAAAGTCGAAATTTGGAGAAAAAAGTCGAAATTTGAAGAAAAAAGTCGAAATTGGAGAAAAAAGTCGAAATTGGAGAAAGAAGTCGAAATTTTAAAAAAAAAGTCTAAATTTCGAGAAAAATGTCAAAATTTGTAGAAAAAGCTTTAAATTTTAATGAACATATTTTTGGAATTTGCAAGCTGAAACATTTCAAATTCAAAATTAAAATTTTGAGAACGAAATGGCGACATTTATTTTTAAAAATCGAAAAGACGAGCTTTTGAGGATAATGTCGAAATTATGACAAATGTCTAAATTTCTAGAAACATTCGGGATTTAACTTAAAATCGCAATTTTGTGGTAAAAGTAAAAATTCGAAATTTGGACTAAACAATTCGAAAAACAGTCGAATTTTGGAGGAATAGCTTCAAATTCATCGAGAGAAAAAAAACAGGAATTTTTAAGTTTTAGTTCGAAATTTTGATAAAAAAAAGTCGAAATTTGAAGAAATAAGTCGAAATTTGAAGAAACAAGTCGAAATTTGGAGAAAAATATCGACATTTGGAGAAAACTATCGACATTTGAAGAAAACTATAGACATTTGGAGAAAACTATCGAGATTTGGAGAACAACTATCGACATTTGGAGAAAACTATCGACATTTGGAGAAAACTATCGACATTTGGAGAAAACTATCGACATTTGTAGAAAACTATCGACATTTGGAGAAAACTATCGACATTTGTAGAAAAAGCTTCAAATTTGTCAAGACGAAATTGGGAATTTTCAAGTTTAAAAAATTCAAGTTCAAGACCAAAACTTTGAGAAAAATTACGAGAACACCCCAAATTAAAAAAAAATCGATTTCAACACGAAGCTTCGCCAAAAATTTCGAAATTTTAGAAGTGAATTTTAAATTTTCCGAACAAAGCCAGCGTTTCTAAAAAAATTCAGATTTACGCTCTCGCACGAGTAAGAAGTTCCCCGAATGCGCTTTCGTTTCAATTTAGGGTGGAAATGAACCCAAAAATACCGAACAAGATGTAACAGGATGAGGAAATAACGCACGCTATAAAAATATGCATAATCAATTTGGTCCCAAAAAAATTGACAAGATCCTTCACCGTTCAAAGTGTCGCGCGTCCGTGTCATCGATTAAATCCGGGGGCCCACGCATCTAAACGCAATTTCACGGTTCTGTTTTTTTTTGTTTTCGACTAGCGGCACATATATATTTATTATTAATTAGTCACTACCGAACTAATAAAAGCATGAATTTGTCAGAGTGATAATCCTGCCCACTCAAACTCTCAAATAAGGTAGAAAAAAAGAGGAAAAAAAATCAATCGGATTTGAATCTTATGACACTAATTATGACACACTGATCTGTAGGTGATGTATTTTGTTATTATACTATATTGCGTATCTTAAACCTTATTTTACAAGTTTGCCTGATGGACATTTAGCTAGAATTCACACTCTTCTTTGTGCATCTACAGATTGTAAATTATGTCTCCATCGCTTTTACGAATAAGTCAAAAATTAAAACGCGAAACTTGGTAGCTTCATTCAACCTCGAAACGGAAACTTATGGGCGCACCCCCACACTCGACTAAAGCGCGCGATTCTTCTTCTTCGGCTCTTTCCCGTTATGAATTCGCGCAATTCAACATTTTCCAATTTTCTAACCACTTCCAATTTTTGTTCCCTTTTCGTCGCATTAATTAGTTCTTTCAACTCCAGAAATCTGAACGAAAATCAGAAGAGGAAATTGAAAGAAAAATCACAACAGAAACCTGACAGATAACCAGAACAGGAACTTGAAGGAAAATCAGAATTGAAGGACGATTAGAACAGGGACTTGCAACCAAAACCAGAATGGAAACTACACATCAGAACAAACTTTGATGATCATCAGAACAGAATCTTGGAGGATCATGAGAACAGAATCTTGGAGGATCATCAGAACACACATTTGGAGCATAATCAGATCAGAAACTTGCAGGATCATCAAAACAGAAGCTTTGAGGATCACCAGAATAGAACCTTTCGGGATCACCATGACAAAAACTAAAAGGAAAACAAAATGGAACCATGCGGAAGAATCAGAAGAGGGACATAAGGAAAACGCAGAACTTGAAAAGTAAACAGAACAGGTACCTGAATGACAATCAGCACAGGCAATTGAAGGAAAAATCACAACAGAAACCCGACAGATAACCAGAACAGCAACTTGAAGGATGATCAGAACAGGGACTTGCAACCAAAACCAGAATAGAAACTACACATCAGAACAGAAACTTTGAGAATCATCAGAACAGAATCATGGAGGATCATCAGAACACACACTTGGAGCATAATCAGATCAGAGACTTGCAAGATCATCAGAACATAAGCTTTGAGGATCACCAGAACAGAACCTTTCGGGATCACCAGGACAGAAACTTAAAAGAAAATAGAATGGGACTTTGCGGGAGAATCAGAAGGGAAACGCAGAACTTGAAAAGTAAGCAGAACAGGTACCTGAACAAAAATCAGCACAGGAAACTGAAGGAAAAATCCCAACAGAACCTGACAGATAACCAGAACAGGACTTGAAGGAAAATTAGAATTGAAGGATGATCAGAACCAAAATAGAAACTACACATCAGAACAGAAACTTTGACGATCATCAGAGCAGAAACTTTGAGGATCATCAGAACAGAAACTTTGAGGATCATCAGAACAGAAACTTTGAGGATCATCAGAATAGGACCTTGCAGGAGAATCAGAAAAGGGAAATAAGGGAAACCCAGAACTTGAAAAGTAAGCAGATCATGAACCTGAAGGGAAATCAGAACAGGAAATTGAAAAGAAAATGGAAACGGAAACTTCATAGATAATCACAACAGGAAGTCGAAGGAAAATCAGGATTGAAGGTTGATCAAAAGAGGACAGGGACTCGAAAGGAAATCTAAATATGAAGGATAATCAAAACAGGCACTTGAAGCGAAATCAAAACTCGAAGAGCAATCGCAATGAGAACTTGAAGGAAAACCAGGGCGGAAACGTGAAGGATCATTAAAACAGAATCTTGAAGAAAAACAGAATAGCATCCTGAAGAAGAATCAGAAGAGGGGCATAAGGGAAACCCAGAAATTAAAAACTAATCAAAACAGGAACCTGAATGGAAATCAGAACGAAAACTTCATCGATAATCGCAACAGGAACTTCAAGAAAATTTAGGATTGAAGCAAGATCAGGATAATAGTTTTAAAGAAAAATCAAAACTTAAAGGACGATCAGGATAACATCTTGAACAAAGATCAAAATTTGAAGGATAATCGGAACAAGAACTTGAACGAAAACCAGAATAGTAACCTGAACGATCATCAGAACAGAAACTTGAGAGATCAACAGAACAGGAACTTGAGGGATCAACAGAACAGAAACTTGCAGAATCACCAGAACGGAAACTTGAAGGAAAATGGGACCCTGCAGAAGAATCAGAAGAGGGACATAAGGGAGACCCAGAACTTGAAAAGAAAATGGGAACGGAAACTTTATAGATAATCATAACAGGAACTTAAAGGAAAATCAGGATTGAAGGTTGATCAAAATGGGACAGGAACTTGAAGGGAAATCTAAATTTGAAGGATAACCAAACAGGAACTTGAAGGAAAATTAAAACTTGAAGAATGACCGCAAGAGGAAGAATGACCACAACGAGAACTTCAAAGAAACCAGAGTTAAAACGTGAAGGACCATTAGAACAGAAACTTCAAGAAAAACAGAATAGCATCTTGAAGAAGAATCAGAAGAGAGACATAAGAGAAACCCAGAACTTAAAAATTATTCACAACAGGAACCTGAACGTAAATCAGAACGGAAATTTCATTGATAATCACAACAGGAACTTCAAGGTTTAGGATTGAAGCAAGATCAGGACACGTTTTAAGGAAAATCTAAACTTGAAGAATGATCAGAATAAGATCTCGAAAAAAGGATCAAAATTTGAAGGATAATTGGAACAGAAACTAGAATAGATACCTGGACGATCATCAGAACGGGAACTTGAAGAATCAACAGAACAGAAACTTGAAGGATCCCCAGAACAGAAACTTGAAGGATCCACAGAACAGAAACTTGAAGGATCAACAGAACAGAAACTTGAGGGAAAATAGAATTGGACCTTGCAGGAAAATCAGAAGAGGGACATAAGGGAAACCCAGAACTTGAAAAGTAAGCAGAACACGTACCTGAAGAAAAATCAGAACAGGAAATTGAAAAAAAAATGGGAAGGGAAACTTCATAGCTAATCACAGCAGGAACTTGGAGGAAAATCAGGATTGAAGGTTGATCAAAAGAGGACAAGAACTTGAAGGGAAATCAAAATTCGAAGAGTGATCGCAATGGGAACTTGAAGGAAAAGCAGGGCAGAAACGTGAAGGATCATTAGAACAGAATCTTGAAGAAAAACAGAATAGCATTTTGAAGAAGAATCAGAAGAGAGACATAAGGGAAACCCAGAAATTAAAAACTAATCAGAACAGGAATCTGACCATCTGTTAATCTCGCCTAACAAGATCATCTGTCAATCTCACGTCACGGGATCATCTGTTAATCCCACGTCACATGATCATCTGTCAAACTCACGCCACAGGATCATCTGTTAATCCTACGTCACAGGATCATCTGTCAATCCCACGTCACAAGATCATCTGTCAATCCCACGTCACAGGATCATATGTCAATCCCACGTCACAGAATCATCTATCAATCCCACGTCACACTGCCAAATTTCCACACAATGCTTCAGCACTCAGTATAGTAAAAGCGATGTTATTCAAGCTTCTCGACTTTTGGCGACATTTCAGTAAATTTTCGGAATTCTCCCCCCCCCCCTCCTCCACTTCACAGTCTTGAGTTAAGTACGTCTTCCCCCTTCCAATCGAGGGCGAATGAAGCGCGACAAAGATG
This sequence comes from Dastarcus helophoroides, assembly GCA_028583605.1. Lineage (NCBI taxonomy): Eukaryota > Metazoa > Arthropoda > Insecta > Coleoptera > Bothrideridae > Dastarcus > Dastarcus helophoroides. The sequence continues at coordinate 19,980,920 of CM053337.1, read as the reverse complement.
GAAACCAAACAGACACAAAGTTTAGTGCTTGTTAACACTACTATTCAATATAACGCTAGACTAAGTTTTTTAACAAAAAAATAAATACAAAATGCGTGTAAAAATATGTTTTAAACTTACATAAAAAAACGTTGACACAATGCGACAAGTAAATGATTTTTTTTTTTACTAAAATTTTTATCACAATCTAAAAAAACGTAACGAAATTAACGCGAATAAAATTCAAGATCTAAACGAACGAAAAAAATCAACAGTAGGACTCTAGAAAACATTGGTTTTTAACTTACATGATCTACACATAACCACAAATTTGATATCACAACGGTATTGATGAAAATGTGAAGGTTATGACGTCTTCAAGAGCGACCTAAGTAACTTGAGGCGATTTGTACTTCAAACGTGCACATTTTCTGACTTTCGCGCCAGTTTAGGTGAAATAATCAGATTAGTGGGCTTGTAGCGCCATCTGGCGACATTTTGGACAACTTTGTGGGGTGCCCGAACAACATGGATTTGTAAAAAAATTGGCATTCTTAGAAAAAATCGATTCTTTTTTAATAAATTACTGCGAAATTTTTTCAACAAAAAACTGGAATCGGAAACTGTGATAAAAATCAAAATTTTGAAATTAAAAATTGATACTTTCTTTAGGTGACAAGATTTGATCAAGGACTAGTCCGTCCCACGAAAATTCGAGATTAAAGTCGAAATTTTTGGAAAAATACATCTTTAAAACTTGGGAATTTGGAGAAAAAATTCGAATTTCCAGTTTTGGGCTCGAATTTTTTGAAATGAAAGTTGCGCCCATCTATCATTATAACTTTTCTAAAAATTGACAGCTCAAGCCTGAAGCGGAATTTTTATTTTAATTCCTCAAAGTTGAGTTTTTGGGAGAAGTTCCAATTGAAAATTTGGAAAAAATTCAATATTTCCAAAAGTGATTTTCAAAAATATTGGAATTTTAATTTCAATATTAAAATTCGCGTTTTTCGAAAAATTCCAATCAAAATTTCAAGTAAGTGTCAAATTGCGCGAAATGTTAGAATTTTCATTTCAATTTCAAAGACGAAAAAATTCAGTCTAAATTTCATGTAAAGACTCTAAGTTACAGGAAAAACCCAAAATTCCCAAAAATGACTTCAATTCCCAAGTTCAACGTTTTCGAGAATTCCCAAGTTCAACGTTTTCGAGAAGTTCCTTCCAATCAAAACTATGAACAAAATTCAAGGTTTCAAAAAATGTCCGGATTTTAATTTAAGGGTTTTTTTTGCAAAACCTTCAATCGAAATTGCTTGAAAAGGCCTCACATTGTAGGAAAAATTTAAAATTTCCAATAATGTCGGGATTATTATTTGAATCTTCAAACTTTTTAGCGAAGTTGCTGAAATTGTCGAAAAAAATTCAACATTTCCGAAAATAATGGAACATTAAATTCGACTTAAATCTTCAGTTTTTTTGAAAAACTTCAAATCAAAACTTCGAGTAGTTAAAATTATGGGAAACTCACACATTTCCAAAAATGTCGGAATTTTAATTTCGATTTAAAAATTCTTTCGAAAGATTTAGTTAAACTTCCCTAAAAAACCTACATTACTTATTGATTTCAACTCCAAAATTCCAGTTTTTCTCGAAATTATTTAAATTAGAAATGACAAGGAAATATTAAAATTTCTTGAACGGTCTACGATCGAAATTTCGAGATAAGGTAGATTTTCGGGATTTTCCGATTTGAAATTTCGCGGAACTATCGAAAAAGTCGAAATTTTGAAAAAAAAAAAACTTAAAATTCCTTGAAATTTCGACATTTCCTTAGAATTTCGAATTTAAATTTGGCAACAAAATACGTTGCAAGCGTTACTATGTCAAAACTCAATTAAAATGCCAATAAAGAGAGACTCTGGTTGCTTATATTTCTTGGTAAACTTTTTCTAATAAAACAAAAAAAGAAGGTTCCAAAAAGCGCCTTGGGGGACACCATGCTTGACGTGGCAAGCGTAACTATGTGAAAACTCAATTAAAATGCCAATAAAGAGGGACTCTGCTTGTTTATATTTCTTGGTAAACTTTTGCTAATAAAACAAAAAAAGAAGGTCCCAAAACCCGCCTTGGGGAACACCATACTTAGTATTTTAAGGACTTTATCATACCTGAGTAACTCCTAGTAAAAAGACTAAATAAACCAGAGGATTAAACTTCATCAAGGTATTAAAATGTGAGTATGGCAAAAACAAACCAAATCGTATTATTTCACCTAAAAAGTAATAACCTTTCTAAATAATTTGTGGGTAAATCAGGAAAAATCAACAACGACTTTTATTGAAAAGCCTAATTTTGTTTTTTTACTCCAACTAACGCTGGCACTGGTATACTAATAAGTAATAATAATAATAATGCGTTGTATTACTTGGTCCGACTGTTTTATCTAGTGATTGCTTATTCACACATTGTTTGGTTGGTAATTGGCGGCTTACCGAGCGGCAAGCTTGGAGATTCCGAAAAATCGACAAAACGTGGCGATGGCGGTTAGTAAGAAGCGCTGGAGACAAAGGAAAGCTAGAAAATCAGGTAGTGGGCGGTTATAAGAGTTCATATTGACGGAGGTGCATTCGCTGGATGATATCGCGGCAGTCGTTAAACACCCTCTTGATATTTTCCGTGTCCACGGCGCACGTGAAGTGGGGGTAGCAGTAGTGCTTGCCGTCGCCAGAGGCCGTACTTATACGCTACGACAAAAGAGGCTTCGTTAAAAAAATGAAAAATTAAATTCAAATAGATGCTTCCCCAGTTTTGCTTTTTTACTCTTTAAATCGACATTCAAAAAATCAAAACGACACTTCCAACATTTTTTCGAAATGCAGTAATGGGGTCGGCACATAATAAGAAGAGAAGAGATGGGAAGAGATGTGGAAAAAGAGATGGGAAGAGAAAAGATAAGAAAAGATGGGAAGAGAAGCGATGGGAAGAGAAGATATGGGAAAAGCAAAGATGGGAAAAGAAGAGATTGGAAGAGAAAAGATGGGACGAGATGTGGAAAAAGAGATGAGAAGAGATGGGAAGAGAAGCGATGGGAAGAGAAGATATGGGAAAAGCAAAGATGGGAAAAGAAGAGATGGGAAAAGAAGAAATTGGAAGAGAAAAGATGGGAAGAGAAGAGATGACAAAAGAAGAAATGAGAAAGGAAGAGAAGAGATGGGAAAAGAAGAGATTGGAAGAGAAAAGAAAAATTGGGAAAACAAATAATGGGAATAGAAAAGAAGAAATGGGAAAATAAGAAGTGGGAAGAGAAAGAACAGAAAGAAAGAGAAGAGGAAAAAAGAGATGGGAAGAGATGTGAAGAGAAGGGAAGAGATGGAAAGAAGAGATAGGAAGAGAATAAATAGGAAGAGAAGAGATGGGAAGAGAAGCGATGGGAAGAGAAGCGATGGGAAGAGAAGCGATGGGAAGAGAAGAGAAAAGAAGAGATGGGAGGAAAAGGGAAAAGAAGAGATGAGAGGAAAAGAGAAAAGAAGAGATGGGAAGAGAAGAGTTGGGAAAAGAAGAGATGAAAAGAGAAAAGATGGGAAGAGAAGAGGTGAAAAGAAGAGATGGAAAGAGAAGAAATGAGAAGAGAAAAAAAAAGGGAAAAGAAAAGAAGTAATGGGAAGAGAAAAGAAGAGATGGAAAGAGAGATACAGGAAGAGAAGAGATAGAAAGAAAAGAGGTGATTAGAGAAGAGATGGTAAGAGAAGGGATGGGAAGAGAAGAGATAGAAAGAGAAGAGATGGGAAAAAAGAGATGAAAAGAGAAAAGATGGGAAGAGAAGAGTTGAATAGAAAAGAGATACGAAGAGAATAGAAGGAAAGAGAAAAGAAGAAAGGGAAAAGAAGAGATTGAAAGAGAAGAAATGAGAAGAGAAGATTTGAAAAAAGAAAGGAAGAAAAGGGAAGAGAAGAGAGTAATGGAAAGAGAAAAAAGAGATTGAAAGAGAAGGAATAGGAAGAGAAGGGGAGAGATGAGAAGAGAAAGGAAGTGAAGGGAAGAGAAGAGAATAAAAAAGAAGTGGAAAAAAGACATAAGAAGAGAAGATAAGAGAAGAAAAAAGAGGTGGAAAGAAGACATAAGAAAGGAAAAGAAGAGATGGGAAGAGAAAAGAGGGGAAGAGAAGAGATGGAAAGAGAAGAGATGGGAAGAGAAAAGATGAAAGAGAAGAAATTGGTAGAGAAGAGGTAGGAAGAGAAGAGATGGAAAAAGAAGAGATGGGAAGAGAAGAGATGGGAAAAGAAGAGATGACAAGAGAAAAAATGGGAAAGAGAAAATTTGGTAAAAAAAGAGATGGAAAGAGAAAATATGAGAAGAGAAGGGAAGAGAACAGATGGGAAGAGAAGAGATGAAAGAGAAGAAATTGGTAGAGAAGAGATAGGAAGGGAAGAGATGGAAAGGGAAGAGATGGAAAGGGAAGAGATGGGAAAAGAAGAGATGGGAAAAGAAGAGATGAAAAGAGAAAAGATGGGAAGAGAAGCGATGGGAAGAGAAGAGATGGGAAAAGAAGAGATAGAAAGAGAAAAGATGGCAAGAAAAGAGATGGGAAAAGAAGAGATGAAAAGATGAGAAGAGAAGAGAAAAAATGGGAAAATAGAAGAGAAAAGAAGAAAAGGGAAGAGAAGAGAAGTAATGGGAAGAAAAAAGAAGAGATGGAAAGAGGGATATAGGAAGAGAAGAGATAGGAAGAAAAGAGGTGATTAGAGAATAGATGGTTAGAGAAGGGATGGGAAGAGATAGAAAGAGAAGAGATGGGAAGAGAAGAGATGGGAAAAAAAGAGATGAAAAGAGAAAAGATGGGAACAGAAGAGATAAATAGAGAAGAGATACGAAGTGAATAGTAGGGAAGAGAAGAGAAGAAAAGGAAAAGAAGAGATAAAACAAGAAGAAATGAGAAGAGAAGAGATGAGAAAAGAAAGGAAGAAAAGGGAAGAGAAGAGAAGTAATGGGAAGAGAAAAGAAGAGATTGAAAAAGAAGGGACAAGAAGAGAAGAGGAGAGATGAGAAGAGAAACGAAGTGAAGGGAAGAAAAGAGAAGAAAAAAAGAAGTGGAAAGATGACATAAGAAGGGAAGAGAAGACATGGGAAAAGAAAAGATGGGAAGAGAAGAGATAGGAAGAGAAGAGATGGGAAGAGAAGAGATGAAAGAGAAGAAATTGGTAGAGAAGAGGTAGGAAGCGAAGAGAAGGAAAAAGAAAAGAAGAGATGGGAGGAAAAGAGATAGGAAAAGAGAAAAGATGGAAAGAGAAGAGGTGGTAAGAGAAAAGATGAGAAGAGAAGAGATGGGAAGAGAACAGATGGGAAGAGAAGAGATGAAAGAGAAGAAATTGGTAGAGAAAAGATAGGAAGAGAAGAGATGGAAAGAAAAGAGATGGGAAAAGAAGAGATGAAAAGAGAAAAGATGGGAAGAGAAGAGATGAAAAAAAAAGAGATAGGAAGGGAAGAGAAGAAAAGAAATGGAGAAAAAAGCGATGGAAAGATAAGAAATGAGAAGAAAAAAGAGATGAAAAGAGAGAAATAGGGAGAGAAGAGATAGGAAGAGAAGAGGTGGTTAGAGAAAAGATGGTTAGAGAAGGGATGGGACGAGAAGAGATAGAAAGAGAAGAGAAGGGAAGAGAAACGATTGGACGAGAAGAGAAGAAATGGGAAAAGAGATGGAAAGAGAAGAAATGAGAAGAGAAGAGATGAGAAGAGAAAGGAAGAAAAGGGAAGAGAAGAGAAGAAATGGGAAGAGAAAAGAAGAGATTGAAAGGGAAGAGATAGGAAGAGAAGAGGTGGTTAGAGAAGAGATGGGAAAGGAAGAGATAGGAAGAAAAGGGATGGGAAAAGAAGAGACAGAAAGAAAAGAGATGGGAAGAGAAGAGATGAGAAGAGAAAGGAAGAGAAAAAAAGAAGTGGAAAGAAAACATAAGAAGGGAAGGAAGAAAAGGGAAGAGAAGATATGATAAAAGAAGAGATGGAAAGGGAAAAGATGGGAAGAGAAGAGATGGGAAGAGAAGACATAGAAACAGAAGATATGGGAAGAGAAAAAATAAAAAGGGAAGAGATAGGAAGAGAAGAGCCGAGAAGAGAAGAGATGGTAAAAGAAGAAAAGCGTGTGAAAATATTCAAGAACCACAAAAATATCCCATTAAAGCAATCAAAATACATCAATTTCAAAAAATCATAAAATAAGCTATTTCTTACCAAGAATTCGTCTCTAATGAAGTACTTGGCTCTAAAAACCTCCGGGGGTTCATTGTTGTCGTTCACGGCTTCCGGGGGGGTTCTGTAGACGGCGAAATCGGCGAAATATTCTTCGAGCCTACTTTTACCTTCAAAAATAGAAAAAAACCACCAGATAACGACTCGAGTCAATTAAAACGAATTGACACAGTCTTACCTGCAAGTATTTTTTCAGCAAGCAGATCCTGCTTGTTGAGGAAGAGAATGACGGAAATCGTACGCAACCATCTGTTGTTCCATATCGATTTGAAAAGATCGAGACTTTCCCGCAACCGATTCTGCGTTGGATCCTCTCGAAGTACCATATTGTATGAACTACATGCGGTGACGAAGATAATTGCTGTGACGTCGTTAAAACATTGGATCCACTTGCGCCGTTCGTCCCTTTGGCCACCAACGTCAAACATGCTAATTAAAACAAAAGTCGGTAATTGCCAGCACAAGACCACGTCAAAAAGTTAAACTATTAACCAAAATTAAAAAAATGACGCGATGTGGATTTCACCAGTTCAACTCGCATTACTAATCAAATCCATAAGAAAATTCATCGCTTTTAAAATTCAATCGATACTTCCGATGTTGTAAATGGTTCGGATTTATTTAAAAAACTAAAGTTCAGTTTCAGAGTTTAACTATTATCATCAATCATCAAATTAGTACTTACTGAAAGTTGACTTTGTCAACCTGGAAGAGCGTTTCGAAAATCCCACTCGTCAGGACTCGACATCGCAGGATATCTTGTTCTGTGGGAGTATAATCAGGCTGTTTGACTTCGCTTACCTTATCGAGGAAATATTTAGCGCAATCTATTAATTGGTACTCGTTACTTCGCTCAAACGTCATCTGAAAGAAATACGTTGTCAAATGCGTTTCAAAGTGTCTTCTTATTCAATCAATATTCTCATTCAATTATCATTATCGTTCAACTATCATCCTCATTCAATTATCATTATCATTCAATCATTACTTCATGCAGTTATCAAAATGTGAAATTCCATGGAATCAAAGATGGCGACAATTAATGGTAAATAATAACGAATATAATGTAAGAAGATAATAAAAAAGCTTGACCCACAAGAGAATTGAACATGCGACTTTCGCGTTGATGGCATGTCACCACGTCTTTCCTAATCAACTTCCCATTACATATTCTCTGTATCTTCTTTGCGAAATTTGATTAGTTCCATTCCTAACGAGTGCTATTTTCTTCCCCAATGTGGAAGAAGCAACTGGCGAACGAAATGCCACTCAATAGGAATGGAATTCTCATTATACTTTTACATTACATTTATACGATCTATTATTTATTTTTAAAGTATCCAGTGAAAATGTGGATGTTTCTACGTACCTGTACACCTCTATCTTTCCAGAGAGCCTCTGTATGTTCATAGAATTCAGGTGGATAATCGAAATCGGGACCTGTCGCACAATCTTGGATCCAATCCACTCGTACTTGATTTTCGGGTTTTTCTAATTGAACGGGGGGAGTGAGGGTCGACATGGCCCCAGTTATTGTCTAAGCAACAAAGACACAATTAACACCAAGTCATAATTTTACAATATAAAAATTTGTATTCATTTCTAGTCTTCAAATATGCAAAGATCTTTCCGTTCGACCAAAATTATCACTTCATTCTGAAAATGTATAATATTGTTACGGGCTTTATCGGTACGAATTGATTAACACGTGAATTGAACAATACCCACTTTATTACTAAACTCAACTCGGATCACTACAACTGAATAATTAACTCACTTATTGAGTTCTACTAACTGCTAACTCACTACTTAACTACACCGACTCTAACTGACTGACTCGAGGGACAGCTGACTGCCTTATATAGTTTTGGCATCCAGGTTCTAGAACAATTCGGCAGATAAGGCTTATCGTTTGCCGAAATTTCGGGAACGCTTATCCGCCGTTTGCTTCCTTATCGCGGTCGCTTTCCCCTTATCAGATCATTCTGTACTAAATTCTACAATTCTATTTTAAATTCTATTCCATCTATTTACATTGCGTTACAGTATGAATTATTTGATATTTATGATAACGAAGGTTTCCACGGCCAGAGTCAGTACAGGATATACTTCTTCCGGGATTGGACCGTGTCAAAGAACTACTAAAAGTGTTCGACGTTTCGCCCACCATCGTAGGGGGCTTCTTCAGGAACAAAGAAAAGAAACAATAAATAAAAAGGGAAATATAAGTGAATATGCAAAAATGAAAGAATGAAAAAAGCCAATTTCAAAACATCAGAGCACAGTAACTCAGTATGTCCACCATATCAGAGGCGAAACTCTTCTGAATGGAAAATTGGTACAAAGGATAAGAAAGTTTAGATAGAATAGCACGGTAACTCAGTATGTCCACCATACCAGGAGCCGAAACTCTTCTCAGAAGAAACTTCAAAAAAATGGCTCAAAATTTATTAACATTTTGAATTTGAAGACATTTTCTGAAAAACAGTAAAAGTCAAGTTTAAGATCGAAGTTTCTAAAAAAAAATACAAATTTCGAAATAAAAACAGAAATTTCGTATTTAAAGTTAAAGTTTTAATTTTTAAGGCGAAATTTTGATTTTAAATTGATATTTTAGTAACAAAATTTAAATTTAAATTAAAAATTTGGAGAAAAATATTAATATATTTAAAGAGCAAATTAGTATTTCAAAATCTATTCTAAATTAGAGTCTATAACCGAAATTGTAGGAAAAAGAATGACAATTATAGGTTTAACCTGGAATTTTTAGTAACAAATTTCAAGTTTCGGTTAAAAATTTGGACAAAAATGTTAATATAGACAACAAAAACAGAATGTTTCAAAATCTAGTCTCGATTAGAGTCTAGAGTCGAAACTTTAGAAAAAATGGTGACAATTTTAAGTTTAACCTGGGAATTTTGAGATAGAAAAACAAAATTTTAGTCGCAAGACTTTTCACATCGAAAGAATGGATGAAAAAGGAACGGTAAAGCAAGGGAAGATATTGAAACCAACAAAAAAAAGAACCCAATGAAGATCGATAAAAAGATGGAAAGAAAGCTGAACTTCAAAAGAACAAGAGGCTTGAAGACCAGAACAGGTTGGAAAACCTACCTCAGAGAACGAAGAAGAAGAAGAAGAGAGTTTTTCCTGAAAACGCTGGCTTGTACGTTTGGTTTAAGGGGGAAGAGATTGTTTCTTCTCTACGTGGCGAGATTAAAAGAGAAGATGAAAGACAGGAAACAGAAGAGAGCAAAGAGACGAGGGAAAAAACAAGAGAGGAACGAAGGCAGACAAGAGAGGAAAGAAGGGAAAAGAAGGAGTAGAGCAGAGAATAAAGAAAAGAGAGAGAAGAGAGAAAAGAGATAGAAGAGAAAGGAGAGGAGATAGAGGTAATAGAGAAAAGAGAGAATTTAACAGAAACGACAAGGAAGAGAGAACAGAGAAGCAGCAGGTAAGAACAAGAAATAGAGAAAAATAAGAGTAAAAAGGGAAGGAAAGAAAGAAGAAAGAAGAGAGTGGAAAGAAGAGAAAATAAGAAATAGAGAAGCAAGAGAAGAACGAATAAAGAAGTAGGAAAAGAGGAGCAGTAAGAAAAAGGAAGAGAAAGACGGGAGAGAGAAGAAGAGAGAAGAACAAAGAGAAAGGCGGAAGAGAGAAAAAGGAAGAGAAAGACGGGGAAGAGAAGAGAGAAGAACGAAGAGAAAAGCGGAAGAGAGAAAAGAAGGAATATAGACGGGAAAAAGAAGAGAAGAAGCAGGAAAGAAGGAAGTCGAATGAAAAGTTCGGATTAAGGAGCGAATAAGGAAGAGAAATACGGAAAAGAGAAAGTTCAATGCCGGAAGGGGTATTAGCCCTCGGAGTAGTTGTTTCTTGTGGATCGGGCTTTAAATATTTAAATTTTTAACACAGTAAATTGATGATGAAAGGGCTATTCCTGTTAAAATTTCTTAATTTTTCTTTTTTTATATTTTAAATAATTTTTATTTTTAGGTATTTCTTCCTCATTTTTCCATTTCCATGTTATGCACTGCTGACGAGCTCAAATGAGAGCGAAACATCGATGTCCAGTGCTACAACTTTTTATGTATTTTTTTATATTTTCCTAATTTATTAAAAAAAAAAAAATTTTATTTTTTTCATACCTAATTTTGGTCTCCTATTTTTCATTATTCCTATTATATGTAAAATAAAATAACCTCTTAATTTGTGAACTGTCATGAAGTGACGTTTTCAATAAATTTAAATATCACGTAGTCGCATTTCAAAAACTGTTTAGAAAATTGTCAACAAACCATAAAAATTTAAATATTTCCAAACTGGGCCGAAGAAATGTTAAATAAATTGAAAAAAACGAAAGGAAAGTCAGAAAGAAAAGAATAAAATGAAGAAGCAAGAAATAAGGAAGAGGAAAAAAGGAAGAATAAGAATGGAGGAAAGAGGAAGGCAGAAGGAAAGGAAAGACGGAAAAGAGAAAAAAGGAATATAGAAGAAAGAAGGAAGAAAGAAAAAGGAAGCAAGAAGGAGGAGGGAAAAGTGAGGAAAAAGGAGAAAAGAAGGAAGTGCCAAATAAAGGAGAAGAAGAGAGAATAACGAAAGAAAAGGCGGAGAAAAAAGAAAGCGAAAAAGGAAGAAATGGGAAGAGAGAAGAACTAAAAGAAAATCGGAGAAAAAAAGGGAATAAAGAAGCAAGAAAGAAGAAGAAAGAATAAGAATGGAAGAAAGACGAGGGCAGAAGGAAAGAAAGACGGAAGAGGGGAAAAATGAATACAGAAGAGAAAAGGAAAAAAGAAAAAAGGGGGGAAGAAGAAGGAACAGAAAAACGGAAAAAAGAAAGAAAGGAGAAGAAGAGAGAATAATGGAGGGAATGACGGAAAGAAAAGAAAGAAGAAAATAGAGAAGAAAAAGAGAATGGAGAAGAAAAGAGAAGAAAGAAGGACAAATGAGGAAGTAATAGAAAGACGGAAGAGAGAAAAGAAATACAGAAGAGAGAAAAAAGACGAAGGGAGAAAGAAGAATGCAGAGTGACGAAGGAAGAGAGAAAAGAGGAAAGTGAGGAAAAAGGAGAAAAGTGCCACATAAAGGAGAAGAGAGAATAACGAAAGGAAAGACAGAGAGAAAAAAGAAAGAGAAAAAGGAAGAAATGAGAAGAGAGAAAACTAAGAGAAAGTCGGAGAAAAAAGAAGGAAATGAAGAAGCAAGAAAGAAGAAGAAAGGAAGAAAGACCAAGGCAGAAGAAAAAGGAAGACGGAAGAGGGAAAAAAGGAATACAGAAGAGAGAAGAAGGAAGAAAGAAAAAAGAGGGAAGAAGAAGGAAGAGAAAAACTGAAGAGAGAAAGAAAGGAGAAGGGAGAATAATGGAGGGAAAGATGGAAAGTAAAGAAGGAAGAAAACAGAGAAGAAAAGAAGAAAGGAGAAGAAAAGAGAAAAATAAAAGGAAGAAGAAGAAAAATGAGAAAGGAAGAGAGAAAAGAAATACAGAAGAGAGAAGAGGGAGGAAAAAGAAGAGAAGAAGAAAGTGAGAAATAAAGGAGAAAAAGGGTGAATAACGAAAGGAAAGACGGAGAGAAAAAAGAAAGGGAAAAAGGAAGGGAGAAGAACTAAAAGAAAATCAGAGAGAAAAGAAGGAAATGAAGAAGCAAGAAGGGAGAAGAAAAAAGAGGAAATAAGAAAGAATAAGAATGGAAGAAAGACGAAGGTAGAAGGAAAAGAAAGACGGAAGAGGGAAAAAGAAGGAAGAGAAAAACGGAAGAGAGAAAGAAAATAGACAAGAAAAGAAGAAAGGAGAAGAAAAGAGAAGAAAGAAGAAGGACAAATGAGGAAGGAATAGAAAGACGGAAAAGAGAAAAGAAATACAGAAGAGAGAAGAAAAAAAGGAAAAAAAAGGAGTGACGAAGGAAAAGAGGGAGGAAAAAGAAGAGAAGGAAGTGAGAAATAAAGGAGACAAAGAGAGAATAACGAAGGGAAAGACGGAGAGAAAAAAGAAAGCGAAGAAGGAAGAAAGAGGAAGAGAAATAACTAAGAGAAAGTCGAAGAGAAAAGAAAGAAATGAAGGAGCAAGAAAGAAATAGAAAAAAGAGGAAAGAAGAACGAATAAGAATGGAAGAAAGACGAAGGCAGAAAGAAAATAAAAACGAAAGAGGGAAAAAAGGAATACAGAAGAGAGAGGAAGGAAGAAAAAAAAAGAGGGAAGAAGAAGGAAGAGAAAAGCGGAAAAGAGAAAGAAAGGAGAAGAAGAGAGAATAATGGAGGGAAAGACGGAAAGTAAAGAAGGAAGAAAATAGAGAAGAAAAGAGAAGAAGGAAGAAGAAGCAAAAAGGAAGGAATAGAAAAACGGAAGAGAGAAAAGAAATACAGATAAGGGAAGAAAAAAGGAAGAAAAAAAGAATGAAGAGTGCCGAAGGAAGTAAGCAATAAAGGAGAAGAAGGGGGACTAACTAAAGGGAAGACGAAGAGAAAAGAAGGAAGCAAAAAAGGAAAAAAGGGGAAGAAGAGAGAAGAATTAAGAGAAAGACGGACAGAAAAGAAGGAAAAGAGGAAAAAAGGAAAAATAAGAATGGAAGAAAGAGAAAGGCAAAAGGAAGGAAGAAGGAAAAGAAAGACGGAAGAGAGATAAAGAATACAGAAGAGAGAAGAAGGAAGAAAGAAGAAGTAGGAAAGAGGGAAGAAAGAAAAAGTAGGAACGAAGGAAGAAAGAAGGAACAAAAAAAAAATGACGAAAAAGAGAAGAGATGGGAAGAGAAGAGATGGGAAGAGAAGAGATGGGAAGAGAAGAGATGGGAAGAGAAGAGATGGGAAGAGAAGAGATGGGAAGAGAAGAAGATGGGAAGAGATGAGATGGGTAGAGATGAGATGGGAAGAAAGGAGATGGAGAAGAGAAGAGATGGGAAGAGAGGAGATGGGAAGAGATGAGATGGGAAGAGATGAGATGGGAAGAGAAGAGATGGGAAGAGAAGAGATGGGAAGAAGAGATGGGAAGAGATGAGATGGGAAGAGAAGAGATGGGAAGAGAAGAGATGGGAAGAGATGAGATGGGAAGAGAAGAGATGGGAAGAGATGAGATGGGAAGAGATGAGATGGGAAGAGAAGAGATGGGAAGAGAAAGAGATGGGAAGAGAAGAGATGGGAAGAGAAGAGATGGGAAGAGAAGAGATGGGAAGAGATGAGATGGGAAGAGATGAGATGGGAAGAGAAGAGATGGGAAGAGATGAGATGGGAAGAGATGAGATGGGAAGAGATGAGATGAGAAGAAAGAGATGGGAAGAGATGAGATGGGAAGAGAAGAGATGGGAAGAGAAGAGATGGGAAGAGAAGAGATGGGAAGAGAAGAGATGGGAAGAGATGAGATGGGAAGAGATGAGATGGGAAGAGATGAGATGGGAAGAGATGAGATGGGAAGAGAAGAGATGGGAAGAGAGAAGATGGGAAGAGATGAGACGGGTAGAGATGAGATGGGAAGAAAGGAGATGAGAAGAGAAGAGATGGGAAGAGAGGAGATGGGAAGAGATGAGATGGGAAGAGATGAGATGGGATGAGAAGAGATGGGAAGAGAAGAGATGGGAAGAGATGGGAAGAGATGAGATGGGAAGAGAAGAGATGTGAAGAGAAGAGATGGGAAGAGATGAGATGGGAAGAGAAGAGATGGGAAGAGAAGAGATGGGAAGAGAAGAGATGGGAAGAGATGAGATGGGAAGAGATGAGATGGGAAGAGAAGAGATGGGAAGAGATGAGATGGGAAGAGATGAGATGGGAAGAGATGAGATGAGAAGAAAAGAGATGGGAAGAGATGAGATGGGAAGAGAAGAGATGGGAAGAGAAGAGATGGGAAGAGAAGAGATGGGAAGAGAAGAGATGGGAAGAGAAGAGATGGGAAGAGAAGAGATGGGAAGAGAAGAGATGGGAAGAGAAGAGATGGGAAGAGAAGAGATGGGAAGAGAGAGATGGGAAGAGATGAGACGGGTAGAGATGAGATGGGAAGAAAGGAGATGAGAAGAGAAGAGATGGGAAGAGAGGAGATGGGAAGAGATGAGATGGGAAGAGATGAGATGGGATGAGAAGAGATGGGAAGAGAAGAGATGGGAAGAGATGGAAGAGATGAGATGGGAAGAGAAGAGATGGGAAGAGAAGAGATGGGAAGAGATGAGATGGGAAGAGAAGAGATGGGAAGAGATGAGATGGGTAGAGATGAGATGGGAAGAGAGAGAGGGAAGAAGAGAGGGAAGAGGAAGATGGGAAGAGAGAATGGAAAGAGAAGAGATGGAAGAGAGAGATGGGAAGAGATGAGTGGGAAGAGATGAGTGGGAAGAGATGAGAGGGAAAGGAGGAGAGAGAAGAGGGAAGAAGAGTGGAAGAGGAGAGGGAGAGAGAGATGGAAGAGAAGATGGAGGAAGAGATGGAGAGAGAAGAGGAAGAGGAAAGAAGAGAGAGAGAAGAGAAGGGAGAGAAGAGGGAAGAAGAGAGGGAAGAGAGAGAGGAAGAAAGGTGAAAGAGGAGGAAGAGAGAGATGGAAGAGATGGGAAAAGAGAGGATGGAAAAAGAGATGGAAGAGAAATGAAGAGAGGAGAAGAGAGAGAGGAAGAGAGAGAGAGAGAGGAGGGAAGAAAGAATGGAGAGGTGGGAGGAGGAGGAGGAGGTGGGAAAGTGAGGGAAGAGAGAGAGGAAGAAGGATGGAAGAGAGAGATGAAGGAGAGGGGAAGAGGAGGAAGAGAGAGAGGAAGGAGAGATGGAAGAGAGAGAGAAGAAGAGGGGAAGAGGAGAGAGAGAGAGAGAGAGAAGAGGGAGAAGAGAGAAAGAAGAAGGAAGGATGGGAAGAAGAGGAGAGAGAGGAAGGAGTGGAGAGAGATGAAGGAAGAGGGAAGAGAGAGAGGGAGAGTGAGATGGAAGAGAGGTGGAGAGAGAGAGAAGAGAGAAGAAGAGAGGAAGAGATGGAAGAGAAGATGGGAAGAGATGAGAATGGGAAGAGAAGAGATGGGAAGAGAAGAGATGGGAAGAGATGACGGATGGGAAGCGAGATGAGATGGGAAGAGATGAGATGGGAAGAGATGAGATGGGAAGATAAGAGATGGGAAGAGAAGAGATGGAAGAGATAGAGATGGGTAGAGATGAGATGGTAAGAGAAGAGATGGGAAGAGAATAGATGGGAAGAGAAGAGATGGGAAGAGAAGAGATGGGAAGAGAAGAGATGGGAAGAGATAAGATGGGAAGAGATGAGATGGGAAGAGATGAGATGGGAAGAGATGAGATGAGAAGAGAAGAGATGGGAAGAGAAGAGATGGGAAAGAGAAGAGATGGGAAGAGATGAGATGGGAAGAGATGAGATGAGAAGAGAAGAGATGGGAAGAGAAGAGATGGGAATGAGATAGAGATGGGAAGAGAATGAGATGGGAAGAGAAGAGATGGGAAGAGATGAGATGGGAAGAGAATGAGATGGGAAGAGATGAGAAGTGGGAAGAGATGAGATGGGAAGAGATGAGATGGGAAGAGATGAGATGGGAAGAGAAGAGATGGGAAGAGATGAGATGGGAAGAGAAGAGATGGGAAGAGAAGAGATGGGAAGAGAATGAGATGGGAAGAGAAGAGATGGGAAGAGAAGAGATGGGAAGAGATGAGATGGAAGAGAATGAGATGGGAAGAGATGAGATGGGAAGAGAAGAGATGGAAGAGAAGAGATGGGAAGAGATGAGATGGGAAGAGAAGAATGGGAAGAGATGAGATGGGAAGAGATGAGATGGAAGAGATGAGATGGAAGAGAAGAGATGGGAAGAGAATGAGATGGGAAGAGATGAGATGGGAAGAGAGAGATGGAGAAGAGAAGAGATGGGAAGAGATGAGATGGGAAGAGATGAGATGGGAAGAGAAGAGATGGGAAGAGAAGAGATGGGAAGAGATGAGATGGGAAGAGAAGAGATGGGAAGAGAAGAGATGGGAAGAGATGAGATGGGAAGAGATGAGATGGGAAGAGATGAGATGGGAAGAGAAGAGATGGGAAGAGAAGAGATGGGAAGAGAGGAGATGGGAAGAGATGAGATGGGAAGAGATGAGATGGGAAGAGAAGAGATGGGAAGAGAGAGATGGAAGAGATGAGATGGGAGAGATGAGATGGGAAGAGAAGAGATGGGAAGAGAAGAGATGGAAGAGATGAGAGGAAGAGATGAGATGGGAAGAGATGAGATGGGAATGAGAAAGATGGAAGAGAAGAGAATGGGAAGAGATGAGATGGGAAGAGAGAGATGGGAAGATGATGAGATGGGAAGAGATGAGATGGGAAGAGAAGAGATGGGAAGAGATGAGATGGGAAGAGAAGAGATGGGAAGAGAAGAGATGGGAAGAGAAGAGATGAGATGGGTAGAGATGAGATGGGAAGAGAGGAGATGAGAAGAGAAGAGATGGGAAGAGAAGAGATAGGAAGAGAGGAGATGGGAAGAGATGAGAGGGGAAGAGATGAGATGGGAAGAGAAGAGATGGGAAGAGAAGAGATGGAAGAGATGGGAAGAGATGGGAAGAGATGAGATGGGAAGAGATGAGATGGGAAGAGAAGAGATGGGAAGAGAAGAGATGGGAAGAGATGAGATGGGAAGAGATGAGATGGGAAGAGATGAGATGGGAAGAGAAGAGATGGGAAGAGAAGAGATGGGAAGAGATGAGATGGGAAGAGAAGAGATGGGAAGAGAAGAGATGGGAAGAGAAGAGATGGAAGAGAAGAGATGGGAAGAGATGAGATGGGAAGAGATGAGATGGGAAGAGATGAGATGGGAAGAGATGAGATGGGAAGAGATGAGATGGGAAGAGATGAGATGGGAAGAGATGAGATGGGAAGAGATGAGATGAGATGGGAAGAGATGAGATGGAAAGAGATGAGATGGGAAGAGATGAGATGGGAAGAGATGAGATGGGAAGAGATGAGATGGGAAGAGATGAGAAGAGATGAGATGAGATAAGATGAGAAGAGAAGAGAAGAGAAGAGAAGAGAAAAGAAAAATGAGAAGGAGCAAAGGAAGAAGAGAAAACAAAGAAGAGGGAAAAGAGGAGAGTAGGAACGGTGGAAGAGATAAGGAGAATGAGGAAGAAAATGAGGGGGAGAGATAAGGAGAAAGAAAAAGAAAGAGAGATGGGAAAGCGAGATAATAAGACAGAGGGACTAAAAGAAAGAAACGTTTTTCGTCTTGGGACTTTGTCTAAAACTAAACTGATTTTTTGGTTAATGATGTCAAGTGCTACTATTTTAGCACTTTTCAAACGTTTTTCTGCATGGCCCACCAAAAATTTTTTATTTCGAAGGACCAATGTATCGTCGGCGATGTTTAATAATGCAGAAATGTCGCCAAGGAAAATTCGAAAACTTTTTCATACTTAAAAATGGGAATTTTGTATCGAACCGTTATAGACACCACTCGACTTCTATCGACTCACCAAAATTCCATAGATCCAAAGACCCCAAGGGTTGAGAATCCCTGTGCTAGTTATTTTATTATGAAAAGCTCGTAGAGGAATGTTTTCATATTGTTGTTATTTCCTTTATTTTTTCCTCATAAGGAAGTCGTTGGAAGTTCTTTATATAGCACGAACATAATAACTACCATAAAATAACGCAACTACGTGAACAAAAACATAATATCTCACTTCTGCTGCCATTGACGGTGTTTATATTTAGAATACTCCATAAGCTGCAACTGCAATTCTCCAACAACCGAATAATTCGTACATTTCTTCAATTTTTCCTGGTGGACTCTTCGGTAACATTATGTTTATTAGTTTTACTTAACATTTCTGCGACCCAGTTTGGAAATATTTAAATTTTTAGTAATTAAAGTTAACAATATTCTGACAATTTTTTGAAATATGTCAATATATCAAATTTTTAAAAACGTTTCTTCTACTCGTAAGCTGAGGATCTACTCGACTCACAATCAGTCATATCAATTAAATTCAAGTAATCTATAGTAGCATTCGTACTATTCGTATAGCTAATATTGAATGTGGAAATTACTCGAATTAAATCGAGATTGAATCCGAACTTTTTTTTGCGAATAAAAGCCCCGATTGGGTTTCAAGAATCGTTACTTTCGATTTCAGATTTGCACACGAGCTCGAAACTCGTCGAAATTATAAATTAGGCGTTCCAATTTCACTTTTGCATTTTAATGCGAGCGCAGAGAGTTAATAGTTTTCGCTAAAGTAAAAACCTGTTGCACCTGGTAAATATTAATCACTCGCTTACGTTGTATAAATGTAAATAAACACCTTTGTGTTAAAGCTTTCGCATAAATTTTTGCCGTTGGTATTATTTGTTTGACATGTGTCATAACCCAACTTGTTTTATTGCTTCGAAATTGGCAAACGATTTGTTCCAATTGTTTTATCTTTTATCAGTTCTTGCTCGTGACGTTGGATTACATTCGAATGTAGCAGAATTCTACAACTGGAACTTTAGATTATAATACTGTCCGTAGGGAAAATTCATAACTGATGAATGGCTGCAAATATGACGTCAAATCACATTTTTTGTTTCTGCAAATTAGCGTTCTCTTGATATGAACAATTTTTTTTAAAGTTTAATCCACTCGCAAAGGGTTAAGGAATGAAGACAAAACTCTAGGCCCTAGAGTCTTAAGAGTCTAGGGCTTTATGCTCAAGAAGTTAAACGTACGTGCGAGGAAAACTTTGAAAATTTTAATTTCTTAGAAATAAGTCGAAATTTCGACTCGTCTACATTTTTTTTTATTTTTTGAGCAATTACAAGGACAATCTCAAAAGTACCATATTTTTGAATAAAAAAGTCGAAATTTCGATGAGACAGTTGAAATTTCGATGAGAAAGTCGAAATCTAAAATCGACGTTTCTATGAACACTAAATTATCAAGAAAAAACGGAAAATTTCAGTAACAAATTTTAATAACGAAAAATATTTGAAATTTCCACATCAATTAATTTCAGGGAACAGCTGAAATTCCGAAAAGGTGGAAACGAGAAAAAAAGACATATCAAAACTCTAGAGGTGTCGAAATTTTAAAAAAGAAAAATTTCGAAATCAAAATTTCGCGTTAAGTTATGACTTTTTTCAAGATTTCGACTTCTCGAAATTTAAGTTTAATGAAAATTTCGAGACAGATTCTAAATTTTGAGAAATAAGGCGGTTATTAGTTAAAAACTAACCATTTTTACTCAGTTCTTGTAAAAATTTCAAATTTTTCTTGAAATCTCGACTTGTCTCTGGGTTTTTTTTTCAAGAAATTACGAAATTACGAAAATCGAAATTTTCAAAATATTGAATTTCTGTAAAAATGGTAAAATTTACAAAAACGTCGAAATTTCGAAAAGTAGAAATTGTCGAAAAAAGTTAATAACTCGAGAACAAATTAAATCAAAAAAATTCGAAATTTAAAAAGAAAAAAATTTTTGAAAAATCGTCGATCTTTAAACTAGTCGAAACTTGGAAAAAACTCAAAATTCACAAAAAATAGAAGTCTAAAATAAATTAAAAATTCTAGAAAAATTGAATTAAAAAGTTAATAATCGAAATTTAAAAAAGTCAAAAACACGAATTTTTCAAATAAGTAAAGATTTTTAAAAACATCAAAATTTCGAGCAAAAATCGAAATTTTCAAAGAAAGTGACGATTTCAAGTCAAAATGATCAAAAAAATTTTAAGTCTAAATGATAAAAAAAAAAAATTTTCAAAAACAATTTTCGAATTCGAAATTATAAAAAAATTGATATTTCGATATTAAAATTTTCCAAAAAAGTGAAATCTTCTGAAAGTCAAAATTTTCAAAAAGGTCGGAAATTTTTAAAAATCGAAATTTTCAGAAAGCCAAAATTTCGAAAAGTAGAAATTGTGGAAAAAAATAAAAATTCGAGAACAATCACAAAAATTCGAAATTTAAAAAGAAAATTTTGAAAAATCGTCGACATTTAAACTAGTCTAAACTTAGAAAAAACTCAAAAATCACAAGAAATAAAAGTTTTCAAAAAATTAAAAATTCTAGAAAAATTGAATTAAAAAAAGTTAATAAAAAAACGAAATTTAAAAGTCAAAATTTCTGAAAAAACACGAATTTTTCAAATAAGTAGATTTTTAATAACATCAAAATTTCCAGCAAAAATCTAAATTTCGAACAAAAATCGAAATTTTCAAATAAAGTGAAGATTTCAAGTCAAAATGATCAAAAAATTTTCAAGTTAAAATGATCAAAAAGTTCTACTTTATTACAAAAAAGTCAAATTTTTCAAAAACGATTTTCGAATTCGAAATTATCAAAAAATCGATATTTCGATATTAAAATTTTCCAAAAAATAGAAATTGTGAAAAAAAATAAAAATTCCAGAACAAATCAAATCAAAAAAATTCGAAATTTAAAAAAAGAAAATTTTGAAAAATCATCGACATTTAAACTAGTCGGAACTTGGAAAAAACTCAAAAATCATAAGAAATAAGTCTAAAAAAAATTAAAAAATCTCGAAAAATTGAATTAAAAAAGTTAATAAAAAAAAATAGAAATTTAAAACAGTCAAAATTTCTGAAAAACACGAATTTTTCAAATAAGTAAAGATTTTTAAAAACATCGAATTTTCGAATTTTCAGAAAGTCAAAATTTCAAGAATCGAAATTTCGAAAAAAATCAAAACTTCCAACAGTCGAGTTTTTCACAAAATTAAAAAATCTATCAAAATTGAAATTTTGAAAAAAGCCGAAAATTACGAGAAAAAGTTAAAATTAAAAAAAGATGAAAATTAAAAACTCGAAATTTGGAAAATTTTCGAGAAAAATTTAAAATTAAAAAAAGAAAAATTAAAAAGTCGAAATTTGGAAAAACTCGAAAAACTATAATTTAAAAAAATTTTTTTTAGAAAAGAGAAAATTTAAAAAAAAACGCCTTTTGAAAAAATCGAAATTTCCAAACAAAATTGAAATTTTCAAAATGATCAAAATTTTCAAAAAAGTCCAAAATTACCAAAAAATGAAAATTTTTAGAAAGCCAAAATTTCGAGAAATTCGAAATCTCGAAAAAATCAAATCTTTCAAAAATTAATTTTTTTTAAAGTAAAATTTACAAAAATCGAAATTTTGAAAAAAAAACCAAAATTTTCAAAAAAAGTGCAAACCTCGAGGAATAATCGAAATTAAAAAAAAAGATGGAAATTAAAAACAGTCGAAATTAGAAATTTTGAAAAAAATCGAAAAAATATAAATTAAGCAAAATATCAAAATTTTTGGAAAAGTGAAGTTTAAAAAAAAATGAATTAAAGCAATTCGAAATTTTTAACAAAGTCGAAATTTTCAAAAAAGTTCGAATTTTCCAAAAATAATGGAAATTTTCAGAAAACTAAAATTTCGAGAAAATCGAAATCTTGAAAAGAATCTAAAATTTCAAAACATGAATTTTTCAAAAAAGGCAATTTTTCAAAAATCGAAATTTTGAAAAAAGTCAAAATTTTGAGTCAAAATTTTGAAAGTCAAAATTTTGAAAAAAAGTCAAAACCTCTAAAAACAATTAAAATTAAGAGAAAAGTTGAAATTGAAGA
The DNA here is from genome assembly GCA_028583605.1 of Dastarcus helophoroides. Taxonomy (NCBI): domain Eukaryota; kingdom Metazoa; phylum Arthropoda; class Insecta; order Coleoptera; family Bothrideridae; genus Dastarcus; species Dastarcus helophoroides. The sequence goes on along the minus strand of CM053337.1, from coordinate 19,959,176 downwards.
GAAAATGTTGAAAAAAGCGAAATTTCCAAAAAAGTTGAAATTTCAAAAATTGAAATTTTCAAAAAAAAGGCGAAATTTTGAAAAAAAGTCAAAACCTCGAGAAACAGTTACAATTAAGGGAAATAAAAAGAAATAGAAAATTTCGAATAATTTGATTTTTTTTTAAATGGAATTTTTCAAAAATCGAAATTTTGAAAAAAAAAGTCGAAATTTTGAAAAAGTCAAAACCTCGACAAACAGTTAACATTAAAAGAAATTAAGGAGGAAATTTCGAAAAATGGTTGAAATTAAAAAAAAAATGGAAATTTAAAAAAGCGAAGTTTTGAAAAGTCGAAATTTTGGAAAAAAGTCAAATTTCGAGAAACAGTTAAAATTAAGAGAAATTAAAAAAAGAGGAAATTTTGAATAATGGTTGAAATTTATAAAAAATTGAATTTTTCAAAAATCGAACTTTTGAAAAAAAGTCGAAATTTCGGAAAAAGTCAAAACCTCTAAAAACAATTAAAATTAAGAGAGAAGTTGAAATTGAAGAGAAAATTTGAAAAAAGGGTTGAAATTAAACAAAAATGGAAATTACAAAAATCAAAATTTTGAAAAAAAAAAGACAAAACTTTGAAAAAAGTCAAAACCTCGAGAAACAGTTACAATTAAGGCAAATTAAAAAAGAGAAAATCGCGAATAATGGTTGAATTAAAAAAAAATTGAATATTTTAAAAAATGGAATTTTTCAAAAATCCAAATTTTGAAAAAAAATCATCGAAATTTTGGAAAAAGTCAAAACCTCGAGAAACAGTTAAAATTAAGAGAAATTAAAAAAAGGGGAAATTTTGAATAATGGTTGAAATTTATAAAAATTGGAATTTTTCAAAAATCAAAATTTTGAAAAAAAAATGGTCGAAACTTTGGAAAAAGTCAAAACCACGAGAAACATTTAAAATTAAGGGAAATTACAGAGGAAAATTCGAAAAGTTAAAACTTTTAAAAAATTGAAATTTTGAAAAAATTTGAAGTTTTGGATAAAAGTCAAAATTTCGAGAAACAGTTAAAATTAGGAAAAATTAAAAAAAGCAAATTTTGAATAATGGTTGAAATTTTTAAAAAATGGGATTTTACAAAAATCGAAATTTTGAAAAAAATCGAAATTTTGGAAAAAGTCAAAATTTAGAGAAACAACTAAAATTAAGAGAAATTTAAAAAAGGGGGATTTTGAATAATGGTCGAAATTAATAAAAAATGGAATTTTTGATAAATCGAAATTTTAAAAAAATCCAAATTAAAAAAGTCAATTCACAGTTTACAAAAGGGTCGAAATTCTCAGAAAAGATCAAATTTTGGAGATAAAATCGCAATCTTGACCAAAAAAATTTTCAAATTCAAATATAAGTCGAAATTAGAAAGTCAAAATTTTCAAAAAAGGTTCAACTTTACACGAAAAAAGTCGAAATTTTCAAAAAGGCGAATTTTTTAAAAAGTAAATTTGCAAAAAAAACATTTTCAAAATGGATAAAATTTTCAAACAAAAGGGACAAAATTTTCAAAAAAAAGGTCAAAATTTTTAAGAAAATTTCAAGAAAAAGGCGAGATTTTTAAAAAAATCGAAGTTCTCATAAAAATCGAGATATTAAAAAAAGACTAGGAATTTTCAAAAATTGAAGGTTTGAAAGGTCCAACTTTTAAAAGCGACGAAATTTTCAGAAAAGAAGAAAAATTTACAAAAGGGTGGAAATTTTCGAAAAAAGTCGAAATTTTCGAAAAAAGTCGAAACTTCGAGAAAAAGTCGAAACTTCGAGAAAAAGTTAAATTGAAATAATCGAAATTTCAAAAATAGGAAATTTTTGAAAAATCATCTCTATAATTTAAAGAGAACCGAGGAAAGCTACAAAAATTATAAAAATATGACGTAGCATTGTGGTATAATGAACGGACTATAAGTTGCTTCTGAACGGCATGAAAGTAGCTTAAAAAATTGTAAACCAGTCATGTAATAAAATTAGTTGTTATTACACATATCTTGACATCTTAACCTGAAATTATTGCATGTTACCACTTTATCTTAACTAGGAATTATTGTATTTTATCATTTTAAAAAAATAACCTGACATTTGCTGCAGTAGCTGGAACTTTTGTTTATGAAAATGAAAGTAATTAAAAGTTCTGTGGCGTAACAATTTTGTTTCCCAAAATATACTTTGAAGAATAAATTTCGAATAGTTTTGTTTACTCTTAAAAATAATTATGTTTTGAATAACTAGTAAGCTATAAAATGATTATTTTTCAACATTTTCAAGTTATGTGATAATTCTGTGTCGATTTGAATATATTCAATGTTAAAAAGTGTCGTGAACAAGCTTTAGTTTATTTCAAGGTTGGTAATAAAATGCTAAGATTTTTGTTTAAAATTTAAATTAGGGTTGTGCTGATCGTTCTCGTACTTACAATGATGGCATCCCGAATGTTTTTCTTGATGTCCTCTATCTTTTGCTTCTTCTCTCGCTCAGAAAACCCGTTCACATGCAAGATTTTCATCTGTTTGACGATTGTCGATTTGCCAGATTCACCTGCACCTAGTAATAACAGTCGATGGGTGGCACGATATACCTGTTTTTCTTTGGCTAACTGTCGATTAATTTGATCACTGATCCTTTTTTGAGTCCTTATGTCTTCCGATGCCTGTGCAGCATCACGATTACCGAAACAGCCCATGGCCGCCAATGGGGACCACCAGCAATCGGCCCCCTTGTCGGCGGCCACTGGGCCACACTCCGGGCCTGACGCCACCGTAGCTGTCCTGTCCTGGGCCCCGTTCACCCTGACCAACACTCAACCGTCACTAACCATCACTATGCAACTTCACTGCACTTTCTTCCAAAAGACATAAGTCCCGGAACTGGCGAACACCTCCTCAATAAAAACACGAAGAAGAAGTCGGGCACGTCACTTGCACTAACACCGACTGGAAGGGTTGGCAAAATTAAGATTCGAATTTTCGCTGCACAAATGGCTTCTGGACATACTATCTATATGGATTCATACACACGATGGTTATTTTTACTTTATGAATATCAAAAATAGCTCAGTCTAATGTAGTAGGTATACATAGGTTGTACACAACACAAAAGTGAATTTAAAAATAGAACTTGGCCAATTTTTTACACAGTTTATTCGCGTATCCTCTGTCGGTGTTCAGAAAAACTACTCGATACACCCCGACGTTAAATCGACTTTTTAACCGTTTTACGGTCGATTCGTGACGGACCAGATAGATCGTTTCAATTGAATATGCCCTACATTGGTTCGGAGTCTTTATCACTTGTCACTTTTTAGCGTTACACATATTTTGCAAGTTTCGGTGACAGTATACAGGTGAATTTAACATGTCCGACAAAACTGACTGGTTTTTGGGTTATTGTATTTGCGCATAGGCCCGTCATGGATAAAACGGCGCCCGTACGCAACTGATAAGGGAGCGCCGGCCACACACAATGACGCGCCGTGCAACGCAAGTTGCCTAACTTATTTTTATTATAGAAATAACTATTTTGATAATTTATTAAGTAAATGACTAATTATGGACACCGAAACTACCAAAACTAAATTTCCGATCAAATCCGAACTTATTCAAACACCCATTTATACTATCAAATCTCTTGTATATTTCTTCGACGTCGTTCAGTTTAAATTAAATTAGTCGTGAGTTGGCTTTCGTTTTTAGTAGTATTATCATTAATAAATCGATCAAAATCTTTTTAATTTCGAAAATTTCAAAACAAATTTTAAAAGTACTGATAAAAGCGTACTTTGCCAACACAAATTCAACAAAAAATATTGTTCGTTTATAATTTTAAAAAATATATCTACGAATGTTGAAATATCCAGTTTGCAGCTGAAATTTTATGAAAGGTGACGTTAAAAATAAAATATACACATTGACAAAAAATTGATAACTATACTAACTTCCAAATTTAGAATTTAATCCCAAAATTTCAGCCCTACGTTTGAAGCTACAACGACCCAAAGACAAAACTTTATGGACAAAACCAGCAGGGAACATTTGAAGCAGAGACATTTGAAGTTATGTCCACAGAATATATATTATGTCATTTTTGTATTAACCGATTCGTTGATTGAATATAGTATATATATATATATTCAATCAACGACCGATTTTAAAAAAATGACATTAGATGCGATGTTGCCAACTAGAACCTAGCGACAAATATTGTGGCACATACCCCTTCAAAAATTTAATCATTCTCCTCGAAGAAATGTTATTAAAAAAAATTAGTGTAGAGTGTGCATTGTTGATTTCCATTTGATTAATAACATTAGTAAAAGGATATTGAATAACTTCTGTTATCATATGTAAAAACTGTATCGAATAGTTTGCTTTTCGTCATATTTGTCACACTTTTGTGCCTCTCTGTACGGTTCATAATACGATAAAACCTTAAAAATAAAATGTTAACTGTTTTAGAGATTTTTATTTCATACAGTGGCCGTTGGGAGTTAAATACCAGTTAATTTCTTGCGTCATAACTTTGATTTAATATGACTCTCCATAGGAAACGCATTGAAGCAAATTTGAATTATGAACTACGCGCGTAAACTCAAATCTAACCTAACTTTTCTGGTCTATTAACGATCACAGCAAAGAATAGATCACAGAATCGTAAATCATAGTTATTAATCTTCAATGAACTCGAACTGATTCGATTGCTTTCAATGGCTTCCAAGATGGCGGAAAACTCCCGAACTGGCAAGCTGACAGCGCGCTAATTTCAAATTTAAAATTGAATATCACACTTTTCTTTCATAATTTAACAGTTTTCCAGAAGTTTTGGATTTAAATGCCACATTTTGATTTTAAATTAAAATGTCAGTACAAATAATCAGTTAAATTTCAAAATTTTAACCTTTTCTTATAATGCCGAGTTTGCGCTTTCAATTATTACTTTTTTTTAAATTTCGACTTAAAAAATTCGAGAGACTTCGACGTTAACAAAATAAATTTCAAAATATTTATTTAACCTTGAAATGCTGGATTTTTTGGATCTGATTTTAAATTCAAAAATAACTTTAACTAAAAAATTTAAACTCTAAATTAAACTTCGGGTTTAAATGTCGAAACATTCACAAAAAAGCGAACATTCCAGCATTTTACCCCGTTTTTCTTTACATTTCCTATAAAGTATTGAACAGAAGGCAAATTACAATATTTCAGTTAGATATAGTAAAGAATAAAAAAATATTGTATGTATTTACACGCTCCAGTTTCGTAGTTTGTCATGGGAAAATAATAGGACACAAGATGTCGGGCGATAATAGTGCCTATGCAGAGTTCTAATAAGGTAATCTACGGAACGCAGCTGTTTTCATATGACAAGTGATGATATTCTGTGGTCCAAAGTTTTGACATATTAGTGACAGATAACAGATGACGCATATACTTAATAAGTATATGCGTCATCTGTTACCTGTCACTAATATGTCAAAATCTTTGGACCACAGAATATCATACTTAATAAGTATATGCGTCATCTGTTACCTGTCACTAATATGTCAAAATCTTTGGACCACAGAATATCATCACTTGTCATGACGCATATACTTATTAAGTATATGCGATGACGTATTAGTGACAGATGGCGTTAGTTGACAGAAGGAGATACATCAGTAACGTAATTTGTCGATTGAAAATGGGACTGATTTCCACCCATATATGTAATACTTCTATATGGCCAGCTCCCTATTCTCTTCGCGTGTTTGTTTTGATCAAATTCGATAAAGATGGAACATGAATAAATGGTGAGTATTGCGCATGAATTGAACGAAATGAACCAATCGCTACGCGCGGGTTAAACGGGTGTTTATGTTTGGCCGTGCACAGCTGACTTTGGCCATGTACAGATGATTTGTAACACCTGCGCATTGCGACTCATTAATGCGTATTAAGGTCAGCGAAAAAGAGAAGTCTTTCCCATAGGAAACGAGGAACTGGCCATATAGAAGTATTACATATATGACGTTAGTTGACAGTAGGGAGTTCTATAAGAAGGAGATGCATCGGTAACGTAATTTGTTAAACGAAAATGGGACTGGTTTCCATCCACTGACATTAGCGGCCTCTGTTGTGGATCACCAGTAAGTATTGTGAGAAAACTGTAAAATGAGAGCTTCAATTGTACCTACTGATGACAGTGGATGATGGCAGTCGTAGGTACAACGTATCCAATCGGTCACATCACTGTTATGTTAATCTTTTCTTGGGCTTTTCCTAGGAAAGCGTGTCTAGAACATCGTTTATTAATCCTTTGGACAGGGAGGAGCGTTCACCGTTGAAGTTGAAACTACTTTAATCCATTAGGTGTACGTTTTAACTACTCGTTTCGCAATTTTTGGCCTACGATAAAATATAATTCTGTGGTGCATGGTTTGCGGATTAATAGATGCCGCTACGAACAGTGAAAGGTTTTCAATCCCATTTTAAAAGTTAAGTACGTAACCTTACCGTCTAGCGTTGATTGAATATAGTAATATGTATTTAATCAATGCTTCTAGATAACCATAATTGACAGCTGACTTTGACATATTAGTGACAGATGGTGTTACTTGACAGCTGACTTTGACGTATCACATAACCTATAAAACATAAATTGACAACCAAGTTAAGTGAAGTGATAATCGGACCCCCATTTCGCATTAAAATCGCGACGACTTTCTTGACTGCCCGGTTAGAAAGTTGACCAAACCATGGCCTATCCTTCACAATCGTCGCGCGCCCGCCTATTTATTTAAATAATGAGATACGACCCGACCGAAGTGGCAAATGTACTCAGTGTGCAATGGTTGAGGCAATCCGGCTTTAAACGAAAGAAGCTTCCAATGTCCGATAAGTTCGCCTCGTGCGGCTGCATGTTCCCGTTTTTGTCGTGTTTCTATCGTCCTTCGAGGGAGGAGATTTTGGGTAAACAAAGGAGTGATGAAATCGACAGGCAGCTGATAAAAGATAGAGTGAATTTTCAAACGACTCATCGCCTTCTGCTGTTGGGGGATGGCGAGTCGGGGAAATCGACGATCGTTAAGCAGATGCAGCTGATACATGTCAAAAATTTCAGCCAGGGCGATCGGATACAGAAAAGGGCTGATATAAGAAGCAACTTACAGGAAGCTATTGTGGTAAATTCAATTTCAATTTATTACTCCATTCTTTATATTTTCTTGCTGTTGCTCTTTGATTAATTCTTAGGCCATTTGGTTTAGTTTTCCATCAAATTTTTTACAAGTTTTAAGTTTTAGTTTCTTAATAAACAGTACATGTCTAACAAATGTACTTTTTAAGTGTATATTGGTGGCCATGAAGACTATGGACCCTGCAATAGAGTTGGAAAAGCCCGAGAACGCACCAAGAATGGAGTGGATTCTTTCACACGTCCAGGATAAAGTTCTGTCGCCTGAATTCTACGAGAATGCTGAACTTTTGTGGAAAGACCGAGGCGTTCAGGTAGTCATAAATATTACGAACAATTCAAGAATATGAACAATTCTGTTTTTGCAAATGCGGATATTTGTGCGAGCGAGCGATTGGACTGTACTAAAAAAAAATCTGAATTTGCTTTCTTTCTTTGTTGTGGCCTTGGTTCTTCTTGATTGTTGTTGAAGGTTGTTGAAGGGCTCTTCTTAATGCTTGCGGTAATGACAACCACAGCACAAAATGGAAAAAAAACTTTGAACGTATGTATGCAATGCGACTACTGTCAGAAGATTGGCAAATGTGTGTCGCAATAATGTTATATTATGAATGAAGTAAAAGAGGAATAACTGATTTAATTACCGAACAAATTCAAATGCGGAATATGAATAATTCAAATAAGAAATATGAACAATTGGAAAAATTCTCTTAATTGCAGGCGGCCTACGAACGGAGTAACGAATTTCAACTGATAGATAGTGCCAAATACTTTTTAGACCAAATCGATGTAATTAAACGTGACGATTATATTCCAGCCAATCAGGATATAATAAGGTGTAGGGAAATCACGAGTGATATATACGAATTGGCCTTTGAAGTAAAAAATGTTAAATTTCAGTAAGTAGTAGCGAATTAGTCGAGTCGACCTAATTTGTAATTTGACAGGATGATAGATGTGGGGGGCCAACGCACGGAAAGGCGAAAGTGGTTCCTGTGTTTTAACAATGTAACCGCCATAATATTTGTAACGGCTTGCAGTTCCTATGATATGGTTTTAAGGGAGGACCCAATGAAAAATCGATTAGTTGAAAGTTTGGAATTATTTAAAAACGTTTGGAATAATCGTTGGTTGAAAAAAATCTCTGTTATTTTGTTCCTCAATAAACAAGACATATTTGCTAATAAAATATTGTCTGGTAAGATTTTCTGATGATTTAAGCGTTGTGGGATAAAAGTTTTTTGTAGGCAAGCGACAGTTGGAGAAGTATTTTCCAGCGTTCGCCTCGTTCGAAACCCCTTTAAACGTTACTGTGCCAACAGGGGATCCACCGGAGTTAACTAGGGCAAAATATTTTATTAGGAAAGAATATGAGGTAATAATTATAAAGTTTATTATTCGCTTTTATCACCGCACGTTAAAAAGAGATGTTACCAAATATGGTTATAAAAATAATGAATTAAAACATTCACCTCCTGTACTCAAGGTTTTTATTGAATTCGTGAAATATGGATTTTTTTTAATAGGAAATTTGAAAAAAGTTTCTTTATAAAGTCCGTTTAATTCTCCCTTTTAACATCAAATTTGTCTGGAAAATTTAGGTTTTTCTGAATATTTTTTCGACGACTTTAATTTCGAAAAGTCAATCTGTTTCTTGAAATTCAGGGGTAAATTCAGGGGTATTCTTTTCGTCCCGACTTTAATTTCGAAATTTCGATTTTTTAAATTTTGATAAGTTTTCCAAATTTGGGTTTATTTTGAAATGTGGGCCTTTTTCGACAATTCAAGGAAAATTTTTTACAAATTCTAAGTTTTTTTTACTACCACGTCAATTTTGAAATTTCCACATTCTAGAAATTTTCTGGAAATGTTCACTTTTGAATATTTTGGGACATTTTCTGGAAATGTTCACTTTCTAACATTTTGAGACATTTTCTGGAAATGTTCGCTTTCCAAGATTTTGGAATGTTTCTGGAAATATTCACTTTCGAACATTTTGGGACATTTTCTGGTAATATTCACTTTCGAACATTTTGGGACATTTTCTGGAAATGTTCGCTTTCCAAGATTTTGGAATGTTTCTGGAAATATTCACTTTTGAACATTTTGGGACATTTTCTGGTAATATTCACTGTCTAACATTTTGGGACATTTTCTGGAAATGTTCGCTTTCCAAGATTTTGGAATGTTTCTGGAAATATTCACTTTCGAACATTTTGGGACATTTTCTGGTAATGTTCGCTTTCCAAGATTTTGGAATGTTTCTGGAAATATTCACTTCGAACATTTTGGAACATTTTGGGACATTTTCTAGTAATATTCACTTTCGAACATTTTGGGACATTTTCTGGTAATGTTCACTTTCGAACATTTTGGGACATTTTCTGGAAATGTTCGCTTCTCCAGATTTTGGAATGTTTCTGGAAATATTCACTTTCGAACATTTTGGAACATTTTGGGACATTTTCTGGTAATGTTCACTTTCGAACATTTTGGGACATTTTCTGGAAATGTTCGCTTCTCAAGATTTTGGAATGTTTCTGGAAATATTCACTTTCGAACATTTTGGGACATTTTCTGGTAATATTCACTTTCGAACATTTTGGGACATTATCTGAAAATGTTCGCTTTTGAACATTTTGGGACATTTTCTGGAAATATTCGCCTTTTCAAGATTTTGGAATATTTCTGGAAATATTCACTTTCGAACATTTCGGAACATTTTGGGACATTTTCTGGAAATGTTCACTTTCGAACATTTTGGGACATTTTCTGGGAATGTTCACTTTTGAAAGTTTCGCTCCCAAAATGTCGATCTTGCTTTTTTGAATTTTAACAACCGTTTTTAATAAATTTGGAGTTTTTTATATTCCCAAATTAAACTGAAAATTTCACTCTTCTAGATATTTTGGCTTTTTCCAAAATTAATTGAGAAAATTAACAAAATTGGTCGAGAAATTGTAAAATACTAGAAAAAGTTGAAACAACTTGGAGTACTTTTTTGAAATTTATAGGAAAAAGATCTAATCTTTGAGACTGTAATTAAAAGTTTCAAAAAAACATTTATAGAAAAAGCAGAGAGTACAAGGGAGAGCGTAAAATTCGTTTTTCGATTGAATATCTTGATCTTGTTGATTAATTTTTATTTTTAAACCAACAGGAAATCTGCAAGTACACCGATCACAAACATCGGAAGTTGTACCCCCATTTTACATGCGCCGTCGACACGGAAAACGTGAAAAGAGTCTTCGACGACTGCCGTGACAGCATACAATGGAAATACCTCTACGATTTCAACCTTTTATAATCGTCTGTACTTATTTTTTTAACATACCTGAACCTGTGATCATACCAGTTTTAATTTGTTACTGATTAGCTGTTCTAGTTCTGTGAGAATTTAGTTTATATTTCTAGTTGTTATTAAGAAGGCCTAATATGCTATTTTTTTAACTTTCTATTTTATATTACTATTAACGCATTTATGTCATTAGGGACCTTTACACTGATACTCTTTCCCGTGAGATTGGTGCGCGGCGTTAATTCTCCTTGATTTTAACGTATTTTTTCCCCACGTGACAATTTTGCATTTAAACAGCATTCTTTCGCGCGCGCGATTGAAACGGCGCACCCGATTGATACGGCGCGCGCGATTGATACGATGCGCGCGATTGAATATCTGTTTAAATGCAAAATTGTCGCTTGGGGGAAAAAATACGTTAAAATCAAGGAGAATCGACTCAAGATAAAAAACCGTGCACGAATGGAACGTTGCATTCCTAATGACAACTTCTGGAACACCACGTTCTTTGTGTGTGTGACGAAAGCGCACGAAAAGACAGTGTAATGGGGCCTAATATGGGTTAGTATAAGTTGCGATTTAATTCGCCCGAAGGCCAACAGTAGTTTGCGTAAGACTGAGAGCTTGTGGCAGCTCTGGCGGTTGCAAAACCGCGGAAGGCGTCCCAATTTTAATTTTTTTAATTTTAGTACAGCAGCCAATGAAGTGGTGCAGCTCCAAAATATTAGAAGTGACTGTATACAATCTAGTTAAGGGGTCGTGATTGGGGGAGTTGTCAGTACGATTCCGTTAGTTGGTTGGTCAGTACGATTCCGTTCTGAAGTTTCGCTGCGAGAGGGACAGCGGCGTTATCTTAGTACACATTTGAGAGCATTCTCACATGGCGAATCTCTGAGGACAGTTGCATCTGACCGCTTCTGAAACTGAGGAGAATGAACCTAATCCAAAATATGCTAATATTGGCTCACAATTTTTAAATAATTTTGGAATTTGTTGTTTACGGGGAAGATTGTATCAAAAGCGATAATCGCTAGGACTACTGAAATTTGAATATCGGCTTCAATATTGTTTTAAATAAGCATAAACTTTTCAAACCGTAACTGTTTATAACGTTTAAAAACAAGCTTTCATATTTTGTAAAACAAATTATCGAAATTTAGGAAATATTGAGATTTTCTAGAAATTTCAAATTTTCTGCGAAGTATGTTTTTCGTAATAATTTCGACTTTTTCTCGACATAAAATTAAGTGATAACATTTTTGCGTTCAAATTGATATAAATTCTATAACATGACACATAATTGTAATCAGGAAAAAAACTGTAGACGATTTCTCGAGTTAAAATTAAATAACAAAATCTTGTTTTAATCAGGGCTTCGAACCGGGACTGAACCGGAAACCGTTATTTCTGTCGGAACGAAAACAGAAACTGAACTGAAAAGAAAATATCGGTTTATTTCGGTTCAGTGCAGATTTAAAAGTCCACAGTTGACAAAACTTCCCCACTTCAATTTTAACTTTACATTGAAAGTCTCGAATTACAACCCAATATTTTCTCTCGATTATTATTATTATATTGTTTACGAGTCTTTTTGAAACTTGGACTTTTTTCATTAAAATTTTGAATTTAAACTTATTTGTATTTTGTCCCGTAAAGCTTTAAATTTAAAATTTTGAATTTTTCTAGAAATATTGAAGTTTATTTTTAAATATTTCGACATTTACTACTAGCATTTGAAACAAAATTATGTAGGATTTTTGTAAAATAAATTTCGAATATTTTCTTCAATTTCGCCTTTTTTTCTCAAAATTCTGGGTTTACAATTTCAATTTTTTTCTATTATTTCAATCGTCTAAACAATTGATGCCTGATCCGTAGCTCGCAAGCCACATATGGCATGCAGTAATTTTTGATGTGACCTGAGGTGCCTATGAAGAAAAGAGGCATCCCATTTTATTTAGCACATTCATGTTTTCAGGCTAAAATCGAAATTTCTAAAAAGAGTCAAAATTTCAATTTAAAAATCGGAAAAAATAAAAAAAATTATCTTTAACGTGAACATTTTAAGACAAAGGTTAAAAAATTTTAAAAATTTTTTGAAATAAATTTATTTTAGAGTCTGTCAGAGTTTAAACTAAACACGAATTTTGGAAAAAAAAATTTAAAACAGAAAAACTGGAAATGTATGAGTGGAATTTTAAAAAGTATCATTTTCAACTTTAAATGAAAAATGTTATGCAAAACTTTAAAAAGATAAAATACTCTTAAAACAAAACTATCCTCGCGTTTTCAATTATAAAATTTAAAAACAAAATTTCGTAAAAATATCCAAATTTTGAACAAATACCAAGTCATTCACAAGAATTCAGTTCTTACACAAATTTTCGAGAAAAACGTCCAAATTCGAGGTTTAAATTCGAAATTTCGAGAAAAAAGTTCAAATTTTGAGATGAAGGTCAACATTTTGAGGTCAAAAAGACAAAATTTCCAAAACAAAGTCTAGATTTCGAGTTTTGTAACAAAATTTTTTCAAAATTATTTTTAAGATTCAAGTTTGAACTCGGAATTTTCGGAAGTATCTCCCCTAAGGAAATCTTAAAATATCTGCCTTATTCTCGAATTTTGAGAATAAAGTAAAAAATTCGATGAAATAACTAAAATGTCAAATTGAAATTTTTGCGAAGGGTTTTTCTTTAATAAATCGCACTTTTATGGAAATGTTGACTTTTTTCCTCGAAATTTCTACTTTAACATTAAAATGTCTAACCTAACCACTGCATTTTGAGAAAAAAAGTTTAAATGTCTAGAGAAGCTTAAAGTTGATAAAAACAAAATTCAAGTTAAAGAGAAATTATGAGAAAAGTTCGAACATTTTAAGATAAACTAGAAATTTATAATTTTGTTTTACTATAAACTTTCGAGTTTGTAAATGTCAAGTTTAAACATGAAATTTCGATAATTGTTCGACAATTTCGAGATTAAAATCAAAATTTTGAATTTTTTTAAATAAATAATGTTTTTATTTTGATACACACTTTCTAAGAAAGCTGAATTTTTTCAAGGTTTTGGTTAAAACTGATTTTTTTTATATTTTAGAAGTTTACCCACGCTAGTAACAGCTTCAAATTTTCAAAATCGAAAATACCTCAATTTTTTAAAATCTTCGGTTTTTATTCAAATTTCGAGTTCTCTGTCAAAATGTTTAGTTTGAAATTTAAATTTTTACTTTTTTCCTAAAATTCCAACTATAGAATCAAAATATCGACTTTATTTCGAGGTAACTGTCGAGTTATCTAAAGAGTTCTAAAGTTAAAACTTCGAAAAAAAAGAAAGAAAGAAAACAAAATTTCACCTTAATCAGAAAATTTTAACCTTAATCGATAAATTTCGACCTTTATTACCTACGAGATTTGACTTTAAAACTTTTTGTTAAAAAAAACGTAAAAGTTTATGAAACATTTTTATCAATTTCCGAATTTAAAAATGTTAACTCGAAATTTTAATAAAATTTGGAATCTTTAACATCTGCTTAAAAATTCAAAGTTTCTAGAAAAGTGGAAATCGTATTAGTTATTAAATTTTTATTTTTGACAAACGTTTTTTACTTTCAATCAAAATTTGACCATTTTAAAAAACGATGAGTTTTCTCTTTAACTTTAGGCTATTTTTATCTTAAAATAATTAAAATTTCAAATTTGAACTTGGATTCTTCAGAACATAATAAAATTTCGAAAATAACTTCGAAATGTTTGCTCCAAATTTCCTGAAAACTTGAAAATGTCTAAAAAGAATTCAAAATTTGATAAAAGATAGTAAAGAGAGATTCAACTTGTTTTCGAAATATTTACATTTTTCTTAAAATTTTATATTTAAATTGCAATTTTTTTTTTAATTTCGACTTAAACATGAAATGTACTCTTTTCTGAAAACTTATTACTTTTTTCGATATTTACGCAGTAATCTCTAAATTCCAATGTTTAAAAGACTCATAATTACTAGAAATAGTTGAAATATTGAAAAATTTTTATTTATGAAGGAATTGTTTTTTCGAACTTTGATCATTGATTGAATCAAAATTTTAGTCCTTAGAAGGGTGCAATTGTTTTCCCCCAATTTGAATGATTTCCTCGAAATATTGAATTGAAACACGACATTAAAAAAATTTTGTTTTTTTCAATTTATTTAACATTTCTTCGGTCCAGTTTGGAAATATTTAAATTTTTATGGTTTGTTAAATATTTCCAAACTGGGCCGAAGAAATGTTAAATAAATTGAAAAAAACATAATATTTCCGGTCAATAAGGGTCTACCATGAAGAATTTAAAAAATTGTCAAGTTTTAACCCACACTTTTAAGAAAGTAGTCAAAATTTGAGAAAAAAAACCCTAAATTTATGTAAAAAAATCTAAAGGTTTCATTTTAGTCATAACAATTTGACTTTCAACTCGATTGATCGAGTACCTTCTCGAAACTTAAAATCCTTAGTATAAATCGGAATTTTGCAACTTAATACTTTTTTTTTTAATTTTGAATTCTTTGCAAAATTTTAAAATCGTTAAAATTCTTTTCCTGAAAATTTTACGTCAAATTTAGATGTAGACTTTTTTTTTTAGAAATACTAACTCCGCTTTATACAGGGTGTTACAAAAGTCCGGGCCGCTACTTCAGGAGCATATTCTACACATTAAAATATGAAAAATGTTGAAATACATTTTTTTCTTTAAATTGCCTCCTAACGGAGATATGACCATTTAAAGATGGCGCCCCTAAAGTGGTTTTTTTACTACAAAAAGTTAACGGTTAGTAGCAAAGTCATGAAATTGGGCAAGCAGTTAAAGAATTGGATTAGGCATATTCTCATGTAACGTATTTTTTAAATAAGCAGTAGCGTGGTGTGTAGGGGGTTGCCCGCGATTATTTTTTGCCGTAACTTTTTTGTATTACAATATTTCGACACAAAAGTGCCATAATCGTAAAAAGCAACATTTTTTATACAAAAAAGGTACTCTTTCTCAAAGTCGCTAAAAGTAACCGTTTCCGAGAAAAAAGCGTTTAAACAAAATTGTTGCATTTATTAGAATTCGTTTTGCAAATTTCTAATTTATCCACTACTAACTGCATTGATATCAAAATAGTACAAAATTAAGAAAAAAAAAAATCAAAGCAAGTGTTCGAAATTACTGCCCCCTGCAGCAATACATTGCTCGGCTCGTCTTCTAAGGGAACTCCTTACTCTTTCGCAAATGCCTGGTGTATTGTGAATCTGGTTGAACCCATTTTCAATTCGTTCACGAAGATCATTGATATTGTCAACTGGTGTGGAGTAGACGATCTGCTTTAGATGTCCCCATAAGTAGAAATCGAGTGGGTTGAGGTCAGGAGACCTAGCTGGCCATGGTATCGGACCTCCTCGACCTATCCATCGTTGATGATAGTTGTTATTCAAAAATTCCCTAGCAACTGCACTAAAATGGGCAGGTGCCCCATCGTGCATTATCCACATTCGCTGTCTTGTTATAAGTGGAACATTTTCAAGTAACACGGATAACTCTGTTTGCAAAAAATGTCTATATGATGCTCCTGTTAACCTATGAGGTAAAAAAAACGGTCCAATTATAGAGTCCCCTATTATTCCTCCCCAAATGTTAAGTGAAAAATGTTGCTGATGTCTCGACTGAATAACTGCATTGGGATTTTCAACTTGCCACTGATGCATGCTGTGAAAGTTAAGTATCCCGTTTCTGGTAAAACCCGCTTCGTCCGTAAATAATATGAGCGATGGAAAGTTCTCATTTTCAGCGATCTTATGCAATAGCCAGTTGCAAAATTCTATTCTTGGAGGATAATCAGCAGCAAGTACTCCTTGCACTCTTTGAAAATGATAGGGGTAAAATTGGTAAAATTTCAAAATTCGCCAGATAGTTACGTGATTTACTCCTTCGGCTAAAGCAAGTTGTCTAGTGCTGACACATGGATCTTCTTCAACTCGCTGAAGCACACGCTCCTCTAAATTAGCAACTTCCGCGTTTGGCCTTCCAACACGTTCGCCTTTGAAAACAAAATTTCCTGTTTCACATAAACGAGCATGAATTTTCTGGAACAATTTTTCTCCTGGTAGGTGTCTATTAGGAAAACGTTCAGCATAAAGCCGTCTTGCTTCAGCACCATTACAATTTGCAAGCCCGTACATTAAATGCATATCGGCCATTTCTTGATTTGAATAGTCCATTTTATCAAAATAATGAAAAGTTAAAAAACTACTACACTTACTATTGACAACAAAAACTGCTAAAGTTTACAGCTTACGACCAAATTTTATCAGTGACACAACATCAATCTCTGGCAGATATTGTCAAGTACAATTGTTTTCTTTACGATCAGTTTGCATGACCAACTTATTTTTTCTTATACAAATTAGTTAGAATTTCGAAGACGGGATAGGATTATTTAAACGCCTTTTTCTCGGAAACGGTTACTTTTAGCGACTTTGAGAAAGAGTACCTTTTTTGTATAAAAAATGTTGCTTTTTACGATTATGGCACTTTTGTGTCGAAATATTGTAATACAAAAAAGTTACGGCAAAAAATAATCGCGGGCAACCCCCTACACACCACGCTACTGCTTATTTAAAAAATATGTTACATGAGAATATGCCTAATCCAATTCTTTAACTGCTTGCCCAATTTCATGACTTTGCTACTAACCGTTAACTTTTTGTAGTAAAAAAACCACTTTAGGGGCGCCATCTTTAAATGGTCATATCTCCGTTAGGAGGCAATTTAAAGAAAAAAATGTATTTCAACATTTTTCATATTTTAATGTGTAGAATATGCTGCTGAAGTAGCGGCCCGGACTTTTGTAACATCCTGTATATTACTTTTCTAAACATTTTATGTTTAAACTGAAAAAGTGTTAATATTATTTCTGAATAGTTTAAATTTTGAAATCTAAAATCTTTAATTTTAAATTCTATTTATTCTAAAAGTTAGAGTACAAGTTTACGGTATCTACATTTTCTAAAAAAAAATTGTACTCGAAATTTCAACCTAAATCGAAATTTTAAATTTTCGTTTGAATTTTTTCCTAAATTTCATATTCTTTTTTGAAATTTGGACTTTTGTTTCGAGATTACCCGAAATATTTTCTATCTTTTAAATAAAAAATTAAAAATGAGTCACTCGGAGCTGAACCAATAACGGAAAACTGGAAAAAACAGTTATTTTTGTCGGAGCGAAAACCGGAACTGAACCTATATAATTTTTTTCCGGAACAAAAACCGAAAATCTGAACGAGAATAATAACGGTTCGAAGCGCTGGTTTTAAGTACAAATCAATAAAGTAGAAGTTATTACGTGATTAGAAAAAAAAACTTTTTAAAATATCCAACTTGATGTCCATAAGGAATGTGTTGTGGTGAGGTAATCAGTAAAAAACAAATACGCTGTTTCTTAAATTGTTCATAAAATTGACTTAATTCATTAAAAACCAAACCAACAAAAAAAAACTCGGGAAATGAAATCAATTTTTTGAATGCTTTCAAATTATCTAAAAATATCAACTTAATTCAAATTTCTTTCTCATAATGATTACTGAAATACGCTAACTTATCCAATGTCGTAGCTGTTCTAGGCTAGATTCCAGTGACGGGGGTCGAACAGCGGACCACTGAGTCACTTCTTGTATTGCGGCTGTGCTCTAGGAACGCGGATAATGAATGTAACGATCCTTTGTATAACGTGAAATGTGCCTTTAAGGCCGACTCCAATGTGTTTGTGCCTTTCTTCGCCCCTCAGCTGTCTTTTCATTTCTATCCCTGTCTTCTCATTTGTATCCGATTTGTTGCATTTTATTATCTTTGAATCTCTTAAATAGACTGCCTTCTAGTGATATTTTTATCTATTTTAGCCTACAAATATGTTTCTATCGATGTTTACTATTTAGAGAATGTTATATATTTTATTAGGTGATATATTTGTAAGTTGGTTTGCAATTGAGGCGACTTTTAAGTGTTACATTCTACGGTTGTACTTCAAGTTCGTTTGATCTCAAAATAAGCACAAAAATTCTTGAAAATAATCGCTTCAGTTGCAAATCTTGCCATTAACAGTATCTATCTACTATACAACGTATTACAACAAATAATAAAAAATGTAGTGTACGAGCTATAAATTTTCCTTAGCTGAAATGTTTTTACACTGAATAAAACTTTAGATATGTCTCTTTTATTTTTTAACCTTGTATCTTGAATGAAAGTTTAAACTTTTTTTTTAAGTTAATCCGCTCGCAAAAGGTAACCCCATTATGCTTTCAAAGCACTGCGAGTAGGATGCGGAAACAAGGATAGATGGCGATGAACCGCTTCTTAAGCAAGGATAGGTTGTAATTTTTGGGGAAAATTCCTTTCGGTAACAAGTTCCATAACTTGGAAGTTCTATAAAAAAAGAGTCTCCGTGGACAGAAGTCCTCACTGTGTCAAGCTGGACCGCACAGGAATTTGCTGTCTAGTACGCCTCAAGAATCTTGGCTTTGGGGGGATCAATCCTATTAGTTCCTGCGAGCATCTTCCATGATAGTAACGAACTAGCTGGAACTTCTATAGAAAAAAGAGTCTCGTTTTAATTTTGGTGGAACGGACTAGTCCTTGGTTATTTTCAAAAATTAAAATACAAATCTTGTCTCTTGAAACCAAGAAAGATTGTTCGGCTTTTTAATCTTTCTTGGTTTCAGGGGACAAGATTTGTAGTTCAATTTTTATTAATTTCCATAGACAGAAGTCCTCACTGTGTCAACCTGGATCGCACACGACTGTCTCGTATGCTATAAAAATCTTACCCTTGGAGGAATTAATCCTATCCTGCGAGCATCCCCCATAGAAATTTATTGGAAAAGTACATTTCTACACGAATCAAGAATCCTACCCTTGGGGGGATCAATCCTATTAGTTCTTGCGAGCATTTTCCATGATAGTACTTGTAGAAAAGAGACAAGTTACCAACCTATACGCCTGTGCTCTAGTGTTTCGAGAGAATCGGTCATACTCTCGTCATCAATTAGGCGAATCGCTCTTTGAATTGAATCCAAGAGAGCTAAAGTGTGTTTTAGAGCTGAACTCCAAACATGAGAACAGTATTGGTTAGTGTTGGCCTAACTTGAGCTTTGTACAGCGTTAATAGCTGATGAGATGTGAAGTACTTATTAACTCTAAAAAGAAAGCCTAGCTTCTGAGAGGCGGATTTGGCAATGGCGCGCATATGATCGTCCCAAGAGAAGTTAGTGCTCGCATTCACTCCTAGAATAGGCAGATTAGATCGCATCGGAAGAATTTTATCGTCCAGTAGTATGTTTCTTGCATTATCCCTTGATGTTTTCTTAGAGAAAACCGCGGTCTGAGTTTTGAAGCATTGAAGTCGACCAAATTGTTCTTACCCCATTCCAGAATAATCCCGAGATCCCGATTAATCGTCTGTATCTGCTGTTCCCTTGGTCGATCTGAAGCAGCGACAGATAATGGTTTGTGGGAGAAAAAAGATGACACAAGGTTACTATCATCTGAGTAGCTGTATATAGGATTGGATGTTGAAGCTAAGAGATCGTTTATGTTTAACAGAAATAGAGTAGGAGACAGAACAGACCCCTGAGGCACCCCTACGTTAATCGCAAATGTCTCGGATGAGATGTCATCGACGACGACCTGAAGAGATCTGTCAGCGAGAAAATTGGATATCAAATGACAGAGCCCAGGAGGAAGACCATAATTAATTTGGTGGGAAGAAATCGGTGCCAGACTCTGTCGAAAGCCTTTGAGATATCCAATGCGACAATCCTAGCTTCATCAAGTTTTCCCACAGCTGAGTTACAGATATGAGTAACATATGCCAGTAGATCGCCAGTGAAACGTTGTTGTCTAAAACCGTATCGCCTGTCGGAGATGATTCTATTTTCCTCCAGATATCTGAGAATCTCGATGTTGATAACCTTTTCCATCACTTTAGATATAACGGGTAACAAAGATATAAGGCGATAGTTGTTAGCCAGATTTCTTTTTCCCTTTTTAAGGACAGGCTGCACTCTAACAGATTTCCAGATGTTACGGAATACACCTTTGTTGTAAGAGAGTGTGAACAATTTGCTTAAGACATGAGTCAACTCTGGGGCGCACTTCTTAAGAGCAATAGCGGGAATACCATCAAGACCAGAAGCTTTCGAGGTGTCACCAGCTCAAAGAGAATCGTCCTGATTGTCCGTTGTCCGAAAACAACTTCAGCCGTATCAAAGTGCCAACCTTAGGAAGGTTCTGCGTTTCGAGAATCAAGATTGTAATTTTCAGTAAACATTAAGGCTAACATGCCTTTTCCTTGGAAGGGGCAGCAATATTGCTCTTAATCGAGTAAAGGTGGAAAATTTGAAGATGTAAAATTCTTTCCAATCGTCTTTGCAAATCTCCAAAAGGATCTGGAACCGTTGGGACAATTGGTAAGCCTCTGGCGCGTTTTACGATCGAAATTGCCTCGTCAATAACCTGTTTACAAGAATTTCGTGCATCTTCAAATATGGTCAGAGTCTCGACTGAGGGATTATTTCACCAACGACGATATGCGCGATTTTTGCAGGAGACAGCCCGAGCACATTTTTTACTGAACCAAGATTTACTGGAGGCAAACTTCTTTTGGAAGTGGGGAATTGAGTATTCCATACCAATCAGGATAGTTTCCGTGATGGACTCGGCGACTAAGTAAGAGTTGTCTGAGTTAAAGCAGACTTCCTGCCATGGGAAAGATGCAAAGAAATCCCTTGATTCTTCCCAGTTTGCCGACTTAAAGTGCCAAACCTTACGGGACTGCGTCTGGGAAGGAGATGGTATATGAAGCGAGCGAGAGGTTGCTACAAGCTTTTGATCCGAATTTCCAAGCGGTGATGTCACAGAGATCTTATACGAATTTGGTGAATTTGTAAGAAAAAGGTCGAGTAGATTAGGTTGATGGGTATCTACATCAGGAATTCTTGTGGGTTCCTCAACTAATTACGATAGTCCACAAGTGATGGCGAACGCTTCTGCCACCCTTCCTGCGTCGTCAGTTCGAGAAGAAAACCTTAACCGGGGGATGCTGTGTACGTTGAAGTCATCGAGAAGGACAACCTCAGCTTTTGGATCATTCGTCTGTAGGTGATCAAATGTTACGAAGAGATAAGAGAAGAGCGGTCTGTATGAGGGATCGTTTGGAGACAAAGTGAACAAATGAATATTACTTCGTTTTTGGAGCAGATTTTTAGCCAAATCCCATCATGATCAGCAGATTCTCGTTGACAGGACAGGTCGCTTCACGTAAAAGCACAAATTTCTCTCTTGTGTCGAAATTTTGTGTACAAGTCGTAGTTAGGGCAAAGCAAATGGTATTGATGCATAGGGAAACTTGGGTTTCTGTCAGAGACAGCACATGTGGTCTTTCATTTTGAAGGTGTTGATGAACCGAGTTTAGATTTGAGTTTAGACTCCGAATGTTACAGAATTGAATTTTGAATGAATTGTTTCTACTTGGCCCGTGGTACATTAAAATTTTCCGTCGATTTTGGATTCCCTCGTACATCCTCCACCCGGGCATCCGAACGGGAGGGTAGTTTACGTTCGGAATTTTTTGCACCAAGAGAACCCATCATCTTTGTTTTTAATAATTAGAAGAAAAGATCAGAGTAGATGAAAAAGGGAAATAAGGAAAATGACAGGATGAGGAAAGAAGAATAGCAGAAACCGACTCACGTGTCAGAGACGGAAACATGATGTAAGCATCATTTCACCGCCTCCTAGTGATACGTGGCGTGGTACTACCTCGGACGACTGAAAGTTCCAGTCTACCACCTAGGTATACTTTTTTCAATACTTCGACTCAAAATTCTTTTTTACTTTTTTCAAAATATTGACTTTTTCGAAAAACTCAACCTTTTAAGAACAATAATAAAAATACTTTTTGTTTCAATTTCGATTTTTTTTTAAAGTTGGAATATTTCAAAATTTGACCTTTTTCAGGATTTCGTGTTTTTGAATATTTTAAATTTTATCAAAATTTTCATTTTCATAGTTTACTTTTTGGAGGAATTTCGTCTGTTCTGAAATGTTTGATTTTATCGTAAGTACTCGACTTGTAAAAATTTCACGATTCTTTTTGGTAACTTTCACTTTTTTTTTGAAATTTCGATCGATTTTCGAAAATTTGATTTGTTGTCTCAGTTTTTATTTTACTTAAAAATCAAACTTTTGAAAAACTCTACTATTTTGGAAACTTTTGACCTTACTAAAATTTTCTAAAATTATGTCTCTCCTTTTTCAAAGAATTTTGTCTTTTTTTATTAACAAAATTATAATTTTTTTTTCAAAATTTCGATTTTCTCTTGTCTTATTTCTCTCCAAATTTTGAGTTTTTCTTTGTAAGTTTTTTGCAGTTATTTATTTTTTTAAAATGTTGACTTTCAACATTTTGTTCTTTTTCATAATTTTTTTCATAATTTTCACAAAAATTCCAACTTTTTTGCAATTTTATATTTTTTAAAAATGTCGCTTTCAAAAGTTTTTTCTTTTTCATAATTTTCATTTTTGTTTTTTTCAATTTATTTAACATTTCTTCGGCCCAGTTTGGAAATATTTAAATTTTTATGGTTTGTTGACAATTTTCTAAACAATTTTTGAAATGCGACTACGTGATATTTAAATTTATCGAAAACTTCACTTCATGACAGTTTACAAATTAAGCGGTTAGTTTATTTTACATAGAATAGGAATAATGAAAAATAGGAGACCAAAAATTAGATATGGAAAAAATAAAAATTTAAATATTTTCACACTGGGCCGAAGAAATGTTAAATAAATTGAAAAAAAAAACATAATATTTCCGGTCAATAAGGTCTACCATGAATTTTCATTTTTATTAAAAATTCCAACCATTTTTTAAATTTTCGACTGCTTCTCAAAATTTAGACTATGTTTTGAAAGTTATGTCTTATTTTCGACTTTTGCTCTAAATTTCTAAAAAAAAATATATATTTCGGTTTTTTAAGTTTGAACCCTTTTTAAAATTCCGTTTTGGTTTCATAATTTTCAAATATTTTTAAAAAGCCACTTTTTTAAGCTTACTTTTTTTTCAAAATTGTGACTCGAAATTTTTTAATATTCTTTTTGTCAACCTTTCAAAATTTAGTCTTACTGATTCAAAATTTCATTTTCACGTTTCTCCTGAAACTGTAAGTTTGAATTTTTGGATTTTTGAAATAATAACTGTTTTCTCGTTTATTTGATCCCGATTTGTCTATCTTTTATCTCAAAATTTTTAAAGACATTTTTCAGATTTCGATTCTTTTTCAACATTTCTCGTTTAGTCTCAAAAATAATAAGAATTGTAAAATGTAAACTCAGAATTTCGAGAAAAAACAAACGAGAAAAAACTCGACATTTATTAAAAAACGATCAAACTTTTTTCAGTTCTTTTCCTTTTCATAAATATTAATTTTATTTCAAAATTTGACTTCTTTCTAGACATTTTTTAGTGAGCACTCAAGTTTTATTTATATTTTGGAATTTTATTTAATTTTTAGTTTAAAACATTTAATACAAATTGTAAAAAGTTCCGAATTAAAAAAAGAATTAAAATTTGAATAGGAGCCGCACTCAACTCGTCGAAGAGCCGCATTTTCTCACCTTTGACATAGACCCAAAAGCGATGTGTAAAAATTTTTAATTATTGAATTATATTTTGATTTAGCTTCTTATGCCGCTCCTTAAGGTGCCGCCTGATGCGGCTGCCTCTTTGCATCATAGCACGGCACGGCCGTGGTGTCGCTAGTAGTTTTCTTGGACTGTTCACTAGTGGCGGCTCGCGTATATGCACTGAGGAACTGCAGCACCTCCAATTCGTCGCTTCTCAAAATGTTGGTCTTTTTTGAAAACTTTTCCGTAAACACTTTTTTGTAAAACTGTTATTAAAAGTGACATTTTTAGTTCATTGATAAGTGAACTAAAAATTGACTTTTATAATGACACGTGACAAAAACACTTTTAACACTAGTGCGAAAAAGTTTTTTCGCACTAGTGTTAAAAGTAAATATAGCAGTGTTTCCCAAACCTTTTTTGCCCTAACCCGGTTGTTTTTAATATTTTCCCTTCGCCACCCACTAAAAGATGTTTTAATTATATCTTAATGCTGGAAAGAACTAATCATTTGTGAATATGAAGACAATATGCAGCCTGGTATTTTATTTTTGTGGTCCGCTGCCGGGTTGTGACCCACTGTTTAGGAAACACTAATATATAGCAATATGCAATATAAAATAGAAAGCTGTACTGGTAAAATTAGAAAGATATTTTTTTTGGTTGAACGGACTGGTCCAACAATATTGTGTTTCCAAACATTAAAACATTCAAAATAGTTATAAATTATTTATTTATAATATTAATATTACTATTACAATCTGAACGGTTACTTATTTTAGTTTTCCTGAGAAGTAATTGCAGAGGTATTTATGCAAAGTAATCCGTGCAAAAACCAGGACGGATGTTGCTTTTAGTTTTCATAATATAAAACAAAGATTTTTCAATATCATCCAGTGTTAATTTACAAAATTCTTGAGAGCGACAGACTCCAAATAATCCAAAAACTGACGCAACTTTTTACTACATATTTGGTGTCTGGAGCTTCATTCAAAAAAATCTTGTACGCTGGTTTTAATACTTGCTTATATCCTAGTTTGATTTAAAAACTAGCTTTTATCATAGAGAGATTCCATAACTTAGAATTTCCTTCGGCGTAAACCAAAAATATATTTTTAGTGAAGTTATCCGCTAGATTCTTTATTTCATACCATTATATTTTTGTCCCGATTTCTGGAGCAATAAATCTCAGTTGATGTATTTGCTGTTTCTTCATCAGATGGAATAATAAAATTGCTTTAATTTCCAATCTTTTTTTCAAAATTCATGTTTATTAGCCATAAAATCTACAATATTTTAGGACAGGTTCAATTGTGGTTACTAATTAACATTAAACAACTTACAATTGTTTTACTTAGTTACACTCTATCCAATACCTGACTTGATTGTCAGATGTAAATGTCAAATATGTAATTCAACACGCAAACAATAAATCTAAAATTCAACCCTAGAGACAGCATTTTCTCTTTTAATTTAACAGTTTTACAAAAAATATTGTATGATACAGTTGTTAAAAGTGATTTTATTTTGTTCGTGGGGTTGCTCCACTCGCTACGCTCGTTCCGCAATACTCCCCACTCACAAAATAAAATGTCACTTTTAACACTTGTATCATAAATAACTATTTTACAGAAATTTTAAATTTTCTCTGATTTCTTTTATAGAAACTTCATCTTTCTTTTATGTTATGATCTGCTACAATCTATTTTATTTCTAAATTTGATGAAAAACGCATTTTCTAAAACTAATTTTTGCAAAACTTTTAAATAAGAAATCAGTATTTCGAGAAAGAATTGAAATTTTGAAAAAAAAAGTTAAATTTCTCTAAAAGTGTCAAAATTTTGATAAAATAATGACAATTTCAAGAAACAATTTAAATCCAACTCTTCTCTCATTTTCATATTTCTCTGAAAAAAAATAATACCAAATATTCGAGTTTTTACCTGATTTCGCAATTTTCACTGTATTATAGAAAAACTTTTAGTTTAGTTCTAGTTTAGTTTAGTTCTTTCTAATATTTTAATTTGTTTTGTTGGAAAAGTTTTTTAGAAAGTTCCTATTTTCCTAAATGTATTATACCGGGTGTTTTTTTTAGTTGGGAGGTTACCTTTATATGGAGTATCACTTATTATAAAGGCAAACTGATTTTATCAATGTGGCTAATCGGAGCTAAACTACCTTTCAAAAATATTTTCAACTTCCTACCACTTCCGGTTATACCGGAAGTAGACATCAACTTTCTTATTTTAAATAGCAACCCCCAAATTTTATATTTTTTTTGGATTCTACGTAGAAAAATAAGGCGAGTTTATGTATACATGTTTATTGCTATCTTTGGTAGTTTTTAAGATATTTCAATTTTTAGGAAAAAACTGACAGAAAAGAGGGTTATTTTGACTCTTTGTATCTTTTTTATTATTTGCAGTAAAAACATGAAATTTGGGTTGAAGTCACGAAATATTATAAAGACTATAATAACGTAAACAGATTTTACATTTATTATACAGAGTGATGGAAATTTTATAATCTTTGCTGTTTTTGTTTTATTCAAAAAAACTCTGTTTTTTTAAATGGGAACTATATGTTTCTTAATCATTTTTGGATTCTTCACATAAAAAGAAGAAAAAAGTTATATTACTTATTTTTTAAAATTTTGTGCCGTTACAGAGGTATTTTACATAAATCTCAAAATAAAAAAAATCAAACATTTCTTTTGTTTTTGTTTGTTCAAGTAGGAAATTAACTGTGGGCAATAAAAGCTTAAAGAATTAATCATAATAAGTAATAGGAAACAAAAATAATTGACAAAAAATTTACATCAAAAACAACAAGGGCGATCTTCTGTTTTAATACATTTAAAGACATATTTTAAGATTTCGAATTGAGTAACGTTTTTAAGCACATCCGATTGTTCCTAGCAATATGCTTGTCATGCAGTAGTCTTAAAAAAAATTACTAAAAAAATTTCCATTTTGATTTTCATTGTAAAATTTAACGCTTAGAAATCCTGAGTTTTAATCTAACAGCATAACTGTTAAAGAACGAATTTTCTTGAACATTTGTTGTTGATTTTCATTACTCCAAAAATGAAAAGTCTGTTTAACAAACCATTTTTACGAAACTTACATTCGTGGCTGCCTAAACATTTTTCAGTAAGTATTCTAACAATTAGCCAAAAACTTATTTGTCTTGTGCGGTTATCTTTTAAATGTTATTTAGCCTAACATTTTTAAGCCTTGTGGTTGTGTTTTTTTTTTGAAAATTTTGTTGACTACTACCAAGTTGCTACTAGAAAAAAAAGATATATTTTTCTTTTTCATTTTGCATTATATCTCTGTAACGGTGCAGAATTTTAAAAAATTAGTCATATAACTTTTTTCTTCTTTTTACGTAAGGAATTCAAAAATGTTAAAAAAAACACTTAGTTCCTATTTAAAAAAACAGAGTTTTTTTGAATAAAACAATAACAATAAGGATCATAAAATTTCCATCACCCTGTGTAATAAATGTAAAACTTGATTACGTTATTATAGTCTCCATAATATTCCATGACTTTAACCCAAATTTCATGTTTTTATTGCAAATAATAAAAAAGATACAAAGAGTCAAAATAACCCTCTTTTCTGTCATTTTTTTTCGAAAAATTGAAATATCTTTAAAACAGTCAAAGGTAGCGATAAACATGTATACATAAACTCACCTTATTTTTTTACGTAAAATCCAAATAAAATATAAAATTTTTGGGTCGCCATTTAAAATAAGAAAGTTGATGTCTACCTCCGGTATAATCGGTAGTGGGGGGAAGTTGAAAATATTTTTAGAAGTTAGTTTAACCCCGATTAGTCCTATCGACAAAATCAGTTTGCCTTTATAATAAGTAGTACTCCATATAAAGGTAACCTCCCAACTAAAAAAAACACCCGGTATAAATACATTTTCTCGAAATTTCTACTTTTCCGGTAAATTTTGTTTTTAAAATTTTTCTGGAAATTTCCTTTAATTTGCTTTAAAAATGTTAGGTTTTTCACGGCATTTTGACATTTTAAGGTTTATTTTATAATTTTGACTAACAACTTTTAGAAAAATATCCTGAAATTTCTATAAAAATGTAAAGATTTTGGAAAGAAACGAAAAAATGTTGGGAAAATTTTTCATTGCTTCCGCATTTTAATATTTTTCTAAAAAAAAAGTAATAACCGATGGATTATTTTCCTAAAATTTCGACTTTTTTGTACAGATATTTTAAATTTTTTTAGAAATTTCGATTTACTTTCTACGAAAATTCCGATCTTTTAACATTTTGCCCTTATCCAGGATTTTGACTTCATTTGAAAATTTCCAATTTTGTTAACAATTTCGTTCGTATGTTCCTAGAAATTTTTATTTTTTGTGAGAATTTTGGTTCTTCTGACGTTTTTGATTTAATTGCAAAATATCAACCTCAAAAATTTCCGCATTTTACAATTTATTTTTTGAAATTTAACCATTTTTATAAAATTTGATTTGTTCTTTCAATTTTAAATTTTTTTGAAAATTTTGAAATTTATAAAAGATCTACTTTTTGAAAATATACCGCTTTATTAAAATATTTACTTTTTGTGGAAATTGAAACTTTTTTTAAATGTTGAATCTTTCAAAATTGTGCCCTTTTTAAAAATTTGATTTTTATTTCAAATTTGGCTTTTTCACGAATTTTGATATTTTTTTCTTGTTAATTTCGACCCTTTTTAAAAATTTTGACTTTTTTAAAACATTTTACAGTTTTTCAAAACGTTAACTATCGAAATTTTCAATTTTCTTTTGAATCTTTCAACATTTCAAAACTTTGTCTTGTTGAGCCAAAATTTAAACACAGAACTTGAAACCAAGAAAAATTAAAAAACACAACAAAGGTTGCTCTAACGCGTTTCGACAGCCAAGCTGTCATCTTCAGAGAGAAACTAACATCTAATCTTAAAATTAACCCTTATATATAAGCAACCTTTGTTGTGTTTTTTTTAATTTTTCTTGGTTTCAGGGGACAAGTTCTGTGTTTAAATTTTTGAAGATAACCAAGGACCAGTCCGTTGCATAAAAAAAAAGAGCCAAAATTGTTTTAGAAAACCTAATTTTTAGCTTATAAAAGAAAGTACTGACATTTTTTAATATTCAAAATGCGTCTTTTTTTTGATTTTCGAAAATTTCGACTTTTTAAATGTTGCCTTGTTCGAAGAAAATTGATTTTTAAAACCCAATTTCGAGAAAAATTGTAAAATTGTCCAGTTAAAAAATATCCTGTTTAAACTTAAACATTTAAGAAAAATTTCCTGAGTGAAACATTTTAAAATGAAATTTCTAGAAAAAATAAAGTAAAACTCTACATTTCGACAAACTTTCAGAAAAAAGTCATACTTTTGGAATAAAATCAATATTTTTATTAAAAACATAGTTCGACTTTTCAAAAAAAGTCTAAATATTGTGTTTGAAAGTATTTTTTGCATTACATCTCAAATTTAACGTCAATTTGAGATTAAAGTTGAAAATTTGAGAATAAATACGAAAGTTAGAAAATTTTAAGAATCGAAATACAAATCTTGTCCCCTGAAACCAAGATAGATTAAAAAACCCAACAAAGGTTGCTCTAACGCGTTTCGATAGCCAGGTTCGAGTAAGTCTTGTGTTTTCTAATCTTTTTTGGTTTCAGGGGACAAGATTTGTATTTTAATTTTTGAAGATAACCAAGGACCAAATATAAAAACTATTTTAAAATGTGGCAAACCTGAAACGGAAGTCGACCTGTTTTGGAAATTTAGTCAGAAACTTCGTTCGATTTATTTCAGTTTGTTCGCTCTGTAGATGCAAATTTATTTTTTTTTACAAGTGGTATGATTTTTAAACGACTTCATCGTTTGAATTCCTACGTTAATGTCTAAATTAAACTGTAAAAATGCTAAGCAAAGTGGAAAGTGTGGTTACTAGTCAGCGCGAAGACAATCAGTGGCTAATTGATATGCAAGGGAAACAACAGCGTGGTATGGGTATGGGCATGGATATAAAATGCCTGACCATATAAGAAGCTACTACATGAATGTCACGTTCCAGCCGACTTCCGCCCGCTAACAGAAAATGATGTGCAACCTGTCGATTTGGTTCGAACAAAAATTCAATACATTATCACTTGGAAACGGCTAGCTCGATTTCTAAAAAAAAAATATTTACTCGATTTAAATTAAACTTAAAATTTCAGAAGAGAGAAAGTCAATTTTTTGGAAAATTAAGACTGTTTAAAAGATTGCTTTAAAATATCTACTGTTTTCCGAAATTCGACGTTTTCTCAAAATTGTCACTTAATTTTGGAAATTTTAAACTATTTGTTGCTTGTCCGAAATTTCAACTTTTTTAAAAATTCAGAATCCTTTTCAAAATTTAGGTTATTTTTTTGACTATTTTGACTTTATCCAAAAGTTTTGAATTTATTGAAAACTTTCGACTTTTTGCAAATTCTTGACTTATTTTTGAAAATTTTACCCTTTTTTAAAATCATTCTCATTGGAAATTTTTACTTTTTTTTATTTATCATTACAAATTTTGACTTTTTTGTAAATTTGATTTTTTTTTAAATTTCAATAATTTTTGAATCTTTTGATCCACTCGACTTTTTAAAGATTTTGACTTTTTCTTTTACCATTTTGACTTTTATTAAAAAATGTCGACATTTCCAAGAACCAGTCTTTTCGATTTTTATTGAACATTTCGACTTTTTTGAATAGTTCGATTTTGGAATTTCGAATTTCAGATTTTCGAACTTTTTCCAAAATTTCCATATTTTTCAAAATCTGACTTATTTTGAAAATTTCAACTTTTCGTAAGTTCGCTTTTTCCATAATTTTGTGCTTTTTCTGGAACTTTTGACCTTTGTATTAATTTGTACTTATTCTGAAAATTTTGAACTTTTTGAATATTTTGCTACAAAATTTCGAACTTTTTCCAAAAAGTTCGGCTTCTCACAGTTTCGACTCGACGAAGTCGTAGGAAGAACATCAATTTGAAAAAACTAGAAAGTTAGAGTTTGAAGTCGAAATTTCGACTTTAATCTCAAAATTGCATCTTTTTTCTCGAAATTTCGATCTTTTTCTGGAAATTTCGACTTTCATGTTGGAATTTCGACTTTTTAAAATCGAAATTCCCACTTTAAAATCGATATTTCGACCTTCTTCTCGATATTTCAGGTTAAAATTGAAATTTCGCAATTTCAAATTTTTCTCGAAATTTCGACTTTTTTCTGAATATTTCGACTTTAATCTCGGAATTTCGACCTTTTTTTTAATCAAAATTGTCACTTGTAAATTAAATTTGCGACGGTTTTCTCGATATTCTAAGGTTATAGTTGAAATTTTGACTTTTTTGAATAGTTCGATGTATTTTGGAATTTCGCATTTCAAATTTTTCAAAATTTCCGTATTTTTCAAAAACTAATTTATTTTGAAAATTTCAACTTTTCGCAAGTTCGCTTTTTCGAAAATTTTGTGCTTTTTCGAAACTTTTGACCTTTGTATTAATTTGAACCTTTTCTGAAAGCATTGAATTTTTTGAATATTCTGATACAAAATTTCGATCTTTTTACAAAAATTTCGACTGTAAATATATATTTTTTTTAATTTACGAAGTCGTAGAAAGGATATCAATTTAAAAAACTGGAAATTTAAAGTTTGAAGTTGAAATTTTGACTTTAATCTCGAAATTTCAACTTTTTTCTTCAAATTTCGAACTTTTCTCGAAACTTCGACATTAATCTCCGAATTTCTATTTTTTTAATTAAAATTTGGACTTTAAAATTGATACTTTTTCTCGATATTTCAAGTTAAAATCAAAATTTCGTAATTTCAAATTTTTCTCGAACTTTCGACGTTTTTCTCGAAATTCCGACTTTAATCCCGGAATTTCGACCTTTTTTTAATTGAAATTTTGACTTGTAAGTCAAATTTTCGACTTTCTTGCTCGATATTTCAAGTTTAAAGTGGAAATTTTAACTTTTTCGAATAGTTCAATATGTTTTGGAATTTCAAGTTTTCCAACTTTTTCTAAAATTTTCATATTTTTCAAAATCTGACTTATTTTGAAAATTCAACTTTTCGAAAATTCGCTTTTCCCAAAATGTTGTGCTTTTTCTGGAACTTTTGACCTTTGTATTCATTTGTACTTTTTGTGAAAACTTTGAATTTTTTAAACATTTTAATACAAAATTTCGATCTTTGTCCAAAAATTTAGACTTTTCAAAGTTTCGAATCTAAACATTTTGTTTGAAAACTAACAAAGTCGCAGAAAGAACATTAATTAAAAAAAAAACTTGAAATTTAGAGTTTGAAGTCGAAATTTCGACTTTAATCTTGAAATTTCAACTTTTTTCTTCAAATTTCGAACTTTTTTTTTAAACTTCGACATAAATTTTGGAATTTCGACTTTTATTTATCGAAATTCCGACTTTAAAGTCGATAGTTCGACCTTTTCCTCAATATTTCAGGTTAAAATCGAAATTTCGCAATTTCAAATTTTTCTCGAAATTCCGACTTTTTTCTTGAAATTTCGACTTTAATCTCGGAGTTTCGATCTTTTTTTGATCAAAATTGGGACTTGTAAGTCAAATTTTCGACTTTTTTGCTCGATATTTCAAGGTTGAAGTTGAAATTTTGACTTTTTTGAATGGTTCGATGTATTTTGGAATTTCGAATTTAAAATTTTCCAACTTTTTCCAAAATTTCCATACTTTTCAAAATCTGACTTGTTTTGGAAATTTTCACTTTTAATAAGTTTCCTTTTTTCCAAAATTTTGTGCTTTTTCTGGAACTTTTGACCTTTGTATTAATTTGTACTTTTTCTGAAAACTTTGAATTTTTTGATACAAAATTTCGATCTTTGTCCAAAAATTTCGAATTTTCAAAGTTTCGATTCTAAAAATTTTTTTTTTAATTTACGAAGTCGTAAAAAGGCCATCAATTTAAAAAAAAACTAGAAATTTAGAGTTTGAAGTTGAAATTTCGGCTTTAATTTCGAAATTTCAACTTTTTTCTCCAAATTTCGAACTTTATCTCGATACTTCGACATTGATTTCGGAATGTCGACTATTTTTATCGAAATTCCCACTTTAAAGTCGCTATTTCGACCTTTTTCCCGACATTTCAGGTTAAAATTAAAATTTCCCAATTTCCAATTTTTCTGGAAATTTCGACTTTTTTCTGGAAATTTCGACTTTAATGTTAGAGATTCGACTCTTTTTTATTGAAATTTGGACTGTTAATTCGATATTTCGACCTTTTTCTCAATATTTCAGATTAATATCGAAATTTCGCAATTTCAAATTTTTCTTGAAATTTCGACTTTTTTCTCGAAATTTGGACGTTAATCCCGGAACTTCGATCTTTTTTTAATCGAAATTTTGACTTGTAAGTCAAATTTTCCATTTTTCTCTCGATATTTCAAGATTAAAGTTGAAATTTTGACTTCTTTGAATAGTTCGATGTGTTTTGGAATTTCGAATTTCAAATTTTCCAACTTTTTCCAAAATTTCCATATTTTGCAAAATCTGACTTATTTTGAAAATTTCAACTTTTCGTAAGTTCGCTTTTTTCCAAAATTTTGTGTTATTTCTGAAACTTTTGACCTTTGTATTAATTTGTACTTTTTCTGAAAACTTTGAATTTTTTGAACATTTTGATACCAAATTTCGATCTCTTTCCAAAAATTTCGACTTTTCAAAGTTGCGAATCTAAAAATTTTTTTTGAAAATGTACAAAGTCGCAGAAAGGACATCAGTTTAAAAAAAAACTAGAAATTTAGGGTTTGAAGTCGAAATTTCGACTTTGTTTCGAAATTTCAACTTTTTTAGAAAAATTTAGAACTTTTTCTAGAAACTTTGACATTATTCTCGATACTTCGACTTCTTTTTAATCGAAATTCCGACTTTGCAATCGATATTTCGACCTTTTTCTCGATATTTCAGGTAAAAATCGAAATTTCGCAATTTCAAATTTTTCTCGAAATTTCGATTTTTTTCTCTAAATTTTGACTTTAATCCCATAATTTCGACCTTTTTCTAATCGAAATTTTGACTTGTAAGTCAAATTTTCGACTCTTTTGCTCCTTATTTCAAGATTAAAGTGAAAATTTTGACTTTTTTGAATAGTTCGATGTATTTTGGAATTTCGAATTTTCAATTTTCCAACTTTTTCCAAAATTTCCATATTTTTCAAAATCTGACTAATTTTGAAAATTTCAACTTTTTGTTAGTTCGCTTTTTTCCAAAATTTTGTGCTTTTTCTGGAACTTGTGACCTTTGTATTAATTTGTACTTTTTTAAAAACTTTGAATTTTATGAACATTTTGATACAAAATTTCGATCTCTTTCCAAAAATTTCGACTTTTCAAAGTTTCGATTCTAAAAATTTTTTTTGAAAATTTACCAAGTCGTAGAAAGGACCTCAATTTAAAAAAAACTAGAAATTTAGAGTTTGAAGTCGAAATTTCGAACTTTAATTTCGAAATTTCAACTTTTTTCCCCAAATTTCGAACTTTTTTTCGAAACTTTGACATTAGACTTGGAATTTTGACTATTTTTTTATCGAAATTCCGACTTTAAAGTCGATATTTCGATCTTTTTCACGATATTTCAGGTTAAAATTAAAATTTCGCAATTTCAAGTTTCTCTCGAAATTTCGACTTTTTTCTCGAAATTTCGACTTTTTTCTTGAAATTTCGACTTTTTTCTCGAAATTTCCACTTTTTTCTCGAAATTTCGATCTTAATCCCAGAATTTCGACCTTTTCTTAATCAAAATTTTGACCCATAAGTCGACTTTTTTTCTCGATATTTCAAGATTAAAGATCAAATTCTGACTTTTTGAAAAATTCGTCTTCTCCTAAAAATTTCGAATTTTTTTACAGAATATGACGTTTTCAAATACGAATTTAGAGATGACATTTTAAAATGAAGTGTTTTTTTATGGTTAAGCTGAAAGGTTTCATAAAAAAGTCAAAATTTGGAACAATTTTTGAATTAAAAATCTAAACATGGAATTTTCAGAAAAAACCACTTTCGAGTAAAAGTTACTTCAAAAACTTGATTTTCAGCATTAAATTTCGAATCTACATTTTGACGTTGCTTGACAATTCTGAGCTTTTTTCAAAATTTTGAGTTTCGCTCGAATCGAAATTTGTAAATTCGACTTTTTGAAAAATTCGCCTTCTCGTAAAAATTTCGAATTATTTCACAGAATCTGACGTTTTTAATTACGAATTTAGAGATGACATTTTAAAATGAAGTATTTTCCAAGTGTAAGCTGAAAGGTTTCATAAAATAAGTCGAAATTTGGAACAATTTTCGAATTTAAAATCTAAACATGGAATTTTCAGGAAAAAAGTACTTTCGAGTAAAAGTTACTTCAAAAATTTGATTTTCAGCATTAAATTTCGAATCTAAATGTTGACGTTGCTTGAAAATTCCAACCTTTTTTCAAAATTTTGAGTTTTGCTCGAATCGAATTTTTGTAAATTCGACTTTTCGAAAAATTCGTCTTCTCGTAAAAATTTCGATTTTTTTCACAGAATCTGACGTTTTCAATTACGAATTTAGAGATGACATTTTAAAATGAAGTATTTTCCAAGTTTAAGCTGAAAGGTTTCATAAAATAAGTCGAAATTTGGAACAATTTTCGAATTTAAAATCTAAACATGGAATTTTCGGGAAAAAAGTACTTTCGAGTAAAAGTTACTTCAAAAACTTGATTTTCAGCATTAAATTTCGAATCTACATTTTGACGTTGCTTGACAATTATGAGCTTTTTTCAAAATTTTGAGTTTCGCTTGAATCGAAATTTGTAAATTCGATTTTTTGAAAAATTCGTCTTCTCGTAAAAATTTCGAATTTTTTCACAGAATCTGACGTTTTCAATTACGAATTTAGAGATGACATTTTAAAATAAAGTATTTTTCAAGTTTAAGCTAAAAGGTTTCATAAAATAAGTCGAAATTTGGAACAATTTTCGAATTTAAAATCTAAGCATGGAATTTTCAGGAAAAAAGTACTTTCGAGTAAAAGTTACTTCAAAAATTTGATTTTCAGCATTAAATTTCGAATCTAAATTTTGACGTTGCTTGAAAATTCCAACCTTTTTTCAAAATTTTGAGTTTTGCTCGAATCGAATTTTTGTAAATTCGACTTTTTGAAAAATTCGTTTTCTCGTAAAAATTTCGAATTTTTTCACAGAATCTGACGTTTTCAATTACGAATTCAGAGGTGACATTTTAAAATGAAGTATTTTTCAAGTTTAAGCTGAAAGGTTTCATAAAAAGTCGGAATTTGAAACAATTTTCAAATTTAAAATCTAAACATGGAATTTTTAGGAAAAAAGTACTTTCGAGTAAAAGTTACTTCAAAAATTTGATTTTCAGTATTAAATTTCGAATCTAAATGTTGACGTTGCTTGAAAATTCCAACCTTTTTTCAAAATTTTGAGTTTTGCTCGAATCGAATTTTTGTAAATTCGACTTTTTGAAAAATTCGTCTTTTCGTAAAAATTTCGAATTTTTTCACAGAATCTGACGTTTTCAATTACGAATTTAGAGATGACATTTTAAAATGAAGTATTTTTCAAGTTTAAGCTGAAAGGTTTCATAAAATAAGTCGAAATTTGGAACAATTTTCAAATTTAAAATCTAAACATGAAATTTTCAGAAAAAAAAGTACTTTCGAGTAAAAGTTACTTCAAAAACCTGACTCACAAAAATATATAAAAAGCTAATTTTTGGCATTAAATTTCGAATTAAAATTCAATTTTTTATCTAAAAATTTCGATTCAAGCTTAAGTATTTCTAGAAATATCAAAATTTTGAAACGTTAACGTCAAAGTTCCAGATATTTTACGTAGCAAACAAATATATAACTTCAATCTAAAAAATTAAACAAAAATTCTGACATTTTCAACCGTATTTTTAAAACAAAATTTTAAAACGAAAAAAACTCGAAATTCGCAAAAACCAAATTCCAGTTTTTACAGGAAATGTGCAGAAAAATTAAAAAAAAAAACATGAAATCAGGTTTAATAAATTCAACTCAGAATTTTGATAACATTTTGAAGCTTCGAAATTTGACATTAATGTCGAAATTTCGAGGAAAAAATCTTTAAATAAATTTGGTTTTGCTTTCAAAATTCTTTCATTTAAAATTAGGGCTTTCTCTAAAAATTCGGAATTTTTTCCTTCGAAACTTAAACCTTTTCTTTGTTCTGAAAATATTTTTAAATTTGAACTCAGAATGTTAACAAAACAGAAAAAATTTCGACAATTCAACACGATAAAAAAGCCATTATTTTATAAGGCCTAAAAGGATCGAATAACTTCAAAAAAATTTAATAAAAACTAGCTATTAACTTGCAGTTTGTCTTAACCAACCAATCAAATTCCGGAGTTTAAAGACGCCTACAAAATTGGAGACTTTTATATATTTCTAAAGCGTAAAGGGTTCCAAATGTAGATAACTCTTTAAAAAAATTCAACAAGTCACCGATTCCCAAATTGACCTTATCAAATACACGTTGACTCTGGAGTCAGTAAACGTGTACAAAATTAGAAAAATCATTTTGGAACTACACTCGTTTGGGCGTCTTAGAATCCAAAAAAAACTAATAAATCATAATTAATTATTGATCTAAATTAAAGGTGTAAAGTGATTGGAAAAAGCCAATTCAGAATTTTCTCCGCAAGTAGGATGGTGAGTCATTACTTAAGTTGACTATGCGTACTTTTCGTGTAAGCGTTGGGCACCGGTCGTGGGAGGGGGCCCCATTGTCATGCAAGAGACGTGATAACTATGCACGTGTCTTCCAAGGAAGTCGCCGTGTCTGAAAGGACCGTCCCCGGTGAATCCTGCTTCAGTATTGAGCGCGTCTTCATTTGAATCAGTCGAGTTCCGATAGTGTTGCGGAGTTATTTTTTTCAAAAATTTTTTGGAAGACCGAGAAGGCAAGATGTCGGCATAGCTGAAAGTATTTGAATTGCGGCTGTGTCTCATCGAGCCAACTCAAGTCTTCCTCATCTGCGGAACTTCGAGGGGATGTACACAGACCACGTAAAACATGGTAACTAGTGGGATGGGTAAGTCAAAATTTTTGACTTCTTGAAGGTTGCGAGTTTTGATCGTGTTTGAGGGAACTTAATTGTCTAATCGTGCATATAAATACATAATTTATTTTTGGATGATTTTTTTTTAGTCGTGTCAACTCATCTATTTACACACACAATTAGATAATCTGAAGGTAAACTTATAAGTCTGCCAGACTAGGTGATTTTTTTTTACCATTGACTATATTCTGCGCCAATTTTTTTAAATCTACGGTGGAGTACACGTTCTTATACAAATTGTTTTATCTTTTACAGACATTTTACATACATTTGTGCTGTTTCCTTTTTGGGCAATAAAAATAAGGGTAAGTATTGAATGTTTTTGTGGTTTCTTATCTAAATTGCAATAGTCCAAATTTTTAGTCTATAAATTTAGTAATATTTTTTTAAATCTGGATTTATATTCTTAAGAGCAGACTTCCAAATTGACTTAGAAAGTATCCAGGGTCGCATAAGTATGCTTTAAACCAGAGACAATTCTACACCAAATGTTTAAAAGGTTATTATGAGTTTACTTCAGTAAACATTTTGTTTGTCTTTTAAAACGTTTTATAGTGAGTTCATTTATTTTTTTTTATAGCTTACGAAATTTATCCACTTTCTTTCTCATTTTCTTTTAACTTTTTTGCAAACGTTTTATGTAAGTTAGATTTTTTAAACAAAATTTTTTACTAATGGAAATTTCATGAATCCTCTGGGTTATAGTTCTTACCTTTTATAAACGTTTTAACCTTTCGTAAACGTTTTATGTGTCTGTTCTATTTAACAAATGTTTTCGTTTTTTGGTAATAATTCGTGACTCCTTTTTTCACCTTTTACAAGCGTTATAAAAGACCACTTTCTTGACTAATCTATTTTGGAAAATTTTTTATGGGTTTGTTATTATTAACAAAAATATAAAAGAAATATTTCATGTGAGTAAAATTAACCCTTTTTTAAGTCTACTTTTTTTGCTTTTGCAAACGTTTTATTGTTCTTAACCAAAATTTCTGTCTCTTAGAAAATTTTCATGAATTCTCTACATTTTTTTTGGACTTTATAAACGTTCATACAGTGTTGTTTCTTAAACAAAATTTGTTGCTTTTGGAAAAGTTTCATGAATCATTTGGGTTATTTTTGGAATCATTTATAAACGTTTTAACCTTTTATAAACGTTTTATGTGAGTCTGCTCTTTTTAACAAACGTCTTCGTCTTTTGCAAATAATTCCTGACTCGTTTTTCACCTTTTACAAACGTTATGAAAGTCTACCTTCTTGACTGATCTATTTGGGCAAACTTTTTATATGAGTTTGTTAATGTTCCATGTGAGTAAAATTAACCATTTTATAAGTCTACTTTTTTCGCTTTTGCAAACGTTTTACGGTTCTCAACCAAAATTTCTCTGCTGTGGAAAATTTTCATGAATCCTCTAAATTTATTTTGGCCTTTTTAAACGTTCATACAGTGTTGCTTCTTAAACAAAATTTGTTACTTTTGGAAAAGTGTCATGAATCCAGTGGGTTATTTTTCTTACCCTTTAAAAACATTTTAACCTTTTGTAAACGTTCTATGTGAGTCTGCTCTTTTTAACAAACGTTTTTGTCTTTTGCAAATAATTCGTGGCTCTGTTTTTCACCTTTTACAAACGTTATAAAACTCTATTTTTGTTGAGTGATCTATTTTGGCAAACTTTTTATATGAATTTGTTAATGTTTCATGTGGGTAAAATTAACCATTTTATAAGTCAACTTTCTTCGCTTTTGCCACAGTTTTACTGTTCTCAACCAAAAATTTCTTTGCTTTGGAAAATTTTCATGAATCCTCTACATTTTTTAGCTTTATAAACGTTCATTAGCCTTTATAAACGTTCATTAGCCTTTATAAACCTTCATTAGCCTTTATAAACGTTCATTGTTTCTTAAACAATTTTTTTTACTTTTGGAAAAGTGTCATGAATATTCTGGGTTATTTTTCTTATCTTTTATAAACGTTCTAATCTTTGGTAAACGTTCTATGTGAGTCTGCTCTTTTTGACAAATGTTTTCATCTTTTGCAAATAACTCGTGATTCCGTTTTTTACCTTTTATAAACTTTATAAAAGTCTACTTTCTTGACTAATCTATTTTGTCAAACTTTTTATATGAGTTTGTTAATGTTCCATGTGAGTAAAATTAACCATTTTACAGGTCTACTTTCTTCGCTTTTGCAGACGTTTTATTGTTCTTAATCAAAATTTCTGTCTTTTGAAAATTTTCATGAATCCTCTACATTTTTTTCAGCTTTTATAAACGTGCATACAGTGTTGTTTCTTAAACAAAATTTGTTACTTTTGGAAAAGTTTCATGAATCCTCTGGCTTATTTTTCTTATCTTTTATAAACGTTTTAACCTTTTATAAACGTTCTATGCGAGTCTGCTCTTTTCGACAAACGTTTTCGTCTTTTGCAAATAATTCGTGGCTCCGTTTTTCACCTTTTACAAACGTCATAAAAGTCTCCTTTCTTGACTGATCCATTTTGGCAAACTTTTTATATGAGTTTGTTAATGTTCCACATAAGTAAAATTAACCATTTTATAAGTCTACTTTATTCCCTTTCAAAACGTTTTATTGTTTTTAATCAAAATTTCTGTCTTTTGGAAAATTTTCATGAATTCTTTACATTTGTTTGACCTTTATAAACGTTCATACAGTGTTGTTTCTTAAATGAAATTTGTTACTTTTGGAAAAGTGTCATGAATCCTCTGAGTTATTTTACTGATCTTTTATAAACTTTTTAACCTTTTATAAATGTTCTATGTGAGTCTGCTCTTTTTAACAAATGTTTTCGTTTCTTGCAAATAATTCGTGCCTCCGTTTTTATCCTTCTAGAAGCGTAATAAACGTCTACTTTAGTAGTGTACCTAGGAGAGTTCTGGCGCACAAGAAGGCGGGAAATTCAAATTCCGAGGCATGCGCAATTGGTTCAGTTGTACAAGTACTTGTCTAACAGTTGGTTTAACTTGTCCAGCAGTTGGTTTGAGTTGTGCAGCTACTTGTCTAGCAGTTGGTTTGACTTGTACAGCTACTAATTTGAAATTGTCAAATTTTGCTTTTTACCTGAAATATCAAGAAAAATGTCTAAATAGCAATTTAAAAGTCGAATTTCGATAAAAAAAATCGAAATTCCGAGATTAATGTCGAAGTTTCAAGAAAAAGTTCGAAATTTGGAGAAAAAAGCTGAAATTTCGAGATTAAATTCGAAATTTCGACTTCAAACTCTAAATTTCTAGTTGTTTTTTAAATTGATGTCCTTTCTGCGACTTCGTAAATTTTCAAAACAAATTTTTAGATTTGTAACTTTAAAAAGAATTTATAAAAATTGGATTTGAGCAATATTTTGAAAAAAGGTTGAAATTTCAAGGAAGAGTCGTAATTTTGATAAAAAAAACCAAAACTTTGGGGCAAAGTCGATTTTTTGATAACAAAAAGTCAATATTTTGAAAAAACGTGCAAAATTCTGAGGAAAAAATCGATAATTTCGAAAAATAGTCGAAATTTGGAAACAATCCAATTTTTCAAAAAGGTAGAAATTTTCAAAAAGAAAGCAGAATTTTTTAAGGACTCAAATTAACATTAAAGTCGAACTAAATTAACATAAAGGTCGAAATTTTTGAAAAAAAAAACAGATTTTATTTTTTCAAAAATGTCAAAATTTGAAAAATAGTCAAAATTTTGAACTAAGGTCAAAATTTACAGAAAAAAATTGACATTTTGCAAAAATAGCGAACTTTGCAAAAGAAATATTTGAAAATAATCAAATTTTTGCGAAGCGTAGAAAGGATATTGATTAAAAAACATTTTTTTTTGAAATTTCGTCTTTGACAATTGCGTTCCAACCACTCCCCTTTCCCAACAATATTGATAGTTGGCAACAGGGTGCGTTCAGTAATTTTTATTTTTAATTACCAAAATTTCGATTTTTTTCTCAACATTTCGAGGTTAAAGTCGAAATTTTGAGAAAAAAGTCGACATTTCCAGTTTAAAGTCAAAATTTCAACTTTAACCTTGAAATATTGAGCAAAAAATTGAAAATTTGACTTACAAGTCAAAATGTCAATTAAAAAAAAGGTCGAAATTTTCGGATTAAAGTCGAAATTTTGAGAAAAAAGTCGAAATTTCGAGAAAAATATGAAATTACGAAATTTCGATTTTAACCTGAAATGTCGGGAAAAAGGAGGAAATATCGACTTTAAAGTCGAAATTTCGATAAAAGAAAAGTCGAAATTCTGAGATTAATGTCAAAGTTTTGAGAAAAAAGTTTGAAATTTGGAGAAAAAAGTTGAAGTTTCGAAATTAAAGTCGAAATTTCGACTTCAAACTCTAAATTTCTAGTTGTTTTTTAAATAGATGTCCTTTCTGCGACTTCGTAAACTTTCAAAACAAATTTTTAGATTTGCAACTTGAAAAAGTCAAAAAGATCGAAATTTTCGATCAAAATGTTCATAAAATTCAATATTTTCAGAATAAGTACAAATTAATACAAATGTCAAAAGATCCAGAAAGAGTACAAAATTTTGATAAAAGCGAACTTACGAAAAGTTGAAATTTTTAAAATAAGTCAGATTTTGAAAAATATGTAAATTTTGGAAAAAGTTGGAAAATTTGAAACTCAAAATTCCAAAATGCATCGAACTATTCAAAAAAGTTAAAATTTCAACTTTAACCTTCGAATATTGAGAATAAAAGTCGAAAATTTGACCTACAAGTCAAAATTTCGAATCAAAACAGGTCGAAATTCCGGGATTAAAGTCGAAATTTCGAGAAAACAGTCGAAATGTCGAGAAAAATATGAAATTGCGAAATTTCAATTTTAACCTGAAATGTCGGGAAAAAGGTCGAAATATCGACTTTAAAGTCGGAATTTCGATAAAAAAAAAAGTTGAAACTCCAACATTAAAGTCGAAGTTTTCAAAAAAAGTCGAAATTTCCAGTCAAAGGTAAAAATTTCTAGAAAAATTTGAAATTAGGAGATTTCGACTTTAACCTGAAATATCGAGAAAAAGGTCGAAATAACGATTTTAAAGTCGGAATTCCGATAAAAAAAAGTCGAAATTCCAACATTAAAGTCGAAATTTCCGGAAAAAAAGTCGAAATTTAAAGTAAAAGGTCAAAATTTCTAGAAAAATTTGAAATTAGGAAATTTCGACTTTAACCTAAAATATCGAGAAAAAGGTTGAAATATCGATTTTAAAGTCGGAACTGTTAGACAAACTAACTGTGAGACAAGTCAAACCAATTGTTAGACAAGTTAAACCAACTCTTAGACAAGTAGTTGTACAACTGAAACCAACTGTTAGACAAGAAGTGGTACAAGTCAAACCAACTGTTAGACAAGTAGCTGTACAACTCAAACCAACTGCTGGACAACTCAAACCAACTGTTAGAAAAGTAGTTGCACAACTGAAATTGAGAAAAAAAAAACGAAAAGTCGAACTTTTCAGATTAAGGTCGAAATTTCGAGAAAAAGGTCGAAATTTGAGAAAAACGTCGAAATTTCGAGAAAAAAGTCAAAATTTCGAAATATTTTAAGAAAAAAGTTGAAATTTGAGATAAAATTCG
Source organism: Dastarcus helophoroides (assembly GCA_028583605.1). Taxonomy (NCBI): domain Eukaryota; kingdom Metazoa; phylum Arthropoda; class Insecta; order Coleoptera; family Bothrideridae; genus Dastarcus; species Dastarcus helophoroides. The sequence goes on along the minus strand of CM053337.1, from coordinate 19,915,270 downwards.
AGTTTTCAAAAAAAAAGTCTAAATTTCAAGAAAAAAAGTCGAAATTTTCGAAAAAGGTCGAAATTTTGAGAAAACAATCGAAATTTTGAGTTTAAAGTCAAAATTTCGAGAAAAAAGTCAAAATTTGAGAAAAAAAAACGAAATTTCGAGAAAGAAGTCGAAATTTGAAAAAAACGTCGAAATTTCGAGAAAAAAGTCGAAATTTCGAAATATTTTGGGAAAAAGGTCAAAATTTGAGAAAAAAGTCTATATTTCGAGAAAAAAAGTCGAAATTTCGAGAAAAAAGTTGAAATTTCGAGAAAAATATCGTAATTTCGATATTAAAGTCAAAATTTCGAGAAAAATGTCAAAATTTGAGAAAAAAAGACGAAATTTCGAGAAAGAAGTCGAAACCTAAAAAAAGCGTCGAAATTTCGAGAAAAAAGTCGAAATTAAATTACAATTATTTCAAATGTTTACTTTTCTTATTAACAAATTGACAAAAGATAAATTTTCGAGAAAAAAGTCGAAATTTCGAAATATTTTGGGAAAAAGGTCAACATTTGAGAAAAAAGTCTATATTTCGAGAAAAAAGTCGAAATTTCGAGAAAAAAAGTTGAAATTTCGAGAGAAATATCGAAATATCGATATTAAAGTCAAAATTTGAGAAAAAAAAAAACGAAATTTCGAGAACAAGTCTTATTTTGAAATATTTTGGGAAAAAGTTTAAAATTTGAGAAAAAAGTCTAGATTTCGAGAAAAAAGTCGAAATTTCGAGAAAAAAGTTTAATCTTCGAAAAAAGAAGTCGAAATTTCTAGAAAAAAGTCGAAATTTCTAGAAAAAAGTCGAAATTTCGAGAAAAATGTCGAAATTTCGAGAAAAATGTCGTAATTTCGATATTGAGGTTAAAATTAAAAAAGTCGAAATTTGAGGAAAATAAAACGAAATTTTGAGAAAAAGGTCGAAATTTCCAAAAAGCCGCAATTTAGAACAAAAGTCGAAAATATGTAATTTTGAAAAAAAGTGAAATTTGAAAACAGATTTAATTTCGAAAAACGAAAACTTTGAAAGAAGCTCGAAATCTTCAAAAACTATTTTACTTAATATCTCCAATTACTTCAAATGTTTACTTTTCTTATTTTTTCTTATTAAAAAATTTTTGAGAAATAAGTCGAATCTTCCAGAAAGTCGAATTAGGAAAAAGTAAACATTTGCACAAATTGTCGAGTTTTGAGAAGAAAGGGAGATTTGGGGTAAGTCTAATTTTAGGAATAAAATAGATATTAAAAAAGAAATCTAATGTAGGGAAGAGTTGAAATACAAAACTGTCCCCTGAAACTAAGAAATATTAAAAAACACAACAAAGGTTGCTCTAACGCCTTTCGATAGCCACGTTCGAGTAAGTCTTGTTGTGTTTTCTAATCTTTTTTGGTTTCAGGGGACAAGATTTGTATTTTAATTTTTTAAGATAACCAAAGACCAAATATAAAAACCATTTTAAAATGTAGCAAACCTGAAACGGAAGTCGACCTGTTTTGGAAATGTAGTCAGAAACTTCGTTCAGTTTATTTCAATTTGTTCGCTCTGTAGATGCATTTTTTTTACAAGTGGTACGATTTTTAAACGACTTCGTCGTTTGAATTCCTACGTTACTGTCTAAATTAAACTGTAAAAATGCTAAGCAAAGTGGAAAGTGTGGTTAATAGTCAACGCGAAGACAACCAGTGGCTAATTGATATGCAAGGGAAACAACAGCGTGGTATGGCTCTAACAGCGTTTTATCTGCAGATGATAGCTTGGCTGTCGAAACGCGTTAGAGCAACCTTTGTTGTGTTGTTTCATCTTTTCTGGTTTCACGGGACAAGTTTTGTATTTCAATTTTTGATGATAACCAAGGACCAGTCCACAAAAAAAATAGAGAAGAGTTAATAAAGTTTAATTGCAAAAAAAGGCAAATTTTGAAATAAAGTTCTAAATTTTGGGCTAAATATATTTTCATTTTACTACATGAGTCAGAGGGGTCTCTCTCTGTTCAATATTTTGTCTAGTTTATCTGATTTAATTCTGAAATAAAATGTAGAAGAAGAAATAAAACTGTGTGACTCTTTGAAATGCATGAAATCAGTTTTTTTTTACTGCAGCTGGCTCTTTCGATTTAAAAGTTTGCCGACCCCTGGCTTAGTGGTTAAAAAGACGGTCTGATAATTGCCGGGTTCAAATCCGGGTGTCGTCAACGCGTTTTTTAATTCCATTACACGTCTTACGCATAGCTAGATTAATGTTAACATTAGAGCATGTCGGTAGTTCAAACTAGCGTGATGGTAACGCGAAATCAGTTATTTAAATCGACCAACGTATCCAAAGTTTTCGCTTCAAAAATCAAAAACGGTTCACGGTACTTATGTATTATTGCTACTACTATAAACCAAACTTATGTTTGCATTTTCCTCCGTTCTCGAGTGGAAACGGCCGGCGTTAATGGGTCAACATGCAGTTTTATCCTTCTATTAAAAAATGGACCTTGGAGAAGCGTATATTTCTTAAAAATAAAAGGCAAGTTATACAGTAGCTTGTAATAATATTTTACCAGTTTAGTGTTAATTAAATTAGCGCGACACCTATAAACAAGCCTCTTTAAAAATATTCTGGCACTCAGCTACAATCGCTCATTTAAAATAAATCGTGCTAAAGCTTTTAAAAATTTTTATCGCGGTTTCTAACGCCCCGGACACCGTTCGCTAAACAAACTGTAACGAAAATTATTGGTTTCGAATAAACTTTCGCTAGATTTTAGTGTAGTTTTACTCACAATTAAATCATGGGACATTTACTTTACATTGTGTATAGCAAAGTAAAATATTTAGCAACATCAGTTTAAATTAGGTCTGTTTATGTTTGCCATAAATACATAATTAGGATTTTATTGCATGTACATTAGCGCGACACCGTAAATTTTCCTATCATTTTTACACATATGTTTTTATTTAGATAGGATGCACTTGAAGGCAAAATCCGCTATAAATAAAATAATAGTGCAAATTCGCCATTTTTTTTCATAAAATTATTAACATCAAAGTGAAAACTTGGGACTTGAAAGCGTTTAGATCAGAGATGTTTAGATTGAGAGCAACCTTTGTTGTGTTTTTTAATCTTTCTTGGTTTCAGGGGACAAAATTTGTATTTCAATTTTTGAAGATAACCAAGGACCAGTCCGTTCCACCAAAAAGTTTAAATTCACAGAATGTTCAGCAACTAAGAAGTTGAATGTCTGTTGTATACGACTCAAGTAATTAAAAGTGATGTACTTTTCAACTTTTTACAACTTGTCATCAAAGTGTAGACTAGAAACTTCAATATTTGCTCTAGAGAAAGTGACTCCCAAAATAGTTGGCGTCTTCCCCGGTGCTGTTAAAACCTCGAGTTCATTTTTAAAGAACGATTTCCAAACCTACGTACGACAAATACTAATTAAATATAATTTAGACGTCGGGTAATCCACATTCTATTATCTTATTTGTCGTTTAAAATTTCAGAGTTATTACCATGCGAATGACTTCATAAAATACCAAAGGAGATAATTTGTATGCAAAGAGCGAAACCTGGCAGTACTGCGCCTTCAGCGGGGATGATTTTATTTTCACGATTGTTTATTACAAAGTTTAATGTTTACGTGTTTGTTTTATTCCAAATTGGTCATTCTAATAAATTATTCGTACCAATTTTTGGTTTCCATCCACATTTTTTATTGATTGCACCCAGGGACGGATCAAACCCCTAGACCAGGCCCGTCGCTCGCTCTTACTCTTGGGCAAATTTTAAAATCTAAATCCAATTAAACTCACAAAATTTCAATATAAAACACGTTTTCGATAAAAACGGGAAATTATGAGAAATTCAAATTTCACAAATACACTGGAAGGTCTGAGACATTCATAAAAAAATCTAGAATATCTAAAATTGTGTAAGGAATAACCGGAATTTGAAAGAAATTAGACCAGGGTAGAAGCCTTCAAAAACGATAAAAAGTGAAAAAAAATTATAGTAGGATGAAACCTATTAGAAAAGGAAGATAATGCAACAAAAATAAAAGGAAAAATAAATTACGGGCGATCTGAGGTCGGAAAGGGGTAGGGGGTGAGTTTTAAGGGTAAAAAACGGTTTATCTCGATTTCTGGCAAAACTACAAATCCTATGGAAAAAAGTTAAATAGCAAAGTTGTAGGTAAGAAGAAGATATACAACTTTTGTATCTACACTTTCTTAACAAAACCTCAAAATTCACGTGAAAAATTCAAAAAACCAGGTTTATGGTTTTTTATTTTTATCTTTTACAAAAAAATTTTTTTTTACGAAATTTGGTGAAAACTTACCTTTTTATATCCCAAAGACACTGTAATTTTTTTGATTTTAAATATTTATTTTTTCACCTTATTTTGATTCAATATTGAAAAAGTACCCTAATTTTCAATCGAAAAATCTGACGTTAAATTTTTAGCTTTTTCAAAAAACTCGGTGGCTTTTTGTTCGTTGAAATGTCTACTTTCTGATGGTGTAAAAAAATATACATTACTATGGTAAATCTCCTAAGAAAATTAAAAAAAACGAAAAGTACTCCAATTCGAATTTTTTTTTATCTTTATGTACAATTTTGAGCTATTTGTTAAAATTTATACTTTGATTACTTGAAAAACGTAAGATTCCATTTTACATTGATAAACAAAAAATTGTAACTCGAAATATACTACTATAATTAACAACCAAATAAGTTAATTAAAAGAGGAGAACGCAGTCGTAGAAAGACCTCAGACCATATTCCAGAGTTCAATTATCAAAACCATACAAAAATACCACTTTTGCAAGAAAACTTTTTATCCAACGAGAAAAACAAAGACAAAATAATAAAATCGCTAATGAAAATATTACAGTCACAAGGATTTTCCTGTAAACAAGCAAAGAAGATGCTGATGCTGATATAATTAAGACCTCGATAGAAATTGCCAGAGATACTAATAAAACTGTCATTGTTGTGGGTCAAGATATTGATCTTTTGGTCCTTTTGAATCAATTAAATTCTAATAATCATGACATTCATTTTCGGAAGCCAGGTTCTAGAAATATAAAAGATCTTTTTTTCACGTCTAATAGTTTCAAATATGAATCCGTCAAAAACATCGTTGCATTTCTGCATTGTTTTTCTGGTTGCGATACAACATCTGGATTTGCCGGAAAAGGAAAGAAAAGTATCGTGAATAGGCGATAAAAATTTACCAAATTTGGCTAAAATTTTTTTAAAAAAGATGCAAACAAAGAAAATATAAAAAAAATGGATTACAATTAATGAAATTTATTTATAAATGTAAAAATGATAATTTTACACTAAATCAATTAAGATTTCAAAAATATCAATTAGCAAAAATTAAATCGGGTTTTATATTGGCAAATCTCCCACCCACAGAAGGTGGAGCAGAACAACATTGTTACAGGGCATATTATCAGCTTCAAACTTGGCTGGGTAACGAACTGACAGCAACAGATTGGGGCTGGAAGCAACATCTACGGGGCATTATGTTCAAATTTACAGAAAAAGAATTAATTCCAAACATATTGCTGAAAACTATTTGCTGCAGCTGTGAAACTGGATGCAATAGTTTAAAATGTGGCTGCCGAAAACATGGTTTAAAATGCACAAATTTATGTTCAAATTGTCATGGTTCTGAAAAATGCACCAATGTGGTAGAAGAAACCTACGAGGAAATTAATAATCTAGATAAAATTATGGATGAAGAACCAGTGCAAACTAGAAATGATGTTGGAGACGAAGACGATGATGGTCTTGAAGACTTCGAAGATCTAGTAGAATCGGAAAGGTGTGCTGAATCTAACGATGAAGAAATACCATTAAAGAGACAAAAACTGATGGATAAGTGATTAAAATTGAAGACAATGTTTTGATAAATAAAAATATTAATTTTCTATGACATAAATGTAATGAGAATTTAAGAAATAAACTTTTTTTACTGAAAACAATAGCTACAGTCATATTTTTTAGATTAAATCCCCTTAAAATCCAATCTTTAATATTTAAAACAGCTATGTTTTTTGCAATCTTTATGTTTTTAGGATTTGTGATTTTTTTGTTTATCAATGTAAAATGAAATCTTACGTGTTTCGAGTAATAAAAGTACAAATTTTAACAAATAGCTAAAAATTGTACATAAAGATAAAAAAAAATTTCGAATTGGAGTACTTTTCGTTTTTTTGAATTTTATTAGAAGATTTACCATAGTAATGTATCTTTTTTTACACCATCAGAAAGTAGACATTTCAACGAACAAAAAGCTCACCAAGTTTTTTGAAAAAGCTAAAATTTTAACGTGAGATTTTTCGATTGAAAATTAGGGTGCTTTTTCGATATTGAGTCAAAATAAGGTGAAAAAATGAATATTTTAAATCAAAAAAATTACAGTGTCTTTGGGATATAAAAAGGTAAGTTTTCACCAAATTTTGTGAAAAAAATTTTTTTTACAAAAGAAAAATAAAAAACCATAAACCTGGTTTTTTGAATTTTTCACGTGAATTTTGAGGTTATTTTAAAAAAGTGTGAATACAAAAGTTGTAGATCTTCTTATTACCTACATCTTTGCCATTTAACTTTTTTCCATAGGATTTGTAGTTTTGCCAGAAACCGAGATAAACCGTTTTTTACCCTTAAAATCTCACCCCCTACCCCTTCCCGACCTCAGATCGCCCGTAATTTATTTTTCCTTTCATTTTTGTTGCATTATCTTCCTTTTCTAATAGGTTTCACCCTACTATAATTTTTTTTGGTTTCAAAAATTATCTACCCTTTACTAAATATCGAATTTTTAGTCGAGGAATTTCGAAAAAAAACCGAGTTTCCTAAAAAATTTGAAATATCAAGTATTTTTTGCTAAAATTTTAATTCTCAACTTTAAATTTTTGAGATGTAACTGGATGTTCCAATTTTTAAAATTGAAAGGTAAAAGAAAACAATATAAAAATAAAAAATATATATTTCAAAAATGCTGGATTCCTCCCAAAACTGATTTTTCCAAAAAATTCCTGTCTTTTTTTCTTAAAATTTAACATTTAAAACCTCAACATTTCGACTTCAAACTCGTAATTTTGAGTCAAACTTAAAATTAATTAGACTTTTAACATGGTATTTTTGATTTTTTTCCAAATCTCATCTTTACCTTGATATTCGGAGTTTTTTTTTGTCAAAAAGATGTTGGTTTTAAAACTGACTGTTCATTTGATTCGGCAGAATAATTTTTATGTTTTTCGTTCTTTTAACGTAATTCATTTCTAATTTTCAACACGACATACTGCACGTCACAAGAAAACAAGGAAAAAGATTAGAAACTTTACTTTCGAAATTTCATCTTTTTCGCAAGCTGAAATTTCTACTTTTTTAAGAAGATTTTTTTTTATTGTAGGCATTTTCCTAGAAACTCACTTTTGTTTATAATTTGTAGCATCTGCTGTGAAGATTTTGTGATCATACCTTAAATTACAAGGTCGAAGACGAAATTTAAATATTTTAATAAAAATTAATGTTTTCACACTTAATCATGAAAGTTATTTTTTGAAGTAAGTTTTCTCAAGATGGACTTTTTTAAAAATTTTATTTTTTTCTATAATCAGCTTTAACATCAAACTTGCCACTTTTTGCATACATTTCAATTTCAAATATTTCTAGACATTTCGACTTAAATTATAGTCGAGATAATTTCAAGAGTTACAGTTAAAATTCTGGAACTAAACCTGAAGTATAGAAATTAAAGCCAAACTTTTGTACTCAAACAAAGCCTCGCAATGGCTAAGGCCGCCCCTGCATGGTGATAAGTCAGGATTATAAGGAGGGTGTTCTAATGTTGCCCAACGCATTTACTCTAATTTTTGATGTGTCAGATTAGCCGAGTGGGGGCGGGCATAGCAGTGGCGGACTAAGCCTGTCAGAAGCCCGGGGCGGCAAAGCTGAATTAGGCCCCCCAGCTTAAAAAAAAATATAGTTTTACAAGCTTTTTATTCAGGTCACATTTGTATGTATAAATAAGCGATTATGTTTATTTGGTCAAAATCTGGCAAGTGAAATTTAAATTCGACTTAAATTATTTAGGCTAAATAGACATACATACCTACAATATGGAATGGATATGGGCGAGGAAAATAAAATACGAATCGATCGAGAAAAAAAAATTAGATAAAATAAATCAAAGATAGATTTTTCATTTTTTGTAGCGTGTTATATGTGTTTTCGTTTCTTCAATTTAGTGAACTCCTCAATAACTTCTGCAAAATCGATTTCTTTTGAAATTTTTCTTTCTATGGAAAGCACGGCCAGATTAACCAGTCGCTCTTGACCCATTGTAGATCGAAGATAATTTTAAATTTGTTTAAGTTTCGAAAAACTTCTCTCGCATGATGCAACCGAGATGCAAATGGTCAAGAAGTATTGAAGTATAAGCGATATACAGGGCAACGATTCACTGAATAGTCCAGGGTAGATAATTTTTGAAACCAAAAAAAATTATAGTAGGATGAAACCTATTAGAAAAGGAAGATAATGCAACAAAAATGAAAGAAAAAATAAATTACGGGCGATCTGAGGTCGGGAATGGGTAGGGGGTGAGATTTTAAGGGTAAAAAACGGTTTATCTCGATTTCTGGCAAAACTACAAATCCTATAGAAAAAAGTTAAATAGCAAAGTTGTAGGTAATAAGAAAGTCTACAACTTTTGTATCTACACTTTTTTCACATAACCTCAAAATTCACGTGAAAAATTCAAAAAACCAGGTTTATGGTTTTTTATTTTTATCTTTTACAAAAAAAAATTTTTTTCACGAAATTTGGTGAAAACTTACCTTTTTATATCCCAAAGACACTGTAATTTTTTTGATTTAAAACATTTATTTTTTCACCTTATTTTGACTCAATATCGAAAAAGCACCCTAATTTTCAATCGAAAAATCTCACGTTAAAATTTTAGCTTTTTTAAAAAACTCGGTAGGCTTTTTGTTCGTTGAAATGTCTACTTTCTGATGGTGTAAAAAAATATACATTACTATGGTAAATCTTCTAATAAAATTCCAAAAAACGAAAAGTACTCCAATTCGAAAATTTTTTTTATCTTTATGTACAATTTTGAGCTATTTGTTAAAATTTATACCTTAATTACTCGAAAAACGTAAGATTTCATTTTACATTGATAAACAAAAAAATTACAAATCTAAAAAACATAAAGATTGCAAAAAACATAGTTGTTTTAAATATTAAAGATTAGATTTTAAGGGGATTTAATCTAAAAAATATGACTGTAGCTATTGTTTTCAGTAAAAAAAGTTTATTTCTTAAATTCTCATTACATTTATGTCATAGAAAATTAATCTTTTTATTTATCAAAACATTGTCTTCAATTTTAATCACTTATCCATCAGTTTTTGTCTTTTTGATGGTATTTCTTCATCGTTAGATTCAGCACACCTTTCCGATTCTACTAGATCTTCGAAGTCTTCAAGACCATCATCGTCTTCGTCTCCAACATCATTTCTAATTTGCACTGGTTCTTCATCCACAATTTCATCTAGATCATTAACTTCCTCGTAGGTTTTTTCTACCACATTGGCGCATTTTTCAGAACCATGACAATTTGAACATAAATTTGTGCATTTTAAACCATATTTTCGGCAGCCACATTTTAAACTATTGCATCCAGTTTCACAGCTGCGGCAAATAGTTTTCAGCAATATGTCTTGAATTAATTCTTTTTCTGTAAATTTGGGCATAATGCCCCGTAGATGTTGCTTCCAGCCCCAATCTGTTGCTGTCAGTTCGTTACCCAGCCAAGTTTGAAGCTGATAATATGCCCTGTAACAATGTTGTTCTGCTGCACCTTCTGTGGGTGGGAGATTTGCCAATATAAAAGACGATTTAATTATTGCTAATTGATATTTTTGAAATCTTAATTGATTTAGTGTAATATTATCATTTTTATATTTATAAATAGATTTCATTAATTGTAATCCATTTTTTTATATCTTCTTTGCATCTTTTTTAAAAAAAATATTAGCCAAATTTGATAAATTTTTATCGCCCATTAATGAATTCACGATACTTTTCTTTCCTTTTCCGACAAATCCAGATGTTGTATCGCAACCAGAAAAACAATGCAGAAATGCAACGATGTTTTTGACGGATTCATATTTGAAACTATTAGACGTGAAAAAAAGATCTTTTATATTTCTAGGCTAGGACCTGGCTTTAGAAAATAAATGTCATGATTATTAGAATTGAATTGATTCAAAAGGACCAAAAGATCAATATCTTGACCCACAACAATGACAGTTTTATTAGTATCTCTGGCAATTTCTATCGAGGTCTTAATTATGTCAGCATCAGCATCTTCTTTTGCTTGTTTACAGGAAAATCCTTGTGACTGTAATATTTTCATTAGCGATTTTATTATTTTGTCTTTGTTTTTCTCGTTAGATAAAATTTTTTTTGCAAAAATGGTATTTTTGTATGGTTTTGATAACTGAACTCTGGAATATTTTCTGAGGTCTTTCTACGACTGCGTTCTCCTCTTTTAGTTAATTTATTTGGTTGTTAATTATAGTAGTATATTTCGATTTATAATTTTTTGTTTATCAATGTAAAATGAAATCTTACGTTTTTCGAGTAACTAAAGTATAAATTTTAACAAATAGCTCCAAATTGTACATAAAGATAAAAAAAAATTCGAATTGGAGTACTTTTCGTTTTTTTGAATTTTCTTAGAAGATTTACCATAGTAATGTATATTTTTTTTACACCATCAGAAAAGTAGACATTTTAACGAACAAAAAGCCCACCGAGTTTTTTGAAAAAGCTAAAATTTTAACGTGAGATTTTTCGATTGAAAATTAGATTGCTTTTTCGATATTGAGTCAAAATAAGATGAAAAAATAAATATTTTAAATCAAAAAAATTACAGTGTCTTTGGGATATAAAAAAGGTAAGTTTTCACTAAATTTCGTAAAAAAAATTTTTTTTTTTGTAAAAGATAAAAATAAAAAACCATAAACCTGGTTTTTTGAATTTTTCACGTGAATTTTGAGATTATGTTAAAAAAGTGTAGATACAAAAGTTGTAGATTTTCTTATTACCTACAACTTTGCCATTTAACTTTTTTCCATAGAATTTGTAGTTTTGCCAGAAATCGAGATAAACCGTTTTTTACCCTTAAAAACTCACCCCCTACCCCTTCCCGACCTCAGATCGCCCGTAATTTATTTTTCCTTTTATTTTTGCTACATTATCTTCCTTTTCTAATAGGTTTCATCCTACTATAATTTTTTTCACTTTTTATAGTTTTTGAAGGCTTCTACCCTGGTCTAGAAGTCCCATTTTATTATAAATTGAAGGATTTCTTGGGCTCTCCATTTGGCAGCAAGGTCCATACTTGTATCGGGGGCGTTTACATGCCTGCGTTACCTTTTTATTTCTTGGGAAACTTGCTCCTCGTCAAATTCACCATAAATTTGTATCAGATTGTCAACTGCTACAGCCAGAGCGTCATATGAAGCTTCTAGCATAAACTTTGTTTCAATAATTTGGAAAATATTGATTTGTTTTATGGCCCCGTATCGTGTCGACAATTCTTGTATAAATCGGTCTATGCATTCATTCATTGACCGACGTATTTCTTCTTGAATTGATAATCCAACATCATGAGCTGATTCACCCGGCATCGTTCTTTTTATCTTTCTTCTTCCTCGTTTCTCGATATTGATGTCCATGTCATTGCATTTTTTTATGCCAAAAGTTACAGCATTGTCCACAATCGTGGTTGGTTCGGTCACTAAATACTCATTCAAGGCGTTTAGTTTGGTGACTCCTGTATCTAGTCATTTTTGGAGATTGCAAATATTGTTGAACTAAATTTACTTCCTCCAGTATAGAAAGCCAGAATTGTATATAGGTTATAAAGTTAAAATCACAAACAGCCGGCAGGAGCAGACTTGCTCCTGATCTTGTATCTAGATTTGCTTTTGTTGGATCTTGAAACTACTCACAATTGTCTCTATGTTTTCTTTGTCAACTTTTACTGACTCGTAATGAGCGCTCCAGCGAGTATCCGATAAACGTTTTAAATTTTTTCCAGTTTTCTCTTTCAGAAATTGCCATCTCTGTGTAGATGACGAAAAGAACGAATATAATTTCTCTACTGTTCTAAAACACGTGACACGGAAGGAACGCATGCAAATGCATGAACTCCACAAAGATTCAAGGAATGATTAGAACAAGGACTGAACAATTCCTTTGGATTTACTTCTCGGATTTTTCGTTGCATCCCTCCATGGACACCTGACATTGATGCAGCATTGTCATAACCTTGAGCCCTGCACAACGCAATATCCAGTCTATCTTTTTCCAGCTGTTGCTGAATGTCTTTTGACATATCCTCAGTAGTTTTTCCAGACATTAAAAAAAACCCAAGAAAGATTCTCGTACTTCCACAATGTCATTCTCTATATGAACGAATCTAATGATTTGACTCATTTGGTCTATTTTACTTTCGTCAGGAGTGCTGTCAAAGATGATTCCGTAATACTCAGCCTTTTTAATATCTGCAATATTTTTTGGCCTTACATGATCCCCCAAACATTGAATAAATTCATTTTTTATTCCTTTCGACAAATAAGATGGTACTCTCTTTGACCCACCAGCAGCCTCTTCTAGTTTTAAGCAATGCTCTTTCAACACTGGATCATATTTCGCTAACAGTTGTACTGATTCTAGAAAATGTCCCCTGTTTTCCGAAGAAATATCTTCACGGTGGCCTCGGAAGGCAAGATTTTGTTGGGCTAAGAATAACGTTACATCTAAAAGGCAATGTAAAATGTTTCTCCAGTTCTTAGTTTCATCGTTAATAATCTTCAAATTATCTTTATCAATAATTTTATTAAGTTTCAAGCCCATTGACAACGTTTTCCATTTTTCTAAGTTTGACAAATGTTCATGAGACGATTCATGCTGTGATATTCTTGGATTTAATTTTCACCACTGACAAAAACCAGAGACAAATTTATTTGTGTGATTGTCACCCTCAGATGCAAATAATCACCAGCAGTAACAATATAATTTCTTTGTTGATGGAGATTATAGCATCCATTTCCTTAAATATTTAGTCTCGTTTAAATGTGAGTAAAACCACGGCAAAGTTAGACAACGATGTGTTCCCTTATTGCTTTCACCTGGTCTTTCTACAGATTCAAGAGGTCCGCCCTTGTTTTGAAATATTTCACTGCCCTTTTTGATAATCGAAATTCTGATATGCTCTGGCACAGGTATTGGCCAAAGTGCAGCATCATTGGATGATAAGAACTCTAACTTAGAAGCAACGTAGTCTTCGGCTTCCTTAGTATTTTTCTTTAATTTATTAGTTTTATAGTCCTGTATTTCAGTGTCAATCACGTCGGAGTTTTTATTATGACATTTTATAGACTTTTCAGCTATGTTTGCTGTTTCAATATCAATGATTTGTATATTAGATCCCGATTCAACAGTTTGATTAATTTCTTCGGCAACGCCACTTTTCTTCTCCTCAGAATTCGAAAGGTATTTGGATAAAGATCCAACAAGCGATTTTGCCTCTTCAGTCTTCGCTTTTTTTAGCTTCCTTTTCTGAGAGTCAGATGGTTGAATCCTTTTCATTAAAAATAATGAGATGAATAAGAAACTTTTATAAAAGATAGCTTAATTACATAGACTAAAAAATTATTATTTTCATAAAAAAACAATATTTTATGTGTTGGTTAAAAGAACATATCTTTAAATTCCCTCAATTTTTTTTACAATCGTTACAACCGCCAAAAGCAGCTCATGCATTTTACAAAATGCGTCTTATCTTATTATTAGTGCAGTAAATTAACGATGTCATGAGCAGCGATCGGAAAAGCTAGATTATTTAGCTAAACTTCTAGAAACAAACATAAATTGGAAACATCCTTACAACAATATTTTGATAAGAGGGTGTTCTATTCCCTAATAAACGTGCACTACAAATAAAATGAGGACTACTCGCGAAATGCAAGAACTGAAGCAATGTACTCGTAAGTGCATATTGACTAGAAACTACAATTATAATTTCTAGGCTAAATTATACGAAGAATTGCTTACTTTTTCCAAATACTCGAAAATGCACCAACTCAACTATGAACTCATTTACTTTTATACCGCAACAAAAATCAAAAACACTATTACATTTTTTAATGAAATTACTTTGAACGGATAAGATCGCGTTTATTACTATCCGTTCGCGAAAATATCAGAACAGACTAATAAACTATTAAATATCAACGTAATGAAATTTAATATATTTTAAATGAGGCCAATGTTTATTTTTTGACGTAAATAGAATGTAAATGTAGGCGTACAAGAGTGAATTAATTGTACGTCATTCATTCAGGGATTCCTAGGGAAGTACCCACTACAAAGACGGGAATTCCCCCAGCGTATTGGACGCGTTCAGTAAAGTTAAAAGAATATTAGTACCGCGTAAAGAGTCTAGATTATATATGTTCTGTGGTCTAGATGGCTGCAGTGTTTTGATCTTGATGAAATTATGTAGGTACTAAGCACATTTTTAAAACCTTCCCTGATAGCCAGGCTTTTACTACAAGATCTTGGACATCAGTAGTTGCATCAAACTTAACATCAAGTTTATGTTAGGTCGTAATTAAGTAATATTTGCATCTAAGTTAAAGACAATATGCAGTCGTAATTTGAAGTCAAGATTTAGAGTGAACTTGTAGCAAAAACTTTTGGTTAACTTAACGACAATAACTTACATATGACCACTTCTACTTAAGTTGTATCAAAATTAACTACCAACTTAACTATTATCCAGTGGCGGCTGATGACTTTTTGACAGGGGGTGCGCAGATGCAAAAACGGGGCTTCGAACCTGAACTGAACCGAAAACCGGAAACCGAAAAAAAAACCATTATTTTTGTAGGAACGAAAATTGGAACAGAACCGGAAAAAATAACGTTTTATTTTGGTCGTTGAATTTGTATGTTCTTAAAATAATTTTTACTTTACCCTAAAGTTTGGGATTTTTTTAGAAATTTCCTTTTCAAAATTTTACACAAATTCATGCAACTTTGATCTCAAAATTATGAGTTTACTTTAAAGAACATTTTTTCCAAGTTCAATTAAAAAACTACAATTTCCACTCTTTCTAAGAAAATATTTTATTCTCGAAATTTCAAGCCAAATTGAATTTTAAGTTGTATAATTTGAATATTCTTTTTTCAAAATTTTTGATTCTGTTTTGAAATTTGGACCCTTTTCTCAAAATATTTCTTTTTTTTTCCTACAATTTCGAGTTTAAAATACAAATTTTATGTGCTATTGTAAATATGGATCCAAGCCGTGAAGTCTTTTTCATTGAAGCCCAGTTTCCTGACAATTTTATTTGCAAATTTGAATTTTTCCGAAAATTCCAACTTTTTCTTCAGAACAAACACTCAAATTTTGTTTTTTTTCCTCAAACTTAGATTTTCCCTTTGATAATATAATACCCTTATTTTTTGAAGTTATTAATAAAAATTTCGAGTTGCCTTGAATTTTTTCCTTCAAATTTCACTTTATCTTAAATATGCCAATATTTTTTTCGAAATTTCAAATTCTAATGATTTTTTACTATCCGACTTCATAAAACTTCTCAAAATCTCAAAATTTGTGATAAAATCTTTTTATTTCTAATTTTTCCTAGAAATTAGGAATTTTAGTTAAAATTTAAAGAGAAAAATACAACAAATACAAATTTTAAGGGTAAACTTGGAACGATGATATGTTAAAAAATTTAAACTTCCAATTTTTATCTGATTTTGTTTACGCTATATTTCACTTTTATCTTAAAATTTTGATTTGCGCCTCGAAGCTGCGATTTTTGTTTAGATTGTTTTGAATTTAGACAGCTTTAAAATCGAAATTTAGTTAAATCTTGAATTCCTTTTGTAGAATTCGATCAAAATTTTAAAATTGGTAATTTCGAAAATTAGATTCTTCACCAAAAGTAAAAAATTTCTGGAACAGGCGAATTTTGAAAAAATGTTAAAGTTATCACAAAAAGTCGAACATTTGAAGAAAAAATTGAAGAATTCGAAAAAATTTTGGATGAAACTATATTTAATTTCGAAAAAAGTTCCAATTTTGATAATAAAAGGTAACACTTTTCAAAAAAGATTAAAATCCTGAAAAAATTCAAATATTTCAAAAATTTGCAATTTTGAAAAAAGTGAAAATTTTCGGAAAAAAGTCTGAGTTATCAAAAAAAGAAGTTAAAACTTTGAGAAATAGTAAAAACTTTGAGCTAAAGTGAAAATTTAAAAAAAAAAAAGGTAAATGTTTTGAAAAAAAATGTTTCAACATAATCATTTTTTAAAAAATCCAAACTTTTGAAAAAAGAGGAAATTTTACAAAAAAAAATCAAATTCTGAAAAAGTTATAGCTTCGAGAAAAAGTCGAAATTTCGATGATAAAAGGTCGAAGTTTTAAAAAAGTCTAAATTTTGGAAAAGGTTTGAAAATCTTAAAAATGTCGGAATTTTGAGAAGAAATTTAATTTTTCAAGCAACAAAAATTAAAGGAAAATCTAATTTTTCAAATAAAAGTTCAGTTTACTACATAAAAGCCGAAACTTCAAAAAAAAGTCGAAATTTTTTAAAGAAATCTCAGTTTTCAAAAAAAGATCAAAGCTTCAAGAAATTGTTAAAAGTTTGACCATAATTAAAAATTAAGAAAAAACAGGGTAGAAGTTTTCAAAAGTCAGTTTTTTAACATCATTAAATTTACAGAAAAAATCAAAATTTTGAAAAAAAAATAACAATTTGGAGAAAAGATGGAAATTATGTATAAAGATTTTCAAAAAATTCAGAATTTGGAAAATAAATTAAAATCTTTGAGAAAGGTCAAACTGAAAAAGTCTGGCGATTAATAAAATAAATAAATATTTGAAAAAAGTGGAAGCTAAAAAAAGGAACATTTGAAATTGAAAGTTTTCAAAACATAAAGACGAAATGCTATAAGGAAATCGAAAAATGTTTAAGAATTTTCAATTAAAATCGAAGGCAGACTTTTTAAAAAGAGTAATCATTTTTAGAAAGTCAGTATTTTGCGAAAAAGTGAAAATTGAAAAAAAGTTGAATAAAAAAAACAAACATTCGAGAGAGTCGATATTTGCAAAAAGTTAAAACTTTGAAAAAATTCAAATTTTTAAAAATCATTGAAATGTTTTGAAAAAATCGAATTTAAAATTAGTTATATTTGCAAAAAAAGATGAAATTTCGAGATTTCGAGAAAATTTTCGATATTTACAAAAATAAGGTCACACAACTTTGAGATCAATTCCAAATATTAAAAGAAAAATTGTAATTTTCAAAAAATAAAATTTTTAACAAGAACGAAAGTTATAAAAGTAAAATGTTCAAAAAAAAATCAAAACTAACCAAATAAGACAAAATTTTGAAAAATTTGGAATATTCAAAAAATCAAAATTTTGAAAAAAGTCGAAATTTTCGAAATTGAGTTAAAATTTCAAAAATTTGGAAGTCGAACCAGAAAAGATCGACTTTGTGAAAAAGTGGGTTTTTATTGTCGAAATTTTCGAAATAAGTCAAAATTTTCAATAAAAACTGAATTCTTCGAAAAGTCGAAACTTTCAAAAAGTATATAACCAAAGGATCCTTTCTTTTTTTTTCACCTAGGCGAATGCACGGGTATCAGCTAATTTTTTTTAATTCGAAAAATCGAGAAATATTTCCTTCAAATTATAAGCATTGCCACAGTAGTTATATGCTGTAATATTTAAAAAAGAGGAAGAACATTTCCTAAATCATGTTAGAAAAGCAATTTAAATGAAAAATTAAAAAAAATTGATAAATGAGTCAGCTGGAACTGAACCGAAAACCGGAAAAAACCGCTATTTCTGTCGGAACGAAAACCGGAACGGAACCGATATGATTTTTTCCCGGAGCGAAAACCAAAAATTGGAACGAAAAAAATAGAGGTCGATGCCCTTTGCCTAAATATTAGTAGTTAAAGAGTTTAGGTGACTCCAGTGCCATAGTAAGGTATTAAATTTAAGAGAAACAAAAGTGATACAAAAGTTGTGATTGTGATATTTAATAGTATTTTTACGAATTAAATTTAATTAACATTTTATAACCTCCAAAATATTTTTGGGTTATCATCTCTAAATTATTTTCATCGAGTACAAAAAAAAAATCATTATCGACATTTCTGAGCCCCTTAAAGTACTCTGTGCGGTTGCATCTGGTTACGGTTCTGGATTACTTAATTAAAATTGTTTGCTTTCATAGGAATAAAATTATATCAATTTTTCATGAAAACTGCATTTGAAGATAAAATGTATTTTATTACAAAGTTCTAATTAAACTCTACAAAAACACAACAAAAATATTTTTTTAAACAAAATCCGCTCTACGATCCTTTAAAGAAATAAAGTGTTCATTACTTTCTCAGCAAAATTGTTTAAATCCAAATTTACAAATTAATAATTAGACCCTAGAATGGGTACTGCTATCTCTTTGTGAATAGCTTTACTATTGGCAGTTAACCCTGTAAGCGGCACAATTAGCAATCGCAATCAAATCAGCCGGCACCAACGCATTTAGCATCATAAACCGTAAATATACCATCCAAATTCTAACTCGTACTCACCATTTGGCAATATCGCATATGCGCGGAGCGGCGTACCGCGCGCTAGCCTTAGCGTGGCGTTCTGTAGTTTATTTCTCCGTTTCCCGTGGAGGCCGTTGATAGGCATCGCATGGTAGCCACGCGCGCACCACCGTATTTCAGTTTCCTCATAGTATATAATATAATGGAATAAAAGTTTGCGTACTTTATTCCAAGTCACTCACAAGTATTATTAGTTAATTAGTATATCATTATTTTATATTTAAAAATGTGATAAATCCAAGACTTTTACATTAAGTAGAAAAGAATAGATCGCTCATTTCATGAGGAGCGGGCGCTCCTGCGCTCTTTAAGATCAGCCGCCACTGCTATTATCAAAGTCTTTGTGTTAACTTGACTTCAAATTTCGTCTCTAGATTGACGTCAAATTGAGCATTAAGGGTTATTTAGGATTTGATCGGAACGCGGAAGCATTTGGGGGCCCGGACCCCCCTGTTAGGGCATGGTCGTGAAGTAAAATCACATTTCTGACACCGAAAATTCGCGTCTCTTCCGGCCCATATGCAAGCTTTGCTTCATCCAATAGCTGGCAGTAGTAGGCAGCATTAACCGTACGTCGTTCACACAGAAAATCGACGTGCACAATTCCTTTAAAATCCCAAAATATTGTCCAGCTGGGGCGAGTTTTTGCTTTGACAGGGGCGTTTTCACCCTTTCTTCTCCACTCCATGCTTGCTCGTTTAGATTCGGGGGAATAATGGTGGACCCAAGTCTCATAACACGTAACGATACGTTGCAAAATACCATCATCTTCACGTTGGCGCTAACAAATCTCCAGACGTTGTTTCTGTTCTTCAAAGATGAGGGATCCACCTGAGAGAAAATTTTCAAAACCCCAGCTCATCTATAATGGATTGAGCATTCCCAAAGCTTATCCCTATCTGAGCTGCAATTTCACCAACAGTTAAACGGCGATCACCTTCCAAACAGCTTGTCTACTTGAATAGAACCCGTGAAAAGCGGATAAACAAACACAAAGCAGCTTTAACTTTGTATTTCGGGAGAAATTTCGTAATTCAGGAGCAACTCAAAATTTATAAACGTAAAATTCAAGTTGAAGCACGAAATTTCGAAAAAAAATCGATATTTTCGATAAATTCGTATTAAAAAAAAACACGCACACTAGGCGGAACAATTTTATTTGAACAAGTCGTGACTTTTTGTATATTTAAAAGTGAATAGGTACATAATTTAATACAATAGTATTGTACTATATTGCAGCATAAATAAATTCATATTTTTAATACCTGAATATGTCTTGTGCTTCCTAATAATCTAGAAGCGCCCTCTACAGTCATGCTTTTGTAACACGGGAATAGAATAATAATAACAATTGTAAAATTCTCACAGGTAACACTTTTTTAAGCAATTTTGAATCATTCATTAAGTAAATTTAATAAAAGTCTTTAAAAATTTAAGTATAATACATATAATTAAAAATTAGGAACACGAGTGTTTCACCTCAAATAATAAATCAAATATACATCTCTAATAGATTCAATAAAAACAAGAACATCCCCCCGATTTAATATTTAAAATCGTTAAAGCTAGTATGATATAATAAATTGGTGTTACGACTAATGGCAACGAGTTTAATTCCATGAAACTTTGCTAGTAATCGGATATGTTGGGAGTAGATTGAGAAATCTGGCGCGATTGACTTCAAAAATTAAATTTTCCAAGACTCGTACGAAGAAGTCCATGTGGTGACCGCCGTCCATCGAGGAAACTGACTAGATAATTTTTTCAAATCCGGGGACGCTTTATTCGGCCCGAATTCGTAGTGGGAAGTGATGGCTACATCCATGAGGATCCCCGTGTGACCATCCGGGACCTAAAACGAAATTAATCCATAAATCAACTGATTTGTTACTTTGAAAATTAAAAGTACAAAACATTGCAAGAGTGCACTAGATTAGACACTTTTATTCCCCTCTCTGAGATAAGTCTCAAATACCCTGACGGTGCGTCTAGTGTAAACTATACACTTCATTCCTAGGGCTTCGAACCGGAATTGAACCGAAAACCAAAAAAAACCGTTATTTTTGTCGAAACGAAAACCGAAATAGAACCGGAAAAAATAACGGTTTATTTCGGTTCGTTGAATTGGTATGTTTTTAAAATATTTTATTACTTTACCCTAAAGTTTTTGATTTTTTTAGAAATTTTCTTTTCAAAATGTTACACAAATTCATGCAACTTTCATCTCAAAATTACGAGTATACTTTAAAGAACTTTTTTTTTAAGTTGGATTAGAAACTTACAATTTCCACACTTTCTAAGAAAATGTTGATTTTATTTTCAAAAATTTGAAGCCAAATTGAATTTTAAGTTGTATAATTTGAATATTCTTTTTTCAAAATTTTCGGCTCTTTTTTGAAATTTGGAACTTTTTCTCGGAATATTTCTTTTCTTTTTCTAAAATTTCGAGTTTAAAATAACAATTTTATAAGCTCTTATAAATTTGGACTAAAGCAGTGGAGTCTTTTTTATTCAGGCACAGTCAATTTTTTAAAAGTTGAATTTTTGAAAAAAAAAATGGAAATTTTAAAAAAACTTCAAATTTTCAGATAAATTTGAATTTTGAGAAAATTGGTAAAATAATTTCGAAAGAGAAATTGTAAAAATAAACTGGAAGCTTAAAAAAGTATCGAACTTTAAAGAAGTCGAAGTTTTTCAGAGAAGTAGAAAAAAGTCAAATTTTAGGAAAAAATTTCAAGGAAAAAGTCAACATTTTAAGAAAAGTTCCAAATTTCGATAAAAATTTGCAATTTTCCAGAGAAAATTAAATTTTGAGAATAGATTTGATATTTCGGAAACAAGACAAATAAAAAAAACTCCACATTTTCAGATAAATCGAATTTTGAGAAAATTTCAGGTATATAAAGCTTGAAGAAAATCGAAATTTATTAAAAAAACGTTCCCCTAATTTCGAACAGAAAAGTCCACATTTTGAAATTAAATTCTATATTTAATTAAACTCGAAATTTCGAACAAAAAGTATACAGTTCGAGATTAAATTCGATATTTGAAAAACCGAGTGACTTAAAAAATGAAATTTTAAGTTAAAAATCGAAATTTCGAACAAAATGGAAATTTAAGAATTTCGGACCTTTTTGACTTCTTTTTTTCATTTCCACTTCATTTCGAAATGTCGACTTTGTTGCCCGAAATGTCGAGAAATGTTTTTTTTTATAAATTTAAAGCATTTCGGGCTTGAAAAGATCGAAATTAAAAAAAACGTCCCCTAATTTCGAACAAAAGGGTCGACATTTTGAAATGAAATTCGCAATTTGAATAATTCTTGAAATTTCGAACAAAGGAGTCGCCAATTCGAGATTAAATTCGCTATTTAACGAAAACTCAGTAAGCTACGAAATGAAATTTGAAGTTTAAAGTCGAAATTTCGAAAAAATCAAGATTAAGAATTTCCGAACCTTTTAAACTTTTTTTTTTTTGTTTTCATTTTATTTCGAAAACTCGATTTTGTTGCTCAAAATGTTGACTTTATTGCTCGAAATGTTGAACAAAATTTCGAAAGGAAAGGGAATGTTCATAAAACTTCCAATTTCAAGAAGTGTTAAACTTTAAAAAAAAGGTCAAAATTTCCCAGAGAAAGTCAAATTTTAAGAAAAAAATTAAATTTTGAGATTTGAAAATAGAATTTCGTTCGAAATAAAAGTTGATATTTCCGGGAATCATCTGAATTTTGAAAAGAGGGATTTCGAAAAATATAAATTTGTCAAAAATTCTCAAAAAAGCAAAATTTTAGAAAAAAAAAACTAACCTCTTAATTTGTAAACTGTCATGAAGTGACGTTTTCAATAAATTTAAATATCACGTAGTCGCATTTCACAAATTGTTTAGAAAATTGTCAACAAACCATAAAAAATTTAAATATTTCCAAACTGGGCCGAAGAAATGTTAAATAAATTGAAAAAAACATAATATTTCCGGTCAATAAGGGTCTACCATGAAGAATAAAAAAAACGACGTCGAATTTTGACAATAGATTGAATCCCAGAAAAATTTAAGAACCTAAAATTTTTAGACAATTACGAATTTGCTGAAAAATTGTAAAATCTCGAAAAGAAAAATTGTAAAAAACTCAAAGCTTAGAAAAAATTGTCGAACTTTAAAAAGTCGAAGTTTTTCCGAGACGAAGGAAATAGATAATTTGCAATTTTCCAGAGAAATGAGAATAAATTTGAAATTTCGAGAACAAGAAGAATAAAAAAAACTTTCAGAATAATTCGAATTTTGAGAAAATTGCTGAAATAATTTCTAAATAAAACAGAATGTGAATAAAACTTTCAGTTTCGAGAAGTGTTGAACTTTAAAAAAGCGTCAAAATTTCCCAGAGAAAGTCAAAGTTTTAAGAACAAAATCAAATTTTTAGATAAATTTAAACATTCTGAAAATGGGCGAATTTTGTTAATAAAATAGCAGCTTGCAGAAACATAAAAAAATATCGAATTTTCAGTTAAAAGTTGGAGTTTCGAGAAACACCCAATTTTGCGAAACGGGTCGAAATTTCCAGAAAATAAATAAAAGCTTAAATATTCAGTAAAAATCAATATTTGGGGGAAATGGTGAAATTTGGAAAAGGAAGGTAATTTAAAAAGATTAAAAATTTGGAGAAAAAAGTCGCAATTTAGAACAAAGTCGAAAAAATGTAATTTTGGAAAAAAGCCAATTTAAGAATAGATCTAAATTTCGAAAGAAGAAAATTTGGGAAAAAGATCGAAATGTTCAAAAAGTATTTTATTTATCATCCCCAAATTATTACTTTTTTCATTACGAAATCGACAAAAGATGAATTTTTGAGAAATAAGTCGAATCTTCCAGCAAGTCGAATTAAAAAAAAGTAAACATTTTCACAGATCGTCGAGTTTTGAGAAGAGAGGAAAATTTAGGGAAAAAAGTCTAAATACATTTACATTTACAGTTTCGAGAAGTGTTGAACTTTAAAAAAGGGTCAAAATTTCCCAGAGAAAGTCAAAGTTTTAAGCACAAAATCAAATTTTTAGATAAATTTAAACATTCTGAAAATGGGCCAATTTCGTTGATAAAGTAGCAGCTTGCAGAAACATAAAAAAATGTCAAACTTTCAGTTAAAAGTTGTAATTTCGAGAAACACCTGATTTTGCGAAAGAGGTCGAAATTTCCAGAAAATAAATAAAAGCTTAAATATTCGGTAAAAATCAATATTTGGGGGAAATGGTGAAATTTGGAAAAGGAAGGTAATTTAAAAAGAATAAAAAATTTGGAGAAAAAAGTTGCAATTTAGAACAAAGTCAAAAAAATGTAATTTTGGAAAGAAGTCAAATTTAAGAATAGATCTAAATTTCGAAAAAAGAAAATTGGGAAAAAGATCGAAATCTGCAAAAAGTATTTTATTTATCATCCCCAAATTATTACTTTTTCCATTACGAAATCGACAAAAGATGAATTTTTGAGAAATAAGTCGAATCTTCCAGTAAGTCGAAATAAAAAAAAGTAAACATTTTCACAGATCGTCGAGTTTTGAGAAGAGAGGAAAATTTAGGGAAAAAAGTCTAAATACATTTACATTTACAGTTTCGAGAAGTGTTGAACTTTAAAAAAGGGTCAAAATTTCCCAGACAAAGTCAAAGTTTTAAGAACAAAATCAAATTTTTAGATAAATTTAAACATTCTGAAAATGGGCGAATTTCGTTGATAAAATAGCAGCTTGCAGAAACATAAAAAAATATCGAATTTTCAGTTAAAAGTTGGAATTTCGAGAAACACCTGATTTTGCGAAAGAGGTCGAAATTTCCAAAAAATAAATAAAAGCTTAAATATTCAGTAAAAATCAATATTTGGGGGAAATGGTGAAATTTGGAAAAGGAAGGTAATTTAAAAAGAATAAAAAATTTGGAGAAAAAAGTCGCAATTTAGAACAAAGTCAAAAAAATGTAATTTTGGAAAAAAGCCAATTTAAGAATAGATCTAAATTTCGAAAGAAGAAAATTTGGGAAAAAGATCGAAATGTTCAAAAAGTATTTTATTTATCATCCCCAAATTATTACTTTTTTATTACGAAATCGACAAAAGATGATTTTTTGAGAAATAAGTCGAATCTTCCAGTAAGTCGAATTAAAAAAAAGTAAACATTTTCACAGATTGTCGAGTTTTGAGAAGAGAGGAAAATTTAGGGAAAAAAGTCTAAATACATTTACATTTACAGTTTCGAGAAGTGTTGAACTTTAAAAAAGGGTCAAAATTTCCCAGACAAAGTCAAAGTTTTAAGAACAAAATCAAATTTTTAGATAAATTTAAACATTCTGAAAATGGGCGAATTTCGTTGATAAAATAGCAGCTTGCAGAAACATAAAAAATGTCACATTTTCAGTTAAAAGTTGTAATTTCGAGAAACACCTAATTTTGCGAAAGAGGTCGAAATTTCCAAAAAATAAATAAAAGCTTAAATATTCAGTAAAAATCAATATTTGGGGGAAATGGTGAAATTTGGAAAAGGAAGGTAATTTAAAAAGAATAAAAATTTGGAGAAAAAAGTCGCAATTTAGAACAAAGTCAAAAAAATGTAATTTTGGAAAAAAACCAATTTAAGAATAGATCTAAATTTCGAAAGAAGAAAATTTGGGAAAAAGATCGAAATGTTCAAAAAGTATTTTATTTATCATCCCCAAATTATTACTTTTTTTATTACGAAATCGACAAAAGATGAATTTTTGAGAAATAAGTCGAATCTTCTAGTAAGTCGAAATAAAAAAAAGTAAACATTTTCACAGATCGTCGAGTTTTGAGAAGAGAGGAAAATTTAGGGAAAAAAGTCTAAATACATTTACATTTACAGTTTCGAGAAGTGTTGAACTTTAAAAAAGGGTCAAAATTTCCCAGAGAAAGTCAAAGTTTTAAGAACAAAATCAAATTTTTAAATAAATTTAAACATTCTGAAAATGGGCGAATTTCGTTGATAAAATAGCAGCTTGCAGAAACATAATAAAATGTCGAATTTTCAGCTGAAAGTTGGAATTTCGAAAAACACCTAATTTTGCGAAAGAGGTCGAAATTTCCAAAAAATAAATAAAAGCTTAAATATTCAGTAAAAATCAATGTTTGGGGGAAATGGTGAAATTTGGAAAAGGAAGGTAATTTAAAAAGAATAAAAATTTGGAGAAAAAAGTCGCAATTTAGAACAAAGTCAAAAAAATGTAATTTTGGAAAAAAGCCAATTTAAGAATAGATCTAAATTTCGAAAGAAGAAAATTTGGGAAAAAGATCGAAATGTTCAAAAAGTATTTTATTTATCATCCCCAAATTATTACTTTTTTCATTACGAAATCGACAAAAGATGATTTTTTGAGAAATAAGTCGAATCTTCCAGTAAGTCGAATTAAAAAAAAGTAAACATTTTTACAGATTGTCGAGTTTTGAGAAGAGAGGAAGATTTAGGGAAAAAAGTCTAAATACATAGTTAAAATAAAGACGAATACAAGAGTTAAAAAAGTCGAATTTGCTAGAAAAAGGCAAATTTGGAAATAAAGCTCTAAATTTCGAGAAATAAAAGATGTTTTGGGCTCAATATGTTTTTGTTTGACTACATGAGTCAGAGGGGCCTCCGCCTGTCCCATATTTTGTCTGATTTAATTTTGAAATAAAATGTAAAATCAGAAATAAAAATTTGTGACTCTTTGAAATTCACGAAACCGGAGCGGATGGTTCTTTTGGCTTAAAAGTTTGTCGACCCCTGATCTAGTATAAACGAAGGATTAATTTGATTAGACTGCTAGCGCCATCTAGCTTTCTAGTCTAAGAAATCTAAATCTTTGGATTGCCAACGCTCTGGTGTACATTTGGAAAACTTCAATGCATTGAGAAAAGCTTTTGTATCAGCTTTTGTATCATCTAAACTGTTTGAGTGTGAAACAAAAATCCACGATAGGCAAACAGTTCGATTGTAATGAGTTCTTAACCTTAAAATCAACTGAGAATTGCAGCGGAGTAGCTTCTAATCCGTAGGCGTAGTATATGAAGTATGTGTTGCGGCCATTCCAAAGCGGACCTGGCAGTGGATGTTTAGAATCCAAACTCCATTGGGCGATATCAACGCCCTCTATCGGCGATATAATTATTCCCATGTGTGTAGGACCTAAAAAAAAATAGAATATAACAACTCGACATTCCTGGCGCCTACACATAGTGTAAACAAAACGAAATTTTTTGTATTTTTTGTTAAAATATGGACCAACCTTCGACCTTAAACTCCATTCTCACCCCCCCGCTAATCCTACGCCTTTCCAAAATTTGGAATTTAACTGGAATCGGCAACATTGGCGATGGACCTTCAATCCAATGCGTTTTCCAGATCATGTTTAACACTGGGACTATGTAAGGTAGCCCGCAGTATAGATAATCGGAGCATTCTTCGTTGACTAACTTCGCTCTTTTCATTTCAGGCACGTAATTGTCCACAGTATGGGGACTGTTTATGTCCATATCGGCGATCCAGTAGCCAGACGACTCCTTGAAGATCGCTCCAGTCTCATCGTGGAACGTACGCTTTGTGTGCTGCAAAAGCAGAAATTGAATCAAAATTTTATTTTTGTTGGTGTCTCCGCTAGAATTAAGCAGAAAAATGGAGTTGACGTATATTTTTCAGCATCACAACGAGAATTAAAACATATTATAATTTAGTTTTATAGCTCAGTGATAATTAGACTCTAAACCAACTTCATTTCTCTTTTATTGTGTTTATTGTTATCGAATATTGATATTATTAGGAATTAGGCAGAAAAATATAGCTATTTTCTAGTTTTTTTTGCCAAAGAAGATAAAAGTTGACGGCACAACACAGAAATGCTGGCGAAAAATATAGATACTTTCTAGTTCTTTTGCCAAAGTAGATAAAAAGTTGACAGCACAACAAAGAAATGATGGCAAATAGTAGGAAAAATATTAAAACAATAAAACGAGAAAAGCTTGTAAGCGATACACAAAAAATCAAGTTAATAACGAATTTCGAAAAGAAACTAGAAATTGTAAACGAAAAATCGAATTTTACAACAAACCTTTCTCGAAATTTCGGGCAAAAAGCATGCATTTGAAAACTAAAGTTGAAATTGAGAACAAAAAGTCAAAACGAATTTGAAGAAACAACTAGAAATTGCAAATAAAATATCGAATTTATAACAAACTTTTTTCGAAATTTCGAACAAAAAGTAGACATTTGAAGATTAAAGTTGAAATTGAGAACAAGTCAAAACGAATTTCAAAAAGAAACCAAAAATTGCAAATGAAATATCGAGATTTGTACTTCAACTTCGATAAAAATTGAATTTCATAAAACATATCGTCTGACCTTTCTGACTTTTTTAAAATCTCTCCGCTCAACTTGAAATTCCAACATGTTCTAGATTAGTTAGTGTTTTTCAAAATTTCGAATTCAACTCGAAATTTATAAAAATAGTTCGAAATTTCGAATAAAGAAACTGATATTGCGAGATTCTATCAAAGCCTCGAACATTTTACTTCCGATTTTTTTCCATTTTCGATTAAATGTATTTAGTTTAATTAAATTTGTTTAATTTAATTGAATTAATTAAAAATTTCAACACGTTTTCCAAATTTCGCGATTTTTTTATATAAGTATTGTAACGCGATGTAAATAGATGGAATAGAATTTAAAATAGAATTGTAGAGTTTAGTAAATAAAAAAAGTTTCTAGAAGGATCTGATAAGGGGAAAGCGGCCGCGATAACGAAACAAATGGCAGATAAGCGTTCCAGAAATTTCGGCAAACGATAAGCCTTATCTGCCGAAAAGTTCTAGAACCCGGAGACCAAAACTATAAAAGGCGGTCAGCTTTCCCTCGAGTCAGTCAGTTAGAAGTCGGTGTAATTAGTGGGTTAGTAGAAGTCAATAATAAGTGAGTTAATTGTCAATTGTGGTGATCCAAATTGAGTTCAGTAATAAAGTGGGTATAATCCATCACGTGTAATCAATTCGAACCAATAAGCCCGTAACAGTATCAATTTATTTGCAAAAATTTCGCTCTGAAAACATGAAAGTTGTAAAAATCTTTTATCTAAATTAGGAGAAAATGTCGAAATTTCGATATTAAATCAGTTTAGACAAAAAAGTGTTGAAATTTTAAGACCAAATTTTAAAAAAAATCAAAAGTTTTTAAAAGTAAAGACTGCAATTTTTGAATTTCGAATTTGAACACGAAATTCCGACATATTTCAGATTAGTTGACCAATTCTCCAAATTCAGAAATCAATTTCCAAATTTTGAAATCAATCTCCAAATGTCGACTTTTTGTTTGAAATTTTTCGAAATTTGAATACTGGAATCCGAATATGTTGAAATTTTAAATTTAAAATTGAAATTTCGATAATGGCTTGTTACAAATTTCGAATATATCACAGAAATTTTGATTTTAAATTCGAAATTTTCATGAAGAACTCGAAATTTACAAGAGGAACTTTTTTTATAATTTCGTGCCAAACCATCGACGTTTCGAAATTAAAATAGAAATTCGAAACAAATATTTGGAGTCCTTATTTTCGATTTTTCTGTTTTGGAAATTTTGATAAATTTAAATATTTCCAAATGTTTCAACATTCCGAATTTAATTCAAAAATGTCGACTTTTTTGTTCGAAATTTGGGAATTTTTTTTTTATATTTCGATTTTCTTTAAGCTTTAGTCTTTAAAATTGTAAATAAATTCTTGAAATTTGTAAAAAAAACTGTTCTCGACATTTCGAGCCACACAGTCGACATTTCGAAATGAAACAAAAGTCAAATAGTTTGGAAATTCTTAATTTTGATTTTTTTTCCCGAAATTTCGACTTTAAACATAAAATTTCATTTTCTTTGTTATTGGGTTTTCGTCAAATATCGAATTTAATCTGGAATTGTCGACTACTTTGTTCGAGTTTTGAGATTTATTCAAATTTCGAACTTAATTTCAAAATGTTGACTTTATTGTTCAAAATTAGGGGAAAAGTTTTTTTTATAAATTTCGACTTTTTTCAGGATTTAAATGCTTCAAATTTATAAAAAAACTTTTCTCGACATTTCGAGCAACAGAGCCGACATTTTGAAATAAAGTGAAAAGAAAAAAAAAGTCAAAAAGTTCAAAAATTTTAAATTTCGATTTTTTCGAAATATTGATTCTTTCAAAACTTCAACTGTTAACTAAAAATGTCATTTCCTAAGTTACTGGGTTCTTCAAATGGCGAATTTAATCTCGAATTGTCGATTTTTTTGTTCGAAATCTCAAGCTTATTTAAATTTCGAATTTAATCTCAAAATGTCGATTTTCTGTTCGAAATTAGGGGAAAGATTTTTTCATAAATTCCCATTTTCTTCAAGCTTTAAATGCTTGAAATCTATAAAAAACTGTTCTCCACATTTCAAGCAACAAAGCTGACATTTTGAAATGAAGTGAAAAGAAAAAAAAGTCAAAAAGTTCAAAATTCTTAAATTTCGATTTTTTCAAAATATTGATGCTTTCAAAACTTCAACTTTTAACTTAAAATTTCATTTCCTAAGTTACTGGGTTCTTCAAATGGCGAATTTAATCCCGAATTGTCGACTTTTTTGTTCGAAATTTTAAGATTTATTCAAATTTCGAATTTAATTTTAAAATGTCGACTGTTTTATTCGAAATTAGGGAAAACGTTGTTTTGATAATTTCGATTTTTTTTTCAAGCTTGAAATGCTTGAAATTTATGAAAAAAACTTTTCTCGACATGTCGAGCAACAAAGTTGACACTTCGAAATGAAATAGAAACGAAAAAAAGTTAAATTTCGATTTTTTCGAAATTTCGACTTTTAACTTAAAATTTCGATTTTCTCAAAATTTCGAATTTTTTGCTTCAAATTTTATTTACCATGTTACTCGGTTCTTCAAATATCAAAGTTAATCTCAAACTGTATACTCTTTGTTCGAAATTTCGAGTTTAATCAAATATAGAATTTATTTTAAAAATGTCGACTAATGACCAATTAAATGTTCTGTAATTAAACAGTTAAACGTGCTTAAAATTGAAAATATGTACAACCGCAACCATAGACTAGTTTCGGCCTTCCTTGGCCTCGTCAGCATGGTACGGTGGTTGTACACACTTCCAATTTAAAGCCGTTAGTCAGTCGTATAAGTACCCAAGAGAGCAAACCTCCATCGGGTGACTTGTAACTGACTTTTAACTGTTTATCACGCAAACATTTTCGCTACATGCTAATTGAAGCATTACTCTCTGCTGAGATAATAAGCCTTGTATATACGAATATATACAAGTTTATTACGATGCAATTGAAATCTAATTTCATTAGAATCTAATGAAAATTAGACTGCAATTGCAAAGTTCACGAAGGTGAGGCAAAGCTTGTATCACGGGTTGCATCGCAACATCCATAGATACAAACGTCCTCGGCGTGACTTTACTTTCATCTAGTTTTGACAAATGACCAATTAAATGTTCTGTAATTAAACAGTTAAACGTGCTTAAAATTGAAAATATGTACAACCGCAACCATAGACTAGTTTCGGCCTTCCTTGGCCTCGTCAGCATGGTACGGTGGTTGTACACACTTCCAATTTAAAGCCGTTAGTCAGTCGTCGACTCTTTTGTTCGAAATTGGGGGAAGGTTTTTTTTAATAAATTTCGATTTTCTTCAAACTTTGAATGCTTGAAATTTATAGAAAACTTTTCTCAACATTTCGAGCAACAAAGTCGACATTTTGAGCAACAAAATCGCCATTTCGAAATAAAGTGGAAACAAAAAAAAAGTCTAAAGAGTTCGAAAATTCTTAATTTTGATTTTTTCGAAATTTCGACTTTAAACTTAAAATTTCATTTCCTAGCTTACTGGGTTTTCGTCAAATAGTGAATTTAATCTCGAATTGGCGACTCCTTTGTTCGAAATTTCAAGAATTATTCAAATTGCGAATTTCATTTCAAAATGTCGACCGTTTTGTTCGAAATTAGGGGAAGTTTTTTTTAATTTCGATTTTTTTCAAGCCCGAAATGCTTCAAATTTATAAAAAAAACATTTCTCGACATTTCGGGCAACAAAGTCGACATTTCGGAATGAAGTGGAAATGAAAAAAGAAGTCAAAAAAGTTCCGAAATTCTTAATTTCGATTTTTTCGAAATTTCGATTTTCTCGAAATTACGAATTTTTAACTTAAAATTTCATTTCCTAAGTTACTCGGTCTTCAAATATCAAAGTTAATCACGAACTGTATACTCTTTGTTCGAAATTTCGAGTTTAATCAAATACAGAATTTATTTTCAAAATGTCGACTTTTTTGTTCGAAATTAGGGGAACGTTTTTTTAATAAATTTCGATTTTCTGCAAGCTTTAAATGCATGAAATTTGTAGAAAACTTTTCTCAACATTTCGAGCAACAAAGTCGACATTTTGAGCAACAAAATCGCCATTTCGAAATAAAGTGGAAACAAAAAAAAGTCTAAAAAGTTCGGAAATTCTTAATTTTGATTTTTTCGAAATTTCGACTTTAAACTTAAAATTTCATTTCCTAGCTTACTGGGTTTTCTCGAATTGTCGACTTCTTTGTTCGAAATTTCAAGAATTATTCAAATTGCGAATTTCATTTCAAAATGTCGACCGTTTTGTTCGAAATTAGGGGAAGTTTTTTTTAATTTCGATTTTTTTCAAGCCCGAAATACTTCAAATTTATAAAAAAACATTTCTCGACATTTCGGGCAACAAAGTCGACATTTCGAAATGAAGTGGAAATGAAAAAAGAAGTCAAAAAGTTCCGAAATTCTCAATTTCGATTTTTTCGAAATTTCGATTTTCTCGAAATTACGAACTTTTAACTTAAAATTTCATTTCCTAAGATACTCGGTTTTTCAAATATCAAAGTTAATCTCGAACTGTATACTCTTTGTTCGAAATTTCGAGTTTAATCAAATATAGAATTTAAATTCAAAATGTCGACTTTTTTGTTCGAAATTAGGGGAAATTTTTTAAAATAAATTTCGATTTTCTGCAAGCTTTAAATGCTTGCAATTTATAGAAAACTTTCCTCAACATTTCGAGCAACAAAGTCGACATTTTGAGCAACAAAATCGCCATTTCGAAATAAAGTGGAAACAAAAAAAAAGTCTAAAAAGTTAGGAAATTCTTAATCTTGATTTTTTCAAAATTTCGATTTTCTCGAAATTTCGAATTTTTAACTTCAAACTTCATTTCCTAAGTTACTTGGTTCTTCAAATATCGAATTTAATTTCGAATTATCGACTTATTTGTTCGAGATTTAATCAAATTTCTCCTCACTCACGCCTAGTGTGGTGTACTTACGTCAAAAAATATATTAAAGTGATAAAAGCAACTTTATGACGAAATATCACTTCCAAAAGTGATACCAAGTAAACAACAAACAACTTTTAGTTGGCTAAAGGTTTACCAAAAATGAAGTACATTTATTCTAGCCCAATAATATTAAAAATCAAGAACTTTTATTAAAAATACAAACAACGACCCGCATCTTAGTATACAATTGACTTACCGCTATCATGAACCGTTGGGGCGCCAGCGAGTTGGGTTCCCCCGAATACGGGAATCCCAGCGGTGTCAGAATTAGAACCCCCATCGAGATCAAAAATATTCCAACTAAAACGCTGAAAACCCGCTCGGCCCCATCTACTAGTAAAATGATGGGTACAGCGAACACGAATAAGAAACCAAACACCATACTGGCCATGATTGCCATCAAAAGTTCGGCGTGGCTACCGGCTCCAGCACGCCCCATGATCGGTATGAAGAGGTAGAGAGCACCAATGATCAAGTAGAAGCCTTGCACGAAGGGCAAACCCATTACGCTGATGTGGAGGAGCAACCATTTGGAATCTATGAAATGGAAACTTCTCAGTTATTATCAATCATTTTGAAGGAACTGGTCCTTGGTTATCTTCAAAAATCAATATACATGTCCCATGAAATCAAGAAATATTACAAACACAACAACAGTAGGTGTAACGCGTTTCAATAGCCAAGCCATCATCTTTGGAGAGATACTGACAGATTTCTTGAAAACGTTTTAAAATATTTCAGGTTCGAATATCAAGAACAGGAAGATTAGCTATCATGTCAGTGGACAATTAACCGCCGTCCGACGTTCTCCCCCTCGACGTCTTCACTTAGCTTTCCCTACCTAGGCGGCGTTCCCAATTCCACCATCTTTAGAATATCTCTCTAAAGAGGTGGCTATCGAGATCTACAAAGTATCTCTCTGAAAATGATGGCATGGCTATTGTTAGCTATCTAAGATATTTAGTGTAAGAAATGGTCAGATCGCCACTTGACCACCGGAAGCATGTGGACTGACCAGCGACCCTATTAGAACAATAGAACACATGTGGGGTAAGACTTGGTGTTTTGAAGGAATCTGTAGGTTTTGTACAAAAGAATTGCATCTCAGATCTCGGCGATGTCAGTTCATTTAATAAACGTCGTTAAGTTTACATAAAACGCGTTTCATTTTATCGGAGCTATCAAGACCTGATAGTGATCCCGAACATTTGGTCCTTCGAGTCGGATCCACCTTCGAACGTAGGGTTGAATCAGAATCAGAACAGAACTTAATTAATTAGTGTTTGTGAAACGGTTACTCTGTGAGCGCAACTCCGAACGAGGGTTCTAGCACAGCAGCAACAATTGATCGAGTTATATCAACAAACAAGTAAGTGATTCTCCTCCTTTATGCTTGGAATTCCTTTTGTTAATTGGTTACGTTGAACAAATTAGCAGATTTGGTAGATTTGAGTTTGCATGCTTTTGGGAGAAGCAGGACGTTTTTGATTGTTCGTATCGGAAGTTTTAATCTTTCAAAATGAGTTTATCGCAATTAAAAGTAGAACGTGGAAGGGTTAAAGGAAAGTTAACCAGGTTCGAAACATTTTTAGACAGTTTCCGAGATTCCACGAATGATTTGTCTGATTTAAAGGAACGCTTTACACTAATAGTGGAAACGTTGAAGCAATTTGATATCATACAGGACCAGATAGAGAATTTGCAAACAGACACAGATGAACATGATACAGAACAGTGGCAGCGAGATCGTGTCGAGTTTGAAAATTCTTACTATCGCCTAACGGGTCTCGCGCGCGATATTCTAGTCAGACTTACCCCTATCGTACCCGCGAGTCAAAATCAAGAAAATGCTGCCGCGAATGGCAATGGAGTGACAAATAATGTAATCATTCAGCCTAGCGAAATTGATTTCAATTTGCCTAAAATAACAATACCTAGATACTCTGGTGACTATTCAAAATGGATGTCCTTTGCTGATTTGTTTAAAACTTTAATTCATAACAATAATAAGTTGAGCGAAGCACAAAAACTGCATTATTTAAAATCATGTTTAGACGGCGAAGCTAAACAAACTGTCGATAATTTGACCATATGCAAGGCAAATTATCAAATAGCTTGGGATTTGTTAGAAGGTCGATACAAAAATGACAGGCTTATTGTCCAGGAATACATTGGGGCAATATTAAACATTCCACCGGTTACAAAAAACGGAAATAGCCTGAGAACGTTGCTAAATATTTTAAACCTAAACTTAGAGGCGTTAAAGGCATTTAACATAGGCGTAGATTCGTGGGACGCGATTATTGTACAGATAATTTCGTCAAAATTTGACTATGTAACGTTGAGGGAATGGGAAGGCACACTGAACTCCTCGATTCCAACGATTTCTCAGATAAAATTATTTTTAGATAAAAGGTGTCGGTTTTTGGAATCACTAGACACGGCAAATAAAACAAGCAATAAAGTGAATCAATCGGTAGCATCATTCAAACCAAAATTTAACATAAGGGCACAAACAGGCAATTCTCATGTTGCAACAAATAAACCATTTCGTTGTTATCATTGTAAAGAGCAACATTCAATTTTTCAATGTGCCGAATTTTTAGCGTTGTCGGTAGGTGACCGAATTAGGCGAGTGGATTATTTGCGCTTATGCAAAAATTGTTTAAGGGCAAACCACGCAATTGCAAATTGCAAGAGCGGCAAGTGCCGCAAATGTAATCAAAACCATCATTCCTTGTTACACGTAGAAGTAGCTGATGTTCCAAATCAGATTTCATTAATTAGCCAGCATTCATCAAGATCAGATTATTGCCGGTATAATGACGAAATATTGTTGTCGACGGCGGTGGTCCATATTCGTGCACAAGACGGAAAATTGATTAATTGTCGAGCTCTCTTAGATATGGGCTCACAATTACACTTTGCGACAGAAGCTTTGTGCAAAAAACTTAAAGTGAAAGTGTCACGATCAAACCAAATTGTATGTGGCATTGGACTAACGAATCAGAATATATCCCAATCAGTGGATATCAAGATAACTTCTCGAGTAAATCAGCAGTCCTACTCAATTGAATGTTTAGTCGTTCCTCAGATAACGGGTAACGTCCCTAATTATTCTATCAAAAGGTCTAATTTCAAGATACCAAACAACTTGATTTTAGCAGATCCGCAATTCTACGAAGCTAGTTCAATTGATTTGTTAATAGGTGCAGAATTATATTGGGATCTCATATGTGATAGAAGTTTTCGCTTAGACCATTCTCAACCATATTTCCAACAGACACAATTGGGTTGGATTGTGGGTGGCGCTATGAAAAGTGAAAGTAACGGGAAACATTCGCTTTGTCATTTAACCTTGAAGCCAGCAGAAATGGCCCTTGAGAATGCAGTTCAGAAATTCTGGGAACTAGAGGGAATTAGGACCGACACAATTCTCACAGAAGAGGAACGAACATGTGAAACCCACTTCCGAAAAACTACCGAGCGACAGAAAAATGGTCGATTCGTCGTAAAACTACCATTTATTGATAACATTGATTTAGGTGCGTCGAGAGAAGGCGCCTTAAGGCGATTTGTTACTTTAGAAACAAAACTAAAGAAAAATCCGAAGCTTAAGAATCAGTATTCAGATTTCATGGCAGATTATTTAAACTTAGGTCATATGGAAAGGGTTCCATTAAAAGAAATTGATAATGCTCGAGCTCATTATCTCCCTCATCACGCAATTTTGAAGGAATCGAGTGTAACAACAAAATTAAGAGTGGTGTTTGACGCATCCGCGAAAACGAGCAATGGTCGCCGCCTAAATGATAATTTACTCTGCGGTCCTGTTGTTCAAGATGATCTCTTCACTATTTTAATGAGATTTCGGTGCTACCAGTACGTGTTGAACGCCGATATAGGCAAAATGTATCGGCAGATTGTGATAAATGCGTGCCATACCGACTATCAAAGAATACTTTGGCGTTTCAATGCTGATGAACCGATAAAAACATTCAAATTGACCACTTTGACATATGGCACGAAACCAGCCAGCTTTTTAGCCAGATGTTGTTTAAAGGAACTTGCCAAATCTCATCTTCCACAAATGGGAAACCTACCCAAATCAAGAACCGAGCCTTTACGCCCTTTTTTAAGAACCGGAATTGATTACGCAGGCCCGATTTTGACTAAAGATACAAGAGGGCGAGGTAAGGCCAAGTCTAAGGCTTATATGGCCATATTCGTTTGTTTTGCCACTAAGGCCGTGCATATCGAACTTGTGGGGAATCTTACGATGGAATATTTTGTAAATTGCCTGAAAAGATTTATATTGCGTCGCGGACATGTCTCTGATATGTATTGTGCCAACGCGACCAATTTTGTGGAAGCAAATAATGAATTTAATAAATTATTTAAATTTTCTGAATCTAAGAACAAAATAATCGATGAATTGGCGCCGAAACAAATTAATTTTCATTTTAATCCTCCACGATCTGCTCATTTTGGGGGTCTTTGGGAAAGAGGGGTCCGTTCAATCAAATTTCATTTAAAACGAACAATCGGAGATGCTTCTGTCACTTTCGAGGAGATGTATACTCTATTGACCCAAATCGAAGCAATTTTGAATTCGCGACCATTAACCCCTTTATCCTCCGATCCCAACGATTTCTCAGTCCTTACACCGGCTCATTTCCTTATTGGAGAATCGCTAATGGCTCCAGTGGAACCCGATCTAGCATGTGTAAAATTGAACCGACTTTCCCGACGGCAAAGAATGGAACAGCTACGTCAACATTTTTGGAAAAGATGGACCCGCGAATATCTTCAGCAACTACAAGCTCGAACTAAGTGGCAACAACCCGTTGATCAATCGCCAGTTCGTCTGGACGCCATGGTAGTTTTAATTGATGAAAATCTACCACCAATTCGATGGTCGCTTGGAAGAATCGTGGAAATTCACCCAGGCAGAGACGGCATTATTCGCGTCGTCACAGTGCGAACAAAGTGCGGATTAGTGAAAAGGGCAGTCTCCAAGGTGTGCGTGTTACCTGGAGTGAGCTCATCGGAGTGAAGGTAAAAATGAGTTCTCATAAAAATGATAGTGCGAGGACACGTTTGCTCAAAAATTGACATATGTGTAACGTATGATTATTACTTTTTCGTTTGCGAAAACACGAACAGAAATTTGTTGAACTGAATGTTTGTGTTTATACATGTTTGTTTTATTTATTTCTGTGTACCATGCACTGTTGTTTGTGATTTCTTTATTATATGTCTCTATAGTTCGTAAGAATCGTAATATTTCATGGTGGCTAACTTCTCAACTATCTTAATGTCTTTTGTAGGTTGTTTTATATTTTCTATGTAGTTATGTTGGAAGCCTCCTGGTTCCAAGGGGGGCAATATGTTAGCTATCTAAGATATTTAGTGTAAGAAATGGTCAGATCGCCACTTGACCACCGGAAGCATGTGGACTGACCAGCGACCCTATTAGAACAATAGAACACATGTGGGGTAAAACTTGGTGTTTTGAAGGAATCTGTAGGTTTTGTACAAAAGAATTGCATCCCAGATCTCGGCGATGTCAGTTCATTTAATAAACGTCGTTAAGTTTACATAAAACGCGTTTCATTTTATCGGAGCTATCAAGACCTGATAGTGATCCCGAACAGCTATCGAAATGCGTTAGGGCAACTAATGTTGTGTTTTTTAATCTTTCTTGCTTTCAAGGGACAAGATTTGTATATCAATCATTTTAAACTCAAAAGAAATATGAAACTAAAAAGAAATAAATTGTTTACCTCTTAACTTTCCAAATAGCTTCGATTTCAGCAGGTTGCCCAAACTGGCAGCAAAGACCCAAAGCAACGCGATAAAACTAGACCTTATTCGGGCTATTATACCTCCGATTAAAACCAGGGTCCACATTAGCTGATATGCATCGTAATAAACTTGAAATAGCGTCCAAGGTGACAATTCTAGATCCTGAAATCAAACCTACTTTACTTTCCAGTAGAAAAATGATCTCTACACCAAAAGTAAATAGATATTGTATTCTAGGCGCAAAAAAATAGCCCACTAATAAAGCTGAAAAACGCCACCTTATTATATCGTTTAGAATGGAGTAAAAGTCCAGCCATAACCACCGTTGAACTTGGAAGAACGTAGAGGAAAAACACCCAAATCGGCCTGGCGTACCAACTCATGGTCCTGCCTAGACTCATCACAGTAAAAGCAATCGCGAGGGCAGTTAGAACTGAGATTATCCCGTTAATAGTGGTAACGGTGACGCAGTTGAGGATTTTTTTACAATATTTCCTTTTATCGATAACTGCAACAAAAACAAATTGATTCAGAGGCACACAATTCCAAAACGGCTTACATTCATTAATCTCGGCGTCTCTAACGTTGCTCCTCAAAGTGTATATAGAAAATATCACAGTCGCTATATTTATAACGTCAGCAATATGCATTGGCCATCTGACGACGAACGCTCCAAGGAAATCGAAAAATACCAGATTTCCCGCCCTGTATTCCTCGACGTTGGACAGTTGGTGGCCCTGGGCCATACCCATGGCCAACGCTAGGATATTATCTCCGGTTCTTTGTAGGGAACCCATCGGAATTTGGTCGATGTTGTCGAATTTGGTGTGGTAGACGTAACCGTTGGCCGACCAGGCGAAATCCAGACCTAAACACAAAAAAGATGTCAAAATTTTGGGTAACTTGGCTTTTAGGGGAAAAAAGTAAAACCTTAATAGGTTGCGATTATTGGAAAACGAAAAAATCTCTGAATTTATAAATAAAAGGTCTAATTTAACCTCAAAATTTCAAAACAAAGTGTAAACGATTAAAAGTTAAAAAAAAGGACAAAATCTCGAAAAAAAAGCTTAGGTTTTGAGTTTAAAGGTAAAATAAAATTGGAGAAAATGAAAGTTAAAATTGCAACAATTTAAAAAAAATCGAATTGTGGAAAAATGTCGAAATTAAAAAAAAATAGCCAGTCTGCGAACTTCTGTCAGAAAAGAAAACTCCTTAAATGTAGTTAAAATTCGTATTCTTGTGAGCGGTCGTGTGGCTCAGTGGTTAAAGCGGCAGATATTGATTCATAGGTCTGATAGGGTCTGGGTTCGAATCCCGCTGTCGTCAACGCGTTTTTTTAAATCTATTACACGTCTTGCGCATAGCTACATAGTAGCGTTAAAATTAGAGGACGTCGGTAGTTCAAATTAGCGTGATGGTAACGCGAAATCCCCATCTAAAATCATCCAACGCGAATAAAGAAGTTTTCACTTGAAAAAATCTATACACGATAAAGAAAGTAATAATTGGGGTCATGACATGAGCTAATTAATGTAATAAAACAGTTGTCGAGTCAAATTACCTGATAATTTCCCAAAGTCCCTAAAAATTCGATAGTCGGTGTCCCCCGGAATGACGCCGCTCTGAAATATCTCCTGAGCCAACGAAGAAGCGTACGGATAAGGCACTTGTTCGGAGTAAGTTTCCAGAATCCACGGATGGTTGGGGCCGGCTTGGAACAGCACTTCCCTGCCCCCGGCACCGCAAGCTTCCAAATTGATAAAAGCCCTAACTTCCTTGGCCCATCTATGTTGCGTTATGAAGCCGTGCGACGCAGGCATGAAATTCTCCTCGCCCCCATTAAACAGAAAAATAATATTATGTCTCAGAAGTTTATTCGATTTGGACATGACCCTCAGTATCTCCATCATGACGGCGCAGCCGGCCCCATCGTCGCTAGCCCCGGGACTATCCATAACCGTATCGAAATGACAATTAATCAACAAACTATGGGAGGAATTGATACGCGAGCCAATTCTGACGATGACATTCTGCAACCCCCGGTACACATTCGTCATGCCGTCTAAAAATTCCAAATTAAAATCGCCGCTAACAGTCTGTATTTCTAGCTCGATAATATGCTTCGGGTTCGCGTCTTTTATTATACTATTAATTTCGTTTTTTAAGAGTTCCACAGCCAAAATTTCGTTTTCTACGCTGCCCGCTATCCGAGGGCCGATTTGGGTTAAATTTTTGAGCACTCTGTAGGCGGATTCCGCTATGAATTTGTCAGGGTGCAGTTTTTCGTCTGCTAGCTTTAAAGCAGGCGGCAGTCTTTTTTCTATCACAATAACTAGGAAAAAAACGATCACTATTAATAGGAGAAACCAGAAGAAATGCGTCGATGGTATAGGCTTGAATGTCTTCGTTTTTTCCTTCCGGCTGTAGCATTGTGTCTCCGATTTGTCCGAACTCTTGAACCTTCTTCTTACCTGAGGAAAATAAAGCCAATTAGTTTCCGATTTGGAACGAATTCGTGTTGACTTACTATCAACCGTATGTAGTAAAAGCCATAATTAAAAAAAAAATGAAACTTTGAAAAAAAAAACACGAACTTTGGAACATAAAAATGTATTAAAATATTGGGAAACTTTTTGAATTTCATTTCTGAATAAAAAAGGGACAATTTTGAAGATAATTTAAAGTTTATAAAAAATTATATGCTACAAGGAACGAAATTTTGTAATTTTTTCTTATTTAAAATATAAGTACTACCACCCCAACAATGAGTTGCACATAGCAAGCTTAATCAGCCCCTGTACGATTTCGATATAACTTTATCTGCAAATCTGATGCAATTGTACCTACACCGGCAACACCGCTTTACATAGAATGCAGAAACAAATATCAAAATCATAAAGATATGGATAAATTAAAATTGTTTTTGATAACGAAACTTTGAAAGTAGCAACAATTAAATAACCAATTCTTTAAATTAATTTGGTCTTACGTCTCTAACCATTAGTTATTTGATCATCTATTTATCTGATTTTCTATTATTTCGATTTTCATTTTTGTATTCTATGACGAATCTAACCTATTAATATGTCAGATAACCACACAGAATACGTTCAAAGACGTCAAATGGTGGTCAGATGGAACAAAGTGACGTTTGAAGGATCTTTTTAAATATAATTTAGTACAGCCATAAGAATTTAAAAAACAAACAGTAATTCGCTAATAGATTTAATTTATTTATTACATATTTACAAAAACTGACATATAAGTCAAAACTGAAGCGAGCAATAATTAATTAATGAGATACTTACGGGAGACATACCAGCTAATGATCGAGCTGTATCCACAATAAAAAATGAGAGAAAAACACGTTCTAGGTCAGTCTAAATTAAATTACCTTATTATATGAAAGTAAAACCGTAATTATACCAAAACACGCCACTAAAACTAGCATTAAAACGATACTATTTACGAGTGTTTAAAGAAACACGAAATAAAAATTCGTAAATATTACAAACCAGATAGACGAAATACGAGATAAACAAAAGTGCGACCTTGGAATACAAATTCGGTAATGCATTTCCTTGGACATTAAAATAATTAACAGAATTTGACGCGGTCCTTTGAATTTAGCGGGTGCATTTTGACAACGCGTTTGATATGTTATCTGGCCAAAATCAAAACAATAGCGTAGATTGTCCTAATATCTTATCATTTGGCCTAATTGGGCAACCCGCTAACGTTCTCGAATAACACTTCAAATTAAGCCGATAAAAGCACGAAGTAAGCAAACAAAGGCCACTTACCTCGTTCATATCCAAAACACGAATTTAATTAAACACCGATCACTGGCACAAATTCATTTTTACAATGGTTTTCATTACTCCACAGGTAATTAAGACGTTTAAAATCGATCGCATAGGAATATAAACAAAGTACACCTTTAACAAATAAAACTTTTTAACAATAAACCTCTTTATTGAAGTAAGGAAGTACGACACCACAATCTTAAATGAAACAAATCAAAGAGAAAAGGGAACGTAAATTGCAGTGGCACGTTTAGATCGCTTTTACAATTTTTTATGCGCATTACGCATTTTATAAACAATACTTGTTATTAACATTTATTAATTACTTCACAGATTTGGGGGGCTTTTAGGTTAGGGTTGTGTTTTTAAATGTCAAACGTTGTCAATATGTTACCTATGGTGCACTCTATTAGTCAGCAGCTAGACCGCTCTGAATGAAACAGTGATGCAGCAGAACTCTGTAATTGAAAAAAAAATGCCACGGGAAATTCTGTTCAATAACAATTTTTGCTAGGTATTTTAATAAACATGAAAAGTTTGCTTTCTATAGATCTGTTTTATGATAAAAACGTATTTAGTTTTCCGACGCAAAGCTATTTTTTTCAAATAATATAATTAGGGACATCTGTGATGCTTATAACGTACCTTTTTTTGTAAAATACAGAAATCTGTTATTTACACAGGGACATCCAAACTAGTTTGTTTTTTGACTACAAGATAGCGCCACATACTATAAAATATTTTAATATGAATGGAGTTTTAGGATTATTATCACGGGGGTTCTACTTTGGCACGAAATTCAAATATACTGTTTGTAGCGCCCTCCCACGCAGTAACCGGAACTACCGCCCATTTATACATATATATGTAAATTAAATATATGTGTATAGTTCCTAAATTTGTGTGCGGTGGCGCCTGAGAACGTAAACAAATTTAACTATCGTTGGATTTGGATGAAATGGAGGACGAAAACATCAGTCATCTTCGAGCAAAATTTTAAATAGTGTTGAAAATAAGGTAAGTGATCTCTACGAGGATTACTGGTAAGTAGAAAATGTTATTTATTTGTAGAAATGAAGTATTAATCGGAATGACATCCCCGACTTCGGGAAAAAACTGCTGAATCCCAAGCTGCCGGAATGTTTATAGAAATGGCGACTATAATAATAAACAGTTTTGTGATTACCAAAAGCAAAATAAGAAAAAGGTAACATTTTAAAAAACAAATTTAATGTAATCCCAATATGCACTGTTTGCACATTGACAAAGTTAATAATGCTAAAATTTACTTCTAACGTTTTGTAAAATATCTAGGAATTTGTCTGATCGTTTGCTTAATAATATGACGGGAGACTATTATATATGATACTTTCTTTCTAATGAGAATATTATTATTACTACTTTACAGTGATAAATAAATGTATCCAAAATATCTTATTAGTGCCCTAACAAATGCCTCCAGATATTTGGACTTTGTCAACATGCAAATGGAGCATACATGGACCTCGTTAACATTAAAACCTACTTTTTTTTTATTTTTGTCTTTGATGATTAGATATTCAACTAAGGGATTCAAGATATTTCATTTGAAAAAAAAGAATTGAGGTTTTTTCTGACCTCCTGTAGTGAGCAAAATGCAAAATCGATCTGTTTCGGCAGGCACACCCCCTCGTAGTAAGAAAATTGTACCCTAAAAGGTGTCAAACTTTCAACAAAAATCAACCAGAAATTATGTTGAAAAACTTTTCGCTGCTTTACTTGATTTATTTTAGTTAAATTCACTATCCAGTATATTATAGGTCATCTGTATCAATATTTAACTTCTAGAGAAATCTAGAAGCAGTTGAACTGATAAATATATTTTAAAATTATTACAAATATTTAAATATGAACTTATATACTTGTATGAATATACATATTTAATAAAAATATTTAATGTTAAAATGGCAGTTTATTTTTTTACACCTCATACTT
This sequence comes from Dastarcus helophoroides, assembly GCA_028583605.1. Classification (NCBI taxonomy): domain Eukaryota; kingdom Metazoa; phylum Arthropoda; class Insecta; order Coleoptera; family Bothrideridae; genus Dastarcus; species Dastarcus helophoroides. The sequence continues at coordinate 19,870,573 of CM053337.1, read as the reverse complement.
GAAATTGTTTTGAAATTTCCATTCACGTTGGTCACTTTTGTTTAATCTTTAAAAACAGTAGTGCAATCCAACTGAATGGACATTTCAAAACAGTTTAAAATTAATTTTGGATTTAAATTTATAAGTCGGTAATACAGGGTAACTGCAACGTAGCTACAGTCGATAATACAGGTTCCTAATTTTATGGTAATAGTTCCGGTCCCTGCGTGGGATGGCCGTTTTCAAAATAAAAAGCACAGAGTTGACACTCTTAACCTTTCTCTATGGGTTGCCTCATTCGTATATGACCTCTAGGAGTCAATAGCTCAACTATAGCACATTTTATCATTTTTATTAAATAATACCTTTATTACATTTATAAAAGGCAACAATTCGAGAAAACCTCAAATTTGAAAGGCTTACCGGAGAAAAGTTCCAAACATTTTTAATCAACTTTTGAATTATTGAACTGAAAATCGGATATTCGTTTTTCTTTTCTTATAGAGATGGCGCCTTCTGAAAATAGTAAAAATTTTAAAGTTTTTGAGAGCGCTTGTTAATAAATTGAGTTTTTTCGTATTATTTAAAGAACATGTTCAGGTTTTATACTAGTTCTAAAATTCACGGCTTCTTTTTTTTTACGAAATTTAAAATGTTCGACTATTTTTTAACACACAGACCAAAAGGTTTGAACATTTATCAGATTCAGAGTTTGCAAAGCAAATACAGGTTTTGATCTTATATATAGTTGTTTGCTAACATTCGAGTTGAATAGCAAAGTGGTTACTCTCTAGGAAAGCCCCAGAAGACTAGATTTTAATGCACAAACCATGAGATTTGAACATTTATCAGATTCAACGTTTGGAAAGCAAAGACAGATTTTCATCTTATATCTGATCTGTTTGGTGACATTCGAGTTGTATGGTAAAGCGGTTGCTCTCTAGAAAAGCCCCAGAAGACTAGATTCTAGTGCACAAACCATTAGGTTTGAACATTATCAGATTTAGCGTTTGGAAAGTAAAGACAGATTTTGATCTTATATCTCGTCTGTTTGGTGGTGACATTCGAGTTGTATGATAAAGCGGTTGCTCTCTAGGAAAGCCCCACAAGACTAGATTATAACGCACAGACCATTCAGTTTGAATATTTATCAGATTCAGAGTTTGGAAAGCAAAGACAGGTTTTGATCTTAGATCTCGTCAGTTTGGTAGCATTCGAGTTGGATAGCAAAGTGGTTACTCTCTAGGAAAGCCTCAGAAGATTAGATTCTAATGCATAGACCATTAGGTTTGAACATTTATCAGGTTCAGAGATTGGAAAGCAAAGGCAGATTTTGATCCTAGATCTCGTTATTTTGGTAGCGTTCGAGTTGGATAGCAAAGCGATTGCTCTATAGAAAAGTCCTAGAAGACTAGATTCTAATGCATAATAGACCATTAGATTTAAACATTTATCAGATTCAGACATTGCAAAGCAAAGACAGGTTTTCATCTTAGATCTCGTCAATGTGGTAGCACTCGAGTTGGATAGCAAAGTGGTTACTCTCTAGTAAAGCCCCAGAAGACTAGATTCTAATGCACACACCATTAGATTTGAACATTTATCAGATTCAGAGATTGAAAGGCAAAGACGGGTTCTGATCTTAGATCTCGTCAGTTTAATAACATTCGAGTTGAATAGCAAAGTAGTTACTCTCCAGGGAAGCCCCATGCATAGACCATTAGGTTTGAACATTCAACTAATACGTTTGAACATTTATCAGATTCAGAGTTTGGAAACCAAAGGCGATCTTATTAGACCTCTTCAGTTTGGTAACGTTCGAGTTGGATGTATCAAGCTGACGAGATCTAATAAGATCGAAATCGGTTTTTGGTTTCCAATCGCGTTATCTCATAAATGTTCAAACGTATTGGTCTTTGCATTAGAATCGAGTCTTCTGCGTTTGTGGTTTAACTATTGGTAGTTCGGCTACCTATGATCCACTATAGACGCTTAGAGAGCTGCATACTGTAGTTTAGGTTGCATTTTCGACTTTTTTCACAAACTTTCTGCTTTACAAGCAAACTTGAAGAAGCGGTGGCGGACTTAAACTTGGAATATTGATTAGAATTCAGATATTTGTCTCACGATAACAAAATAAACATTCCACTTTTAAACGCGTATGTTTACTTGATGTTGGAATTGTCGTTTCTTAGTAGAAAGTTGTAAACAAATTGATTATGTTTGATTTAAACACAGATTGTGACTAAACTCAAATAATAAATTCTTCCACTTCAATTATTTTAATTTATCCTAATACACATTTTATTTGTTTAACATATGAATTCTACAGATCTAAACACTAATTTTATTTTCGACCACTTCTGAGATTGTTTTAAATGTAAGGCAGCTGGTTTTAATTGATAAATAAGACAATAATTATATAAAAATCTTTGTAATAAGTAATAAATAATAAATAAATAAATTCGTACGGATAAATTACAAGTTTTATTGCGCTCAAACAATGGCAATATCAGAACAAGATCTAAAGGTTTCCTGGGGGCCGCAACCAAGCGCCCCCTGGCCGTTAGCGCAGATACCCCAGTTGTTGCCAGCGGTGTAATGCCAACGTAGAACACATCTTTCACATGTTAAACCGTCGGGCAGCTTCACGACGTTCTGGATTTGGTAATCAATTTTGGAAACGTTGTACTGATCGGAGCCATCTGCCAGTTGCAACGATTGGAAGCATTCCTCGCCAGATTCGGGGGCGTTGACGTCGTTCAGAACACACAAACTAAACATAGATGTCAGATTAGTCTACAATCGTGTTACGTACGATGTAAGTAACATCACAAAGGTCACTAGGTGTGTATTATGGGTTGTATGACAACATTCATCTTTGACTATACCTCGGATTATAGAATAAGGATAATGCACGCCCTGTATTGACCTCTCTCCTCTCTCTCTCTCTCTCTCTCCTCTCTCTCTCTCTCTCTCTCTCTCTCTCTCTCTCTCTCTCTCTCTCTCTCTCTCTCTCTCTCTTCTCTCTCTTCTCTCTCTTCTCTCTCTCTCTCTCTCTCTCTCTCTCTCTCTCTCTCTCTCTCTCTCTCTCTCTCTCTCTCTCTCTCTCTCTCTCTCTCTCTCTCCTCTCTCTCTCCTCTCTCTCTCTCCTCTCTCTCTCTCTCTCTCTCTCTCCTCTCTCTCTCTCTCTCTCTCTTCGTTCCTCATTGGTAGTAGAAATCCATCACTCCTGATATCACGAGAGGGTGCCACCTACTATCTACACCGTTTTCCACGTTCGTGCACTATCCTACTTCTATAATCCGTGGACTATATAATTATCTAAGACATTTATTAAATACAAGCGCCCTCGGCGTGACAGACGCTTAGATAACGAGACCTTTTAGGAATTTCGACATCACGTTTTCATATTTCAAAAATGTTTCAAAATATTGTCATTTTTCATTACTGAAAATTGAAAAATTTCCAAACTAGGGCGCAGAAATGTTAAATACTAATAATAATAAGGCATTTAGGTGTATTAAACTTAGGAAATAATGTCAACGTGTAGGATGTTTCCTTGCAAAACAGACACAGTTTCTAGGTAATCGTTACCTGTATTTGAAATTTCCCAGATGATTTGACGTTAACAATATAGAGATATTCGCGTTGCTTCCAGAGGAGTACGTTTTAGTTACTTTGCCTTTTCCGTAGAAACCAGTGTTTTCGTTCAATTGCGGATGGTCATCATCGTATGGATCACCGCATACTCCACAATTGCCGTTTAGGACCTCCCACTGATGCTAAAACGAAAAGGGTACTGTTAAGGGTTTGTTTTTACTCATGAACTGTTTTCTAACATGAACAACAAAATTAGTTCTTTCTTCAACAATAATTTGATTTATGTGTTGTTGGGTTTTTAATATTTTTTGATTACAGGGGACAAGATTTGTGTATCAATTTTTAAAGATCAACAAGCACCACCAAAGTTATGTGGCTGCCAATTCACGTACTATGCATCCTTCCTCATCAATTAGTTTTCTGTTGATAACCAAAGTTACTTAGGGGTCTGTTGAAGAAGCTTTTGAACGAAACAAACGTGGAAAGAATATTTAATTTATTGTTATTAAGCAACACGACACTGATAGCTTTAGTGACGGGGAATCCCCTCGCCAAATTGCGATTTTGAACGTTCTGCTACGTTATTCATAACAAATGAGAAAGAACATTCAAAGTTCTAAATGCTTCCTTTGACTTCTATTCAGAAACTTGATTGTTTCATGGGACAAAATTTGTGTATCAGTTTTTGGAGATAACCAAGCACCAGTCCGTACCACCAAAATTATGCGGGTACCAATTCATGTGCTAGACATCCTTCCTCATCAATTAGTTTTTCTGTTGATAACTAGCTTTGATTAGTGGTCTGCTGAAGAAGCATTTGAGCGAAACAAACGTGGGAATTATAATTAATTTATTGTTATTAAGCAACACGACACTGATAGCTTTAGTGAAGGGGAATCCCCTCGCCAAGGTTAAAATTGCTGGAAAAAAGGTAAAATTTCAATTTTTAAATCGAAATTTAACGAAATGTTACAAAGGCATAGAAAGAACATCGATTAAAAAAATGTTATTTTTAGAAATTTCAACTTTTTCTCACACTTCAAATTTTTCTTCAAATTTCGACTTTTTTCTCAAATTTCTACCTTTTTCTTAAAATTTCGACTTTTTTCTGGAAATTTCGACTTTTTTCTACAACTTGTTCGAAATGTTACAAAGGCTTAGAAAACATATCGATTAAAAAAATGTTATTTTTAAAAATGTCGAATTGTTTTTCAAATTTCGCTCTTAAGCTCGAAATTTCGACTTTTTTCTCGCAATTCCGACTTTTTTCTCGAAATTTCGTTTTTTTCTCAAATTTCGACTTTTTTCTCGAAACTTTGACCTTTACATCGAAATTTCGATATTTTTCTCGAAATTTCGACTTTAAACTCAAAATTTCGACTTTTCTTTCTCGAAATTTCGACTCTTTACGCAAATTTCTACTTTTTTTCTCGAAATTTAGACTTTTTTCTCGAAATTTCGACTTTTTTTTCGAAACTTTGACCTTTTTCTCGAAATCTCAACTTTTCGACTTTTTTCTCGAAATTTCGACTTTTTTCTCGAAATTTTGACTTTTTCTCGAAATCTCAACTTTTCGACTTTTTCCCGAAATTTCGATATTTTTCTCAAAATTTCGACTTTTTTTCGAAATCTCAACCATTTTCTTAAATTTTGACTTTTTTTCTGGAAATATATCGAAATTTCGACTTTTTTGTCGAAATTTCGACTTTTTTCTCGAAATTTTGACCTTTTTCTCGAAATCTCAACTTTTCGACTTTTTTCTCGAAATTTCGACTTTTTTCTCGAAATTTTGACTTTTTCTCGAAATCTCAACTTTTCGACTTTTTTCTCGAAATTTCGACTTTTTTCTCGAAATTTCGACTTTTTTCTCGAAATTTTGACTTTTTCTCGAAATCTCAACTTTTCGACTTTTTTCTCGAAATTTCGACTTTTTTCTTAAAATTTCGACTTTTTCTCGAAATCTCAACCATTTTCTCGAAATTTTGACTTTTTTCTCGAAATTTTGACTTTTTCTCGAAATCTCAACGTTTTTCTTAAATTTTGACTTTTTTTCTGACTTTTATTTCGAAATTTCAATTTTTTTCTCGAACTTTCGGCGTTCTTCTCAAATTTCGACTTTTTTCTCGAAATTTTAACTTTATTATCGAAATTTCGACATTTTTCTCGAAATTTACACATTTTTCTCGAAATTTCAACTTTAAACTCAAAATTTCGACTTTTTTCTCGAAATTTTGACTTCTTTCGCAAATTTCTACTTTTTTTCTAGTAATTTCGACTTTTTTCTCGAAATTTCTACTTTAAACTCAAAATTTCGACTTTTTTTCTCGAAATTTCGACTTTTTTCGCAAATTTCAACTTTTTTTCTCGAAATTTCGACTTTTTTCGCAAATTTCAACTTTTTTTCTCGAAATTTCGACTTTTTTCTCGAAATTTCGCCATTCTTCTCAAACTTCGACCTTTTTCTCGAAATTGTGACTTCAATATCGAAATTTTTCGCAAATTTCTACTTTTTTTCTCAAAATTTCGACATTTTTTCGACATTTCGACTTTTTTCTCAAAATTTTGACTTTTTTTTCTCAAAATTTTAACTTTTTTCTCGAAATCTCGACTTTTTTCTTAAATTTCAACTTTTTTCTCGAAATCTCGACTTTTTTCTTAAATTTCGACTTTTTTCTGGAAATATTTAGAAATTTCGATTTTTTTTTTCGAAATTTCGACTTTAAACTCAAAATTTCGACTTTTTTTCTCGAAATTTCGACTTTTTTCGCAAATTTCGACTTTTTTTTATCAAAATTTCGACTTTTTTCGCAAATTTCTACTTTGTTTCTCGAAATTTCGATTTTTTTCTCGAAATTTTGACTTTAAACTCAAAAGTTCTACTTTTATTCTCGAAATTTCCACTTTTTTCTCGAAATTTCGACTTTAAACTCAAAATTTCGACTTTTTTTCTCGAAATTTCGACTTAGTTCTTGAAATTTCGACTTTTTTTCTCAAAATCTCGACTTTTTTCTTAAATTTCGACTTTTTTCTCGAAATTTCGACTTTTTTTTCTTTAAATTTCGATTTTTTTTCCGAAATTTCGACTTTTTTCTAGAAATCTAGAATTTTATCTCAAATTTCAACTTTTTTCTCGAAATATTTCGAAATTTAGGCTCTTTTCTCGAAATTTCGACTTAAATCTGAAAAGTTCAACTTTTTTCTCGAAATTTCGTTTTTTTTCTCAATTTTCGACCTTTTTCTCGAAATTTTGATTTTTTCGCAAATTTTCACTTTTTTCTCGAAATTTTGACTTTTTTTCTTCAAATTTCGATTTTTTTTCCCGAAATTTCGACTTTTTTCTAGAAATCTAGAATTTTATCTCAAATTTCAACTTTTTTCTTGAAATATTTCGAAATTTAGAATCTTTTCTCGAAATTTCGACTTAAATCTGGAAAGTTCAACTTTTTTCACGAAATTTCGTTTTTTTCTCAATTTTTGACTTTTTTCTTGAAATTTTGACTTTAATATCGAAATTTTGACATTTTTCTTGAAATTTTGACTCTCAACTCAAAATTTCGACTTTTTTCTCGAAATTTTGACTTTTTTCGCAAATTTTGACCTTTTTCTCAAAATTTCGCCTTTTTTTTCTTCAAATTTCGATTTTTTTTCTGAAATTTCGACTTTTTTCTAGAAATCCAGAATTTTATCTCAAATTTCAACTTTTTTCTCGAAATATTTCGAAATTTACTCTTTTCTCGAAATTTCGACTTAAATCTGGAAAGTAAAACTTTTTTCACGAAATTTCGTTTTTTTTTCTCAATTTTCGACTTTTGTCTCGAAATTTTGCCTTTAATATCGAAATTTCGACATTTTTCTCGAAATTTCGACTTTCCACCCAAAATTTCGACTTTTTTCTTGAAATTTTAACTTATTTTGACAAATTTTAACTTTTTTCTCGAAATTTAGACTTTTTTTCTTCAAATTTCGATTTTTTTTCCAAAGTTTCGACTTTTTTCTAGAAATCTATAATTTTATCTCAAATTTCAACTTTTTTCTCGAAATATTTCGAAATTTAGGCTCTTTTCTCAAAATTTCGACTTTAATCTGGAAAGTTCAACTTTTTTCACGAAATTTCGTTGTTTTTTTCTCAATTTTCGATTTTTTTCTCGAAATTTTGACCTTAATATCAAAATTTCGACATTATTCTAGAAATTTCGACTTTTTTTTAGAAATTTCGACTTTTTTTTTGGAAATTGCGACTTTTTACCTAAATTTAGACGTTTTTTTCGAAATTTCCACCTTATAAGGTCTTATCGACTATTTTTCAAATTTCAAATTTTTTTTTTCGAAATTTCGACTTTTTTCTTAAATTTCGATCTTTTGCTCGAAATTTCGATCTTATTCACGGAATTTCGATATAAAACTTGAAATTTCGACTTTTTTCTCGAAATTTCAACTTTAATTTCGAAATTTCTAAAAAAAAAAGTCCAAAATGTGCTAATTAAAAATAGCGCGATTATTGAACGCATCCTACTACCAACGGTGAAGATTGTTGGGAAAGAGGAGTGGTGGATGCAACTGTCATCTGCCTAATTTAAACATAGAGTATAGAAATTTCGACTTATTTTCGAAATTTCGAGAAAAAATTCAATAACAATCTCGGAATTTTAACAAAAAAGTAAAAATTTCGAGAAAAAAGTCAAAATTTCGAGAAAAAAAGCCAAAAGTTCGAGTGTAAAGTCGAAATTTCGAGTTTAAAGCCGTAATATCGAGTTTAAATCCGAAATTTCGAGTTTAAATCCGAAATTTCGAGCTTTAAATCCGAAATTTCGAGCATAAAGTCGAAATTTTGAGAAAAAAAAGTGGAAATTTCGAAAAAAAATCGAAATTTCGAGAAAAATGTCGAAATCTCTAAAAAGATTTTTTTCTAGACAATGTCCTTTTTACGCCTTTGTAAAATGTCGAAATTTCTAAATATGATTTTGTTTAGTCAATATCTTCCTACGCTTTTGTAAAATGTCGACTTTGAACTCGAAATTTCTATTTTTTTCTTCAAAATTCTACTTTAACCTTGAAATGTCAAGAAAAAACGCGAAATTTTGGGTAATAAAAAACTGAAATTACTGAACGTACACTACTGTGTACATATTAAATTGTAAAGGGGTTGGTGCTTACAATATAATCTTATATTCTAAGGGTTGGTGGGGCTCAACTGTCATCTGCCTAATCTAACTATAGAATAAGGAATTTCAACTTATCTCGAAATTACGGGAACAAAAGTTGAAATTTCGTGATTATAGCCGAACTTTCGACTTTATCTATGAAGTTTCTTCAAAAAAAGTCAAAATTTGGCGAATAAATTAGAAATTTCCACTTTAATCTCGTAATTTCCAGTTTAAACTTTATATATCTAAAAATATTTTTATAAATGAATGCCCGTTTTTCATCTTTGTAAAAAAACAAAAATACCTAAATAAAAAACAAAGCAGAAAATAAATATGTATCGGATCTTTCTAATTAGGAATAAATAATTAAAATATAAATATTAGTGTTTAAAATCCAAGAAAAAACTTTCAAAATTAAACTAGAATGTTTCTACTTATAGATGGCACGGGGCAATTTTTTTACTTGGTTGTAAATTGTGAAGCTGTGCGTAGAATAATATTGGTGAATTACCTAACAAAATTATTGTTATTAAAAAGTAAAACGTAAATTACCGTATTTTTTGGTACGATATTGATACTTGGACCTACATCGTACTTTGTCAGAATTACCGTACCAACAAACTCGAGTTTCGTCTCAAATTTCGAGTTTCAAGTCAAAACAAATTATAAAATCAATTTAGAATCAGGAATTTGGAAAGTACGAAGGGCGTAGAGAGGACTTCATTAAAAAAAATTGGAAATTCCGAGTTAAAAGTCGAAATTTTCACTTTAATCTCGAAATTTCGAGTTTTTTCTCTGAAATTCGACTTAAATCTCGAAATTTAAACTATTTCTAGTAATTTCTACTTTAATCTCGAAATTTTGTTGTAAGCAACAAACGTTGCTCTAACTCCAAGCTATCTCTCTGAAGATGGTAGCTTGGCAATCGAAACGCCTTAGAGCAACCTTTGTTGCGTTGTTTAATCTTTCTTGGTTTCAGGAAACAAGATTTGTATTTGAACTATGTAAGTTCTTAGCGACGGCATTAAAATATGGCACCCGTTAAAGATTTCCTACTTATTATCAGATCCATAGAGTAAATATAAAAATTCTTTGGAGGTTTCTCACCTTGTATCCACCACAGAAGTTCTGGTTGTCGTTATAGTTCTTCGGGGCGCTGGCGTCGAACCTCCACAGGGAGCTTCTATTCGGAGGATCCAGCATCATACCGTGGCCGTGCACGTTGCCCAATAGGGCGCCAAATACGAAAATCAAACTTGTCGCAGCTAACATGATGTAATTTCGAATGCGAAAAAAACATCTTCAAAATCTGCTTTTATAATAATCTCCTGAACTATCGAAGATAAGATTTGGTCGGTGGCTGTGACTAATAAAAAAATTTTCTAATGTCATTTTGTTTGGATTTGAATACAATTTGGCGGCGCGCGATATTTTGATAAGATTCCTTTGTGAGCGGTGTGACTTGGTTGAAAACAACACGTTTCTTTCGGCTGGCTATCAATGAATTTTGATAGTTCGTACCGTTGTACAACATGTTATTTCGAAAGCGATCTCATGTTTTGATGTTGTCGATCAAAATTCGATAGCTCCTGTTACTTTGAACCATCACCGCGAGTAAATCAAGGACGAATCCTTTTCCTGATCCATCGTCTTATGACAAACTCACTTTTTTTAAAAGCGATTTTGATTTTTTCTACAATTTTCTTTATACCATATAAATTAAGTTTTTTAAACTTCAGTTTACTCACGACTTTATATTAAAAATTTTAACTGAACAGTAGAAAATTTGTCATCTTTGAATGAGAAATCGCTAGAAATCTCGACAATTAGCACCAACATTTTCGTTAGCTTCAGCGTCTTTTTTAAATAAATGTTCCTAGTAAAACGAGTAATAAAGTAACATTTGTAAATAATTTGTTAATTTCAGGCAGCCAAAAAATGCAGTAATCCTAAATCAAAAGGAGATTACATTAGCTGAAGTTACCAAAACAACGTTTTTAAAAAAAAATCGTCAAATCTGTTTAAAATCTAGTCGAAGTGGCAAAAAATTCCTTGAAATTTTATCAACTAATTAACACTATATTTACGTGGATTATCAAGAATTATTGAAATAACTCTTAGCAGAAAAATCATCACAAGTGTTCTTTTTATAGCGACAGTAATCCAGAATATCGTCTGATAAAAATAGTGGTCCTCGTTCAAGGATTTTTTTGTTATAACAAAGAAACAACTAAAAAATTAATCAGAGTACAAAACACTTCAGCACAATTATCAGATTTAGTTATAAATTAACTCGAACAAGATAAAATTATATAAATTAGCACCGTACCCACGTTAATTAGTCTAAACTCGACAACATGGGTATCCAAATGAAATTCGTCCTCCTAATTGTGAGCGCAGCCTTCCTCCGGGAAACCTACGGAGGTGGTTACGTGTTAGAACCTCCGAACAGAAGCTCCCTCTGGAGGGTGGATCATTCGGCGCCGCCGAATTACAACGACAACCAAATCAATTGCGGGGGAATCCCGGTAAGCAAATCGATATTATCCTTAGAACCGAAGAGTGTTCTGTGCTTAGAAATGACTACAAAGTCGATATTATTCTTAGAACCGAAGGGTGTTCTGTGCTTAGAACTGGCTACAAAGTCGATAGTTTTAGGTGCAATGGGGGAAGCTCGATGGTAAGTGTGGTTTGTGTGGGGATGTTTACACCGACCCACAGCCCAGAGATAACGAAAATACCGGAACTTATGGGCAAGGGAAGGTAGTTCGCAACTACACCTCGGGGAGCATCATTGACATCCACGTCAGGCTAACTGCGAACCACGTGGGGAACTTCCAATACAGGTAATGGTTCCTTACTGTAAAAACAGCATTGTTTTTGTGATGGACTTGCATCTAATTACGTTTAATAAAAAATTCGAGGATTAGTAGTTCAAAGACACATTTGAAGTCGAGAATTAGTTTTTTTTTTCAATGAAGTCAAACTTTTGACTTTTGTCTAAAAATGTCTGGTTTAAAATCAATTTTATTTATCTATTAATGAAAATACAGACATTTTTCTCGAGTTCTAATGCACAGACTAATAGGTGTGAACATTTATTAGATTCGAAGTTTGGAAACCAAAGACCGGTTTCGATCTTGTTAGATCTCGTCAGTTTGGTATATCCAACTCGAATGCTAACACTAACAAATGTTCCGACAAGTAAGTACTAAAGAATTCACGGACGTCAAGCGTCCTCTTAGTACTACCACCTATTGGTCTATAGAGAAACTATGACCATCGTAACAATGTCGTATGCAAGTAGAATGCTACCTAGACTACAAATTCATGCAGCCCTCTAGGCATGTATAGTGAATCATAGGTAGCTGAACTACCAACAGTTGAAACACTGCCACCTAGCGAAACGGTTGCTCTCTAGAAAATATTGGATTTTAAATTCAAAGTTTCGACTTTTTTTGAAGATACCAAGTTTACACATTGAAGTTCAATCTACCCTTCATAAAATTATTAACTTTGCTTTCGAAGTTGTGGCTCTAATTTTTCAATATTAAGCTTTATCTTTGAATTTTGAAAAAAGTTTCGGGTGTCCAGTAAATTAACAATCGAAATTCTGGCTTTAATTTTTCAATATTATGCTTTGTCTTGGAATTTTGAAAAAAGTTTCGAATTAAATGAACAATCGAAATCCTGGTTTTAACTATTTCTGTATTAAGCTTTGTCTTGGAATTTTGAAAAAAAGTTTCGAGTGTCAATTAAATGAACTGTCAATCTGGAAACTGGTAACACTTAAAGGATGTTGCAGCATCTGCGAATTAAAGGACCCGAATGCGCCCGAAAGTGGGGAGGATTGTTTTAAGCCGATCACTTTGGGCGATGGCAGCAAACAATACAATGTGACTCAAGACGAGAAGGAAATCGATCACACTGTAAAGTTGCCCGATGGTTTAACTTGCGATCGATGCGTCCTACGTTGGGAATATACGGCCGGTAAGAAATTTCCACGGTTTTTCCTATTTAAAGTTTGTTTTGATCGATCCCATTTTCGATAAAACTGTTAAATAACATCGATTATCTTCTAATCTTTGTCGGCGCTATCTATCATATCTCTCGACACGCTAAAGTGTTACAACTCAATTATCTTTGATAAGTCATCGTTACGTATTTTTATTTTAGGCAACCAGTGGGGGGACTGTGGAAACGGCACGTTCGCTAAAGGCTGCGGACCCCAGGAGCACATACGTAATTGTGTCGATATAGCTATTCAATAAAAACCTGACACTAACGTGCACTTGAATTTTATTACCTGGTTTCTCAAAAATAAATACTCGAGCGGCTAACTCTAAGATATATCACTTACGTCAATTAAACATTCTTATAATGAAACAGTCGGACGTGCTAAAAGTTGAAATAAGCAACAACCATAGACCAGTTACGGCTTTGACCTCATCAATGTATGGTATGATCGCTGTAAATGCTTACAACTTATGGGCATTATCCAGCCTCATAGCTACACACGGGATTTAATACCATTGATTTGTAACTAACTGTCGAGCGTACTAGTATCTAGAGCTTATACAAGGATAATGTTTTACTTATGTGTCCTGCTTGAAGCAAGCCAGGTTTTTTGTTTACATTTTGTGGGGCCCTGTCACCTAGATTCGATTGGAAAGAATTTTAAACCTTCAAATTTTTCACCTTTCCCACGCTGCTTCGAAATAACCCTCTAAATCTGAAACTACGTGATAATTTCAATGAACGTTGGAATTTTATTTACGTAAGCACTCGAAAAACTATACGGTTAAGTATTGGGGTCAGAGAAAATACAAAAAAACAGAACATTTATTGAAGAGGATTAAGATTATTAAAAATGATTATTGGTTCGTCCCACTTACAATTAGAAGATTATTTTTTATTTATTTTCAATTATTTTAATCGGGATATAATCACATTCAATTGATTGATTAGGAAGCTGATCGTTTTTTCCGTAAAATTTAAATACAAACGCATTCAATTAAAAATAACCTTGGATCAATTTTGTGTCATTGTCCCACAAAATTTAATATCTAAAATGCTCTATTTTTTTAATCTGTTTGCACTTCTTTGTTCCTTTTGCGTTTTACCTACGTCTTTTCTTAGTTTTTTTGTAGATTTTCATAGCACTTTTGTAATTTTTCATAGTTTTTTGAACGAATTAAAAAAAGAACGCCACCATTTAGAACACTGTAGCTTTTATAAAAAATTATAGAAAATACGTTTAATAGCATTATTAATTTTTGAAATATAATAATTGTTATATTCTATGATTTAAAATGACTCTTACTTGGGAAATAAAAAAGCATACAGGGAGTAGTTATTTTGTTTTTTGCATTAGAAGCGAAAATAAAAAGAATTTACTTTTCTCTTCAAGTCTTCTTTCTTTAAATAAAATGTAAATTTTTCTGTAAACAAAACATGTCCTTTCAAAACAATAATCAAACAAAAGCAGTTGCTTTAGCCACTTAAAGAAATAACTGCAATGCAACAGAGTGCTATTTTCAGAACAATTTTACTTTTAAATGAAATTTGTAATTAATTTTCAAGTCAAATTGTAAGGCATTAACGTAATATTACTGAAATCGATAATACAAATGCCTATTTTTTGGGAATAGTTCGAGAACCTAAGAAGAGAGGACGGTGTCAAAATAAAATTCACAAAGTTGACCTTATCTTTATGGTTACATGATTTATAGTTTATGGTACATCACATAAAAATGTTATAGAGGTTATTTCAGATTTCTGGATATAAGTTTGGAATGAAAAGTAGTCTAGTTCACATTCTAAAGGGTGTATGTACCAATTTTTGTCAAAATCGCTTAATTAAGCCATGAAAAGCGAACAAACACGTTCACATTTATATATTAGTAAGGACTCCTTATCCTTACTATTATTTAAATGAAAATGTAAATAGGATTACAATTGTAGATATAACAGTGGCGTGTTCCTCAAAGAAACTAGGGAAACTGTAAAAAAGAAAACAAATTATGTAAACTTTAGTTTTTTCTCAAAAATTTTTTTTCCACACTTCCTAGGTTAAACTAAAAATGTTCCTGACACCTTGACTTTAATTTTAAAATTTCGACTATAAAAAATTCAATTTTTCTTGAAATGTTGAGATTAGTAGCCAACCTATTCAATTTTATCTTCCTAGAATCTCCCAAATTTTTCTCAAAGCTTCAATCTTAATCTAAAAATTTTTATCTTTTTGACGAGAATTCCGTGTTTAAATTACAAATTTCAATGTTTCCATCTTAATACTCGCTTGGTTATGATTCCATTTGCTAAAAGTTCGGCATTAAATTTCAATCGATGACTTTTATTAACAAACTTTCGGCTGAAATCTTGTAATATCGAATGTGTTCCAGAAATCTAGAGTTTTAAATCCAAATTTGGAGTTCTAAATTCAAATTTGAGGTTTTAAATTCAAAATTTCAAGAAAAAAACCAGAGTATATATTAAAGCCAATATTTTGAAATTCAGATCGAAATTTTGAGGTAAAATCGAACTTTAAAATCCGAAAATGTAAATGTTTACTTTATGACATTAATGATCAGGTTTTTTCCTAAAATTACGACATTAATCTCGAAATTGTGAAATGTTTTTAGTTTAGAAGTATATGTATCGTTTTTATCTAAAATTTATAGTGTATTTCTCCTTTTCGCCACATAATTTTATTTTAATTTAAAAAGATTGATTTTTACTCGCAACCTGTGAAACGAAAATATCTTTAGAAAAAAATATTTAGAAAAAGTTTTTCCGCGCAACAGCTGACAACTAACGAATCATTAAGGATCCAAAACTGAAATTTCATTACTTCATTAATTAGTTAATTTGTTTATTTATTTCATTTACTGTCCAGACAGATAAGTTTTCAGGACGTAGTATCAGTGTTTGCAAACCAAATTGGGCTATGGCTATCCCCTTACGAGATACATGCATGCAAAATTTTGAAATTTTGAAATTTCTTCTAAAATATGCATAAATGTCCATATTTCGAAATTGAGTTTATAGTATTTTCATAGAGTTTTCTGGGCGTAGAATAGACATCTGAAAACCAAATTGGGCTACGACTATCCGTTTACGATACACAAGCCTCTAAAATTTCTTTTCATTACGTAGAATAAGAATCTGAAAACCAAATTGGGTTATAACTATCCGTTTATGAGATACAAGCCTGTAAAGTTTCGAAATTTTCCCCAAATTTCCTAGAGCCGAAATTCAAAAGTCATTATTTAGGATCTGAAAGTACTCTATCACACAGACAGATATTGACCCGGAGATTCCGAATCTAAAAACGTAGATTCCAAATCCAAAAACCAAATTGAACTACGACTTTTGGTTTGGAAGATATGAGAGTTCAGAGGTCAGTATAATGACAAAAAAAGCGAACTACTAGAAATAAAACTCCAAAATTTAGAACAAAGCTGATTTTGATGTAACAATTAACAAAACAATGCGAATAATTAATAATAATCATAGAGAAAGGTTAAGAGTGTCAACTCTGTGCTTTTTATTTTGAAAACGGCCATCCCACGCAGGGACCGGAACTATTACAATAAAATTAGGAACCTGTATTATCGACTGTAGCCACGTTGCAGTTACCCTGTATTACCGACTTATAAATTTAAATCCAAAATTAATTTTAAACTGTTTTGAAATGTCCATTCAGTTGGATTGCACTACTGTTTTTAAAGATTAAACAAAAGTGACCAACGTGAATGGAAATTTCAAAACAATTTCAAGTATGAGGTGTAAAAAAATAAACTGCCATTTTAACATTAAATATTTTTATTAAATATGTATATTCATACAAGTATATAAGTTCATATTTAAATATTTGTAATAATTTTAAAATATATTTATCAGTTCAACTGCTTCTAGATTTCTCTAGAAGTTAAATATTGATACAGATGACCTATAATATACTGGATAGTGAATTTAACTAAAATAAATCAAGTAAAGCAGCGAAAAGTTTTTCAACATAATTTCTGGTTGATTTTTGTTGAAAGTTTGACACCTTTTAGGGTACAATTTTCTTACTACTGAGGGGGTGTGCCTGCCGAAACAGATCGATTTTGCATTTTGCTCACTACAGGAGGTCAGAAAAAACCTCAATTCTTTTTTTTCAAATGAAATATCTTGAATCCCTTAGTTGAATATCTAATCATCAAAGACAAAAATAAAAAAAAAGTAGGTTTTAATGTTAACGAGGTCCATGTATGCTCCATTTGCATGTTGACAAAGTCCATAAATTACATTTAATCTGGAGGCATTTGTTAGGGCACTAATAAGATATTTTGGATACATTTATTTATCACTGTAAAGTAGTAATAATAATATTCTCATTAGAAAGAAAGTATCATATATAATAGTCTCCGTCATATTATTAAGCAAACGATCAGACAAATTCCTAGATATTTTACAAAACGTTAGAAGTAAATTTTAGCATTATTAACTTTGTCAATGTGCAAACAGTGCATATTGGGATTACATTAAATTTGTTTTTTAAAATGTTACCTTTTTCTTATTTTGCTTTTGGTAATCACAAAACTGTTTATTATTATAGTCGCCATTTCTATAAACATTCCGGCAGCTTGGGATTCAGCAGTTTTTTCCCGAAGTCGGGGATGTCATTCCGATTAATACTTCATTTCTACAAATAAATAACATTTTCTACTTACCAGTAATCCTCGTAGAGATCACTTACCTTATTTTCAACACTATTTAAAATTTTGCTCGAAGATGACTGATGTTTTCGTCCTCCGTTTCATCCAAATCCAACGATAGTTAAATTTGTTTACGTTCTCAGGCGCCACCGCACACAAATTTAGGAACTATACACATATATTTAATTTACATATATATGTATAAATGGGCGATAGTTCCGGTTACTGCGAGGGAGGGCGCTACAAACAGTATATTTGAATTTCGTGCCAAAGTAGAACCCCCGTGAGGCAACCTTTTTAATACGTTTTGTGTATATTTGGTCCTCTAATTATTTTTACCTGTTTATCCGGTAAGCTTTTCAATTTTAAGGTTTTCTCGAAATGTTTCCTTCTATAAATGTAATAAAGGTAATAGTTAATAAAAATAATAAAATGTTCTATAGTTAAGCTATTGACTCCTAGAGGTCATCTGCGAATAAGGCAACTTTTTTAATACGTTTCGTGTATATCTGGTCCTCTTATTACTTTTACCTGTTTATTTATCCGGTAAGCCTTTCAATTTTAAGGTTTTCTCGAATTGTTGCCTTTCATAAATGTAATAAAGGTATTAATTAATATAAAATGTTCTATAGTTGAGCTATTG
This sequence comes from Dastarcus helophoroides, assembly GCA_028583605.1. Taxonomy (NCBI): domain Eukaryota; kingdom Metazoa; phylum Arthropoda; class Insecta; order Coleoptera; family Bothrideridae; genus Dastarcus; species Dastarcus helophoroides. The sequence goes on along the minus strand of CM053337.1, from coordinate 19,852,499 downwards.
ACTCCTAGAGGTCACCTGCAAATGACGCAACCTTCTTAATACGTTGCGTGTATATCTGGTCCTCTAATTATTTTCGTCTGTTTATTCATTAATAGTGAACTTTAATAAAGTTTAATCAATAGTAGTCTCACAATGAGCCTTATTTATTTCCTTTGGTGATTTCCTCATTCTCAACGGTCGTATTTTTGATCCCTCGTAATCTGAAATAAATATAAATAAAAATTTACACACGAACTCTGTGATCGTGTCAATCAACCAAAATTTTGAAACAGACAAAATAAAAAGGAATGTTCCATGGCAGCGAAGAAACAGGTTAGTTAAAAGATAATTGGTGTATTTATTTATTAATTATCCAATACGACGCTGTATATATTAAAAATATTAAACGTATTCTGTGCCGTTAGTAACTTAACAATTTAACAATATAGTTTCTGGAAGCAGCGTTGCCATACGTATCGTAATTACCGATATATACGGCAATTCTGACAAAACTACGATGAAAAGTCCAAATACCAATAACGTACCAAAATATACGGTAATTTAAGTTTTACTATTTAATAAAAATCAGTTTGTTAAACAATTCACTAATATTATTTTACGCACAGTTCCACAATTTACTAAAGCACTGAACTAAACACTGTGGCTTGTGATTAAGTCTAAAGAAGGTTTCACCCCTTTACCACATCGGTAATTGAATCTCAATGCAGATGACGTCGATGCATCTTTTGCTAATATTTTTAGATTAGTACGCATGAAAATGCCAGTTCTGCTGGCGAAATACGTATCGCCTAATTATTTATTTAATTGCCGATGTAGTAAAGGGGTGAAACCTTCTTTGGATTTAACCACAATTTACAACAAAGTAAAATATCTGCGCCAGTGCCATCTGATGATTAGTAGAAACATTTGTGGGAGTTAAAACGGGGCCGCAGGCGTTGGACATTTTGTCAAAGAAAGGATTGCAAATTTAAAAATAATGAAATATTTCTAAATTGTAATTATTTTTAGTTTATATATTAGAGGTGTGGCATGAGAATTTTTTCAAAAATTATGGTTATCTGGAAGGTAAGGTTGCGTTAGGCAGTGCTTTTAAAATGGGATTGAAAATCTTCCACTGTTCGCAACGCAATCTATTAATTCGCAAGCCATGCATCACAGAATTCTATTTAATCGTAGATCAAATATTGCGAAACGAGTAGTTACAACGTACACCTAATAGATATATGTTTTGTGCCTAATAGATTGCAATAGTTTAAAGTTCAACGGTGGAAGCTTCTTACTGACTAAAAGATGAATAAAGGATGTTCTAGACACGCTTTCCTAGGAAAAGCCCAAGAAAAGTTTAACATGACACTGATGTGACCGACTGGATACATTATACCTACAACTACTGCCATTCACTGCTTCAGTAGGTAGAATTTAAACTCTCATTTTACAGTTTTTGCACAATACTTACTGGTGATACACAATAGAGGCCGCTGATATTAGTGGGTGGAAATCAGTCCCATTTTCATTTGACAAATTACGTTACCTATGCATCTCCTTTTTATAGAATTCCTTATCAAAAATATTTGTCATTTGTGAACTTAACCAAACTTATTTATTGTATGACTGATCCTGCATTATATCTATATCACTAATTGTACAGTCACAAACAGTGTTGCCAATGGTTCAATGCCAACCGGATCTCTAAAATTCCGCTACCTGCCGCTACCCAACACAGAAATGACAGAGAATTCTACAAAAAACTTGACTTTGAAGAATAAATATATTCTTTTTACCTTCGGAGAGTAATTAAAGCCAAAGATATAAAAAAGCTTTCGTTTACCTTTAAAACAAATATTACTAACTAAGACTAAAAAAGAACTAGCACCCTAGCTGAGAGCTATTTTAAATGGCTTCAAAGTCGTCAAGTAACATAGTATCTTCGGGGAAATACATATTTTTCCATGGAAAAAATAAAAATCAAATTTTCTAAAGATTTCTGCAATGATTGTGATTGACTTTCTACACGTAAAATTGTTGTTAATTGCTCTCTGTCAGATGGCACCATTGGATGAATCGTTATGTAAGTATTTCAAATAGTTTATTTACCCTTGACTCGTTTTTAAAAAATAAAATGTTAACGTTTGGGTGACCTCAAAATTCCGCTACTTTATCGTCGCCGCCGCTAAACGCTTCAAAAGTCGCTACCAATAGCGGAATTTTGCTACCACTGGCAACACTGCATATACAGTAAAATTACTAGTTAAAGTGCCAACCGTCCTTTTTGCTTCTATATTGGTAATTATACACTTGTAGGTTTAAATTTTGAATAGCCCGCCAATTGTTCATATTTGAAGTTGGCAGTACGTCAACGTCAATTCAGGGTGACGCGAAGCATAGATGGCTCGACCGCGTCCTGGCGGGAAAAGAAGAGTAGTTGTCCTTGGAGATTAGATCTATATCATGGGGGTGAAATTTAATACATGACCTTGGCAACACGTCAACTTCAACTAGTAGTTCACCTCCGCCCCGTTGGTGACGCTGCAAAGCAATTAAAAAGAAAGAGTATTATACAATTTGTATTCATAATCAAGTTAGACAGAAGATATTTTTGATGCGCTTATTGAAGCAGATAATTACAAAGTGATGGGCATGTCTGTGATAAATGATAATGCAAATAATGTCAACTTCGTTAATTTCTGTTATTTTAGGGTTTCGTTTACTAGGTTTTATTTTTTATTTACTTATCGCGGTTTTATGCTGTTGCATATTGTCGTAAGTGGTTATTTATATCACCTTCTGTTACTTTCATAGTGAATTAATAAAGCAGCCACAAACTATGCTTTATTATACTTTAATGGGTTATGTTATTTTTTAGACTTATTAGCTTTTTATGTTTAAAACGAGTCCATTTTATGGGTAGGAAGTTCGACTCTAATGAAGATATGTTACAGGTACGTTTACTTTACCGTAATCACAACTTCTCCAATTTTTTATTTTGTTTTAGGTGGCAATAGGTTTGTGTAGCATACATCGATGGGTGATTGCTTTTTCTTATAGCGTTAAGTTTACATTTGCCAATTGGAAATCTGATTTTATAGATCACTTGGTTATTTTCAATTTTATCCAACTTAATAACAGTTTCATCTACTATCGGTAAGATAAATCATTCATGCAAATACCTTTCCTCTAAGAATGCATGTTATACTTATATCATTAGTGATGATTATAAAAAAAAACTTTTCATGGTCAAGGTACTGTTTCGGGTCTTCTGGTTTTTCCTACTTTTCTTGTGAAAATTATAGTAGCTGTGATGACCATTTTGATGAATCAGATTATTTAAATAGTTGTCAGAAAATTTTAAAGCCTCTCGTATGCCTAAACAAGCAAATCAAAATGACTTAAATGTGCTTTCAACTTCGAGTTTATCGAGTCTATCTAAAATGAAGCTGTTATTAGTCTAAATGGAAGCAACGTTGCAAGGAATATAGTATTAGATCATAATTACTTACAAAAAGGCACAAACTGCTCAAAAATGTCTCATATTAATCAATTTTCTTTTCTCTCGAAAAGTCAAACAGGAATGTTGTTACCAAATTGGTAAATCTGAGGCAGAATTTGACTGTAGAAGAATCAAAAATGTACCAAATTCATCGCAATGTTACTTCTAAAGTTTCAAAACAGATTTAAAATAAAAAATACAAGGGCTAATCTTTCTGCAATGAAAAATGTATGTAACAATGTACACTTTTGGTGATTTTTTATCTTCTTATTATTTATGACAACATTGTTTTCAAATATTTTGTTATGTAAATTTATTGTAAAGTTTAACCACATATTATCATTTAAAATGTAATATTGCTTGGTTTGGAAAATAAATGAATAATTCAGAAATCGAATTTTATTTCGACAATCTATTAATAATAGTGAATGTCTGGGCAAATATAAATTGAGAAAGTCCTTCATCAAGTAAAGGAAGAAGAAGACGTATGTGCATATATTTACATACATATACATACTACCCGTTCCTGTCAACGTGTTGTGGTATAATTCTATGTACCCTGTCTTCTTAATATATATGTTTTGTGATCTATATTGTTCGGGCTGGCTGAGTTAGTCGCCAGTCCCACATTTTTGTATTTTCTTACATTAAAAAGTAATAAAGTTGTTGTCAAACTCTTGATGTTACGTTCGCTACGACCTACCCCGTTTAAGCTTCCACACACTGTACCATATCAAGAATTGACACAGTGGGGGTAACAACTGTCCAACCTCTGCGTGGCAGGTCGCAATAATTTCAGCACAAAGATTTTATAAGAAACTTTATTAATTTTAACGTACAAACAATAACAAAACGCGGGACCGGCGACTAACTTCAATCAACCCGAACAATCATACATTTCTAACTGTCTTTTTAGTAATCTGTAATTCCGCTAGGGCGCGGTTGAGCCATAGATACTCCGCGCAGCCCCAATTGACGTTGACATCGCATTGCCAACTTCAAATAATAAATAAATAGCGGGCGATTCAAAATTGAAACCTACACATTGTAGTTTGACTGCAAGTTTTTTCTTCGATTTTAAACATTATTATTTATATTTAAATTAATTATTTATAATTATAAAGATCCAAGACTTACTTATATTTATTGTTTGCTTTGTTTTTTGCTTTTTTTGGAGTAGAAAAAACATTGATTTATAAAAATTTTTCTTTAGAAATTTCAAGTTTAAAGTCGAAATTTTGCTTTTTTTGGAAATTACGAAATCAAACCGGAAATCTCTACTGTAATCTTGAAATTTCGGTTTTTTTGCGAAATTTCAAGATTAAAGTAGAGATTTCCGGTTTAATTTCGTAATTTCCAAAAAAAGCAAAATTTCGACTTTAAACTTGAAATTTCTAAAGAAAAATTTTTATAAATCAATGTTTGAAATTTCGGTTTTTTTGCGAAATTTCGACTTTATCTCGAGATTTCGACGATTTCGACTTTTTTCTCAAAACTTCGACGTTAATATTGAAATGTCGACTTTTTCTCGAAAATTCGAAGTTGATCTCGAAATTTTGGATTTAATCTCGAAATTTTGGATTTAATCTCAAAATTTTGATTTTTTTTTACAAAATTTCAACTTTTTTCACGAAATTTCGACTTTAACCTCGAAATTTCAACTGTTTCATCGAAATTTCGAGATTTCCTTCAAAATTTCGAGGTGAAAATCGAAATTTTTATATTCTATGGTTAGATTAGACAGATGACAGTTGTGCCACACCAAATCCCTTACCATTCAATATTGACAATTGACTGTAGGGTGCGTTCAGTAATTTTAATTTTTGATAACCAAAATTTCGACGTTTTTCTTGGAATTGCAAGATAAAGTCGAATTTTTGAGAAAAACGTTCGAAATTTCGAGTTCGAAGTCGACATTTTGACTTTAATCTTGAAATTTCGACTTGGAATTTAAACTCCTTTCTCGAAATTTCGACTTTTTTCTTGAAATTCCGAGATTAAATTCGAAATTTGGTCTTTGATCTTGAAATTTTGACTTTTTTCTAGAATTTTCGACTTTTTTCTACTAATTTCGAGCTAACAGTAAAAATTCCAAGATTAAAGCCAAAATCTGAGAAAAAAGTCAAAACTTCGAGTTTAAAGTCGACGTTTTGACTTTTAAAGGCGTAGAAAGCACATGTTTAAAAAAAAATTATTTTGCAATTTCGAATTTTTTTTCGAAATTTCCACTTTTTTCTCGAAAATTCAACTTCAGTTTTGGAATTTCGACTTTAATCTTGGAATTTTGATTTTAATCTTCAAATTTATAGAGAAAAGTCAAAGTTTCGAGATTGAAGTCAAAATGTCAAGATTAAATCGAAATGTCAAAATTGAAGTCGAAATGTCGAGAAAAAAAGGTCAAAATTTCAAGATCAAAGTCGAAATTTCGATTTTCATCTAGAAATTTCTCGAAAAAGTAGAAATTTGGAGAAAAAAAGTCTATTTCTAAAAATAAAATTATTTTTAATTGATGTCCTTTCTACGTCTTCGTGAAGAAAAAGTCAATATTTTGTGGTATTTAAATTTGAATTTGGCGCACTGTCAGCGTCACATCTGACGTGAAGCAGATCCCTGCTCTGCCATTCGGACATCAGTAGTAGTAATGATGTTTTAAGTTTCTGTGGTTGCAACAAGATTTTTTCTGTAGTTATAAAAAAGTTTATGAGAAATAAAGAGTTAAACTGAATGAAATAATAATATCTGAGGCCCCCGATTCCTACAATTTTGTGATTAAAATGGACATTTCGATTTAAAACTCTAAATTTCTAAACGGTTTGTTTTCAAATCGATGTCCTTTCTACGACTTTGGATTTTTTACCTAAATAAAGTAAATATTTTTGTTTATAAGTTTGTAGTGAATGTATTAATACGTGTGTCACGTGTTCAATCACTAAATAAAAGTTTTAGGCGGCTAATAGGTAATAAAATAACGCACGGTAATATTTGTGGTATATATAACCGTGTATGTACGGAAGTTACCTTTAAATATGTCCAAAGAAGGTTTTACCCCAATTTGAATCTCAATGCAGATGAAGTCGGTGTTTCCTTTGCTAATCAATTAAGATAGGTGCTCTTGAAAATGCCAGTTCTGCTGGCGAAATACTTATTCCGTAATTGTTTGTTTAATTGCCGATGTGGAAAAGAAGTAAAAACCTCTATGGATTTAATTATATGTCGCAGTGTCTAGTTCAGTGCTCTAGTTTAAATATGTGGCAACACCGTCCAACACCAACAGCTGACTTAACCTCAATAAACAAAATACCTTTTCATATTTATTCGTTGTATTTTCTAGTGTTTATTTGTTTGATGTAGTGCTTACAACTAAATTACATCTGCTATGTGAAACTGTTCTACTTAGAACAAGTTAAATCGACAAAAATGATGTTTGAAGGTACGTGTACTAAAAACGTAGATATTTTCATAAAAGCATTCATTCAGCGAACATGTTTTTACTACATATTTACTTCTTATTGGACTACCCGTAATACTTATTAACAGAGACTATACTGTGCTTATTAGATAATGGTTTATACTTGAAATTCGCCTCTCATTTACAATCAAAAACGTTGAATGTAATTACCTCCATTTATTTGAATTTAAAAATATTTCAAATGTGTCACAGACAAAGTAGCCAGTAGTTCAAATGTGTAAAAGTAGAGTAGGCGCCTACCAAATACTATAAATGCAGTGGCGGGTATGATGCTGGGGCGGCTCGAACGTAAAAACGGTCTATTGAGAAGGGCCCATGAATGTCGTAAAGCTATGACATTTTTGAAATCTAAACACAGATGGCCCTTAACCGAGGAAAACAAAGAGCGAAAGTTGACACAATAAAAAACCATCGAACATTCCTTAAATTTCTACGAAGGCGTAGGAAGGAACTCGACAAATATTTTTTTTTTAAGTTTAAGATTAAATTCGACTTTCATCTTGAAATTTCGACTTTTTTGTTGAAATTCTGAGGCTTAGGTTGAAATTGCGGTTTTTTCCCGAAATTTCGATTTAAAAGTGGAAATCCTGTATAATCTCGAATACTCGAAATGTCGAGTTTAACCTCAAATTTCGAGTTTAATCCCAAATTTCGAATTTCAAGTCGAAACAAATTATAAAATAAATTTAGTGTCAGGAATTTGGAAAGTACGAAGAGGGAATAGGAATTTTGAGTTTAATCTCGAAATTTCGGTTTTTTTTTTAGAAATTCGACTTTAATCTCGAAATTTAGATTTTTTTTTAGGAGTTTCGACTTTAATCTCGAAATTTCAATTTAAACTTGAAATTTCGACTTTTTTTTCGAAATTTCGGCTTTTTTCCGAAATTTTGGCTTTTTTTCGAAATTTTAATTTTTTTTTTCGAAATTTTGACTTAACAGTGAATATACTGACTTAACCTCAAAATCTCGAGTTTCATCTCATATTTCGAGTTTTAAGTCGAAACAAATTATAAAATCAATTTAGTATCAGAAATTTGGAAAGTACGAAGGGCGTAGAAAAGACTTCATTAAAAAAAATGGGAATTTCGAGTTAAAAGTCGAAATTTTGACTTTAATCTCGAAATTTCGAGTTTTTTCTCTGAAATTCAATTTTAATCTCGAAATTTAGACTTTTTCTAGTAATTTCGACTTTAAACTCGAAACTCGGACTTTTTTCTCGGAAATTCGACACTTTCCTTGAAATTTCGAGATTAAAGTTGAAATTTCCAATTTAAAGTCAAAATATCGATTTCAATTTCGAAATTTCTATATTCTATGGTTCAGTTAGGTAGATGACAGTTGCGTGCCACTACACCCCTTTTCCAACTGACAGTTGGCAAAAGGGTGCGTTCAGTAATTTCTATTTTTAATCACCAAAATATTGACCTTTTTCTCGAAATTTGGAGATTAAAGTCGAAACAAATTATAAAATCAATTTAGTATCAGGAATTTGAAAAGTACGAAGGGCGTAGTAGAAAGGACTTCATTAAAAAAAATGGAAATTTCGAGTTAAAAGTCGAAATTTTGACTTTAATTTCGAAATTTCGAGTTTTTTCTCTGAAATTCCACTTTAATCTCGAAATTTAGACTTTTTCTAGTAGTTTCTACGTTAATCTCGCAATTTCTACTTTAAACTTCAAATTTAATTTTTTTTTTCCGAAATTTCGACTTTAATATCGAAATCTCGGACCTTTTTTTAGAAATTCGACTCTTTTCTTTAAATTTCTAGATTAGAGTCGAAATTTCAAATATTAGGTCGAAATTTCGACTTTAATCTCGACATTTCTATATTCTGTGGTTCAGTTAGGTAAATGACAGTTGCGTGCCACTACACCCCTTTTCCAACTGTAGTAGGGTGCGTTCAGTAATTTCTAAATTTAATCACCAAAATATCGATCTTTTTCTGGAAATGTTGAGATTAAAGTCGTAATTTCGAGCTGAAAGTGGAATTCATCACGAACTTTCTAAACAGATATTTTTTTGTTTCCATTCTACGCCTTCATAGGAATGAGTAAAAGGGTAAAGAAGTATTGAAATTGAGAATTTGATAATTTTTGTATGTTGACATTACAAAAAAGAACTTGTTTACAAACAATTCTGATAAAAATTTTCTAAATTGAGACTTTCAACTTTCAAAAAAAATAAATTCTTCGATCACAGATGTCGCCCAATTACTTTGAAACTATAGGTGAATGTTTTATGATATTCTCATTTCATTAGAATTTCAAATTCTCTAAAACTTTGCCGCCTAAGAGACAATTGTCAATATCCTGTCATGTGCTTTCGCATCCAGCATTTTTAAAATCGTTTTAAATACGTTCCCATTCCAGAAAAAATGGCCCGCAACTTGGATGAATACGATTATCGAGACAAGTTGACTTTCATCGCAGAATACTACGATTTCGACGACTTCCTAGAAAAAAAACTGCTCTTGAACTATTACCCGTGCGACAACACCCTAGAATTATGGGACAGAGGACTGGACAGAGTATACTTAAAACGATCCACTTGCCAAGGGGTCACCAAGCGCGACATGTTCGTCGGTAACATCGTCAGAATCTACAGCAGACAAATCAAAATTCTAGATTACGCCGACTGCCACACCAGAGACATAATCAGCAGAACCAAAGAGCACACCGTGGCCATCATCAAACCGTCCGCTATGAATAAACTAGGCGACGTCATCACCGATATCGAGCAGCGGGAATTTCAAATCATCCGCATGCGCATGTGTAACCTCAATCGTAAAGAGGCGCTCGATTTGTATGAATCCAAGAAAGGTGACTCGTTTTTACCGTTTGTGTTGGAGCATGTGGTGTCCGGGCCGATTGTGGCGTTGGAATTAGTTGGGGTTGACGCTATTGAGCGATTTAAGAAGATTTGCGGGCCTGTAGACCCTATCGAAGCTCGGAAGAGCGATCCGACGTGTTTGAGGGCGATCTATGGGCAGCAGAAGGCGTCGAATGGGTTTCATTCGCCAGAGGATATTGCTGCCGCCAAGAAGGAAGCTTGTTTCTTCTTCCCTGAAGGGATTAATAAAAGGCCGCCGGAGACTACGGTGCTTTTGGAAAATACCACGTGTTGCGTTATCAAACCCCATGCGATTAAAGAGGGTAAACTAGGGCATATATTGAAGGCTATTAACGAGTCGGAATTCAAGATTACGGCGATGCAGATGTTTTATTTGAGTAATGCGAACGCTGATGAATTTTTGGAAGTTTATAAAGGAGTCGTGGCTGATTTTCATGCTCTTATGCTGAGTTTTATCGATGGGCCTTTGGTCGCTTTGGAAATTGGAGGGAAACATCCCGAGATGAAAGTACATCAGGAGTTTAGGAAGTTTGCTGGGCCCTCTGACTCTGATATCGCGCGACAAATAAGGCCTTACACCTTGAGGGCTCAATTTGGGGTCGACAAATATAGAAACGCCATACATTGCACTGATCTACCTACTGACACTGTCCTTGAATTGGAGTATTTTTTCAAAATATTGGATAATTAATTGTTATTTTATAAACATTTTGCTTATACACTGATTTACTGAGATAAACGTTTTTGTCTTTTATCACCCTACTTTGCTGAAGAGTAAGTGTCTTTATGGAAGGTAAATGTAAGCACGAGCATCTCATAGAGACATTAAATAGGTTTCAACTGATCCAGATCATGCGCAAACGTGAGGAAGGTTAATAGAATGAAATTTAAGTCAAAAGCGCTCTGTATTTAACACACAAGTTTAAACTACCTGTACAAATTAAGTTGTTTTCATATACATTAGTTATATAACAATGTTAATGTTACACTGGACCGATGAATACCTACTTTATTGCGAATATAAAACAAATACAAGGGTAACAATAATGCAAACAGGAAACACTGTGAGGGGCGATTGCTTTTAAATGTATTAATTCAGTACTAACGCCTAAATGATATGGGTGCAGTGCATTCGTGCTTTAGGTACAATTATAACCTTAAATCTAAAAAAATTCGAAATTTATAGAAAATAGGCCAACGCGTTTGATATTTTAGCACCTGACATCGAAGGAACATCTAGCGGTCAATATAAAAGTACCTTAAAGGGGACATTTTTGTTACCTTTGTAGAGATCAACCGAAAACATTACCAAAAGCTCGATCTTATTCCAACTATCTACAACCCTAACACAAACTCGTTTTCATCCTCATCACTAAAAATGATATTTTAAACATCACATAAAATTATTTTCATCAACCAGGGAATCGGCAACTGATTTCCATATCATGGGCGCATCATTCGGGAACATTCGCGTCCCAGTATCTGCCGATTCCGCGGCCGAGTCAGCTCATAGTAGTCAGCCTTATGTTAATTTCAAAATCACACATTAAGTACACATGAACGTCAGTGAAGTCAGTTTGAGGCATCGTGTAAATTCAGAAAAAAGAAATAATTGATTTGTCGGATATGTAGCGCCTTATTGCTGGACTGTAAGCGCGCGAATATGGCGTTTATATTGACTAGAGTTTCGAAGAAAATTGACTAGACTTCGCATTCGCCGACGTTGTGCGTGACGTCCGAATGGTTGATTAGCTGCAAGTGATAGTCCGTATTGAGGACCAAGTCGGCTATACATCCTTTGATTCCGTGCTTGTATTTGGTGAGCTGCGTCAGCGGGTAGTGGGGCATGCCCCCCACGTAGAGGCCATCGTCTTCGGTGAAAGGGGGCGCCTTCTGGGATATCTCGATGGACTGGCGGGTGACCGCGGGGCCGTTGTCCACTATCAGAAGCCCCGTGGAACCATCTCTGAAAAACGGAAATTTTCACTTGGACATGGTTAATATCGATGTAAGATCTTATTCTATTTGCAGAACGCTTATTGGGGCGTTTCATATTTCAATAAAATATACAAATTAAATTTTAATTTAATGTTTCTCTCTGAAGATGGCAGAAAGTAGAAAGCAGTATCTCTCTGAAGATGACATCTTGGCTGTCGAAACGCGTTAGAGCAACCTTTGTTGTGTATTTTAATCTTTCTTGGTTTCAGGGGACAAGTTCTGTATTTCAATTTTTTAAGATAACCAAGGATCAGTACGTTCCACCAAAAATTAAATTTTGAAATGAGGCTTTGAAGTTCAACAATATCAAGGAGTAATCTAATACAGAGTCGAAAACTATTCTAAAATTCAATGGCAAATATTTATAGAAACCTCGTAAAATTTTTAATATCCCTTGTGGAATTTATCGTTAACAGAATTTAATAGTTATCAATAATGAATTATTTGGAAGAATTAAAATTCTAAATATATTTCTTCGAAATGTTAATATTAGACCCGAGATAACTGAAAATTCGGCAAAATATTCAAAATTGATAATAAACGACTTTTTAAATTAAATAATACCAGTTCAATAACGTAATCATGGAACATTGTCCACGTATTTCCTAAAAAGAAATATTTAAATTTCTAAATTACAATCAAAATATTTCAGTACGGCCCTGTCCATCAGTTGTTACAGCTGACATCTATTCACCTTTGTCGAAATCAAATTTGACATTTGTTGTAACAAGGTTGAATGTTCTATGAATTGTATTTCAAACAACTGCGTTTTGATCTTGTCTTTGCAACTACCTGGTAAATATTTTTTTGTTAGCCTTAACGCTGATAATTTTAAATTAAGTTTTATACGTATTCATTATAAACATAATAAATGCGAATAAAACTGAATTTGAAATTATCAGCGTTCAGATAACTAGAAAATATTTATAAGGAGGTTGATTCAAATGCAAAACAGAGCAGGGGAATTGCGATCATTCAGTCATATTTCGTAAGTTAAATAACGTGAGATAAATTTCCTGTTTTCAAGAGCGTATCACATTCATAACGTAATTGATATTGTGTTAAAAATTCTCAAAATATTACCAAAATATTTATGTAAGCAAGGTATTCGGGCTTTGGACAATTTTCCCAATTTATATTTGATTTTTTAGACAGTAATGAAAATGTAAGTGCACTTAACCTACCTTGCAGTTTCTTATTTCTTAATTATGTTTATGCTTCAGTTTCCATTTTATATTCACCCCTGATTTGCTAAACATTGCAAATAGTTAACTCGTTAGTCCTGGATTACTTCCAAATAAGTGAAAATATTTCGTAAACCCCCCTAGCTTCTCGGAGGAGGGGATTTTCCGTTAGAAGACCCGAAACAGTAAAATTACCGTTTTATTAATATCTAACTGGTTTCGGATAATTTCATTCCTATTGATTTGCATTTTCTTCGCAAATTGCTTCTTCCACGCGTCTAGACTTTCGGAATGAAATTACTCCCACTTCGCCAAGAAGATACAGAGAATATCTAGTTTTGGAACAAAATTAGTCTGTGGAGAGACAATTCCAAAATTGTACAATGTTGAGGATTCTAAAACGTATTGCCGAAAATATTTCCCACAAAAGTAAACTGCGTTTCAAAATTTAAAAGAGTGAGGTTAAGTCGAAAATCATAGAAGTTTCGCTAGTTAATTTAGAATATGTTTACGCGTTGATTGAATATATATATGTATTCAATCAGCGGTTTACGTAAACAAAATTATTAGAAATTCTATATGCAATGCAGTAATGACCTGATGAAGACATTAAGTCGTTGGCAACTCAGAAACACTTAATTATTTAACACAAAACTAGACAATTTTAAAAGATGTCATTTTAAAAATTGACGATGTCGATTCATAGAAACTTGTCGTATGTGTTTTATGGATGCAAAACACAAAACACTTTATAATTTGAAATAATAATGCAGCGATTCAGTTTTACGATCGATTTATAATTATAGATGTTGTTTAAATTATTTACAAGACAATTATATACATCATAAAACATACATTGACGCGGTAGTTCATTTGCTTCAATCTAACCATAGATTTAATGGAGTAAATGCGTTAGATGTGAATCTTATGTGCGCCGATCTAGATCAAAATTGCGTCCTCAGTCAGCTGATTTTAAAATATCTTGAAATTGACTAAACTCATCGATATTTCGCATTTTAGGCGCCAAAAAGCATGTAATATTAAAAATTCATAATCAACTACTTTCTAAATTGAATAATACCAGTTCAATAACATAATCGTGGAACATTGTCCACGTATTTCCTAAAAAGAAATATTTAAATTTCTAAATTACAATCAAAATATTTCAGTACGGCCCTGTCCATCAGTTGTTACAGCTGACATCTATTCACCTTTCTCGAAATCAAATTTGACATTTGTTGTAACAAGTTGAATGTTCTGTGAATTGTATTTCAAACAACTGCGTTTTGATCTTGTCTGCAATTGCCTGGTAAATATTTTTTTGTTAGCCTTAACGCTGATAATTTTAAATTAAGTTTTATACGTATACATTATAAACATAATAAATGCGAATAAAACTGAATTTGAAATTATCAGCGTTCAGATAACTAGAAAATATTTGTAAGGAGGTTGATTCAAATGCAAAACACAGAGCAGGTGAATTGTGATCGTTCATTCATATTTCGTAAGTTAAATAACGTGAGATAAATTTCCTGTTTTCAAGAGCGTATCACATTCATAACGTAATTGATATTGTGTTAAAAATTCTCAAAATATTACCAAAATATTTATGTAAGCAAGGTATTCGGGCTTTGGACGATTTTCCCAATTTATATTTGATTTTTTAGGCAGTAATGAAAATGTAAGTGCACTTAACCTACCTTGCAGTTACTTATTTCTTAATTATGTTTATGCTTCACTTTCCATTTTATATTCACCCCTGATTTGCTAAACATTGCAAATGGATTACTTCCAAATAAGTGAAAAGATTTCGTAAGTTTTATTAATATCTAACTGGTTTCGGATAAACATTGCAAATATGCAATTGTCAAAATAGTTAACTCATTAAACCTGGATTACTTCCAAATAAGTGAAAAGATTTCGTAAGTTTTATTAATATCTAACTGGTTTCGGATAATTTCATTCCTATTGATTGGCATTTTCTTCGCAAATTCCTTCTTCCACGCGTCTAGACTTTCAGAGAGAAAAACCATTTCTAAATTAATCATATATCTTTTGGAAAACAATTAGACTGTTGAGAGATAATTCCAAAATTGTACAATGTTGAGGATTCTAAAAGGTATTGGCGAAAATATTTCCCACAAAAGTAAACTGCATTTCAAAATGTAAAAGAGTGAGGTTAAGTCGAAGATCATAGAAGTTTCGCTAGTTAATTTTGAATATACTCTATAATGCACAGACCAATAGGTTTGAACATTTATTAGATTCGAAGTTTGGAAACCAAATACCGGTTTCGATCTTGTTAGATCTCGTCAGTTTGGTATATCCAACTCGAATGCTAATAAATGTTCTGACAAGTAAGTACTAAAACATTCACACACATTTGTAGTCTAGGTTGCATTCTTCTTGCAATTTTGAATATGTTTACGCGTTGATTGAATATATATGCATTCAATCAACGGTTTACGTAAAAAAAATTAGTAGAAATTCCATATGCAATGCAGTAATGACCTGATGAAGACATTTAAGTCGTTGGGAACTCACGAACACTTAATTATTTAACACAAAACTAGACAATTTTAAAAGATGTCATTTTAAAAATTGACGATGTCGATTCATAGAAACTTGCCGTATGTATTTTATGGATGCAAAACACTTTATAATTTGAAATAATAATGCAGCGATTCAGTTTTACGATCATTTTACGACCGATTTATAATTATATATGTTGTGTAAATTATTTACAGCACAATTATATACCCTATAAACCATACATTGACGCGGTAGTTCATTTGCTTCAACCTAACCATAGATTTAATGGAGTAAATGCGTTAGATGTGAATCTAATGTACGTCGAACTAGATCAAAATTGCGCCATCTGTCAGCTGATTTTAAAATATCTTCAAATTGACTAAACTCACCGATATTTCGCATTTTAGGCGCCAAAAAGCATGTAATATTAAATTTTTTACACGTATATCGCTCATTGGATCGAAATCTTCGTTTTTTAATGACTGATCCAGTGTAAATTCCACTTGAAAAAATACATACTCTTAATTTAACCCTTTCGCGTCGAAGACCATATATTCCCGTGTTAACAAAATGTGACAAATAGTCGAAGACTGTATTTATCCGAATTATATTTTTAATTTAGTACAATATTCTTGTAGAGACGCCGATTATCGTACTTTTCCGGTAAATGTACGCTATAACGACGAAGACCATACGATTCCGTAAACCTCGAAAACTGCCCGCCTTATGGGCATACTTAAAAATAGGAAAATAGCACGTCGCGAAAGGGTTAAATATTATTGGATGTTACTTTATAGAAATCAGTTTTTTAACCAACTTACAGGCCCTAAAATCTTCAATGACCTACGTTCATAGTGTTTCCTGAGTTAATAAAATATTGGTTATTGGTTTAATTTCTAATTATTATTTATTATTTCTAATTATCGCCTCTTTTCATTCATGTTTAATTGGCTTTTTCTTCGCCAGTTACTCCTTCCACAATTTTAGATTTTGAAACCTTCTGTTAAGGATTGGCAATCTCCTACAGATTGCCCCAAGCAGCTATTGCATTGGATCTTTGTCAATCGGTGTTTGTGACTCAGCACTGAAAAATACAAGAAACTATCTTAAGATTTAAACGATGTAAAACTTAATATACAAAATGTATGGCTGAGCGTTGGCCTTTATCTCGAAAACGGTTGAGCCTAGGAAAAAATGTTTAAAACAAAATTTGTCGCAAATTTTATGCTCTATAATTTTTATAATAAATATTAACATCATTGGAGCTACAGAAACCGAGATAATCGAGAAAAACCGATTTTTGTGACCTTTGACATTGAATAGCTTACGACCCAGACACGAGATTTAATACGTCTTTTAGGACAACTTTTAGCACGCCAAAATGAAGGTTTATACGAGTTTTCAGCTTATTTGTCTCTCTTTTTCTAAATTGTCTTGAATTGTAGTATGTATGGCTGAGCACTGGCCTTTATCTCAAAAACGGTTAAGCGCAGGAAAAAATGTTTGAAACAAAATTTGTCGCAAATTTTATGCTCTACAATTTCTATAATAGATGTTAACATCATTGGAGCTACAGAAGCTGAGATAATCGCGAAAAACCGATTTTTGTGACCTTTGACCTTGAATAACTTACGACCCAGACACGAGATTTTATGCGACTTTTAGGATAACTTTTAGAACGCCAAAATGAAGGTTTATACGAGTTTCCAGCTAATTTGGCTCTCTTTTGTCTAATTTGCCTTGAATTGTAGTATGTATGGCTGAGCACTGGCTTTTATCTCAAAAACGGTTAAGCATACGAAAAAATGTTTAAAACAAAATTTGTCGCAAATTTTATGCTCTACAATTTTTATAATAGGTGGCAACATCATTGGAGCTACAGAAGCCGAGATAATCGCGAAAAACCGATTTTTGTGACCTTTGACCTTGAATAACTTACGACCTAGGCACGAGATTTTTAGCGATTTTTAGGATAACGTTTAGAACACCGAAATGAAGGTTTATACGAGTTTCCAGCTAATTATCTCTCTTTTGTCTAATTTATCTTGCATTACAGTATGTATGGCTGAACGCTGCCCTTTATCTCAAAAACGGTTGAGCATACAAAAAAATGTTTCAAACAAAAGTTGTCGCAAATTTTATGCTCTACAATTTTTATAATGAATGTTAACATCATTGGAGCTACAGAAACTGAGATAATCGCGAAAAACCGATTTTTGTGACCTTTGATCCTTGAATAACTTACGACCCAGACACGAGATTTAATACGACTTTTAGGACAACTTTTAGCACGCCAAAATGAAGGTTTATACGAGTTTTCAGCTTATTTGTCTCTCTTTTTCTAAATTGTCTTGAATTGTAGTATGTATGGCTGAGCACTGGCCTTTATCTCAAAAACGGTTAAGCGCAGGAAAAAATGTTTGAAACAAAATTTGTCGCAAATTTTATGCTCTACAATTTCTATAATAGATGTTAACATCATTGGAGCTACAGAAGCTGAGATAATCGCGAAAAACCGATTTTTGTGACCTTTGACCTTGAATAACCTACGACCCAGGCACGAGATTTTGTGCCACTTTTAGGATAACTTTTAGAACGCCAAAATGAATGTTTATACGAGTTTGCAGCTTATTTGGCTCTCTTTGGTCTAATTTGTCATGAATTGTGGTATGTATGGCTGAGCACTGGCTTTTATCTCAAAAACGGTTAAGCCTACGAAAAAATGTTTCAAACAAAATTTGTCGCAAATTTTATGCTCTATAATTTTTATAATAGGTGGCAACATCATTGGAGCTACAGAAGCCGAGATAATCGCGAAAAACCGATTTTTGTGATTTTTGACCTTGAATAACTTATGACCTAGGCACGAGATTTTTGGCGATTTTTAGGTTAACTTTTAGAACACTCAAATAAAGGTTTATACGAGTTTCCAGCTTATTATCTCTCTTTTGTCTAATTTATCTTGCATTACAGTATGTATGGCTAAACGCTGCCCTTTATCTCAAAAACGGTTGAGCATACAAAAAAATGTTTCAAACAAAAGTTGTCGCAAATTTTATGCTCTACAATTTTTATAATGAATGTTTACATCATTGGAGTTACAGAAACTGAGATAATCGCGAAAAACCGTCTTTTGTGACCTTTAACCTTAAATAACTTACGATCCAGGCACGATATTTCATGCGACTTTTAGGATAACTTTTAGAACGCCAAAGTGAAGGTTTATACAAGTTTCCAGCTAATTTGTCTCTATTTTGTCTAATTTGCCTTGAATTGTAATGTTTATGACTGAACACTGACCTTTATCTCCAAAACGGTTAAGCGTATGAAAAAATGTTTAAAACAGAATTTGTCGCAAATTTTATGCTCTACAGTTTTTATAATAGATGGTAACATCATTGGAGCTACAGAAGTCGAGATAATCGCGAAAAACCGTTTTTTGTGACCTTTAACCTTAAATAACTTACGATCCAGGCACGATATTTTATGCGACTTTTAGGATAACTTTTAGAACGCCAAAGTGAAGGTTTATACGAGTTTCCAGCTAATTTGTCTCTATTTTGTCTAATTTGCCTTGAATTGTAATGTGTATGACTGAGCACTGGCCTTTATCTCCAAAACGGTTAAGCGTATGAAAAAATGTTTAAAACAGAATTTGTCGCAAATTTTATGCTCTACAGTTTTTATAATAGGTGGCAACATCATTGGAGCTACAGAAGTCGAGATAATCGCGAAAAACCGTTTTTTGTGACCTTTAACCTTAAATAACTTACGATCCAGGCACGATATTTTATGCGACTTTTAGGATAACTTTTAGAACGCCAAAGTGAAGGTTTATACGAGTTTTCAGCTAATTTGTCTCTATTTTGTCTAATTTGTCTTGAAGTGTAGTGCGTATGGCGGAGCACTGGCCTTTATCTTCAAAGTGGTTAAGCGTACGAAAAAATGTTTAAAACAGAATTTGTCGCAAATTTTATGACCTACAGTTTTTATAATAGATGGTAACATCACTGGAGCTACAGAAGTCGAGATAATAGCGAAAAACCGATTTTTGTGACCTTTAGCTTTGAATTAATTTACGACCCAGGGACGAGATTTTTTGCGACTTTTAGGACAACTTTTAGAAAGCCAAAATGAAGGTTTATACGAGTTTCCAGCTTATTTGTCTTTCTCTTGTCTAATTTGTCTTGAATTGTAGTATGTATGGCTGAGTACTGGCCTTTATCTCAAAAACGGTTAAGCGTACGAAAAAATGTTTGAAAAATTATACATAATTTGTGACGGTGACCCACATAAGGAACAACGTTTTGTAACTTGCTCCTTAAACGCGCTAAGGCCACTATTTACAAATTCACGAACTCTACTTGTTTTCTAAGATATCATGTTGGTTGTCCAAGCGCCAACTCACCTAATGGCTTTGACTCGATGCCACAAGTTGTCATGGACGGTAGTACTGTTATGGACAACAACAACCTCTTCCTCCCTAACCGTAAATCTAAGAACTAGCGCCCCCCTCTCCAACCCAAGCGACAGGAAGCTGCCCGGCGTGCCGCCGTTCAACCAGAGCAACAAACCATCGCCCGCAGACACTTTAAACCTGACGTTGACGTCTATGGGATCGGCCATCAGGCTGTCTATCGTGTGCGGATCGTTGAAGAATAAATAGCTATCGTCCCCTCGAAACGCCGGAGGTCCTTTCGAGCATAATTGGTCCCTGTATCCTGGTTTGCATTTGCAGGTGAAATAGTCCATTTCGGGAACGCATTCGCCGTCTTCGCCGCAAGGGCGAGCGACGCACGGGTGAGGGCAGTTGTCGACGTTGGCTCCACCGAGGGCTTCAGCTAGGATCGGTATCGTTCTGCCGTTGATTTTGATCATTTGGACGCAGCCGACGAAGGAGGAGCGAACGCGAACGTGAGGGGAGACTATTCCGAAATTGGGAACGCCGCCTAGGTAGAGGTTCTGGGGTAGGGAAAGCTGAGTGAAGGCGCCGGGGGAGAGAACGTCGGACGGCGGCTGATTGTCCACTGACATGATGGCTAATCTTCCTGTTCTTGATATTCGAACCTGAAACATTTCGAAATGTTCTTAAGAAATCTGTCAGTATCTCTCTGAAGATGATGGCTTGGCTATGGAAATTGTTGTTGTGTTTTTTAATCTTTCTTGGTTTCAGGGGACAAGATTTGTATATTAATTTAAAGAAATCTGTAATTACAAAAAAAAAACGTGTTTGTTCTATGACTTCTAATAAACTGTCATACAAGGTGACGTTTCCTTGTCATCATCACAATGTTTACATCTTAAATCCGCCCAAATTTAAGTCAATTATGGCCGATAAGCCCTCGTCATCTAAGAGGAGTTGTAAGGATAACAAAGCAAAGAGTAAGAATCAGTTGTGGTGACAACTACTGTACCGGGCAAACCATCATGAACAACTTATACGGCTTCATAGCAATGTGCTGCATCTACAGAATTTTACAAATGGCTTTGAACTACCAAATGTAACAATATCCAACATTAAACTACCTCTTTCATATCTTATTAGTTTGGTTAACCTTACCTGATGCCATTCCCCCAAGCTGATCCTCTTCGGGCTCGTTACAAACGCCCCTCCGGTGCCCAAATCGAAAGAAAACTCGACGTAACCGTCATTAAGCGAAAGTGCCATAAAATCCCCATAACCGTCCCCTCGGTGGCCGTTATAAATCACGAGACCGTCGGGCGCCGTTGGTTTTAAAGTCACTTCGAGGTCCAACCACGTCAAAGAATCATCGCCCAGTCCTCTGTACCTCAGATGACTGGATCCGTTGAAGGAAGGTACTTGAAGATCGACTCTGATCTCGCATAGGTCGCCGGAGAAGCCCAAAGGGCATAGGCAGACTGCTGACTCTTCGCTCGTTAGACATTTGCCCCCGTGTTGGCAAGGAACCCGGCTGCATCTATCAGCTGTGCATTCCTCTGAAAAGTTAATGACTTAATCAAAACACAGCATTGGATTCATTTGGAATGGAAATTGTTAACTATTTTCTGTTTACTAAAAATTTAAATATTTTCCGAATCAAGCGGCAAAAGTGTTAAATGAACCCAATTCTATAACATTTCCTCTGAAAGTTAATGACTTAATCAGGAACATTGGCTCATTACAAATGGAAATTATTAACTATTTTCTGTTTACTTAAAAATTTAAATATTTTCCAAATCTAGGCCGCGAAAATGTTAAACGAACCCAATTCTATAACATTTCGAGACAAAAAGAGATGAAAAGACGAATAATAAAAATAGAAATGTCAAAAAAATATATGACTTGAAATTTAAAATTAATTTATCAAAATAAAATTCAGAACGATTGCTTTAAGTACAATTCATTCGTAAAGGGCAACCCTATTATCCCTTTGCATAATAAAAAAAGTCGACATTTCTAGATAAAAGTAAGGAAAAAATTAAGTAAGAATCATTAAAAATTAAGATGTTGGAAGTTATCAAGTTCATACCAGGAATTTTGTGTAAGAAAACCAAAACTCAAGAGACGAAAGTAAGTTCAAAATTTCGAGGTTATGAAATTTTGGAAAAAAATTCCCAGAGTTTTAAGAAGGTGAATAAAAACTTGACTTCTTTTAATTCTAGGTGGAAGATATTTAAGTCGGTGGTTATAGCGGGTTTAATTAAACTGGAAAATAGCTTAAAATGCGACCGAGTAGTAAAAAATCAATAAACACCGACATTTGAAGTCATTTAAGTTTTATTACCAGTTTCATAACCTGCAATTAAAAATACCACTTAGCTTAGAACATTTCTAAAGTTAATTGTTAATAATGGATAATGTGATACGACTACCAAACATTACCTCAACAAACATCTATGGAATATTTTATATCTTGAACAGAATATAGTCGAATTTTCAAATTATTTCCAATGTTTTCGTCAGTACGGTCCTGTTTCCGCAATTTATAGCTGACATCTGGTGCCTTTCCCCACAATTAAATTTGACAACTTGCTGTGAGCATAGTGTACGATTCTATGAATCCTGGGATCGAATTATATATTTAAATATAATAAGTAATTGAGTGGTTGAGCACAAACCACTAAAAATAACAAATAGTGTTAGTGGTTTGTGGTGGTTGAGAATAATGAAGTATAAATTAAAATATCTGGAATGTCGGTCGCTTTAACGTCAATAATATCCTCGGAATTCATTCTCGTGGCCGTTAGAACCTTTTTTTCCCTTTGCTTAAGTTTCACGCAACCGGAATATTGATCGAATTCAAGAAAAACAATAAAAACACGTCATAATTTGACATCGTGTTAGTGAAATTCAAGTCACTGAAGCCTACGTCATACGTGTTATTTATTCAGAGCACAGACACGGAATAAGACGTCTCACAGAATATCTCCATTTGGAGGTGAATTATGATTTCGGCAAGTTGCCTGAAAGATTACCTTGGTAGGTGATTACGAAATTCCGGTGCGTTGCATTCAAGTTGATAAATAGTAATAAGATGAAGAATAAATTCTGAATTTTATGAGTGCATTACGTATATTTATGTGATGATAATTTAAACGATCGACGAGGCAAGATATTCGTGCTCGTGGTGATTTGGCCCAATTTATTCGATCTCAGCAGAGACAGTAATGAAAACATAAGAGCACTCAACCTACCTTGCAGAGTCTGTTAATTACATTTATGCTTTACTCGGTATTTTAGATTCACTCTTGTTTGCTATATATTTAATTTTAAACCTGTGGTCCATTAAAGCTTTCTAGCTGTGAAGCACTCACGAAGTACTTAATGATTTAACGCTAAATTGCATCAAATTTCAAAATTAGCTAATAATTTAAAAATTCGAGGTTAACTTGTAGATTCATAGAAGTTTTACGAGAGTGTTTTACAGCTTTATATTTGATCTTGTCTTTGTTTTATATGGTTTTATAGCCTACGACATATTCTATGATAAATTCTATATTATGCAAATATGGCAATTATCACGTAATTAGTAAGTGATATTAAAGCTTTCAAGCAATGGGAAAATTATGAAACCATTGATTATTCAGCACAAATTTACAACACTTAAAATTAATGATGATAACATGGATAAATCGTCTGTAGTTTTAAAACACCTAAAATGTATAGATTCATAGAAGCTTATATGACAGTTTCAAGGTGGAAAAATAATAATCACGACAGATTTCGTCTTTTAGTGTTAGGTTATGATTATTTTTGATAAGTTTTGATAAAAAAGTGATAATCTCTTTGCTATTGATACTTATATTACGTAAAATCAATACATGGTAGTTCATTCGTTAAGTAGAGAAGAATTCCTACCAGCAATTTTGTTGTCTGCGAAGTGATTACGGTTTACGGTAGAGCTGATTCTCCTTGATAATAAACTGTAGTGACTGCAGTGCTTCTGTATACTGTTCGGACCAGAGACTAAGTCACTAAGTAACTTAGTTTCTGGTTCGGACCCTGGTTATTTCAAGATCTAAAAACTCTCTTCGCGTTTATAGCTTATATTTACGGCATATACTCCGTTTCATATAAATCTACATAAAAATAGGCTGTGGACTTCTAATTTTGTAGCGGCAACAACAAGAACTAGTAATATTTGGACATCGTCGTGTGGCAGTGCTGTGACCATATATTTATTATGCCGGAACGTTTCGGCGAGACATTTGACAGGACGAATATAACTGGGAAGGCTATATATACCCTCTCGCTCGCATTCTCGGTTGTTGTGCTCGTTTCCTTTGATTCGACCCTAAAAACCGACTCGACACGGAGCACTTCCGAGGCGAACGGACACAAAGCGAGTCAAAACGAACGTAGCACACACATTCTTGCGCTCGAGTTCCCCCGTATAGTCTCGGCGAGAGTGAAGAGCTGGCATTAAGTATGTGGCTGTGACATTTCCTAATGGTGTTCTATGTTCTTAAAATACTAACCTAAAATCACTAAATATTGTGATTTTTTTTGTCGGTTGTTTTAAAAGTGATTCTTCGATGTCAATTTTCGCTGAAAATTATTAAATTGTAAGTAATAGCAATAAAAATGATATGGAAAACATTTATTCCGATTATTTCTGCCAAATAACCCCTGAAATATAGGCAACACATTAATCATTACACTCTTTACGCGTGAAGCCAGCTTTGGTTCTAGTAATTTTTATAGTGACTTTTAAAGGTTAATACTTTAAGACCTATTTTTATACAGATTTATCTGTAACTAGCTGGCGCTGCGACTTCGTACCGCCTCAGAATTAATAAATATTGTGTTAACTTATTGGCCGAATTAAATTTTACATTAAATATTACATACGGTCGCACATAAACTTTGTCGTTTCACGACAAAGCCCTGTGTCCGTTTCCCAGTGAATCCTACGCGAAAAAGCGCTAAAAATCTGCCATAATCAAAAAGCGCCATCTACTGATTACAACAAATTTACGGTTAGTGAAGGTTGCCATACTTTTCTGTTATGTTTCTCTTATGAATCAGAGATGGCGGCGTAGGCGGATTATTTATAAAAACTATTTATTTAGATTGGCATTCTGTGTGTTACATCCACCAATAGAAATCCAAGTAGCCCGCGAGCCTTCGAATCCGCCAATGAGAAACGTCTTCGAGGCATATTCGGCCATATCTTCCAATTGGAAAATACCCTGCATCCCAAATTTAAGAAACTATTTTCTCAGAAGCGAAAACGGATGGAAACTGCAGGTATACGGCATACCGAAATAGAAGGTTGGCTTCATCTTACGTGGGTTTTTTATAGAGCGAGTGCGCGTATTGAGGTAGATAAACGAATTTGAATTTGCAAATATTAGTTTGGTACATATACTTATTAATAAGTATATGGTTTGGGAGAAACGTCATGAAACGTCAAATTTGCCAACTCCCAATCGTGCAGGCGTTCTGTGTCTTCGTTTTGTCGTGTAGCAACGAACTCTATGTGCGTTCTGTGGGTGTCGATTCGTCGCTTTCGAGCGACGTTCTTTGGTGAAATTTCTCACTTGTTCGCCCCCTTGGGGAGTGAATTTCGGAAAATCCTTTTTTATTGGACCTCCACACCATAAAAGAAACCTACCTGCCAAATTTCAAGTTTGTAGGTTTAATAGTTTCACAGATTTCGCGATGAGTGAGTGGAATTTGCCTTTTATATACTATACTCCGTTTCATATAAATCTGCATAAAAGTATATTGTGGACTTCTAATTTTGTAGTGCTAACAACAAGAACTAGTAATATTTGGATATGGTCGTGTGGCAGTGCTGTGACCATATCCTTATTAAGTATATGGCTGTGACATTTCTTAATGGTGTTCTGTGTTCTTAGTCCTAACCTAAATGTCGCTAAATATTTTGATTTATTGTCGGCTGTTTTAGAAGTGATTCTTTTATGTTCGATGTCAATTTCTGCTGAAAATGATTAAATTGTAAGTAATAGTAATAAAAATAATACGGAAATTTTTATTCCGATTATTTCTGCCAAATAACCCCTGAAATATAGGAAACACATTAATCATCAAAATCTTTACGCGTGAAGCCAGCTTCGGTAATAGTGATTCGATGTCAATTTCTGCTGAAAATGATTAAATTGTAAGTAATAGTAATAAAAATAATACAGAAAACCTTTATTCCGATTATTTCTGCCAAATAACCCCTGAAATATAGGCAACATATTAATCATCAAAATATTTACGCGTGAAGCCAGCTTCGGTAATAGTGATTCGATGTCAATTTCTGCTGAAAATGATTAAATTGTAAGTAATAGTAATAAAAATAATACGGAAAACCTTTATTCCGATTATTTCTGCCAAATAACCCCTGAAATATAAGCAACACATTAATCATCAAAATCTTTACGCGTGAAGCCAGCTTCGGTAATAGTGATTTTTTAGTGACTTTTCTAAAGGTTAATACTTGATGACCTACGGCAGATCCTATGGTAAATTCTGGATGATTTAAATATCGCAATTATTACGTAATAGTAAGTGATATTAAAGCTTTCAGGCAGTGGGTCAGTTATGAACCCCTTGATTATTGAGCACCAATTATCCACTTAAAATTAATGATTAGAACATAGATAAATCGTTGGTAGTTTAAAAAAACATTAAAGTTCTAGACTCACAGAAGCTTATATGACAGTTTCAAGGCAGAAATATTACTAATTACGACAGATTTCGCCTTTTAGTGTCAGGTTATGATTATTTTTGTATTACTTGTGATAAAAAGGGTGATAATATTTTTGTTATTAATATTTATATTACGTAATACCATTGGTAGTTCATTCGTTAAGTAGAGAAGAATTCCCGTCAACAGTTTTATTTTCTGCGAAGAGATTACGGTTTACGGTAGAGCTGATTCTCGTTGATAACAGACAGCGGTGCTTCTGTTAACTTTTGTATGCAGTCCAAATTTTGGTTATTTCAGGATTTCTAAAAACTCTCTTCGCGTATAGAACATTATTTACGGTATAGAGCGATCGGGCTCTATGGTGGACTCTACAGAATATTCACATTTGCTCAGTGATCCAATCCCAACATTCAAGTCGCCTTTGAACTTGACAGACGCAGTGAATCGTACGTTCATTTGAAATTTATGGAAGTGTCGCGTCGGTTTTCGAATTTTTAATTAATTTGCCCCAAAAAATCGTCGATGATCAAAAAATTTACACCCAATCGTGAGTTTAATCAGTTTGGAGTTAAATTGGTGTAGAAATGTGAGTGAAAGTGGTGAACTCCCCGTGGTTTTGAAAATTGACAGCGGTTAACGCTACGCCGTAGCCGTTTTTCAATGGCCTTGAAAGGTAGGATTGTTTTTATTTATCGTTTTTGCATGCCCAGTTAGATGATGAGTTATAGTGCCATTAATAAATTGTTGACTTGAGCTAACCTCTAGGTTTATTGAGCTTCGAACCCTTCGAACTTGGAATGCGCGCATGTTGTATCTTTTTCTAATTTGACCAGTAGCGCGCCGAAATGTGATTTAAATCGTGTTAAAAATGTTTCGCATATTTTCAATTAGAACTTGACGAATACAGTTTTTAACTAGTTGCAGACTGGTTACATTTTAACTTATTCATACTTCTTGAATACATTTTCGCTTTATAGGGGACCAAATTATGTAAATTTATTCCCGAATGTGAATTCCACACGTAAAAACGTGGAGAAATAAAGTGAAGACGTCATGAAAATGACAGCGCATTTCTTTTTAGGAAAATTAGATTAATCCCAGTTACGTATGAATATATATGTAGGTAGGAATTTTTACTGTCACATTTTTTAGCCGAGCCCCAGTTCGTTCTTACGACTTAATCGCACGTTGCTTCTTACGACTTAATCGCAATGAACCTTCTTTTCTAAGTTGATTAATTGGAACTTACCGATGCCGTAGCCTTTGATGGACTCTCCTTTCGGCTCCAAGGCGAAATTATACATGTGGTCGTTGACCTCTAAATGCCTTATGCACCCTTTGAGGCCCGACGATACGGGTAGCTTTTCCGAAAGTCCTGTCGTGTTGCCTGCTCCTCCGATGAAAAGAGGCTCTCTGAAGGTTATCCTCGAAAAGAGACCTTTCGATCTGCCTTGTACGTGTCGACCCCCATTTAACTGTAACCAGGCGTCCCACCTGTGCCTGTATAACGTGATGTGATTCCATTGATTTAACAGGATTGTCTCTTCTGATCTCACCACTCCGATACCTGAGCCGCAGTCAAACCTGCAACAAATTGTAATCTTAGTAGTTATAGGATCATAAAATTATAATTATATATTATTAATTATTACGCCGATACGGATAAAAACCTTGCCGCAGGTGGACCTTACGCTTTGAGTTGATCATTCGCACATAGTGAACCGCTTATAGGATCAAGTAGAGTCGCCTGGAAACGATATGCATACGGTAACTAGGGTCGCGTCGTCGGTTGTTATGGGCGCTCACTCGGTTGCTGAAGACGCGCACCCGGTTGCTATAGACGCGCATCTGGTTGCTACAGACGCGCACGCGGTTGCTAGAGACGCGTGTCCGGTTGCTAGAGACGCGTGTCCTGGTTGCTATAGACGCGCACCCGGTTGCTATGGACGCGCACCCGGTTGCTATGGACGCGCATCCGATTGTTAGGGGCGCACTAGATGAAGTTGTGGGCAGTGGCTTCCTAATATCATAGAATTTAATAGACACAGACGCTTTTTGAGGGACATATTTATACGCGATGGAAAGTTCGCTTGGTATTTTATGGAATTTCTGTTGAAATTCGAATACAAATGAAATTAAACAAATTATAATTCATAGAATACGCACGAGTTGAAGAAAACTAATTATTATTCAAAGGAATAATTACACCATTTTTAGAAAAATAAATGTTTCAATAATGTTAGTAGCGAGACCGACAAGTTGGGTCATTAATTATTAAATGAAGCGACGTAGTTTGCCAATAGTGTAAGCGGCTTGTAACGTGAACAAAAAGTTAGGAGTTCTTGGGCGAGTTTAATGATGCTGAAATTATTTGATAATGAAGGTTCGTGTAAACGCAATAACCTATGTTGTTAGCCTCGTTAATGATGTGCCCTTCGGTCTTTTAACACATGCATGTCTGTTGCCGCAACAGTTCGTTAAACAGCAATCAAAAACGATTACGTAGAGGTGAATCCTTTGTTACAATGTTTAAATTTTGAGTAGAATATTTCATGCAACAGTTTTATTGCTGAAGCATATACTCTTCCTAAATAAACATTTATTTCTAGGATAAGTATGAAATTTTTGACTTTCTTTACGCTTACGTTAATTCATCCGTTTTGGCAGCATTTAATCAAGACAGTCGTAACGGGGGACAAAACTACAAATTTCGGCGATTCAGACAGAAGGTTTAACCGTCCGCTTTTACCTTCCCGAGGCAATATGACATGAATATTAAAGGAGGGACGAAACGGGCGCTTGTGTGTTTAAACGAGACACCGTGCTGATATTAAGTTGAATTTGATGTAACTTCCTTACCGTTAACGTCATGTTTATGGAGTGTTGTGAATGCACCGAACGTTTACCCTTAATTAACCCTCGACAATGAATTGTCTTTACCTCATTTCAGCATTTCTAAATTCTAAACTAACGGACAACTTTTCGAACAAACCGTTCAGTCAGACTTGCTCTAGTATTAAAGAATAATGGTTGTCTCTGAAATCGAATCAGCTGCTTTATAAAAATATTTTAATTATAGTCTACAGTCATTTTCCTAATTTATTCAGATGCAAGTTAAAAGAAAGTTATTTCAACGTTGAATAAGTAAACTTTTTGAAAAAAACGTTAAGTATCTAGAGAAAGTCCGAATTTTGAATTGGATGTCAAAATTTTAGGAAAAAAAATTAAAATTGTAAATTTAATCTTGAAATGCTTAAGAAATAAGTAAAAATATTGTTGAAAAAAAATTCCTCATCGACGTTTGCCTCGAAAGTTCAGTTCTAAAAATGTTGAAACTAGGGAGTCTTATAATATAAGGAGATGGATCGGTAACGTAATTTGTCGAATGAAAATGGATTGATTTCCAACCACTGACATCAGCGGCCTCTGTTGCGTATTACCAGCAAGTATTGTGCGAAAACTGTAAAATGAGAGTTTAAATTGAACCTACTGATGTCAATGGATTGTGGTAGTCGTAGGTACAATGTATCCAATCCATCACATCACTGGCGTGTTAACCTTTTTTTTTTGGGCTTTTCCTAGGAAAGCGTGTCTAGAACATCCTTTATTCATCTTTTGGTCAGGGAGGAGCATCCACCGCTCAAGTTAAAACTACTTCAATCAATTAGGTGTACGTTTTAACTATTCGTTTGACAGTGTTTGACCTACGATAAAATAGAATTCTGTGGTGTATGCATTTTCCGATAGATGGCGCTGCGAACAGTGGAAGGTTTTCAATCCCATTTTCAAAGTACGGCGTAATGCAACCTTACCTTCTAGATAACCTTAGTTGTAGAAACTTTGGACGTTTGGGTCATTTTTTATGCAAATTTTGATTTTTTCGAAGCTTGACATTTCTTCAAAATGTTTTGAAATTGTCGACTATTTTCCGCATTTTTGCTTTTTTTTAAATTTTCGATTTTTTTTTCTCAAAAATTTTAATTGTTTATTAAAATTTCGAACAATTTTTTACCAAATTTTGTTTCTTTTCCCAGAATTTTCATTTTTTTTTTGGAAAATTTGGTTTTTAAAAATTTCTGTTAAAAATTTCTATGTTTTTTGAAAATTCATTTAGTTTTCTGAATTTTGACTTTTTCGAAAACTTTTCAAAATTTCCAAATTATCTTTTTAATTTTTTTTTAATTTCGAATTTTTTGAC
The DNA here is from genome assembly GCA_028583605.1 of Dastarcus helophoroides. Taxonomy (NCBI): domain Eukaryota; kingdom Metazoa; phylum Arthropoda; class Insecta; order Coleoptera; family Bothrideridae; genus Dastarcus; species Dastarcus helophoroides. The sequence continues at coordinate 19,821,655 of CM053337.1, read as the reverse complement.
CTTGATTCGAAAAATTTTTTATTATCTATTTTTAATTTGGATTTTTTTTTGAAAAGGGTCAAGTATTTTGAATTTTTTTAAAGATCTTCGAAGTATTTGAATTATTTTGATTATTTTGTTTTTAAAAAATTTTGGATTTTTTGTAAATTTTAGGATTTTGCATGTTCTGGAAAATTTTGATCTTTTTTTAAAAATCTGAAACTTTTCATTTCCAAATTATTTTTTCAATTTTTGTTTTTTTAATTCGAATTTTTTGACCTTGACTCGAAAAATTTTTTATTGTTTATTTTTAATTTAGAATTTTTTTGAAAAGGATCGCACAGATTGAATTTTTGAATTTTTTTAAAGATTTTCGAAATATTTGAATTTTTGATTTTGTTTTTTAAAAAAATTTGAATTTTTTTTGTAAATTTTAAGATTTTGCATGTTTTGGAATATTTTGATTTATTCAAAATTTAACTTTTTTTTGAAATTTTCGATCATTTGTCAATATTTCTACTTTTTTAAAAATTGGAGAGAAATTTTTTCAAAACTTCAATTGCTTAAATCTTTTTTTTAATGTTACTTTTTTTATGAAAATTTCGACATTTTATAAAGAATTCGACTTTTTTCAAAATTTTCGAATCTATTCAAATTTTTTTTTTTTGAAACTTTTGACTATTTAAAATTTTGACTTCAAAATTTCGACTTTTTTAAAAATTGGAGAGGAATTCTTTTCAAAACTAGTTTCTTTGAAAATTTTGACTTTTCTTTAAAAATTCATCAATTTTTCAAAATTTAGCAAAATTTTTGAAATTTTGTATTATTTTTTTGAAAATTGTGCCGTTTTTGAGTTTTAAAATTTCTCGGAAAATTTTGATTTTCTTCAAAATTTCAACTTTTTGAGATTTTTGATTATTTTTCAATATTTCGACCTTTTTAAAAATGGGAAAAATTTTTTTTTTTACATTTTAATTTTATGAAAAACTTCTTTTTAGGAAAATTTCGACATGTTATAAAAATCTCGACTATTTTCAAAATTTTCAAATTTATTCGCAATTTTAACTTTTTTTCAAAAAATTCATCAATTTTTCAAAATTTACCAATATTTTTGAAATTTTGCATAATTTTTTTGAAAATTGCGCCGTTTTTGTGTATTAGAATTTCTCGGAAAATTTTGATTTTCTTCAAAATTTCAACTTTATTTGAAATTTTTAATTATTTTTCAATATTTCGATCTTCTTAAAAATCAGAAAAGATTTTTTTTGAAATTTTAATGTTTTGAAAAACTACTTTGTATGAAAATTTCGACATTTTACAAAAACCCGACTATTTTCAAAATTTTCAAATTCATTCGCAATTTTAACTTTCATATTTTGAAAATTTCGATACTTTAAAATATCGACTTTTTTAAAAATTAGAGAGGAATTTTTTGCACAATGTGTTTGAAAATTTTGACATTTTTAAACATTCTTCAATTTTTCAAAATTTGCAAAATTTTTCGAAAGTTTTGCTCTATTTTGAAAATTTTGTTTTCACAAAGGATCGATTTTTTTTTTGAAATTTTTGGAAAATTTTGATTTTTTTTGAAATTTTAACTTTTTTTGAAATTTTTGACTAATTTTGAATATTTAGACTTTCTTAAAAATTAAAGAATTTTTTCAAATTTTTCGAAATTTCGACCTTTTCAACATTTCAACTCTCCAGGTTTTCCAAAAATTTTGAATAAAAATTTCTTTGAAAATTTTGATTTTTTGAAATTTCAAATTTTTTAAATCAAACTAAAAAATGTTAACTTTTTATATCCAAATTTTGATTTTTTCAAAGCTTGACATTTCTTCAAAATGTTTTGAAATTTTCGCCTATTTTTCAGCATTTTTCCTTTTTTTCAAAATTTTTGATTTTTTTGTCTCGCTAATTTTAAATGTTTATTAAAATTTCGACAATTTTTTACCAAATGTTGTCTCTTTTCTCAACATTGTTTTGCAAATTTTGGCTTTTAAAAATTTCTGTTTTTTGAAAATTTATTTAGTTTCTGAATTTTGACTTTTTCGAAAATTTGAAACCTCAAAATTTCCAAATCATTTTTTCAATTTTTGTTTTTTTAATTTCGCATTTTTTGACCCTTTCGAAAATTTTTTTATTGTTTATTTTTAATTTGGAATTTTTTTAAAAGGGTCGCATAGATTGAATTTTTAAATTTTTTAAAGTTTTTCGAAGTATTTGAATTATTTTGATTATTTTGCTTTTTAAAAAATTTTGAATTTTTTTGTAAATTTTAAGATTTTGCATGTTTTGGAAAATTTTGATTTATTCAAAATTTAACTTATTTTGAAATTTTCGATCATTTTTCTCCTTTTTTAAATTTTACCTTTTTATGAAAATTTCGACATTTTATAAAAATTTTGACTATGTTCACACAACTTCGACTGTTTAAAATTTCGACCTTTTTAAAAATTGGACATTTTCGAGATTTTGCATTATTTTTTTTGAAAATTTTGAAAATTGCGCCGTTTTTGAGTTTTGGAATTTCTCGGAAAATTTTGATTTTCTTCAAAATTTCAACTTTATTTGAAATTTTTGATTATTTTTTAATATTTCGACCTTTTTAAAAACCAGAAAAGATTTTTTTTGAAATTTCAATTTTTTTAAAAAGTTGACTATTTTTTATGAAAATTTCGACATATCCACTATTTTCAAAATTTTCAAATTTATTCGCAATTTCAACTTTTTTTTTTTTAAATTTCGACACTATAATTTCGATTTAAAAATTAGAAAGGAATTTTTTTCAAACTTCAAATTGTTTGAAAATTTTGACCTTTTTTAAATATTCATCAATTTTCGAAATTTCGAAATTTTTTCGAAATTGCTACTTTAATTTGGAAATTTTGTTTTTTACAATTTTTGAAATTTTTGGAAAATTTTCTTTTTCAAAATTTCAACTTTTTTTGAAATTTTTGACTATTTTTGAATATTTCGACTTTCTTAAAAATTAGAGAGGAATTTTTAAAACTTCAATTTGTTTGAAAATTTTGATTTTTTTGTTGAAAATATCGACATTTTATAAAAATCTACTTTTTTCAAAATTTTCGAATTTATTCAAAATTTCAACTTTTTTTTTGAAATTTCGACTTTTTCAAAAATCGGAGAGGAATTTTTTCAAAACTTCAATGTTCGATATTTTCTAAAAATTTTGACTTTTTTCAAAATTTTCTTTGTTAAAAATTTCAACTTTTCATATTTCTCTTTAAAATTTCGACATTTCTAAAAATTAGAGACGAACTTTTTGCGAAAACTCAGACATTTTTAAAATTTCGACTTTTTTAACAATCGGAGAGAAATTTTTTCGAAACTTCAATTTGTTTGAAAATGTTGACCTTTTTTAAATATTCATCAATTTTTCAAAATTTGGAATATTTTTGGAATATTTGCTTTATTTTGAAAATTTTGTTTTTTAACAAAAGTTCGAATTTTTTTTGAAATTTTAGGAAAATTTTGATTTTTTTCAAAATTTCAACTTTTTTTGAAATTTATGACCATTTTTAAATATTTCGACTTTTTTAAAAATTAGAGAGGAATTTTTTCAAAACTTCAATATGTTTGAAAATTTTGATTTTTTTTTGAAAATTTCGACATTTTATAAAAATCTACTTTTGAAATTTTCGAATTTATTCAAAATTTCAACATTTTTTTGAATATTTCGACTATTTAAAATTTCTCTTCAAAAATTTTTCAAAAATCGGAAAGGAATTTTTTCAAAACTTCAATGTTCGATCTTTTAAAAAAAATTCGACTTTTTTCAAAATTTTCTTTGTTAAAAATTTCAACTTTTTTCAATATTTCTTAGTTTCGACTTTTCTAAAAATTAGAGACGAATTTTTTTGAAAACTTTAATTTGTTTGAAAAGTTTTACCTTTTTTTTTTGAAAATTCCAACTTTTTACGAAAACTCTGACATTTTTAAAATTTCGACGTTTTTCCAAATTTTCAAATTTATTCAAAATTTAATTTATTTTGAGTATTTCGACTTTAAAATTTCGACTTTTTTAACAAGCAGAGAGGAAATTTTTCAAAACTTCAATTTGAAAATTTTAATTTTTTTTAAATACTTAATTTTTGCTTTATTTTGAAAATTTTGTTTTTTAACAACAGTGTGAATTTTTAAAAAAAATTTTTTTAAATTTTTGACAATTTTTGAATATTTTGACTTTCTTAAAAATTAAAAATTTTTTTCAAAATTTCGACTTTTTCAAAATTCTAACTATTTTCTTCAACATTTCAATTCTTTCAAATCTCGTTTTCCAAAAATTTGGAATAAAAAATTTTTTTCAGAATTTCAACCTTTTCAAATTTTTGACCATTTTTGAATATTTTGACTTTCTTAAAAATTAGAGAGGCATTTTTTTAAAACTGCAATTTGTTTGAACATGTTGATTTTTTTTTGAAAAAAATTTCGACATTTTATAAAAATCTACTTTTGAAGTTTTCGAATTTATTCAAAATTTCAACTTTCAAACTTCAATGTTCGATATTTTATAAAAATTTTGACTTTTTTCAAAATTTTCTTTGTTAAAAATTTCAACTTTTTTTCAATATTTCTCCTCTTTAAAATTTCGACTTTTCTAAAAATTAGAGACGATTTTTTTTTCAAAACTTTAATTTGTTTGAAAATTTTGACCTTTTTTTTTTCAAAATTCCAACTTTTTACGAAATCTACGACGTTTTTAAAATCTCGACGTTTTTCCAAATTTCTGAATTTATTCAAAATTTGAATTTATTTTGAATATTTCGACTTTTAAAATTTCGACTCTTTTTACAAAATCAGAGCGGAATTTTTTTTTAAATTTCAATTTGAAAATTGTGACCTTTTTTTTTGAAAATTTTAATGTTTATGAAAATTTCGATATTTATAATAATTTCGACATTTTATAATAATTTCGACATTTTATAATAATTTCAACATTTTATAAAAATTTAGACTCTTCGAAATTTTCGAATTTATTCAAAATTACAGTTTTTTTTGAAAATTTCGACTCTTGAACAATTTCGATTTTTCTAAAAATTAGAGAGGAATCTTTTCAGAACGTCAATTTGAAAATTTGGATATTTTTTTTTTGAAAATTCCAACTTTTTGATGAAAACTGAGACATTTTTTAAAATTTCGACGTTTTTCAAAATTTTCGAATTTATTAAAAATTTGAACTGTTTTTCAACATTTCGGCTGTTTGAAATGTTGACTTTTCTAAAAATTTGGACTTTTTTGAACGTCTCGCCTCATTTTACAAATTTTCGAATTAAAAGTTTCGGCTATTTTTCGAAATTTTGACATTTTTCATAATTTTGATCATTTCCTAAAATTTCAACTTTTTTTAAAAATATTTTCATTATTTAACTGTCAATTTTGATTCGAATTATCGACTGTTATTGAAAACACTTAAAGGGGTATTTTTTATGCTTTGGGGGAGAGGGGGCATATAAAACAGGAATCCCTAGCTTGATTATGAAATGAATTGATCAGGGGCTCAGTTTGTGATTAGTTAGTTTCAGATTGTTTTATTGTGGAATGTTATGCTCGTTTGACTTTAAACGCAAAGGAGACGAAACACATCAACGCGTATTATAAAATATAACACGATTAAGAAGTTTCCATTGTGGTGTATTGCGGCTTATAAAGGTTTAATTTTCCCCGGCACTGTCAGTCTTTGTTAATTCCCTTTGAGCTTAAGGTGATAATAAATTTTCAGTTTCTTGTTTTATTTCCCAGGACTCGTCATGGTTATCATTTAATTTTACGCCGCCACGAATAGGAACTTTGGTATTAAATAAGGCGGAAACAAAGAATGAACTGAGAAAGCGTGTTGCCCTTTTAAAATATGAAATTGTTTCATTTCTGTGATGCGTTGATGCTTAAAATATGTATGAAAATAACTGCATCTCTTTAATGTTTTTGTTCTTTTAATTAGTTGGTCTGATGGAAGTAATGAAAGATTTTTAGAAAATAAATGAATGTAAAAAATGTTCGAAAATAATTAATTGGGCGAAATGTACACTATGTCCGTGTAGAGACTACTTAAGCTTATTATATGTAAGATGCTACTGCTAAAAAGTTCTTTTTGTGTTAGTGTACCCAACGATGCCCCGAAAATTATATAATTCTTGATTAACGGGGCTGTTTATTAGTAAAATTCCCCAACTAAGTTAATGGAAAACGTTGTTAATTAATTACGAGTTCCTCGTGGCTTTCAAATACCAATTAGCGGAGATTAAACGTAAACTTAGTTGGCTGAAGTCTTATCGACCAACTACCGAGTGTCAAAACATTGGAGATTTCGTAATTGATATGAAAGGGCCCAACCGATAAGCTGCAATCAGTTCAGGCGTAGGATAATTCGAGGTAATCCTCTAAATATTTTTTTGTCCAAACTCTTATCCTGCTCGAGTATTACTTTAACATTGCTTGAATAATCACTTAGTTTTTCACTAACATTTTCCCGTCTCTGGTCTAATATTCAAGTAAATAAAAAAAAAGAAAACAAGAGACAAATTTCTGATAAAAAATTGATATTTGGACATGTATACGCGCGCGTTGGCAATCCATGAGTGGAGGGATGGTAGCAAAGGAAGCAGTTCTTTTATAGCTATTAGGCGACAAAAGAAAACGTTGTATATACATACCCCTTAAAGGTGGCTACCCCCTTTATTGAGAAGGTATTACCGCATACCAAGGGCTGTACTCTCCCGCATGAAAGCGGTACCTGGCACTTTAACTAATGAGGAAGAAAGTCTACCGTCCTCACGCCCATCTCGATCACTATCATCCGAACACCTTGACCGTCAATAAATAACACATTTCGGTACCGTAAAAATATTAATGAAAAATTAGGCACAAAAATTAGTCAAAAACAAATTAGGTACTCAAAAAACTGCCGACAGAAGTGAAAATTTAAAACTGGCAAATAATAGTTAATCTAGTTTGGACCCACACAAGTAAACAAGTCAGAATATTGGAAATATTTTAAAATTGATGCTGTCAAACTGATCCTCTTATATTATTTTATACTATTAACATTAAAAGCATGTTGGTAACGCAAATTAGAGTGATGGTAACGCATGACGGTAACGCTAAACGGTTTACCAGAGGGTAAACTTATGGTTTAGCGTTTAACAGAGAGCGTTTTAAGGGAGATTAAAAGTCGCTCAACGCGTGTAAAAAGTTTTCACTTAAAAAAAAATCTTTGGATAACTTCTCATAAAAATTCTTGCGGAATAAGAATCCTAATCCTCTGAATTCAACGAAAAGAGATTATCACGCAATACGTAAAACAGTTGCGAAGTCGGCGCCCCACAAAACCGAGGAAATGGCAAATTTTCTCGGCCCCAATATCAAAGAATAACACTGACTCGGCGGTGCTAAACCTCACAAAAATGTCGATTGCTGTTAAATTTCCACACAGCAGCACCAGCGAAAAATTAACGCCTGGCAAATTTCGAAGTTTAGTCAATTTGCATTTCCTTTGGCAATCCAAATATTTGCGGAGAACGCAAGGAGAACGGTTTGAATTTAAATGAAAAAGGGATCGATCCACGTTCAATTTAACAATATACCATTAATGAAAATAGAACGGGGAAATTTGCTCGGGATTGTTCCAAAGTGATTGCGAGGCTAAACTCTCAAATATTTGCAAAGTTTCGGCTCTTGACCAATTTCGTTGATTCCCCGGATATTGGGACAATTGTCTGCTCCCGGAAGAATTAATAAGTAGGGAAAATACTGCGTTGATGGGATTGGCCATTTCTGTTCTGTTTTCAAAGGTTTTTCTGGGATAAAACATTTCGTAAATCATGACATTTTATTGTTATTGTCTACTTTCCAAAGTAAAAGATAATTGCGAAGGCGTAGAACGCTCAATTTAAAAAAGTTTTTTCTAGTTATTTCTAATTATTTTTAACGAAATGTTAGTTTGTTTTTCCAAAATTGAGTTTCGATTTTTAAGACAGTTTGACCTATTTTGCAACATTTTGCTTTTATTTTGTAATTTTACTTTTTTTTTAATTTCGTGCTTAAACTCAATCACGGTTATAAATTTTTAGTTTTTCTGGAAACTAATTAGTTTTCTCCTTTTTGCAGATTTAATATTGAAAAACCCCAAATTACAAAAAAACCGACCTTTGTTTTAGAAAATGTCGAAATTCTGAAAAAAAAAATCGTCTTTAGAAAAATTCGAATTTTGATAAAAGTCGAATTTTTGAAAAAAGCAGAACTTTACTAGGAGAATCGAAATTTCGGGAAAAATCCGAAAATTTTTAAAAAGACGCAATTTAAAGAAAAAGAGTATCTACAAATTTTTATTCAGAATTTCGAAAAAAAGTTGAAATTTTGAAAAAAGTGTAATTTAATGGTCCTCATTTTCTAGAAAGTAATTTTTTTGAGAGTGGAAATTTTTCAAAAATATTTCGAAACATATTTTTGTAATTTTTAAAGAAAAAGTTGAGATTTCGAAAAATGTTGAATTTTTCACATGTTTGAATCAACAAAATCGAATTTGCCAAAAAAAGTCGAAATTTACAAAAAGCAAAGACGAAATTTCCAGAAAAAATGGGAATAAGAAAAAAGATCGGAAATATTAAATAGAAGTCAATATTGAAAGAACGGCGAAATTTCATTTGTTACATAATATCAGTTCAATATCAGACGAGGTTAAGATCACTAGAATAAATCAGAGTAGCTTAAGATCACCTGATATCAGAGTCATGTGGGTTTGGATTCAAGATCATGTAGGTCTAAGGTCACATGAGTTCGAGGTCATGTGAGCTCAAGATCGCGTGATTTCAAGGTCACGTACTGTCAAGGTCGCATTAGGCCAGAGCCACGTAAGCTTAAGGTCACCTGAATTCAGGATTAAACTTAGCCTGTGTTCAAGGTCGCGTTAGCTCAAGGCCACGTAAGTTCAAATTTACGTTAACTCAAGGTCACGCTCGGTCAAGGTCGCGTTAGGTCAACGTCACGTGAGTTCAAGGTCATCCGAGTTCCAGATCAGGTTAGTGTGCGATCAAGGATACATTAGTTAAAGGTCGAATAAACTCAAGGTCATTTAGGTTCAAGGTTAACTTAATGTCACGTGAATTTTTTGTCACCTGATCTTAAGGTCACGTGTGGTCAAGTTCGCATTAGGTCAGAGTCGCATAAGCTCAAAGTAACCTGAGTTCAGGATTAGGTTTAGCCTGTGTTGAAGGTCTCGTTAGCTCGAGACTAAGTGAGTTTAAAATTACGTTAACTCTAGGTTACGCACGGTCAAGGTCGCGTTAGGCCAAAGTCACGTGAGTTCAAGGTCATACGAGTTCCAGATTAGGTTAGTGTGCGATCAAGGATACGTTAGTTCAAGGTCGAATATAACTGAAGGTCAATTAGGTTCAAGGTTAACTTAAGGTCACGTGAATTTTTTGTCACCTGATCTTAAGGTCACGTGTGGTCAAGTTCGCATTAGGTCAGAGTCACATAAGCTCAAAGTAACCTGAGTTAAGGATTAGGTTTAGCCTGTGTTCAAGGTCACGTTAGCTCGAGACTACGTGAGTTCAAAATTACGTTAACTCAAGGTCACGCACGGGCAAGGTCGCGTTAGGCCAAAGTCACGTAAGTTCAAGGTCATCCAAGTTCCAGATAAGGTTAGTGTGCGATCAAGGATACGTTAGTTCAAGGTCGAACAAATTCAAGGTTAATTAGGTTCAAGGTTAGGTTAAGGTCACGTGAATTTTTTGTTACCTGATCTTAAGGTCACGTGTGGTCAAGTTCGCATTAGGTCAGAGTCACAATAGCTCAAAGTATCCTGAGTTCACGATTAGGTTTAGCCTGTGTTCAAGGTCACGTTAGCTCGAGACTACGTGAGTTCAAAATCATGTTAGTTCAAGGTCGCGTGCGGTCAAGGTCGAATTAGACCAGAGTCACGTGAGTTGAAGGTCATCTGAGTTCAAGATTAGGTTAGCGCGTGTTCAAGGTCCCGTTAGTTTAAGGTCGCATAAATTCAAGGTCAATTTAGTTCAAGGCGCGCTTAAGAACATGTGAATTTAACCTCACCTGATCTAAAGGACACGTGTGGTAAAGATTGCTTTAGGCCAGAGTCACGTGAGTTCAAGATTAGGTAAGCGTGTGTTCAAGGTCTCGTTAGCCAAGGTCACGCGAGTTGAAGGTCAAGTTGGCCCAAGGTCATTTGAGTTCAAGGCCAAGTTAGTTCAAGGTCACGTGAATTCAAAGTCAATAAGGCTTAAAGTTAGCTTACGGTCACGTCAATATAACGTCACTCTCAGGGTCACGTGCGGTCAAGGTCGTATTAGGCAACAGTCAGGTAAGTTCAAGGTCATCTGAGTTCAAACTTAGATAAGTGTGTGCTGAAGGTCACGTCAGCTAAGAGTCACGTGATTTCAAGGTCACGTTACCCAAGGTCACACGAGTTCAAGGTTACGTTACCCAAGGTCACATGAATTCAAGGTTACATAAACTCAAGGTCAAATACATTCAAGGCTAGCTTAAGGTCATGTAAATTTAACGTCATCTGATCCCAAAATTAAGATCATACGAGCTTAAGGTCAGGTGAGTCTAAGATCGCACGAACTTAAGGTTACCTGAGCTCAAGGATATCAGGGACACGTAGGTTCGAGGTCAAGTAAGTCCAAAGCCGCGTAAGCTCACGGTCACGTGAAGTCAAGGTCGTTTTAGCCCAGGTAACCTTGAGTTTAGGATTGCGTAAGCTCAAGATTCCGTGTGTTCAAGATTACATTAGCTCGGGATTACGTGATTCAAGGTCACATAAACTCAAAGGCACTTCAGTTAAAGGTCGTGTTTTATTAAGGTCATGTTAGCTTAAGGATATCAGAGTTAGCGGGCTCGGGGTCACATAGATCTAAAGCCACGTCAGCTCAAGGTCACGTGAGGTCAAAGTCGTGTTAGCCCAGGGTCACGTGAGGTTAAGGTCACCCGAGTTTAGGATAACGTTAGTTCAAGATTGTGTTCAAGGTTATTAGCTCGAGGTTACGTAAGTTCAAGGTCGTGTAAACTCAGTCACTTCTGTTGAAGGTCGCGTTAGCTCAAAATCATGCGAGCTCAAGGATATTAGAGTCACATGGTTTCGAGGTCACGTAGGTCTAAAGCAACGTCAAAGTCACCCACGGTCAAGGTCGTGTTAGCCCCGAGTCCGTGAGTTCAAGGTCACCTGAGTTCAAAATTACGTCAGTTCAAGGTTCCGTGTGTTCAAGGCTTCATTTGCGCATTAGGCCAGAGTTACGTAAGCTCAAGGTCACCTAAGTTCAGGATCAGGTTTAGCCTGTGTTTAAGGTCACATTAGCTCGAGGCCACGTGAGTTCAAAATCACGTCGGTTCAAGGTCACGTGCGGTCAAGTTTGCATTAGACCAGAGGCGCGAGTTCAAGGTCACCTGAGCTCAAGATTAGGTTAACGTGTGTTCAAGGTCCTATAAACTTGAACACACGTAATATTGGGCTCAGGTGACCTTGAACGCGTGACTCTGGCCTAATGCGACCTTGACTGCACGTGACCTTGAGATCAGATGACCTTAAGGTTAATTGGGCTACCTTAAGGTCAGCTGATCTCAAGGACACGTGCAGTCAAGGTTGCATTAGGCCAGAGTCACGCGTTCAAGGTCACCTTGGTTCAATGTTAGGTTAGTGTGCATTTAAGGTCACGTTAGCTTAAGGTCACGTCAAGGCTCGCGGAAAATTAAAGTCACTTTAGTTAAAGGTTGTGTTAGCTCAAGGTCATGTGAGCTCAATGCCACGTGAGCTCAAAGTCACGTGAACTTAAGGTCACATAAATTCGGATGTCACGTCAACTCAAGGTCGTATACAAATTTTGTTTCTGAATAATTAAAAGTAACTAAAAGACTAAATTTGGAGAAAAAAATCGATATTTCTATAAAAAATGTCTAAAGCAGAAATTCCCAACGTTTTCTAATGTTGTGCCTCTTCGCAGTTTCGCATCAAAACCAACAGCTAGAAAAATCAAAGTTTTCAAAAAAATTCGCAATTTTGACAAGTAATCAAAATTTTGAAAAATGTCGAATTTTTAAAAAATGGCGGTAACTTTTAATTCGAAATATTGGGAAATATGGAGAGATGTTCAAAAAATTTCAAATTTGTTGAAAATTCGAGATTTGAAGATGTGAAATGTTGGAAAAAAATTAAAATTTTGAATAAATTCGAGAATTTTGAAAAAAGTTGTAATTTTGAAGTATCGAATTTTTCATAAAAAGTAAATTTAAAAAGCATCAAAATGTTGAAAGAAACCGAAGGTTTGAAAAAAGTTGGATTTAATATATTAACGAATTTTAAAACACTCAAAACACTGAAAAATGGCAAAAAAATGAAATTTTCGAAAAAATTAGAATTTGCCAAACAATTTAAATACGTTAAAAAACGGTCAACACTTAAAGAAAATCGATATTTTAAAAAAAGTAAACATTTCGAAAAACATTGAGATTTTGAAAAAAATTCGACAATTTTAAAAAAAGTTCAACTTCTGAAGTAAAATCGTGAAAACCTCTCAACCTTTTAAAAAATTCGACATTTTCAAAAAAAAAAAACCTTAAAAGAAAACCAGAAAACAAAGAAGAAAACCAAATGTTAGAAAAAGTTGCAATATTTGAAGTCAAATTAAAAAGAAAGTGTCGAGGTTTTGAAATTTTTTAATAAACGTCGATAATTGAGAAGGTCAATAATTTGAAAAAAGTCGAAAAAATGTTACGTTCTGGATAAAGTCAAAATGTTGATATACAGAGCTTGTCCCTCGAAACGCGAATTAGCGTGATGGGTACGCTAATTAGCGCGATGATAACGGCAAATCATACCTTTTCCCCCTAACAAAAGTCACTCAACGCGTCTGAAGTTTTCGCTTCAGTCCAGTTCAATCCAGTATTTTCAAAAATTGTACGCAAACAATGGCCCAGTTACATATTCACTTCAAAGGGTCAATATGGCGGGCTTTACAACAAAATTTAATATAGGGCGTTTCAGAGATGAACATGTTGGATTTGCGCCCGTTCTCAGGATGTAGAACATCGCGAAAGGCGAAGAGCCATCTCGGATTTTAGAATCACATAAAACTTTTATTTTAGACCCAGCCAGCCACTTCACGTTCCATTGTTTGACACTTTCAAGTCTTCTCAGTTTTTTTTTCCAGCACATCCGAGTGAGCCAGGCGCTTTTTTCCTCGCACACTCACTTTCGACCTACCTCGTTAGACGGTAAAACTTTGAATTTATCGCGTGTTGGAGGCAGCTACAATAGGGGGTGGCTTTATTGCGCTTTATTACGAGGTTTAAGAGCTCGAAATTTTATTAATAAAGTAATAAGCCGCTTTGGTGATTTCGAGTTCTTTTGTTGGATTTTCTTGAAAATGTATTTTCGAATAATAATGGGTTGGCAATTTAAGGTTAATGGTAACGATTCGTGTAACGAAGGTGACTCGAAGTTGTAATTCGTGACGGGGTGGCTTGAAGTTTGCTAGGCATTCCGTGGCACCTGGACAGGTATTCGATCAATATTTACGTCTGCCGAAATGCGTGTAGTTTCGCTCTAATGAAATTCTAAGATCCTCGCTAAAACAAACATATAGCTTTTGAGTTATACCTCGGTTCGCTTTTATGGAAGGCCGTTAAATTAAACTTCCAAATTGCCCCGCGACGGCATGCCGTTTTAACGCCTATTTTAGGTCGTGTCGGGAGAAGTTCTTAACTTTCATTTATTGGGTTGCTTCTTGTTTAATGCGGGCATATTTCACGCGTGTAATAAAAATATGTTGTCGGCCTAATTTATATCGGGGTGTTTCGAGGGTAATTACGAAAAGTAATTGGGATGAAATATTACGTCAAGTGCAATAAAAAATATTTTTCTATTAGTTCCTTTTTAATATTTCTTGCCATAAAACAAGTTTGTTATGTAAATTACTAATTTTGATAAAGTAATAGTTCTAAAGTACCGATTAATAGATTTGAACATTTGTAAGATTCAAAGTTTGGGAATTAAGACCGGTTTCGATTTTACTAGGTCTTTTTGTCAACCCTACACACTGTTCTGGTAAGTTATCAAGATATTAGGCTTTGCTCGTGTAATTTCTATGTATAGCGCCACCTGGCGGCCTGTGAAAGAAACTGTGGAATAGCTCCAACAAGCGTTCTATAAATGGAATACAATCTAGACTCCAATAATGCAGCTCTCTAAACGTGTAACAGCGAATGATAGGTAGCTAAACCTCTAACAGTTGATCCACTAACTCTAGCAAAAATTGTTTAGTCTGAAAAATCACAGACTCTATTTGACGGCAAAAAATGTAAATAGTCTTGGAATGTTGCTTTCAATTTCGGATATTTTGCTCAATTTTAAAATTATCGCCCATCTACCTGCTCACTTTCCCAAGCAGTTCATTGTAAAGTTCCCCCTAAAGCCTCCAAACTTCCCTCCAAGACGGCGAGAATGTTCTCCGATTACGCTGACGTCGTACGTCGTGCCGAACTAAACAAGTAACGGGAAACCTCCCCTCGTTAACTCACCTGAATTCGACGAATCCCTGATGAAGGAGCAGCGCCATAAAATCGCCTGCCATGTCGTCTCTCTCCCCAGTCAGAAAGAAGATACCATCGTAAGCCTCCGGCCTTAATTCCAAACTAACTTGTACGTGTTTGTAGGCCCCTCTGAGGGCCGAAAAGGCCAGCCAGCTTCGACCCGTGAATCGCGGAGAGCGGATCTCCATGTCTGGAACGATGAAATTCCCATTAGAACGGACGAGTTTAATAGGGAAACCAAATATTAAATTTATCGATTTCGTCCCCCGCAGTTGCCCGAGTAAACTTGAATTTCGCCCAAAGTGCATCGCTTAAGCAAACCCGTTTTTTATGAATACTAATAGATTTTTTTTTATATTTTGGGAGTTATGGGTTTTTTAGATTAATTTATTTACAGCATTCCCTAGTAGTTTGGTGTATCGATTAAAGAAATTTCTAAAATTATACTGAAAAATTCGAAATTTCAACTTTAATTTTAAGATTTAAAATTTAATCTTGAAGTCATAATTAAATTTGAAATAAAAAAAAGTTGGAAAATGCTGCTATATTATATAGGGTGCCCATTCTTAACTCTATTCAAAGCTACAATGTTAATTAATTATGGCAAAGTTGTGCATTTGAGAGATACAAAAGAGAAGTCTGAAGAAGAGTTAATACGTTTCGAGTTATTTTAAAAACAAAGATAAAGAAAGTAATTTTTTTCTATTTTTTTTTTCGGCAACTGTGAGTAAATTATAAGAGCACATTTTTAGAGGGAACTTCAAAACTACTATGTTCTTTAATTTTATTTAATATTTCTTCGACCCAAAGAAAAAAATAATAAACATAATGTTTCCGACCAAAAAGTGTCCACCATTAAGAATTAAAAATACTATTTATTCAAATTTATTTTTTATTGAACCATCTCCCTTCATCATAGCAAACTTCATTTTTTCTTATATTCATTAAGTGTATTTGGTTTTTACAAATTAAAAAATTCTTTTGCACACCCATGTTTCATATGACCTGTTTATTTTATAAATTTTATCATAAAATAGTGTTACGTATTATAAATATACAGAGAATTTAAATACTTTAGTTAAACAAAAAGCCACAACTTAATATAAGAATCAATTACTGAATGAGTCACAGTAGGGGAGCGCATATATTTATATCCAACACCTGCTTCGGGGAGTTTCCATTTCTAAAAAATATCTAGTATGTTTTAAATAAGGACCTTCTAATAATGGAGTTTACCTTCCTAGGGGGCGTAAAGCGATCATAAGAGGGCCCTCTTATGATGTTTTTTTTTAAATTCATCTATTTTTCAAAATTTCGACATGTTTGAACATTTTTTTTGAAAATTTGGAAAGTTTTCAAAACTTGCGAATTATTTTAAAAATTTCAAATTTTTTTGAAAATTGCGCCGTTTGAATTTTTGAATTTTTTTTTGGCACTTTACTTTTTTTTTAATTTCTCCTTTTGCTGAAAATTTCGACTTTTTTGGAAAATCAGATTTTTCAAATGCAGACATTTTGTCAAAATTTCGCCTTCGTTAAAATTTTCCACTATTTTTTAATATTTTTATTTTTACAAAAATCAAAAAAATTTGTCATCAATATTTTGACTGATTTTTTTTGAAGATTAACTTTTTATAAACATTTTTTCAAAATTTCACCTTTTTTTAATTTTTGCCTTTTCTAAAAATTAAAGTTTTTTTTTGAAAATTTCGTTTCTTTGAAAAACATTTTTTTGAAAATTCATCTCTTTTTCATTTTGAATTTTTTGGAATTTGTTAAAAAAAATTTAAAATTTACGTACTATTTTGAAAATTTTGTTTTTTAAAAAGTTAAATTTTCTTTGCAAAAATTGCGCCATTATAGAAATTTTCAATTTTTTTAACATCTTTTCTTTTCAAAATTTTTCCCTTTTTTTTAAATATTAAGTAAGAATCCAAAATTTTACATTTTTTTGAAAATTTCAGTTTTATCAAAAGTACATTTTTTCAGACTTTCGCCTTTCGGACGTTTTTGACTATTTTTTATTATTTCTCTTTTATTTCAAATCATAGGTTTTTCAGATTTTCGATTTTTCTTAAAAATGTTGATACTTTTTTTAAAAATCTTACCTTTTTATTTTATTATTTTTAACTTTTTTGGAAAATTTTCACTTAAAAATTTCGACTTTCTCAAGTTTCGACAATTTCAATTTTCGGATTTTATTAAATATTGTAACTCTTTCCTCAACATTTTCCTTTTTTTGAAAATCTTGACTTTCTTTTCAAAATTTTAGTTTTTTTAATTTAGTATGATTTCAAAAATTTTGACTTCAAAAAGTAGCTTTTTCAGATTGTTTTGAAATGTGGATTTTTTTGTTGAAAACTTCATCTTTCAAAATTTTAACTTTTTGTTTTGAAATTTCGGTATTTTTCAAAATTTCGACTTTTAAAAGGTCAATCTTTCTTAAACTTTTAAAGTTTTTTTAAAAATTCTGCCGTTTTTCAAATTTTTGACTTGTTTCAAAATTTTTAACTTTTTTCGAAAATTTTCATTTAAAAATTTCGACTTTCTAAATATTCGATACTTTCAATTTTCAGATTTCATTGAAAATTTTGACTCTTGACATTCAAAATTTTAACTTTTTATTTACGATATTTTTCAAAATATTGACTTTTTTCAAATTTTCGCGTTTTGTAAAATTTTTTAAATTTTTTGAAAATTCCGATTCTTTTAAAAATATCATTTTTAAAATTCATCAGAGAGAGAGAGAGAGAGAGAGAGAGAGAGAGAGAGAGAGAGAGATGCATTTTTTCAGAAATCAGATATTTCGCTCGCTTAATAAATTAATAAAAATTCAAATGTTGATATTAAACATTTCTAGAAGAAAGTAAACATTTTAAGGCTAAACTCGATGCACTAAATACGAATGGATCAGATATCCCATGAAAGTTGGAGTGTCTTAAAAGCTTTCTTCCTACAGGAACTCAATGTTTTATTGGTTAAGAGTATCACGCAACTAGATATGGTCCATGCGAGGGAATTTTACAAGATTATAAAGAATTCGACTCTGTTAAGAAATTGGTGTATTTGACTTGTCGAATATTACCTGAGTTTTCCACTCTATAAAACTACTTTACTCCAATCTATATAAGATCTTGGCAATTTCCTCATTCTTTCTTTTATTGTCAAATTTGTCGTGTTTATCTTGCTATCTCTCATCTTAGGTAAGCAATTGCTACTGAGTAAAGGTATAAGAGTATGTTAGTGTTGGGTTGCCCAATTTTTAAAAGATCAACGCTTGGAGGAAAAAAAATCGAAATTTTGGTTTCAAGTTCGAAGAAGAAGTTAATTTTAAATTTCAAATCCTAATATTAATATTTAAAAAAAGTCAAAATTTCAAGTTGATACCAATAATTGTCTTATAAAACGCCTGGACCCCTTTATGGAATATGCGAGATAGTTGTTATCGTGAAATGACCCATGTGCAACGTTTACATCTTCTGACCACATCGCCGAGAGTATGCTAGATGTTTTTTTCGTTTGTGTTTTATCTTTTTCTTTGCCAGTTTCTCTCTTCACAATTCTAGATTTTTACTAACCTTCTATTAGGGATTGGCAATCTCTTAAAGATTACTGAAAATCTAGAATTGTGGAAGGAGTAACTGGCGAAGAAAAATCCAATAAAACATGAATGAAAATAACACTACTTCGCAAAGAAGACACAGAGAGTAACTAGATGTTTTCTCGAGATGGAAACTTTCCGAAGCAGATGTAGGATATAAATATACGCGCTCCCCTATTGTGATTCATTCAGTAGAGAATTTCAGTAATTGTTTTATGTTATTCGTTCTTGATTGCGTTCTGTTTCATTGTCTAAATAAAGTGTTTAGATTCACGTTATATTTATAATCGAACCAAACACGTAATATTTTAGAAAAAAAAACCGTTTATTTAAAAAGCTACGATTTTTATTAAACCATTCTCAATGTTAACATAGTTTAGTGCCCAGAAATATACAAAAAGAATGAAGTATAGTTAATACCTAACCTAACGTAATACCTTTTCAAATATATGAAATAACGAAATAACTTTAGGATTACTTCCTTGGAGGTTATTAGTAAAATGTTGTTAAACAAAGAAATAAAGTTAAGAATAAATTTCCCATTAAAATCCCATCAACATGCAATTTTTTCCGGACGTCAACCCAGTGTACCATCTGTGTTTATTTGCCCTGTCGAAATCGCTGCGTATTTTTTTTATATTGTGATTTATCACCGCCTAAGATATGCCGTCGTGCCTTTCGCTTATCTGAACGAACAAATTTCGAAGTAAATTGGGTGTCTAGCGTAACATTATTGGATCACGTATTTATGTGGAAATATGTTCAGAAAACGTAACATTCTACCAGAAAAATTTACTGCAGATGCATCTCTATAACGAAAATTGAATTTTTAACAAGGTTCCCACCTAATGCAATTCGGGATCCTCCAGGATTTGATATCGTAATTGTGTAGGAGTGAATGAATGTGATAAATGGAAGTAAACAGACACAGAACTAGACGTCATTCGTAATAAATGGTACTTTTAAAACTTTCATAATTTGTAATAATACCAATAATAATAATAGTAATAAATACGTTAGGGTAGTGTTTCCCAAACTTACGACATCTGTGTAGGCTTTAGATTAGACGCTTTATTTCGCACATTTCTCTCTGACATAAGTGTCAGTTATCCTGAGAGAAGCTATCTCCTTCCAGCTGTGTATAAATAAGTCTCGGATAGCTTCTCTTAGGGCGCGTTTACATTAGAGACTTTATTCCGTACATTTCTCTCTGACATAAAATATATTTTCTCTCTGACGTAAAGGTCAACTATCCTGAGAGAAGCTCTTTTCTCCCAGCTGTGTAGATAAGTATCGGATAGCTTCTCTCAACATAGTTAACACTTATGTCAGAGAGAAATGTGCGAAATAAAGTGTCTAATCTAAACGCACCCTGAGAGAAGCTATTCGAGACTTATCTACACAGCTGGGAGGAGATAGCTCAGGATAGTTGACACTTACGTCAGAGAGAAATATATTTTATGTCAGAGAGAAACGCACGGAATAAAGTGTCTGGTATAAACGCAACGTGTGTTTGCCTGCCTGTCTGCTGAACGTATCAATGAATTTCAACAAAACATCATTCTGCAATGTATACGAACTCTTCAAAGCTATGCAAGCTAATTAAATTAGTTTTGTTGTTTAATTTTTAAATCATCTGAAGCCGCCTGGTACACTCACCAAACTCTTCCCGACCCCTAGAAATACGTGTACACAGTTTGAGAAGCACTGCTTTAGGGGATCGACTGAACTTTTAAAGTTTCCAGTTTGCCCCTAAATGAAAATCCTATGTGTTTCACTCCGAGTTGTGGATGAAGTCCCAGATGGTCTTGTACCAAATAGAAATTAGACTATTAATTTCAAAATTCAATGTTGCATTCGCTGACACACGAACGCATCTGAAGGCCCAGCCTCGGACGTTGAACGATACCCTTAATCCAGACGGGGCTAGACAACGATCCTTTGATTAATCATTCGGATAATTCCATAACGGACCACCTGACGCAGGTATTGTCTTTGACTGTTCGAGTATCATTGACACAGACGACAAATATTAGTTGGACATAATGCAGTGTAGGTTGCGTGGGACAATGTAGGATATTGGGACGGTTCGTCGAACATTTGTCATTTAAATGGTGCGGCTTTTCGAACGAGGCATTCATCAGTTTACGTTGTCCGACAGAAGTAATATATCATTCTGTAATTAAATGCGTCTCATTTTGAAATAACTGCCCCAATAGGATACAGAGATAAAAACTACTGTGGATTTATTGAAATGTTGTTTACATACTTTATTACTGGAAAAAGAACATAGCGAAAGCTTTTCATATTCTTTATGTTGTCTGGATCCATTTTTAATAGTTTTTTCTCGTCGGCTATCTAATATTTCAACATAATTCCACGTTTGTTAAAAATTAATTCAGTCAAATATAAATCAGAAAAAAGGATACGTATTACTTACTATAGGTATCTTCTTTCTATTGGAGCATGATTTACAAGTTGATGGCATATTGTAACGAAATGAGTATTAAATATCAAATGCGCGGTGTGTGGACTACTTTAATGGAATATACCAGACGACTGTTATCGAGAAGGGACTCGTGTGCTGTCTAGATATTCCAGACGTTTCAATAGAAGGAAGTTTTCCCAACAGGTATTAGGTGTAAATGTACGCGCTCCCTTAGTGTAATTCATTCAATAATTTATTTAAATTATTCCCTTGTACAGCCAGTGCTCCAGGATTCACAATCAGGGTGCGCGTTTTGATGATGTAATTTATTAATTATATTCAATTTATTTAGTTATTTATTGGCGGTCGAAGTGATCGGATGATAATGATCGAAATAAGCGTGAGGGCGGTCGACCTTCTTCCTCATTAGTTAATGTGCCAGGTACGGCTTTCATGCGGGAGAGTACAGTCCTTGGTGTACGGTAATACCTTCTCAATAAAGGAGGTTGGCATCTTTAAGGGGTATGTATATACAACGTTTTCTTTTGTGGAAGTTTGTTGCCTGATGGCTATAAAAGAACTGCTTACACCTCATCTCCTTTGCTACCATCCTTTCACTGATCGATTGTCAATGCGCTCGTAAACAATGATCGTAGTGCCATGAAGATATATCGGTAAGTTTTCTATTTTTTTATTTGCAATATTTCTTTATTTTTTTAAATTTCTTTAACGCTATATTTTGATTCGCAGGTATTATTTTTTTATAATTTTGCATGCAGCTGTTTAATTTACCCATTCATGAGTTTACTAGTCTTACGTTAGTTATATAGGGATTCACAATTCAGGCTGCGTATTGCTATCATGTAATGTATCAATTATATTCAATTTATTTAGTTATTTATTGGCGATCGATGATAGTGATCGAGATAAGCGTGAGGGCGGTCGACTTTTTTCCTTACTAGTTAATGTGCCAGGTACCGCTTTCATGCGGGAGAGTACAGCCCTTGGTGTACGGTAATACCTTCTCAATAAAGGAGGTTGGCATCTTTAAGGGGTATGTATATACAACGTTTTCTTTTGTGGAAGTTTGTTGCCTGATGGCTATAAAAGAACTGCTTACACCTTATCTCCTTTGCTACCATCCTTTCACTCATCATTTACCAACGCGCGCGTAATGATCCTAGTGTCATGAAGATGCATTGGTAAGTTTTCTATTTTTTTATTTGCAATATTTCTTTATTTTTTTAATTTATTTAACACTATATTTTGATTCGCAGGTTTTATTTTTTTATAATTTTGCATGCAACTGTTTAATTTACCAATTCATCAGTTTACTAGTCTCACGTTAGTTATATAGGAATTCGCAATTCAGGGTGCGTAGTTCTATGATGTAATGTATCAATTATATTCAATTTAATTAGTTATTTATCGGCGGACGATGATAGTGATCGAGATGGGCGTGAGGGCGGTCGACTTTCTTCCTCATTAGTTAATGTGCCAGGTACCGCTTTCATGCGGGAGAGTACAGCCCTTGGTGTACGGTAATACCTTCTCAATAAAGGAGGTTGGCATCTTTAAGGGGTATGTATATACAACGTTTTCTTTTGTGGAAGTTTGTTGCCTGATGGCTATAAAAGAACTGCTTACACCTTATCTCCTTTGCTACCAATCCTTCACTCATCGATAACCAACGTGCGCGTAATGATCGTAGTGTTATGAAGATGCATTGATAAGTTTTCTATTTTTTTATTTGCAATATTTCTTTATCTTTTTAAATATCTTAACACTATATTTTGAGTCGAAGGTATTATTTTTTTATAATTTTGCATGCAGCTGTTTAATTTATCCACTTATTAGTTTACTAGTCTCACGTTAGTTATATAGGAATTCACAATTCAGGGTGCGTATTTCTATGATGTAATGTATCAATTATATTCAATTTATTTAGTTATTTATCGGCGGACGATGATAGTGATCGAGATGGGCGTGAGGGCGGTCGACTTTCTTCCTCATTAGTTAATGTGCCAGGTACCGCTTTCATGCGGGAGAGTACATCCCTTGGTGTACGGTAATACCTTCTCAATAAAGGAGGTTGGCATCTTTAAGGGGTATGTATATACAACGTTTTCTTTTGTGGAAGTTTGTTGCCTGATGGCTATAAAAGAACTGCTTACACCTCATCTCCTTTGCTACCATTCCTTCACTCATCGATTACCAACGTGCGCGTAATGATCGTAGTGTTATGAAGATGCATTGATAAGTTTTCTATTTTTTTATTTGCAATATTTCTTTATCTTTTTAAATATCTTAACACTATATTTTGAGTCGAAGGTATTATTTTTTTATAATTTTGCATGCAGCTGTTTAATTTACCCACTTATTAGTTTACTAGTCTCACGTTAGTTATATAGGGATTCACAATTCAGGGTGCGTATTTTTATGATGTAATGTATCAATTATATTCAATTTATTTAGTTATTTATCGGCGGACGATGATAGTGATAGAGATGGGCGTGAGGGCGGTCGACTTTCTTCCTCATTAGTTAATGTGCCAGGTACCGCTTTCATGCGGGAGAGTACATCCCTTGGTGTACGGTAATACCTTCTCAATAAAGGAGGTTGGCATCTTTAAGGGGTATGTATATACAACGTTTTCTTTTGTGGAAGTTTGTTGCCTGATGGCTATAAAAGAACTGCTTACACCTCATCTCCTTTGCTATCATTCCTTCACTCATCGATTACCAACGTAGCGTTATGAAGATGCATTGGTAAGTCTTCTATTAATTTATTTGCAATATTTCTTAATTTTTTTAATTTATCTAACACTATATTTTGATTCGCAGGTATTATTTTTTTATAATTTTGCATGCAGCTGTTTAATTTACCCATTCACTAGTTTACTAGTCTTCACGTTAGTTAGATAGGGATTCACTAATTCAGGGTGCGTATTTTTATGATGTAATGTATCAATTATATTTATTTATTTATCGGCGGACGATGATAGTGTTCGAGATGGGCGTGAGGGCAGTCGACTCTTTTCCTCATTAGTTAATGTGCCAGGTACCGCTTTCATGCGGGAGAGTACAGCCCTTGGTGTACGGTAATACCTTCTCAATAAAGGGGGTAGGCACCTTTAAGGGGTTTGTATATAAAACGTTTTCTTTTATGGAAGTTTGTCGCCTGAAGGCTATAAAAGAACTGCTTACACCTCATCTCCTTTGCTAACATTTGGAATTTAAAATTTTGGAATTTGAAATTATTTAATTTCGAATTCCGAATTTTAAATTTAGAATTCCGAATATTCAACTAAATTTCGAATCTCGAATTTTCATTTTTTTTTTAGTCCATAAAAATTTACGACTGATGTTTATAACAACAAATTATTTTATAGACGTAGACTAAATTATATAAATGATGATTGAGTGTGATGATTGATATAAATGATGATTGAGTCCTTCAAGAAAGGTCACCTTCTCATCTATTGGAGAACTTGTAAGAAATGTTCGAAGGTGCGAGAAAAATTGTAAAACTAACTCTATCGCCTGCAAGTTTGTTTGGTTGAAGTGAATTTACGATGCCGATATCGAACTCCACCTTGTCTCATATATCTTAAGCGTGGCCTGCATGATAACCGTTCTTAATCGGAAAATTCAGACTACTGTTATTACTTACGCTGCAGACGGTTTTCCACATTTCCCAGCTATCCGAACTCGAATAGTCGAACTGATAAATCACGACTTTAATCAGGGGCTTGCTGGCCGACGGAAATAATTGAAAAAGATCACGACACCGAAGGATCCTGGTGTAAAATTCCCAAATTGGATACATTCGTTTCTTTTAGCTAACTCGGGGCGAAACCGATAATATATTGGTATCGATTTAACAATTAAGGTTTACGTACTAACGATATATTACTGCTTTTTCCGATATTAATAACAAAACTGTGGGGCTGTGTTTGTTTGCCAAAGAGGAAATTATTTTCGCTTTTGCCGTGCTAATAATTTGGTGAATTAAATCCATAAATTCGGGACATGTTTAATTTGAGGGTTCTCTTATTTGTTAACGTGGTCATTATTTGCTTTAGCTTTTATGTAATCAAATTTTAAATTATAAAATCTATCGCGGTCTGCACTCAACACAAATATGAAATTTGGTAGGTAGATGTGATATATGATGTAGGCGTCCGCTAAGAACAGATTTTTGAATAGATGTTGTTATTTCTAAGTTTTAAGTTTTCACTTCAGTCGGCAGCCTTCAAGACTGTCTATTGTTTTTTTTAATTTAGTACCTAAGGGGGTAAAATTGAGTATTAAATTTTATTCGTGCTGAATCAGTTTTAATTCAGTTGCACATACTAAATAATTTGTTTGTTTTCACTTGACGAAATGTTAACTTTAACGCACCAATTTGGTTTGATTATGCAACGTTTGCGGTTTTTTTTTTGTTTAGTGCTAAGCCAAGTTAACGAGAAAATTAGAAAACATCCCCAGTGATGAATTTCGTGCAGAACGGCAATGCAATCAGCTAAATAACTTTATATGGTGTAGAAGTTTCCTAAGTGGTTTAGTCTGGTACAGTTGGGTCGTAAATAAGGGTTGCAGGTGGATGTCCCGACCCTAGCTCCATATCTTTTGCCGCTGCAGCGACTGACCAACAGGGAATCTGATTCTACCTTACATTAAATCACATAGATTAGTTTCCAACTTTCCCTTCTCTTTCAACCCCTAAGATTGGCAGCAGCCTACACCCCATTTTTATCCCGTTGCAGTGTTTCCTAGTTCGGTTCAATCTGAATGAAATAACAGCGAAGTATTGCATTGTTATCTAATTGAATTTTTTTTACATTGATTTCATTTGAAAAACAATTCACATTTTTTAAATTTTATTTAACAATATTTTTTGGTCCTTGGTTACCTTCAAAAATTGAAATACAAATGTTGTCCCTTGAAACCAAGAAAGATTAAAAAACACAACAAAGGTTGCTCTAACGCGTTTCGATAGCCAAGCTATCATCTTCAGTGAGTAGTATCTCTCTGAAGATGATAGCTTGGCTGCCGAAACGAGTTAGAGCAACCTTTGTTGTGTTTTTTAATCTTTCTTGGTTTCAGGGGACAACATTTCTATTTCAATTCTATTTAAGAATACAAACAAATAGTGGCCCCCTCAACTATCAATTGAAATCCGACTCACCCTTGTCGCACTTTTCTCCGCCTCTTCCTAGAGGACACAGACATTTGAAGGCGCCCCCGTCGTCGCCGGTGCACCCGCCGCCGTGGCCGCAATCGAGCGGACAAGGCCGTTCGGTCGACAGAGGCGGCGTCGATCGCGGGGGGCCCGAGACTTCCGTCAATTTTTGCTCTAATCTCGGCCCTTGCGTCGTACTTAATTCACTACTACCACTACGATTACGAATTGAATTTCTTATTATAACACTGGACGCGTATTGGGGCACGTCGTTCGTTTCTTCCGTCGTCGAGTTCGGCTCGATTTCTTGGGCGTCGAAGACGGCGTCTTTCTGATAGAGGATGTCGGCTTGCGTCCGATATTTTCTTTCGTCTTCGGTGGACGGGGCTTCGGTGGAGTTGATTTCTGGAACAAGACTCGATATGAGAACATTTTGTAAATCGTTGCATGAGTTTAAATGAGTTTAAATAAATTTTCCGATTTAATAAAGCCTCGTGTTATCGATTTTCTATAATTTTGCTTTTAGTGGAATCAAATTCCCTCTAGTATCGGAGGCTTAATGCGTTATTGCTCAATTAGGAATTCTTTACGGACCAATAAATTTTATTTAAACAAATTATTTATATTGGATCTGATCCAGATTGTCGCTGGTCATGCATACAATCGAGTAAATTAGAAATTTAAATATTTTTATTTGTAAAACGCAATCAGTATTAAAACGCTGACAAATATTGTTTGTGTAATTCCTTTTAATCAACAAATTGCAGTAACCTGAAAAATACTTTTTTGTCATGCGAACACTTAATCCTTAATTTTTAATAAGCTAAAATTTTGTCTGGTAGCATTGGCACGAACTTACGTAAATATGTAATAATATTGAAATCGACCAAAAAAACCCACTTCAGTTCTAAGTGAATTCGAAAATGATTGGACGCGTCAATTTTTCTTTTGAGCCACTTATATGCCTGACTAACTCGGAAATATTTACAGCGACGATGCTAATGAGCCCAAAGAAAACGGAAACCGAGTTATAGTTATTGGTTGTAAATATTTGCAACTGTAGCAGGTTCGACTGTTTCGTTACGAAGCATTGAGTTCAAATGTTTGTCAAATTTTATTTGTATCACTTCCTCCAATAACTTTTAATTGACAACGTAATGCAGCATATCGTTTTGAAACTTGTGAAATGATGAAATTGTGCTTTCGTGTGTTTCGTGACGATACTCTCTTTCAGTGATGTATTTTTTAAATCAATACTATCTTTCTGACGTTCCCCGTTAATGCACTAAAGACACTAAAAGCTTTTACATACCTGCACAACTGTATCCATCTTCCCTCAGGACAAATGCCTCCCTGCAATCGCATTCGTACATGCCATCATGTAGTTCGTAGCACAACTGCTCACACGGACTGCCATGTCCACATTGGCCTAAAATGAATAAAAAAAATGGTTGTGAGACATTTGAAAGTAACGTTTTTTTTAGAGTAACGAATACGGTTTTTGAAAGTAACGTCAACATTTTGAAGAGTAAGTGTAAATACCTAAAAAAGTGATATTTCAAGTTCCAATTTATAGTCAAAATTTAAAGAAAAATAATCAAAAATATTAAAAATAATTTCGTTATCGATTTTCAGAAGAAAATCTTAAATTGCGAACAGTGTGGAATATTTTGAAAAAAAGAGCTTCATGAATCTATGATGGAAACAAGTAGTACCATCGGAGATTTTTTTAAACATTATTTAAGCACTGAAATAGGCTGAAATACAGAACTTGTCCCCTGAAACAAAGAAAGGATTAAAAAACACAACAAACGTTGCTCTAACGCGTTTCGACAGCCAAGCTGTCATCTTCAGAGAGATATAGTATCCCTCTGAAGATGACAGTTTGGCGGTCGAAACGCGTTTGAGCAACGTTTGCTGTGATTTTTAATCTTTCTTGGTTTCAGGGGACAAGTTCTGTATTTAATTTTTGAAGATAACCATGGACAAAGTCCGTTCCACCAAACTGAAATAGGTGCAAAACATCGAACCATTTTTTTCTTCTTCGTAGGCGTAAGAACCCGAAGATAATTCGTATTGGTTAAGGAAGGTAAGCAATTAAATATTTCTCCAAGAACACATGTAAAAATTTAAGTAGTTACAATTAAAAAAAATCGAAAATTGGATGTTAAATACTTTCAAAAAAATGAGAATTTTTAAAATCGAAAATTTAATAAAAGTCGACATTTAAAAAAGAAATCAAAATTTTCAAACAAAAGTCGAAATCATAAAATTTACTTAATATTTTGAATATTTTGATGACACAGAAATTTTTTAATAAGTTGAGATTTAAAAATGTTTAAATTTTGATATTTTCAAAATAAAAGAAAATTTAAAAATAAGACATTTTAAAAAAAATCCTAATTTTTAAAACACGTTTAATTTTGAAAAATATACGAAATTTTGGAAACCACATTTGAAAAAATTTGAAAATGTAAAAATTTTTCAAAAACTTGAAATATTGAAAAAGGTAAAAATGTTGACAAAGTTTAAAATTTTGCAGTCATACTTAATATTCAAAAAAAGTGGAAATTTTGAAAAAAGTCGAAATTTTATCGAAAAAATAAAATTAAAACAGTTTAGGTTTTCAAGTAAAATCAAAATGTTGAAGAAAAAGTATCAAACTTTTGAAAAAATTGACGTCAAAAATTTTGAAAATTTGAAAAAAAGGTGAAATTTTTCAAAAAGTTCGAAATTTTCAAAAAGTTGAAATTTTGGAAAATATACTACAAAATTACTGGCCAAAAAAATGTTCAGTTAAAAAAAATTCTGTTAAATTTTCAATAAAATCCAAAATTTTCGATGTTTCAATATTGAAGAACGGGCAAAATTATCAGAAGAGGTGAAATTTTCAAAAAAGGAGAAATTTTGAAAATTTAAATGTTTTGGATAATTAACATTTTTAATTGAAAATTTCAAAAAAAAAATAAAAAACTTTCCAAATTTTTCAAAAGTCGAGATTTCTAAAAAAAGTTGGAATTTTGAAAAAAATGTGGACATTTTTGAAAATTAAAAATTTTCAAAAAGTTGAAATTTTGAAAAATATGGTACAAAATTACTGGTCAAAATTTTGAAAAATTTTCGTTAAATTTTAAATAAATTCCAAAATTGTTGAAGTCTAAGTATTGAAGAACGGGCTAAAATTATCAAAAGAAGCAAAATTTTCAAAAAAGTCGGAATTTTGAAAATTTAAATGTTTTGGATAATTAAAATGTTTAATTGAAAATTTCGAAAAAAAAAATATTAAAAACTATTCCAAATTTTTGAAAAGTCGAAATTTCTAAAAAAGTTGAAATTTTGAAAAAAATGTGGACATTTTTGAAACTTCGAAATTTTCAAAAATTTAAAAGTTTGAAAAATATGGTACAAAATTACTGGTCAAAATTTTGAAAAAAGTTTAGTGAAAAAAAATGTTTTAAATTTTCAATAAAATCCAAAATTATGAAGAGACAAAATTTTCAAAAAAATCGAAATTGTGAAAATATAAATGCTTTAGATAATGACAATTTTTAATTGGAAATTTAAAAAAACAAAATTAAAAAACTTTCGAAATAAAGTTGAGATTTCCAAAAAAAAAGTTGGCATTTTGAAAAAATTTGGATATTTTTGAAAATTCGAAATTTTAAAATGAATTTCAATTCTGAAAAAAAAGATTGAAAAATCGAAGTCCAGCTTTCAAACAACTATAATTTCAAAAAAATAAGACAGAAATTTTAAAAAGTAGAAATCTTGCAAAAAAAGTCTTGTTAAAAAAAGTCAAAATTAAAAAAAAACGAAATTTTCAAAAAAAAGTAGTAGTATAAGTTATTGGATACAATTGAAACATAAAAAGTCGAAATTTTCAAAAACGGTAAAAATTTTGAATAAGTTAATATTTTGAGAAAATATTAACATTTTTAAAAGGTACGTATTTTAACAAATCGAAATTTTGCAAGTCTAGATTTTCAAATAAAATCGAAATTTTAAGAAAATTCATCATTTCGAAAACACGACATTATCAAAAATTTTCAAAAAAATCTGAATTTTTCAAAAGGTAGAAGTTTCGAAAAATGTGGATGTGGATGTGGAAATTAAGTCAAAAATTTGAAAAAACTTGATCTTCAAAAAAGCCAAAATAAAAAAGAAATGATAATCAAAAAGGGAAATTAAAAAAAAAATCGAAATTTTGGAAAAATGACTAAATTATAAGTGGTCGTCTTTTTCTCAAAATTTTGACTTGTTTTAGATTTGTATTTTAAAATGTATTTTTTTCTCAAAATTTTAATTTTGCTCCTGTACATTTCAACTATTCGGAAATTTTTTATTGATTTATTTTATCAAAATGCTAACTTTTAAAATTTCGATCTTTTTCACAATTTCAACTTTCCAGAATTTCGCATTTTTCTAGAAAATTTTACTCTTTGGGGGAATTTTGCCTGTTCTGAAATTCTGATTTTATTGAAAAATTTCGACTCTGAAAATTTCGACCTTTTTTCTCAATTTTCACTTTTTTTGAAATTTCGACCGTTTTTGAAAAATTCGATTCGTTTTCTTTTTTAAATATTTTGGCTTTTAAATACTTCTACTTTTGCGGAAATTTTAACTTAAGAAATTCTAGTTTTATGGAAAATTTTGCACTTTTTTTGAAATTCAGAATCTTTAACATTTTGACTATTTTTTAGAATGTCCGTCTTTTTCCCAAAATTTTGACTTGATTTAGATTTGTATTTTAAAATGTGTTTTTTTTTTGCTTAAAATTTTAATTTTTGTTCCTGTACATTTCAACTATTTGGAAATTTTTTATTGATTTGGTTTTTCAAAATGGCAACTTTGAAAATTTCGATCTTTTTCACAATTTTAACTTTTCAGAATTTCGCAATTTTCTAGAAAATTTTACTTTTTGGGGGAATTTCGCCTGTTCTGAAATTCTGATTTTATTGAAAAATCTCGACCCTAAAAATTTCGACCTTTTCTCGCAATTTTCACTTTTTTTTTAAATTTCGGACCGTTTTTTGAAAATTTGATTCGTTTTCTTTTTTGAATATTTTGGCTTTTAAAAACTTCCACTTTTACGGAAATTTTGACTTTTAAAAAATTCTAGTTTTACGGAAATTTTAACTTTTTTTGAAATTCAGAATCTTTAGAATTTTGAATATTTTTTAGAATGTCGTCATTTTCTCAAAATTTTGACTTTCTTTAGGTTAGTATTTTAAAATGTGTTTTTTTTTCTTAAAATTTTAATTTTTGTCCCTGTACATTTCAATTATTTGGAATTTTTTTATTGATTTGGTTTTTCAAAATGCCAACTTTGAAAATTTCGATCTTTTTCACAATTTCAACTTTTCGCGGTTTCACATTTTTCTAGAAAATTTTACTTTTTGGGGAAATTTCGCCTGTTCTGAAATTCTGATTTCATTGAAAATTCTCGACCCTGAAAATTTCGACCTTTTCTCGCAATTTTCACTTTTTTTTTGAAATTTCGACCGTTTTTTGTAAATTCGATTCGTTTTCTTTTTTGAATATCTTGGATTTTAAAATCTTTCTATTTTAGCGAAAATTTTGGAATTTTAAAAAATTCTACTTTTACGAAAATTTTAACTTTTTGAAATTCAGAATCTTTAATATTTTGACTTTTTTTAGAAAGTCTTCTCAAAATTTTGACTTGGTTTAGATTTGTATTTTAAAATGTGTTTTTTTTTTCTCAAAATTGTAACATTTTTTTTCCTTACATTTCGACTATTCTGAAATTTTTTGATTCATTTTTTTTAAATGTCAACTTTGAAAATTTCGATTTTTTTCACAATTTCAACTTTTATTGAAAATTCTAATTATTTTTTTTCAAATATTCGACCTTTTTTCGAACTTTTTTTCTTTTTAAAGTTACGACATATTTTCGAAATTAGGCTTTTTCTCTAAATTTCGACTTTTAATTAGGAAAATTCGTACCTTTTTTAAACAAATTTTGTTTTCTTTTGAAAATATCAACCTTTTTTAAAACTTCGCTTTCGGTTTAAAAATGGTGATCTTCATTTAAAATGTCGACCATTTTTTTAATAAATTTTTACGTTTTTTAAAATTATAACGTTCTTGGCCAAATTTACGACTTTTTTGAAAACATGTAGTTTTCAAAATTTTATCTTTTTAGGCCATAATTGTTTTTAAAAAGCCTAATGTTTTGCTTTTAAAAGCAAACTTTGGCATTTTTCAATATTCAATTAATGTTCCTTTTCACCCCCTTGGAGCTTCAATTTTAAGAATCCATCAAGTAATTTGTTTAGTCATTGCTTTTACATATTCTTTGTATAGAGTTTTAAATTATAAATCGCTTTTTTAATTTTGTTGCATTCCGTGATACCCCTTTCCCCCCATAAGGGTTGAAGTATTAAAATGGGGCAAATATGGGCTTAACTATTTTTTCACATATTTCACACAAATTTAGGATTAGAAAACGTTTTTTATTAGTATATCAACTGTAATACCTCCTTTTACCCAGTTAAGGGTTGAATTGTAAAAATTAAACAAATGCGCGTTTTATTATTTCTTTCACAGATTAATTTCATAAAATTACAAAAAACAGTTTATAAAACGCAAACAAAAGTACAATATTCGGTTTTGTTAAGCGCACATATGTGCCCAAAAAAAATTCAGAATCAAATGGTGGTGAGAGGGGGGTTAGTTTAGTCCCAAGAAAAAAAATAACCGATAGATCATGTGACGTATCATTTGAAAGAGCTGCTTTTAAGGATTCTAAAAAGAGAATTTAAATAATTTTCGGTCCAATGGTCTTTACGAAACAACTAAAAATCTGCCCGCGGTGGTGTTCTTTTATGAAAAACCGACTCTTAAGTTTCATTTCAGCGGTGGCACCGGTGTTTAGTACGAGCTTTAGTATTCTCATAACCGAGCAATAAAAACTGATATATTTAACTCGGAACTTCGTTAAAAAGCCCATTTACCCGTTTTATTCCGCTAGAATATTTATGGCGAATTACGCTCATGACAACGGACAATTCTAGATAAGACCCGACAGAGTAATGCTGCAATATCTTTCATATAATAGCCCGCGCCTATTAAACGAACAAGTTTTCCATTGTGAATTTCCATCGATAGCGAACTCGGTTCGGTTTTGTTCTCTATTTACTCCGCAACTACCAACTAGATGACGCAGTTCATGTCGCTTTAATTGCTTTTCGTTTCCAAAGAACGTCTTCTTTGGAAGGACGATGGAAGTATATTTAATTTCGCAGCGCTCCTCAAATACACGAGTTCAACTTGACGTTTCAACACTTAAAGTGTTTTTCTTGTAAACGCGTAATTTGAAGAGCTTTTCCGAGACGAATACAGTTTAAAGTGAAGTAAAGCGTAAATGGAGACGTTTAAGAGCCGCTCAAGATGAGCCCTGTAATGCTCCGAATTTATTTTTGGTTAACATTCGCTTGTAGCGCCATTTTTTTTTCACGAAAAATTGACAGTTAATTATCTTGATTCGCATATTTTGATTTGCATTCTGACAACTTCGTAAAAATCACCATCACGCGTTACCAGCATGCTCTACTGTTAACATTAGAACGAATTTTTTATATTTCCAATTTTTTCTCCAAAATTCGAGGTCATTTTCATTAAAATTTGGTCTTCATTCTCGAAATTATATTTTTTAAAGTGTGACTATTCACAAAGATTAACTTTTTTGCTTAAAATTTGCACTCTAGAAACTTTTGACTTTGTTAAAGTTTGGCTTTTAAAAGTTTTTTTAATATTAAATTAAATACATTTTTTCACCCTCTTAGAGGCTTGAATTTTTAGGATCGATCACGTACGTGTTTAGTCACATTTTTTTCATATGTACTTTACATAGACTTCTGGATTATGAAACCATTTTCCGTACTAGTCCCCGCTTAATTGTTACATTGTTGAAATTGATCAAATATTGATTATATTGAGAATACAACTGGCGCCGGATTAGAGAAATATCCGGGCAATGCTCTTGAAAAAATCGTGTCCCTATAATACGTTTGCATCCGGGATTAACCCAAGTAATTCGATCTGGAAGACGTTCTTTGAAGGTTTCTGTGTGGCTAGCCAATACCAACAGCTTCATTTCAGCGGGATAAATATTTAAATACAGCATACAGTCTGTTTGCTGACATTTTAACGCAACAACAAACGGTCATTCTACCCCGATAGTGTAATCAAACATGTCCCCCGGAATAAATTAAATTATTCCCATATGAAATCGAACCGAAAGCTCGAAACTAGTCCCTGAAAATAAAATACATTTACGACAAATTCAACTAAACCCTTAACTTCTGATAACAGTTGAATGTAAATTTAACTGGCGACGACTCCAACAATCTGGATTTAATGGGACGCGGAGATAACTCAAAAGGAAGCAGCTTACGCCCTTAAAATAATATTGTAATTGCGACAGAAAGCGGTCGAAGACAAAAGCTTAAGAAGTCGTTTAGCTAAATATTTACGAAAGATGTCATTACACGAAAGGGGGGGCGACACTTTTATTAATAATTCCGAGTCCCACTTTGTATAAGTTGTGGAAGAATAATTAGACTACAAATTAAAACGCTATATTTTGAGAAAGCGAACGCGGAGATGTATAAATAATTTATTAGGGTAAATTTGAAACGTGAAAAAATGTAGGAAGGCGGCTGCTTTCAGAATGTGAAGTTGAAAGGGTTCATTTCTTTCAATTAAGCTTAGTTAGGTCCGCTCCACTGCGCCGGTTAAAATACATTTGGGCAGTAGGTGACTCCCAGATGCATTATTTGTTGGTTTTTTCAATAGTTGATGGTTGTCCCAATTATATGTTGTGTTATTAAAAGACTGTTTACGTTCTGATACGTTTTATTCTCCCCTGAATCAAAAGTTTTGAAAATGAAACAGAGTTTTGTCGGCAAAAGGTTTGTATTAAAGCAGTTCAAAGTGGCTTGTAATGACGAACTACATGTTGACGCAAGTTCGCTCACTCATCACGAAAACTTGAAATTTCGCAGATAATTTCTTATACGGACGAAAGCATCCGCTAAAAAAGGATTTTTCGAAATTCAACCTCTAAAGGGGTGAAAATGTATGTTAAATTTTAGGATTGCCCACTTATTATCACGAAACTTGAAATTTCGGAGGTAGTTTCCATATACGACGAAAGCATCCGCTACAGAAGGATTTTTCGAAAATCAACCTCTAAGGAGGTGAAAATGTATGTTAAATTATAAGTTCGCTTACTTAACACGAAAACCTGAAATTCGCAGACAGTTTCGCTGTAGATGAAGGCATCCTGTTAAAAAAAACGAGTTTTCTAAATTCAACCTCTAAGGGGGTGAAAATGTATGTTAAATTTTAAGCTCGCTTCACTTAACACGAAAACCCGAAATTTCGCAGACAGAGGACGAAGTCATCCGCTAAAAAGGGAGTTTTTGAAATTCAACCTCTAAGGGGGTGAAAATGTAGGTTAAATAGTAATTTCGGTTACCTATTACAAAAACCTGAAATTTCGCAGATAGTTTTCTTACATGACGAAGGCATCCGCTAAAGAAGAATTTTTCGAAATTTAACCTACTAAGGGTGTGAAAATGTATGTTAAATTTCAAGTTCGCTCATTTAACACGAAAACTCGAAATTTCGCAGACAAATTCCCCACACGACGAAAGACATCCGCTGAAAAAGAAGTGTTCGAAATATAACCTCCAAGGGGGTGAAAATGTATGTTAAATCTTAATTTTTGTCACCTAACACGAAGACCCGAAATTTCGCAGACAGTTTTGCAATATGAGGAAGGCATCCGCTAAAAAAGGAGTTTTCGAAATTCAACCTCTAAAGGGGTGAAAATGTATGGTAAATCGTAATTTCGGTCATCACCTATCATGAAAAGCTGAAATTTCGTAGATAGTTTCCTTATATGACGAAGGCATCCACAAAATAAGGACTTTTTTAATCTCTAAGCGAGTGAATATGAATGTTAAATCTTAATTTCGGTCACTTATCACGAAAACCCGAACGTAGATAGTTTCTTTATATGACGAAGGTATACGTCGGATTATTCTAAATTGAACCTCTAATGGGGTGAAAATGTAAGTTAAATTTTAAGTTCGCTCACTTAACACGAAAACCCAAAATTTCGCAAAACGAAGGCATTCGCCAAAAAAGGATTTTCTTAACCTCTAAGGAGGTGAAAATATATGTTAAATTTTAAGTTCGGTTACGTATCACGAAATTCGAAATTTCGCCAGTTTCCCTACACGACGAAGACATCCGCTAAAAAAGGAGTGTTCGAAATTTAACCTCAAAGGGGGTGAAAATGTATGTTAAATCGTAATTTCGGTCACCTATCATGAAGACCTGAAATTTCGCAGATAGTTTTCTTATATGACGAAGACATCCACAAAATAAGGCATTTTTTAACCTCTAAGTGGGTGAACATGAATGTTAAATCCTAATTTCGGTTACTTATCACGAAAACCTGTACGTAGATAGTTCCCTTATATGACGAAGGCATCCGAAGGATTTTTCTAAATTGAACCTCTAAGGGAATGAAAATGTATTTTAAATATTAGATTCGCTCACTTAACACAAAAGCAAAGTTTCCCTGTACGACGAAGCCAACCGCTAACAAGTGATTTTTCAAAATTCGACCTCTAATAGGGTGAAAA
Organism: Dastarcus helophoroides; assembly: GCA_028583605.1. NCBI lineage: Eukaryota > Metazoa > Arthropoda > Insecta > Coleoptera > Bothrideridae > Dastarcus > Dastarcus helophoroides. The sequence continues at coordinate 19,785,220 of CM053337.1, read as the reverse complement.
TGTAAGTTAAATTTTAAGTTCGCTCACTTAACACGAAAACCCTAAATTTCGCAGACAGTTTCCTTATATGACGAAGGCATTCGCCAAAAAAGGATTCTTTTAATCTCTAAAGGGATGAAAATATAATTTAAACTTTAAGTTTGGTTACTTATTACGAAATCTGAAATTTCGCACACAATTTCCTTACACGACGAAGACATCTGCTAAAAAACACGTTTTCGAATTCAACTTCTAAGGGGGTGAAAATGTATGTTAAATCTTAAGTTCGCTCACCTAACACGAAAACTCGAAATTTCGCAGACAGTTTTCCAATACGACGAAGGCATCTGCTAAAAAAGGAGTTTTCGAAATTCAACCTCTAAGGGGGTGAAAATGTATGTTAAATCTTAAGTTTGCTTATTTAATACGAAATCCTGAAACTTCGCAGTTTCCCTATACAACGAAGGCTTCCACTAAAAAAAGGAGTTTTCGAAATTCGACCTCTAACGGGATGAAAATGTATGTTAAATTTTAATTTCGGTCACTTAACACGAAAACCCGAAATTTCGCAAATGGCTTCCTTATATGACGAAGACATCCACCAAAAAAGGATTTTTTTTAAATTCTAAGCGAGTGAAAATGTATTTTAAATTTCTCAGGGGGTGAAAATGTATGTTAAATCTTAATTTCGATCACTTATTACGAAAACCCGAAATTTCGCAGATAGTTTCCTTACACGATGAAAGCATCCGCTAAAAAAAAGGATTTTTCGAATTACAACCTCTAAGGGGGTAAAAATGTATGTTAAATCTTAATTACAGTCACTTATCACGAAAACGCGAAATTTCGCAGATAGTTTCCTTATACGACGAAGGCATCCGCTAAAGAAGGATTTTGTTGAAATTCATCCTCTAAGGGGGTGAAAATGTATGTTAAATTTTAAGTTTGCTCACTTAACACGAAATCCTGAAACTTCGCAGTTTCCCTATACGACGAAGGCATCCGCTAAAAAAGGAGTTTTTGAAATTCGACCTCTAAGGGGGTGAAAATGTATGTTAAATCTTAATTTCGGTCACTTATCACGAAAATCCGAAATTTCGCAGATTATACGACGAAAGCATCCGCTAAAGAAGGATTTTTCGAAATTCAACCTCTTAGGGGGTGAAAATGTATGTTAAATTTTAAGTTTGCTCACTTAACACGAAAACCCGAAATTTCGCAAATGGCTTCCTTATATGACGAAGACATCCACTAAAAATGGATTTTTTTTAACTTCTAAGCGAGTGAAAATGTATTTTAAATTTCTCAGGGGGTGAAAATGTATGTTAAATCTTAATTTCGATCACTTATTACGAAAACCCGAAATTTCGCAGATAGTTTCCTTATACGATGAAAGCATCCGCTAAAAAAAAAGGATTTTTCGAATTACAACCTCTAAGGGGGTAAAAATGTATGTTAAATCTTAATTTCAGTCACTTATCACGAAAACGCGAAACTTCGCAGATAGTTTCCTTATACGACGAAGGCATCCGCTAAAGAAGGATTTTGTTGAAATTCATCCTCTAAGGGGGTGAAAATGTATGTTAAATTTTAAGTTCGCTCCCTTAACACGAAATCCTGAAACTTCGCAGTTTCCCTATACGACGAAGGCATCCGCTAAAAAAGGAATTTTTGAAATTCGACCTCTTAGGGGGTGAAAATGTATGTTAAATTTTAAGTTTGCTCAATTAATACGAAAACCCGAAATTTCGCAGATATGACGAAGACATCCACCAAAAAAGGATTTTTTTAATCTCTAAGCGAGTAAAAATGTATGTTAAATTTCTCAGTCGGTGAAAATGTATGTTAAATCTTAATTTCGGTCACTTATTACGAAAACCCGAAATTTTGCAGATAGTTTCTTTATACGAACCAAACATCCGCTAAAAAAAGGATTTTTCGAATTACAGCCTCTAAGGGGGTAAAAATGTATGTTAAATTTTAAGTTCGATCACTTAACACGAAATCCTGAAACTTCGCAATTTCCCTATACGGCGAAGGCATCCACTAAAAAAGGTGCTTTCGAAATTCGACCTCTAAGGGGGTGAAAATGTATGTTAAATTTTAATTTCGGTCACTTATCACGAAAATCCGAAATTTCGTAGATTATACGACGAAAGCATCCGCTAAAGAAGAATTTTTCGAAATTCAACCTCTTAGGGGGTGAAAATGTATGTTAAATTTTAACTTTGCTCACTTAACACGAAAACCCGAAATTTCGCAGATGGCTTCCTTACACGACGAAGACATCCGCTAAAAAAAGGAGTGTTCTAAATTCAACCTCTAAGGTGGTGAAAATGTATGTTAAATCTTGATTTCTGTCAGCTAACACGAAGACCCGAAATTTCGCAGACAGTTTCCTTATACGACGAAGGCATCCGCTAACAAAGGATTTTTCGAATTACAACCTCTAAGGGGGTGAAAATGTATGTTAAATCGTAATTTCGGTCACTTATCATGAAAATCTGAAATTTCGCAGATAGTTTCCTTACATGACGAAGGCATTCGCTAAAAAAGAATTTTTCGAAATTCAACCTCTAAGGGTGTGAAAACGTATGTTAAATTTTAGGTTCGTTCATTTAACATGAAAACCGAAATTTCGCGGACAGTTTCCCCACACGACAAAGACATCTGCTAAAAAAAGGAGTGTTCGAAATTCAACCTCTAAGGGGGTGAAAATGTATGTTAAATCTTAATTTCTGTCACCTAACACGAAAACCCGAAATTTCGCAGACAGTTTTCCAATACGACGAAGGCATCCGCTAACAAAGCAGTTTTGGAAATTCAACCTCTAAGGGGGTAAACATGTATGTTAAATCGTAATTTCGGTCATCTATCATGAAAACCTGAAATTTCGCAGCTAGTTTCTTTACATGACGAAGGTATCCGCTAAAGAAGAATTTTTCGAAATACAACCTCTAAGAGTGTGAAAATGTATGTTAAATTTTAAGTTCGCTTATTTAACACGAAAATCCGAAATTCCGCAGACAGTTTCTCCACACGACGAAGACATCCGCTAAAAAAGGAGTGTTCGAAATTCAACCTCTAAGGGGGTGAAAATGTACGTTAAATCTTAATTTCTGTCACCAAACATGAAGACCCGAAATTTCGAAGACAGTTTCCTTATAAGACGAAGGCATCGGCTAACAAAGGATATTTCGAATTACAACCTCTAAGGGGGTCAAAATGTAGGTTAAATCGTAATTTAGGTCACCTATTACGAAAACCTGAAATTTCCTTACATAACGAAGGCATCCGCTAAAGAAGGATTTTTCGAAATTCAACCTCTAAGGGTGCGAAATCGTATGTTAAATTTTGGGTTCGCTCATTTAACACAAAAACCCGAAATTTCGCAGATAGTTTCGCTACACGACGAAGACATCCGCTTAAAAAAGGAGTGTTCGAAATTCAACCTCTAAGGGGATAATAATGTATATTAAATTTTAAGTTCACTCATTCAAGACGAAAACCTGAAATTTCGCAGACAGTTTCTCTATACGACGAAGACATCCGCCAAAAAAATGAGTTTTCGAAATTCAACCTCTAAGAAGGTGAAAATGTTTGTTAAATTTTAATTTCGGTCACCTAACACGAAGACCCGAAAGTTCGCAGACAGTTTTCCAATACGACGAAGGCATTCGCTAAAAAAGGAGTTTTCGAAATTCAACCTCTAAGGGGGTGAAAATGTATGTTAAATCGTAATTTCGGTCACCTATAATGCAAATCTGAAATTTCTCAGACAGTTTCCTTACACGACGAAGGCATCCGCTAAACAAGGATTTTTAGAAATTCAACCTCTAAGGGGGTGAAAATGTATTTTAAATTTTAGGTTCGCTCATTTAACACGAAAACCCGAAATTCCACAGTTTCCCTACATGACGAAGAAATCCGCTAAAAAAGAAGTGTTCGAAATTCAACTTCTAAGGGGGTGAAAATGTATGTTAAATCTTAATTTCTGTCACCTAACACGAAGACCCGAAATTTCGCAGTTTTCCAATACGACGAAGGCATCCGCTAAAAAAGGAGTTTTCGAAATTCAACCTCTAAAGGGGGGGAAATGGTTGTTCAATCTTAATTTCGGTCACTTATCACGAAAATCCGAAATTTCGCAGATAGTTTCCTTATACGACGAAGGCATCCGCTAAAAAAGGATTTTTCGAATTATAGCCCCTAAGGGGGTGAAAATGTATGTTAAATCTTAAGTTCGCTCACCAAACACGAAAACCTGAAATTTCGTAGATAGTTTTCCAGTACAACGAAGGCATCCGCTAAAAAAGGCGTTTTCGAAATTCAACCTCCAAGGGGGTGAAAATGTATGTCAAATCTTAATTTCGGTTACTTATCACGAAAACCCAAATTTTACAGATAGTTTCCTTATAGGCATTCGCTAAAAAAGGATATTTCGAAATTCAACCTCTGAGGTAAGAATGTACGTTAAATTTTAAGTTCGCCCACTTATCACGAAACTCGAAATTTTGCAGATAGTTTCCTTATACGACGGAGATATCCGCTAAAATAGAATTTTTCGAATTATAACCTCTAAGAGGGTGAAAATGTATGTTAAATTTTAAGTTCGCTCACTTAACACGAAAACCCTAAATTTCGCAGACAGTTTCCTTATATGACGAAGGCATTCGCCAAAAAATGATTCTTTTAATCTCTAAAGGGATGAAAATATATGTTAAATCTTAATTTTGATCATTTATTACGAAAACACGAAATTTTGCAAATAATTTTCTGATACGACGAAGACATCCCCTAAAAAAGTATTTTTCGAAACTCAACCTCTAAGGGGGTGAAATTGTATGTTAAATTTTAAGTTCGCTCACTTAACACGAAAACCCGAAATTTCGCACATAGCTTCCTTATATGACGAAGACATCCACCAAAAAAGGATTTTTTTAACCTCTAAGCGAGTGAAAATGTATGTTAAATTTCTAAGGGAGTGAAAATGTATGTTAAATCTTAATTTCGGTCACTTATCACGAAAATCCGAAATTTCGCAGATAGTTTCCTTATACGACGAAGGCATCCGCTAAAAACGGATTTTTTAAATTACAACCTCTAAGGAAGTGAAAATGTATATTAAATCTTAAGTTCGCCCACTCGTCACGAGCCACGAAATTTCGCAGATAGTTCCTTATACGACGAAGGCATCCACTTCTGTCGGCGCAATTTTTTTATGTCGTGTTGACCTCGGCATCTATGAAGGTGGACGAAACCCTCATAAAAATAGACAAATAGAAACATGTATTTAGGACACCTTTGTAGCTTTCTACGTTCCTTACCTTCCAATCAACAAAATATTCTGTTGCAATCAAGATATTTAAATCGTTAGAAAAAAATCACTTTTTGTAGGAAGCACTTGATTCGAAAAATTTGCAACATTTTAGATGGGCAACATCCAGGGTCGGATTTAGACTTGATGAGGCACTAAGCTGTTTGTGATATGGGGCTTTCAAGAGTATTTGGTGCCCAAAAAAAAAGCTTTACACAAAGCAATTATTCTGCATGGGCCTTATACCAACAATTTTTATTGACGACTAAAAAAAGGCCATCAACCCTATTTTTCCCTACAACTTCTTCTGGACAACACTGCATGCCCAAATATGATTTTTTTGGGGGGCCCTAAGTTATAGTTTCTGTAACTCATACATAAATACAGTATTGGCAACGTCGGGAAGTTTGCTAAGACTATTACAGTTAACCCGATATAGGTTCAAAGGAAAAGGTTTAATATTTATGACCCCCGGAGCTTACAGCAGAGGATGAGCATATGGGCAATAGAGGTGCAACAGCGGCGTGACACTCCACGCCTTTGATTAATGTTGTATAAGTCTGGAGATTTATTCTGAATAAATGGAAAACCTCGTATCGTATTCGATAGAGTAAGGTAAATTCGAGGTAATGCCGTGCTGGCTCTGCACTACACGCCACCTAACAAACGTGCAACAAAGATATATGAAACACATCTCTTTCATAAATCCTCCCTCAACTTGAGCTCAAATTGGATGTCTTATTCAATTGGTATCGTGTTGTGTAGTGGAATAGCTAATCGAATTTTTTTCAATGATTTTTAAATGTATTGCTTTAGACCAATTTCTCAAGCTGTACCTACCTTTTTATTATTACCTTTACATATTACGGATTTGTATTGGGGTAAACTACACTTCATTCGGTGAAGGATGTACAATAAGCCACTCAAGCTATAGCTTAGGGCCCCCGCAGTCATCAGGGTAAGTGTCCACTTAATTAGGTAATGCGCGAATTCTACCATGCCATAATTTTTAAGCCTCGATAGGAGACGACCACTTCTCTGTATTATAATGATTTGAAACGCCTAACCTCACCTGGAGAAGCATATCGAATGTCGATAATTTTAAATTGACGACTAAAAAAAAAAGGATCCACTACTACTAACACTAAATTGTGAAAATAAATACGAAACAGGGCCATAAAACATGGTGACAATCCCGGGACGTATGGCATCCCTATCTATAGACAATCACCGAGTTTGAGATTAAACCTAAAATTTTATTGGGTCATTGCTTCACCGCTTTGGCGTAGCGGAGTTTAAATAAATCCACCCCTGTCATCATCATTGTTCATTTACGTGTCAGAAAAAGCTCGTCCAATGCAGAACAAACCCTTGATTGAGTGAAATTTGTTTTACATGTTTGTGTGCATAAAATATAACACTGTTTACCCGGAATATAATGTGGCGTGTTTCAAACGACCTCCATTATTCGTTATCCAGAATTCACACGCAAGACATCGCGTTGGAAATTCCCTCTAATTATACAAATTTATCGTAAAATGGAAATTATAACTTTTTACGCGAATTCATCCAAAATACCGTAACATGAACGAATAATGATGGCCCCGCGTTGCTTTTGTCAAAATAATGAGGTGTTTTGTATTCCAAGTGAAATTTTATTTGCCAGATCGAAGAGCTTTGGAAATGAAAACATTCTCGTTTTCGATGTATAAATCTCAGGTTCTTTTTAGGTACTTAACGGAAAGAAGCGAATCTCCCACTTCTGACTCATTTCATTGCCTGCTAAAAGGCCTTGCAGGAAACGTGTTGAGAATAACATTAATATCCTGCTTAAAGGAAATATTAATACGTATCAATTTAGAGCTTCCATCGATTTGATGTCAATTTCCACTCAGCGTATTTCCCAAACGAATCGATTGATCGACAATTTTTTTTATTAATTTTCTAGAAGTCTTATTCACAACGAAATCGCCACAAGAGGATAATCTCATAACCTAGTTTTGTCTGTTTTTAGTTATTCGCATGAGAGTAATAAAACGCATCTCGACAGACTCCACATTTTGCGACACTGTCAAATGGACATAATTTATGCTTCGTATAAAACTTTCATATTCCAAAGCTGCTTACGTATAAGTCTAACGTTTCCTTTTTAAAACACGACAAGAGACACATTTCATTTCCACTAAGGACGTCCGCGTAAAAGCCTCTAAAGTGTTATATTTTCAACGTCTGGAATAAATTTTTCCTCCCTCTCGCATGCAACGTCTTCTGGGGTTACAATCAATAGGACATTTTCCGCTCATGTCCAATACAAGTTTTATTGGATACGTTTACGTTTACTGCATACGTTTCCAGTTTAAAAGATCGGTACACTTGTCGAATGCAGTTTATACAAAACGAAGAGACAACTGGAAACTATTGGAAGCATTTCCCGATATGCTACAAACTATCATATGCAACTCCGTCTGGCTAAATTTTAAATTATTGGTATGTCCACTCCGCATTTTTCATTTGATTGTTATTAACAATTGGCCGAAGACTTATAAATAAGGATAAGGCAAAACGCAATAATAATTGAAACGTTTTTATTTGTTTGGGACGTGGAACCCGGAGCTTAATTCAGCACATGTAAAACGTAACATACATTTTCACCCCCTTAGGGGTTAAAAAAATCATTTTTTGGCAGATGCCTTCGTTATATAAGGAAACTATCTGCGAAATTTAAGGTTTTCGGGTTAAGTGAGCGAACTCAAAATTTAACATACATTTTCACCCCCTTAGAGGTTGAATTTGGAAAACTCCTTTATTTAACGGATGCCTTCATCCTATAGCGAAACTGTCCGCGAAATTTCAGGTTTTCGTGTTAAGTAAGCTAACTTAAAATTAAACATACATTTTCACCTCCATGGAGGTTGAATTTCGAAAAAGCCTTCTGTAGCGGATGCCTTCGTCGTATAAGGAAACTGCGAAATTTCGGGTTTTCGTGTTAACTGAGCGAACTTGAGGTTAACATACATTTTCACCCCTTAGAGGTTGAATTTTGAAAAATTCCTTGTTAGCGGTTGGCTTCGTCGTAGAGGGAAACTACCTGCGAAATTTCGTAATTTGAAAAATCCTTTTTTAGTGCATGCCTTCGTCGTATGGGAAGACTGCGAAATTTCGGGTTTTCGTGTTAGGTGAACGAACTTAAGATTTAACATAAATTTTTACCCCCTTAGAGGTTGCAATTCAAAAATTCTACTCGCCCTCCATCATATAACCACCACCACCCCCAATTTTTTTTAATATATTTTCACTTCAACCCTCCCCCCAATTTTTCTTTTTTTATATCTTCATTTTGCCCCCTATTTTTATTCATATTTTCATGTTGTCCCCCAATTTTTCTTTTTTATATATTTTCATTTTGCCCCCCAATTTTTTAATATATTTTTCTATTGCTTCTCCCATTTTTGCCCTCCCCCAATTTTTTGCCCCCCATGTTTCTTTTTATATATTTTTATTTTGCCCTTCCCATTTTTGCCCCCTCCCATTTTTTGAAATATATTTTTATTTTGCCTCTCCCCCCAATTTTTAGTTTGCCCCCTATTTTTCTTTTTTATATATTTTTATTTTTGCACCCCCCCAATATTTTTTACATCTTTGCATTTTGCCCCCTGTTTTTTTCATATTTTCATGTTGTCTGCCAATTTTTCTTTTTTATATACATATTTTCATTTTGCCCCCCAATTTTTTAATATATTTTTCTTTTGCTTCTCCCATTTTTGCCCCCCTCAATTTTTTGCCCCCCCATGTTCTTTTTTATATTTTTTGATTTTGCCATTCCCATTTTTGCCCCCTCCCATTTTTAAAATATATTTTTATTTTGCCTCTCCCCCCAATTATTAGTTTGCCCCCTATTTTTCTTTTTTATATATTTTTATTTTTGAACCCCCCCAATTTTTTTTCCATCTTTGCATCTTGCCCCCTGTTTTTTTCATATTTTCATGTTGGCCGCCAATTTTTCTTTTTTAGATACATATTTTCATTTTGCCCCCCAATTTTTTAATATATTTTCCCTTTGCTTCTCCCATTTTTGGCCCCCCTCAATTTTTTCCCCCCTATGTTCTTTTTTATATATCTTTATTTTGCACTTCCCATTTTTGCCCCCTCTATTTCTTAAAATATATTTTTATTTTGCCCCCCTCAATTTTTCTTTTGCCTCCTAATTTTCTTTTTTATATATTTTCATGTTGCCCTCCTCAATTTTTTTCTTGCCCCCCATTTTGCTTTTTTATATATTTTTATTTTTGGACCCCCTAATTTTTTTTTCATCTTTGCGTTTTGCCCCTCATTTTTCTTTTCCATATTTTCCTATTGTCCCCCCCAATTTTTCTTTTTTAAATATTTTCATTTTGTTCCCTCCCCCAATTTTTGCCCTCCATTTGTTAATTATATTTTCGTTTTGACCCTCCAATTTTCGGCGCCCTATTTTCTTTTTTATATATTTTTATTTTGCCTTTTTCATTTTGCCCCCCCCCCCATTTTTCTTTTGCCGCCTATTTTTTTTTATATATTTTTATTTTGCCCCCTCAATTTTTTTCTTGCCTTCCATTTTTCTATTTTATATATTTTTATTTTTGCACCCTTCAATTTTTTTTTTCATCTTTGCATTTTGCCCCCCATTTTTCTTTTCCATATTTTTTTTCATTTTGTCCCCCCCCATTTTTCTTTTTTAAATATTTTCATTTTGTCCCTTCCCAATTTTTGCTCTTCATTTTTTAAATATATTTTCTTTTGATGCCCCAATTTTTACCCTTCCCTAATTTTTCCCCCTATTTCCTTTTTTATATATTTTCATTTTGCCTTTCCCATTTTACCCCCTTCCCAATTTTCTTTTACCCCCCTATTTTTTTATATATTTTTATTTTGCCTCCTCCTCTCAATTTTTTCTTGCCCACCCATTTTTCTTTTTTATATATTTTTATTTTTGCACCCCCAATTTTTCCTTTTCATATTTTCATTTTGCCCTCCATTTTTCTTTTCCATATTTTCATTTTGCCCCCACCGAATTTTTTTTCAATACTTTTACCTTAATTAATCTTTTTGCAAATTACGATCATTTGGAAATTTCCACTTTTTTGAAAATTTTCTCTTCCAAAATTTTTACGTTTTAAAAACTTCATTTTTTAATTTTTATTTCCTCAAAAGAGAGTCTTCCTTTTTTGAAAATTTCAGCTTTTGTGTGCGCAAAGTTGACATTATTTTTGAAAATTTTAATCTGTTTTAAATTTCGACTTGTTTGTAAATTGAGACTTCTTTCAAAGTTTCCACTTTTTTCAAGATCTCATTTCTGTCGAAATTTTGAAAAAAGCGGAATTTTTGAATGAATTTGGGATTGCAAATGAGCTAAAATTATTGACTAAATATATTTTCGAAAAATGTGAAAATTAAAAATTGAATTGTCAAAAAAATTTAAATTTGGAAAAATGGGGGTATGCTTCAAGTGTCGAAATTTTCAACAAAAAATAATAAATAATTAAAATTTGGAGAAAAAAAATCGAAATTTATAAAATAGATCGAAATTGACAAAAAAAGTTACCATTTTGATAAAATACCAAAATGAAAAAATGATATTTTGAAAGAAAAATGTAACGACTTTAAAAAATTGAAATGAAAATAGTTGAATTCTTCAAAAAAGGTCTGAATTGTTAAAGGTCATAATTTAGAGAAAAATTTGTAATTCTGAAAAAAAATAGGTCACAATTTACAAAAAAGCTTAAAATTTTGAAAAAAGTGAAAATTGTTAACTGACCAAATGCAAAAAAATAGTATTTTGAAAGAAAAATGTACTGATTTTTCAAAAAGTCGAAAATAAAAAAATCGAATTCCTCAAAAAAAGTGGGAATTTTGAAATATATCAAAATTTCGCGAAAAAGTTGTAATTGAGATATTTCATAAAAAAGTCATAACTTTGAGAAAGAGTTGATATTTTCAATGGAAGTCGAAATTTTCAAAAAAAGTCGAAATTTTGAAAAAAAAGTCGAAAGTTAAAAAAGTCGAAATTATCAAAGCCGAAATTTTGAAATAAAGTCGAAATTTTCAAATAAAGTCGAAATTTTCAAATAAAGTCGAATTCTTTAAATTAAGGACGATTCAAAAACTCCTCCTTTTTTCCTCATAGTGTCAAGTTCCGAATTAAGAAATTGTACAGGGCGAGCGAAACTCGATGTCCCAATTCTATTATAAAAAAAGGAAAAACGATATAAGAAATCTGAAAAAAAGATTCCTAAATTGGATTGGGTAAGGTTCCACTTTAAGCCAAATTTGCATATTTTTCCATATTCGGAAACTAAATGAATGAAAAACTCTAATTAATTATGTGAAAAATAAGTAAAATTACGTTACGTAAATTGATTGAATTTCGACTACAAACGTAACTAGTTTTGTTAAATACACAATCAAATTGACTTTCAAATCTCACGTATTGGCTTTTGCGAGAACAGGAACTTTTGTAATATTTTAAAATGAATGAATTCCCGGCCTAATGGAAACGCCTCCACGTCCCAGCTCCCGAGGTGGCTTTTAAATCAGTGACTCCATCGAAACGTGCACGAATAAAAGGTCCGCTGTAAAGTTTTACAACGAAGCTTCGCGCGCATTCTTAACCAAGATTTTTCTCCTTCTCCGGGCATGCATATGTCCACGGGATTCAATAAACACCGTCCCGATGTCTCGTATTCTCGTTTCCTGTTCCTGTTGCTCAGCAAAATAGTACTTTATAAAACTTCGTATTCGAAGATATTGATTAGTTAAGTGGAGGTATGTAGTGGTTTGAAAAAAATATGGGGACTGCCGGCAGAAGTGAAAACTTTGAAACTAGGAAATAACAGCAACACATTGAAGTTTCTGTTTAATTTAGGGTGGTATTGAGTGTGTACGTTAATTGATGGGAACTGAGGTTTAAAATGTCAATGGCCGCTGGCTTAATGGTAGCCAGTCAGGGTGCGTTTACACTAGACACTTTATTACGTATATTTCTCCCTGAGATAAGTGTCAATTATCCTGAGAGGAGCTGAGCTATCCGAGACTTAATTTACATAGTTAAGAGTGTCGGATGGCTTTTCTCAGGATAGTTGACACTTAATACATTTTATCTCACAGAGAAATGTACGGAATAAAGTGTCTAGTGTAAACGCACCGTTAGATTCTTATGTGGCAGGTTAATTCTACTACACGTCATACTCATAGCTACAGACATACTGGTAACATTAGCATGTTGGTAACGCAACCCTTGTTAGTGACGTGAAAACCCATAAGATGTTTCCCTATTAAAAAATTCCCAACGCGTCTAAAAGAGATTCAACTTCAAAAAATCGCACAAAACAACAGAACTTATCTCTGTTACTGAAACGTTTTCGTATTTGATTCGAATTTCGTTTGGTCGAATCGTTCCATTATGAGCTGAATCGACTCGACGAGATGATTTACGATGGCGAAAACCGCCGGCAAATGTACCGACATTCAAGTGTATGTAGATGGATGTCGGATAAAATGCATAAAAAGGCGCACCACAGAGCGAGTTGTCGGCTGCAACACAGCCCAGTAATTAATGATATAAATTTGAATCACAAAGCAGATTAATTAGAAAACCCGAAAAACCTCGCCCGCAGCCGCTGACGCGAATTATTTTATTTGATAAACTCCCGGATTCCTCCAACGTTAGCCATCGCTCACCCCCGCGTCTTTCATTAACCCGGTTTTTGTAAAATAATTACGTCGCGCGGGCAAATTAACTGGGGGAAATCAGTTTTATGATTTTACATGTAGGGGTGGGTTGTCGTTCGTTCGTCGTCATTTGTAGTTCGACAGAGTTTCAGAGATAAACTTCAATCGATAAAGATGTTTTTCGCCGATGGGTACCCTCTGAGCGGTTTGTATTTGTGTTCAGTACGATGCAGCGTAACAAATTGATTGAAAAAAGGTCTTTCCTAGTCCTCAGATTTCCACAGGGTGTCGTTGTGTGTGTGGGTTTTAACTATAAGGAAATACAAATTATTGCACGGGTCTAGTTTGACTGTGCTGAATTTCATTGATGGACTAGGAAGTAGTTATGAACATTTTTTTTTGCAAAACACTTGACGATATAATAGAAACAGAGTGAAGCATCATCTTTTATCTACAAATTTGGAAATTTTGAGTTTGCTTTTTCAAGTCGTGGTATATTTTGTATTTGGTATATTTTGTATTTTGTATATTTTGTGTTTTTTATATTTTGTATATTTTGTATTTTGTATATTTTGAATATTTTGTCCATTTGTTTCCTTTGTATATTTTGTATTTTGTCTATTTTGTATATTTTATATATTTTGTATTTTGTATATTTTGTATTTTGTATATTTTGTATTTTGTATATTTTGTGTTTTGTATATTTTATATTTTGTATATTTTGTATTTTGTATATTTTGAATATTTTGTATATTTTGCATATTTTGTCCATTTGTCTACTTTGTATATTCTGTATTTTGTCTATTTTGTATTTTATATATTTTGTATTTTGTATATTTTGTATTTTGTATATTTTGTATTTTGTATATTTTGTATTTTGTATCTTGTATATTTTGTTTCTTGTATATTTTGTATTTTGTATATTTTGTATTTTGTATATTTTGTGTTTTGTATAATTTGTGTTTTGTATATTTTGTATTTTGTATTTTGTATTTTGTATTTTGTATCTTGTATCTTGTATCTTGTATCTTGTATTTTGTATCTTGTATCTTGTATGTTGTATTTTGTATCTTGTATCTTGTATTTTGTATTTTTATTTTGTATTTTTATTTTGTATTTTTATTTTGTATTTTGTATTCTACATATTCTGCATTTTGTATTTTGTATTCTGTAGTATTCTATATTCTGTAGTATTCTGTATTCCATAATCTGTATTCTGTATTTTGTATTTTGTATTTTGTATTTTGTATTTGTATTTTGTATTTTGTATTTTGTATTTTGTATTTTGTATTTTGTATTTTGTATTTTGTATTTTGTATTTTGTATTTTGTATTTTGTATTTTGTATTTTGTATTTTGTATTTTGTATTTTGTATTTTGTATTTTGTATTTTGTATTTTGTATTTTGTATTTTGTATTTTGTATTTTGTATTTTGTATTTTGTATTTTGTATTTTGTATTTTGTATTTTGTATTTTGTATTTTGTATTTTGTATTTTGTATTTTGTATTTTGTATTTTGTATTTTGTATTTTGTATTTTGTATTTTGTATTTTGTATTTTGTATTTTGTATTTTGTATTTTGTATTTTGTATTTTGTATTTTGTATTTTGTATTTTGTATTTTGTATTTTGTATTTTGTATTTTGTATTTTGTATTTTGTATTTTGTATTTTGTATTTTGTATTTTGTATTTTGTATTTTGTATTTTGTATTTTGTATTTTGTATTTTGTATTTTGTATTTTGTATTTTGTATTTTGTATTTTGTATTTTGTATTTTGTATTTTGTATTTTGTATTTTGTATTTTGTATTTTGTATTTTGTATTTTGTATTTTGCATTTTGCATTTTGCATTTTGTACTTTGTATTTTGTATCTTGTATCTTTTTGTATTTGTATCTTGTATCTTGTATCTTGTATCTTGTATCTTGTATTTTGTATTTTGTATTTTGTATTTTTATTTTGTATTTTGTATTTTGTATTCTGCATATTCTGCATTCTGCATTTTGTATTCTGTAGTATTCTATATTCTGTAGTATTCTGTATTCCATAGTATTCTGTATTCCATAATCTGTATTCTGTATTTTGTATTTTCTGCTTTGTATTTTAGCGTGATGGTAACGTGAAACGATAAGTTTACTTTCTATCCAAAATCACTAGACGCCTAAAGAAATTTTCACTTCAAAAACTCAAATTTTCCAATAGAATGTCTGATTTTGAGGAAAAAGTCGGAATTTTGGAAATAAAGCTAAAATTTTGAAAAAGATCAATTTTGAAAATAAGTTGAAATTTCGAAAAAAAGCCTGATTGAAAAAACAATTTATTTTTATTACCAAAGAAAACGAACTTTTAAAATGGACGAACATTTATAAAAAATCTGAAATATAAAATGACGAATCTCCAGAAAAGTCGAATTTTGTAGAAATATAAAAGGTTCAATTTTGAAAAACTAATCGAAATTTCGGAGTAAATTTTTACCTTACATAAATGGTGACATTTCGGAGAAAGGCTTTCGAGGAAAAAAGATTTTAAGGAAAAAATCAAAATTTTGAGAAGCAAAAAATGGCTAATTTTAACATAAAAGTCAACATTTCCAGAAAAAGCCAAACTTTGAGAAATATTAAGAATGAAATATAAGTTCCAAAAAAAGACTTATTTTAGGTAAAAAGGTTAACTTTTTGAGAATATGGCTTTTTTAAATAAAAAATCAAGTTTTAAGAAAGACAATACATTGAAACTTCGAAAATTCGAGAAAAATACCAATTTAAAAATAGTCGAATTTAAAAAATCTCTAAATTTCCAAAAATATTGAGGGATAGGATGGAGGGTAGGAGTAGGAGGATGACTGGAAATATTAAACAAATCATTTATTTAGTTTTTTGTTGAAATACTTCCTTTCAGAGAATAAACGAACCAAAAATCACAAAAACGCGTTGGTGTTTACCTGCCAGCAATTTTTTTTCGGCAAAACTCAAAAACAGGTAAAATTAGTTTTGGTGTATAGTATAACATATTTTTTTTTCAAAATTTTCCTGCCACAATTACCATTTTTGTAACTAAGAAACATTGAAAAGGGGTAGTTTGCCCCCATGAAGAGGGGGGGGGGGTAAAAAAATTTGGAAAAAAATGTTTTACTTCATTTCTCGTCTAAATAAAACTTTAGGAAAAAAGAACGAATCGAATATCATTTTCGGTATGTGAGAAACAGCAAAATCGGCATTTTTAGTCCTAAGCTTTGAGGGGCCAAAACTACCCTTAAAACCGTCTACCGATCAATAAAAAGAATGCGTGTCTCTTAGATTTCAGTTTTCTAAAACATATCCAAAAATTATCAAAATCGGTGTCGGACACTTGGCGACCTTTCCTTGTTAGCCAATCAGTCAGTTAATTACTGAGTCGGTTAGTCACTCGTTCGGTTAGTCACTCGTTCAGTTAGTCACTCGTTCAGTTAGTCACTCTGTTATTAGTTTAGTTAATCAGTCGGTCACTTATTCAGTCACTTAGTTATATAGTTATTTAATCAATTAGTTAATTACTTAGTCAATCAGTTACTCACTTAGTGAATTAATCAGTTGTTAGTTAATTAGTTACGAATTTAGTTAATTAGTCGGTCACTTATTCAGTCAGTTAAATAGTCAGTTAATTAGTCAGTTAATTACTTAGTCAATCAGTTACTCAGTTGCTGAGTTAATCAATCGTTAGTTAATCGGTTAGATAGTTAGCAAGTTATTCAATAAGTTACTTAGTCATTCAGTTAGTTCGTTAGTCAATTAGTTGGTCAGTTGGTTAACTATTTAGTCAGTCACTCAGTTGATCAGTCAATCAGTCAGTCACTCAGTTAAATACTCTGTTAGTTTTTTGTTAGTCAATCAGGTAGTTGATCAGTTAGTCAATCAGTTGGTCAATTAGTTAGTGGGTTAGCTAGTCAAATAGTCATTTACTCAGTCGACTTAGTTACTAAGTTAATCAATCGTTAGTTAATCAGTTAGCTAGTTAGTAAGTTAGTTAATTAGTTACTTAGTCACTCAATCATTCAGGTTAGTAATTTTATCAGTCAAACCAGTTATTCAGTGAGTTAGATACTTAGTCATTTAGTCAGTTAAATAGTTGGTCAATTAGTCGGTCAGTTGGTTAACCAGTTAGTCAGGCACTCAGTCAATCAGTCATTGACTCAGTTCAATACTCTGTTAGTTTTTTGTTAGTCAATCAGGTAGTTTAGTTAGCTAGTCAATCAGTTGGTCAATTAGTTAGTAGGTTAGTTAGTCAAATAGTCATTTACTCAGTCGACTTAGGTACTGAGTTAATCAATTGTTAGTTAATCAGTTAGCTAGTTAGTAAGTTAGTTAATTAGTTACTCAGTCACTCAATCATTCGGTTAGTAATTTAATTAGTCAATCAGTTATTCAGTTAGTTAGATACTTGGTTAGTCATTTAGTCAGTTAAATAATTAGTCAATTAGTCGGTCAGTTGGTTAACCAGTTAGTCAATCACTCAGTAGATCAGTCAATCAGTCAGTGACTGATTTAGATACTCTGTTAGTTTTTGTTAGTCAATCATGTAGTTGATCAGTTAGTTAGTCAGTTGGTCAATTAGTCAGTTAGTGGGTTAGCTAGTCAAATAGTCATTTACTCAGTTGTCTTCGTTACTGAGTTAATCAATCGTTAGCTAATCAGTTAGCTAGTTAGTATGTTAGTCAATTAGTTACTCAGTCATTCGGTTAGTTATTCAATTAGTCAATCAGTTATTCAGTCAGTTAGATACTTAGTTAGTCATTTAGTCAGTAAATTAGTTGGTCAATTAGTCGGTTAGTGGGTTAACCAGCTAGTCACTCAGTAGATCAGTCACTCAGTTAGATACTCTGTTAGTTTTTGTTAGTCAATCATATAGTTGATCAGTTAGTTAGTTAGTTGGTCAATTAGTTAGTTAGTTAGTGGGTTAGCTAGTCAAATAGACATTTACTTAGTCGATTTAGTTAATCAATTTTAAATTAATCAGTTAGCTAGTTAGAATATTAGTCAATTAGTTACTCAGTCATTCGGTTAGTTAGTTAGTCAGTCACTCAGTTGATCAGTCAATCAGTTAGAACTGAGTTAGATACTCTGTTAGTTTTTTGTTAGTGAATCAGGTTGTTGATCAGTTAGTCAATGAGTTGGTCAATCAGTCAGTTAGTTAGTGAGTTAGCTAGTCAAATAGTTATTGACTCAGTCGACTTACCGAATCGGAATGAAATTCCGCTGGAAATTATTGATTAATTTGCTACAGTAAACAATTTAGCCTTTTCCCGAGCAATGCATAAAACAAATTGCATTTGATCCAGACTAAAAATTCGACCTCGTTCGCAACAAAGTGCGCTTTAAAAGCTTCAAAGGCACATCGTTTTCATTAAGGGAAGTTCCTGGGGTTGCGCAACGCCATTAAAACTGCTTTAAAGTGTGAAAATTAACATGCACGACAAAAACTGCAACCGACCCTTGACGTTACAACATGAAAGTAATCGAGGATGGCGGTGTAGATATTTAAAAGTGGTCAAGGCAGAGTCAGGGCGGAATACGTAATGAATCAGTTTCGCGATTAGATCGTTCGAGTGCGAACATGGAAAGAGAGAGAATGGCGGACACCGAACCGGGGGTTGAAGCCCTTAATCCGACTTAATCTGCATCCACACATGTGAAGGGTTTGAAGCTTTTGAATGCATCTTTTGTCTGATAGGGCATCAGTGTCGGAAAAGGGAGAAATTTTCTATCACTTGATGCTAAAGACGAACTTGGAGTAAAACGTCGGATGATATCTTTGAATTTCTTGCGATCGTTGCGGTTTACGTAGAATTGGATGTTGATAATCCTCTCGTCGCTTTACTCAAAATTCTACTTATTTTTGTAATTTCAAGTTTTTTGAAGATAGGAAATGTTTTCGAAAATTTTAACTTTCTTTTTCGACTTTTTTTATTTTAATTTTTTTAAATTTCGATTTTCTTTGAATTTCGACTTTTCTGAAATATTTGACGTAAAATTTTCACTTTTTTTGAAAATTTTATCTTTGGGAATTTTCAATTCTTTTTGTAAATCTTGACTTAAAAATTCCTCTTTTTCAAGAATTTCGACTATTTTGAAAACTTTGTTTTTTTTTCGACTTACTAAAACTAGTTTAATTTTTTGAAAATTTTGAATTTTTGAAGAATTCAACTTTTCGAAAACTTCAACATTTCGAAATTTCAACCTTTTTAAATTATGAATTTTTTGCGAAAATTTCAACTTCAAAACTTTGACTTTTTTAAAATAATTTTGATTTTGTAAATTTCGACTTTTAAAATCATTGACGACGTATCAAAATTTCCACTTTTTTTTCAAATTTCCATTTTTATTAGAATTTCGAGACTTAACCTCTTTTCAAAGAATTCAACTTTGAAATTTCAAATTTTTTCAAGTGGTTAACTTTTTGGAAAATTTTTACTCTTTTTGGAAAATACATCTCAAAGTATCCACTTTTCAAAATTTAGACTTTTTGGGATATTTCGAACTCTTGACATATGTATTTGAATTTTTTTTCAAAATTTTGACTTCTCGAAATTTTTAATTTTTTGTAAATCCTTTGTTATGTTTATATTTTAATGGTTTAAAATTTTCGACTTTTTTTTAATTTTAATTTTATTAAAATTTTGATTTTCAGACAGACAAACTTTTTCCTAAAATTTAAGAAGTCAATTTTCGTTCACTCATTTCGGGTACAAGGAATGTTTTACCCCAAAAAAGATGCCACATGCAGATCGGATTGAATTTATGAGAATTTTTGATATGAAAAGAACATTTTATATTTGTTTTCAGAAACGATCAAAATTAATTTTATAGCGGCACTTCTTGATGTTGTTCCACAGTCAATTTAAAACTTATTCTTTCATTTTAAATCCGATTGCAATTTTTTGCAGCCTAACTTCAATTCCATTTTAAATCTCAACTTTCCCAGGAAAGTTCTTTAAATCCAGTCTTCTTTAACCATCCTTTGCGTCTGACTTTAAAAATCTTTAGTCGAAAATTCCGGTTTTAACAACCTAAACAACCTAAAACAGGTATGTGGTATTTCGCTTCCCCACATAGCTAAAAACAGGTGGCGCTTAAGTAATTTAATTTATAATCAATTATAAATATGGGGGAAATAAAGCTAAAGCATTCTGCCGCCTAGGGAATTCACCAAGTCGGAAATAAGCGATTTCGTTCCATTGTAGTCCGTCTGATAGGGTGAATAAATAGACAGTAGATCGATATTACCTCACAGGGGCTGCATGCTAAATGGGTAAATGAGTTACTGTGCAGAGGTAGGGGCGGTTTATCATGCTTGTTTAGCTCCACTTATATTCACTGCGGATGTTTTGTCTGTGAGTAATGACTAGTTTGATTGAGAGGGCCGTGTAATTATCGCCAAATAGAGGCGACGCTCCAATCGGCGCATCGCGGTGTTCCAAAAGCGAAACACTTTTCGGCTTATGTGCAAAACTGAAACGTAATTGATTAGGAAAAGCAGCTAAACGGAAAAATCATTTCTAATCCATTAGTTCATATTGAAATGCTCTCGGTTTATTATTTATTCCATAGAGCGCTTCACAAAGAAAATGCCGGAAACGAAAAAAAGAAAATGAAAAAGTAATAAGCTGTCGTTTCGTTCTCTTTTTAAAATATATCTTTCAGCGAAATTGGACTTTAATTAGCCTCTTTCGGCTTGCCGTTGTAGTCGTGGAATAATTTCTTTTGTTTTAAGAGTTATTTCCTCAGAAGTAAGATCTATTATTTATCCAACGGCTAGACAAACTAAAGTTAAAGATAATCCAATAAAGTTCGTCCAAAGCTTACAGGATAAAACTTTTGAAGATTGCTTATGTTTAAAAGCTTTAAGAAAAAGGTGTTGATGTTGGAAGTTTCCTTTCAAATACAATTTAATTTCACTAGTGCACTATAAAAGTACTATTTTATCAAAACCGTCATATTTCAAATTAGTTCTTCATCAACTTTTTGGATATCCAATTCTGGAAAAACATTTAAATTGTTGTATGCAAGTAAAATGCAACATAGGCTACAGCAACCTTCTAAGCGTGCATGGTGGATCATAGGTATCTGAACTACCAACAGTTGAACCACAAACGCTTAGCAAAGCGGTTACTCTCTAAGAAAGTCCCAGAAGACTAGATTCTAC
This sequence comes from Dastarcus helophoroides, assembly GCA_028583605.1. Classification (NCBI taxonomy): domain Eukaryota; kingdom Metazoa; phylum Arthropoda; class Insecta; order Coleoptera; family Bothrideridae; genus Dastarcus; species Dastarcus helophoroides. The sequence continues at coordinate 19,764,043 of CM053337.1, read as the reverse complement.
TGCAGAGACCGATACGTTTGAATATTTATCAGATTCAGAGTTTAGAAACTAAAAACCGATTTCGATCTTATTAGATCTCCTCTGTTTGATATATCCAACTTAGAGGGCTGCATCCGGTCTAGGTTGCATGCGGCACTTGGAGTTGTTTCCAGTTTCTCTAATAGGTGGAGAAACTTAGGAGTCACCCGGAGGATTCGTTGCTGATGCTGTACTTGCTGGAACGTTTGTTAACATTTAAGTTGGATATACCAAACTGAAGGGATCTAATAAGATCGAAACCGGTCTTTGGTTTTCAAACTATGAAGCAATCAAACGTTTGGTCTGGGCGTTACATTCAAATTGTTAGAGAAACATCTGTACTATAAGCCGGACTGGCTCCAATCAATATTTTAATGCCGCAAATCTTCCCTCACTCCCCGTGACCTACACAAGTCGGAACCCACAATTTAGGTCGTGAAACAAATACATCTTGCATGAATGTTGATTTGGTTTTATTTCGGCCCTCGTTTGGAGATATCAACTCATTTGTTTGGGGTGTCGGAACGTCTCAGCTTTTATTCCACACGGAAAATTCTGCAATGTTTGGGAACAAATCGTTCTTTCTGTGTTAATCTATTGAAGTGCACGGTTGATCTACATAAAGGGAGGATTGGAGGATAGCTTGATTTATATCTTGCGGGAGGTTGAGACATTTTCCCTCACGAAAACGTGACAGGTACCGCTTTTGTGCGGGAGAGTACAGCCCTTGGTGTCGGTAATACCAGTCCTAATAAGAAAGGGTAGTCACCTACAAGGGGTTTGTATAGATAACGTTTTCGTTTTGTAAAAGTTTGTTGCCTGATGACTATTAAAGAACTATCCCCACTCCATCTGTTCTGATATCACCCCTTTACTCATTTATCGATTATCGATTGCTAAAGTGCACGTAAACAGTAATCCTCGTGCTACAAAACTGATTTTAAAATTAGATTTCTTAATTTTATTTTTAACGGCTAATCGCTGCCTCAAAACATTTCTGCATTGGTCAGATCTGCGCCTTTATGTTTGGGAACAAATCGTCCTTTCTTTGTTAATCTATTGAAGTGCAACAACTAGTCGATATGGAGGGTGGATTGAAGGATAGCTTGATTTATATATTGCGGGAGGTCGACATTTTCCCTCAAGAAATCGCAACAGATGTCGCTTTTAGGCGGAAGAGTACAGCCCTTGGTGTCTGCAATACCACTCCTAATAAGAAAGGGTAGTCACCTACAAGAGGTTTGTATAGATAACGTTTTCGTTTTGTGGACGTTTGTCGCCTGATGGCTATTAAAGAACTGACCTCCACCCCAACTCCATCTGTTCTGATATCAACCCCTTTACTCATTTATCGATTATCGATTGCTAAAGTGCACGTAAACAGTAATCCTCGTGCTACAAAACTGATTTTAAAATTAGATTTCTTAATTTTATTTTTAACGGCTAATCGCTGCCTCAAAACATTTCTGCATTGGTCAGATCTGCGCCTTTATGTTTGGGAACAAATCGTCCTTTCTTTGTTAATCTATTGAAGTGCAACAACTAGTCGATATGGAGGGTGGATTGAAGGATAGCTTGATTTATATATTGCGGGAGGTCGACATTTTCCCTCAAGAAATCGCAACAGATGTCGCTTTTAGGCGGAAGAGTACAGCCCTTGGTGTCTGCAATACCACTCCTAATAAGAAAGGGTAGTCACCTACAAGAGGTTTGTATAGATAACGTTTTCGTTTTGTGAACGTTTGGCGCCTGATGGCTATTAAAGAACTACCTCCACCCCATAGTTTCCGCTACTACCCCTTTACTCATTTATCGATTGCCAAAGTGCACGTAAACAGTGATCCTCGTGCTACAAAACAGATTTTAAAATTAGATACCTTAATTTTGTTATTTTTAGCGGCTAATGGCTGCCTCAAAACATTTCTGCATAAGTCAGATCTGCGCCTTTATGTTTGGGAACAACTTATCCTTTCTTTGTTAATCTATTGAAGTGCACGATTGATCGATATGGAGGGTGGATTGGAGGATAGCTTGGTTTATATCTTGCGGGATGTCGACATTTTCTCTCACGAAAACGTAACAGATACCGCTTTTAGGCGGGAGAGTACAGCCCTTGGTGTCTGTAATACCTCTCCTAATAAGAAAAGGTAGTCACCTACAAGGGGTTTGCATAAATAACGTTTTCGTTTTGTGAACGTTTGTCGCCTGATGGCTATTAAAGAACAACCCCCACTCCATAGTTTCTGCTACTACCCCTTTACTCATTTATCGATTGCCAAAGTGCGTGTAAACAGTGATCCCCATGCCACGATACAAATTTCAAAATTAGATTCCTCATATTTTTTTAACGATAAACGCTGCCCCGAAATATTTCTGCATAAGACAGATATGCGTCTTTGGCTTTGTGAACAAATCGTCTTTCTTTTGTTAATCTGTTGAAGTGCACGGTTGACTGATATGGATAATGGATTGAAGGATAGCTTGATTTATATCTTGCGGGAGGTCGACATTTTCCCTCACGAAAACGTAACAGGTGCCGCTTTTATGCGGGAGAGTACAGCCCTTGGTGTCTGCAATACCACTTCTAATAAGAAAAGATAGTCACCTGCAAGGGGTTTGTATAGATAACGTTTTCGTTTTGTGGACGTTTGTCGCCCGATGGCTATTAAAGAACCACCCCCACCCCACAGCTTCTGCTACTACCCCTTTACTCATTTATCGATTGCCAAAGTGCGCGTAAACAGTAATCCTCATGCCACGAAACAAATTTCAAAATGAGACTCCTTATATTTTTTTAACGGTAAACGCTGCCCTGAAATATTTCTGCATAAGACAGATCTGCGCCTTTGCCTTTGTGAACAAATCGTCTTTTCTTTGTTAATCTGTTGAAGTGCACATTTGACTGATATGGAGGGTAGATTGGAGAATAGCTTGATTTATATCTTGCAGGAGGTCGACATTTTCCCTCACGAAAACGAGGCAGGTACCGCTTTTATGCAAAAGAGTACAGCCCTTGGTGTTGGTAATACCATTCCTACTAATAAAGGGTAGTCACCTACAAGGGGTTTGTATAGACAACGTTTTCGTTTTGTGGAAGTTTATCGCCTGATGACTATTAAAGAACTGTCCCCACTTCATCTGTTCTGATATTACCCCTTTACTCATTTATCGATTATCTATTGCCAAAGTGCACATATGCAGTGTTCCTCAGGCTACGAAACAGATTTTAAAATTAGATTTCCTAATTTATTTTTTAATGGATAATCGCTGCCTCAAAACATTTCTGCATAAGATAGATCTGCGCCTGAAAGTTGATGCAAATCTTCCCACTCTCCCCTTGACCCACACAAGTCAGAACCTATAATTTAGGTCGTGAAACAAATACATCTTGCATGAATGTTGATTCGGTTTTATTGCGGCCCTCGTTTGGCGCTATCAACTCATTTGTTTGGGGCGTCGGAACGTCTCTGCTTTTATTCCACACGGAAAATTTCGCATTTGAATTAATGATAGATCAAAATGGTCTATTTGTCACTTTCATTCGCACTCTGCCGCTAACACATGAAACTGTGGCTCGAATTTTGAAATTGGATAATTTATCTGCAACGAATGACACGAGAGCTTTTTGCTGCAGCGTCATAAGAAAGGTTTAGGTAACAATGAAGATAATTCTAGTTATTTTATAAATAAAAAACAAGCGCACACAAGGCCAAATAGTACGTGGTTTTCCCCGACTGTAATTCATACCGGTAATAAGGTTTTAACAAATTCCATTAAACGAAACTTTTCCGGCTCAAGTTTCCTGCCAACCGAACGGGGATTTTCACCGAAAACATTTTATGTTCACGCTGACTTTTACCCCCTGAAGGAAATTAAATATTTACGAATAATATCTGCAACGCAGAACTTGGGCGAGTACCGTTCAAAGCTTTGAGACGCGGCGAGCCATTTCACTCTGAATTTCAGCGACTGAAAAATAATCAATGCCGTTGCCGGAGCGAACGCCAGGTAAAAACAACATTTATCATTTCGGCGATTCTTCGAAAACTGAAATTAATAACTGTTGACGAAACGAAATGGAATATGGGAAAACAGCAATATGTCGTTAAAATCGAATTATATAAACCCATGGAATATAACTAATTTTAAATGAAAATCCTCTAGTAAAATGTTGTCACTTCGAAGTGCTTTTTGCAGTAATAATAAACAAATATTTACATTCGATGTTACTGCGTAGCTTTCATCGTCAATTTCATCGAATTTCAACTTCCATCAATTTTAATCAACACGCAAGCCGCAACTCTGTTGTGCAGCTCATTGGAGATTCTACCAGCAAATTGCGTGAGACATGAAGCTACAAATAATTAATTACAAAGTTCAACCGGCGCACTAGCATCATCGGGATTCACATCGAATAATCGCAGGCGATTTGAATTCGATTTTGCTGAAGCTTTAAAGCAGCTTTCGCATCGCATATTTCTTTTGTATAATAGGCTTTGAGATATTCGGCGATTTGGACGAATTTGGATGGGCGGTTGACTTTCTTCGGCATCATGTTAACGTGCCAGGTACCGCTTTTATGCGGGAGAGTACAGCCCTTGGTGTCGGTAATACCAGTCCTAATAAAAAAGGGTAGTCATCTACAAGAGGTTTGTATAGATAACGTTTTCGTTTTGTGGAAGTTTGTCGCCTGATGGCTAATAAAGAACTGCCCCCAATCCATTGTTTCTGCTGCTACCCCTTTACTCATTTATTGATTATCGATTGCCAAAATGTGCGTAGTGCTACGAAAATGTTTTAGTGAGATTTGTGAATTAGATTCCTTCAATTTTTGGGTTTTTAACGGTTAAACACTGCTCCTAAATATTTGTATATAAGAAATATCTGCTTGTCTAGCTTTGTAAACAAATCGTTCTTTCTTTGTTAATTTATCGAAGCGTACGGTTGATCGGTGTGGAGGGTGGATTGGAAGGTAGCTCGATTTATATCTTGCGGGAGGTTGACATTTTTCCTCACGAAAATGTGACAGGTATCGCTTTCATGCGGAAGAGTACAGCCCTTGGTGTCGGTAATGCCAGTCCTAATGAAAAAGGGTAGTCACCTACAAGGGGTTGTATAGATAAGGTTTTCGTTTTTGTGGACATTTGTCGTCTAATGGCTATTAAAGAACTACCTCCACTCCATCGGTTCTGCTACCACCCTTACTCATTTATCGATTATCGACTGCCAAAGTGCATGTAAACAGTGTTCCTGATGCTACGAAAGAGATTTTAAAGTGAGATTTCTTTTTTTTTTTTATTTTTAACTGCTAATCGCGGCCTCGAAACATTTCTACAAAAGACAGATCTGCGCCTCTAGGTTTGTGAACAAATTGTGCTTTTCTTTGTTAATCTGTTGAAACGCACGGTTGATCTACATGGGGGGTGTATTGGAGGATAGCTTGATTTATATTTTGCGGGAGGTAGACATTTTCCCTCACGAAAACGTGACAGGTACCGCTTTTATGCAGAAGAGTACAGCCCTTGGGGTCGGTAATACCAGTCCTAATAAAAAGGGTAGTCACTTACAAAGGGATTTGTACAGATACCGTTTTCGTTTTGTGGAAGTTTGCCGCCTGATGGCTAATAAAGAACTGCCTCCATCCCATCGTTTCTACTGCTACCCCTTACTCATTTATCAATTATCGATTGCCAAAGTGCACGTAAACAGCTGATCCTCGTACTACGAAACAGATTTTAAAATTCGATTTTTTCATTTTTTTATTTTTTAACGGCTAATTCGCTGCCCCAGAAAATTTCTGCGTAAGACAGATATGCTGCCTCTAGATTTGTGAACAAATCATCTTTTTTTTGTTAATCTGTTAAAGCGCACTGGTTGATCGATGTGGAGGGGATTCGGGAGATACTTTGATTTATATTTTGGAGGATAGCTTGATTTATATCTTGCGGGAAGGGCGACATTTTCCCTCACAAAAAACGTGACAGGTACCGCTTTTATGCGGGAGAGTACAGCCCTTGTTGTCGGTAATACCAGTCCTAATAAGAAAGGGTGGTCACCTACAAGGGGTTTGTATGGATAAGGTTTTCGTTTTGTGAAAGTTTGTCGCCTGCTTACTATTTAAGAACTGGTCTCATTTCATCTGTTCTGCTGCCACCCCTTTACTCATTTATTAATTATTGATTGCCAAATTGCACGTAAATAGTGATCCTTGTACTACGAAACAGATTTTAAAATTCGATTCCTTAATTTTTTTATTTCTTAATGGCTAATCGCTGCCCCAGAACATTTCTGCGTTAAGACAGATATGCGCCTCTAGGTTTATGAACAAATCATCCTTTCTTTGTTAATCTGTTAAAGCGCACGGTTGATCGATGTGAAGGGTGGATTCGAGGATACTTTGATTTATATTTTGCGGAAGGTCGAAATTTTCCCTCAAGAAAACGTGACAGGTACCGCTTTTATGCGGGAGAGTACAGCCCTTGGTGTCGGTAATACTAGTCCTAATAGGAAAGGGTAGTCACCTACAAGGGGCTTTGTATAGGATAACATTTTTGTTTCGCGAAAATTTATAGCCTGATGACTATTAAAGAACTACCTTCCTTTCATTTTCTTGCTGTTATCCCTTTATTCATGTATCGACTATCGATTGCCAAGGTGTGCGTAATGCCACGAGAATGTCTTGGTTAGATTGTTAAATTAGATTCCTTAATTTTCTTATTCTTTAATGGTTAAACGTGCATCGAAACATTCGTATATAAGACAGATCTGCACCTCTAGCTTTGTAAACAAATCGTCCTTTCTTTGTTAATCTGTTGAAGCGCGCGGTTGATCGATGTGGAGGGTGGATTGCACGATAGCTTGATTTATATCTTGCGGGAGGGCAACATTTTCCTTCACAAAAACGAGACAGGTACCGCTTTTATGCGGAAGAGTACAGCCCTTGGTGTCGGTAATACCAATTCTAATAGGAAAGGGTAGTCTCTTATAAGGGGTCTGTATAGATAACGTTTTTGTTTTGTGAAAATTTATAGCCTGATGTCCATTAAAGAACTACCTTCCTTCCATTTTCTTGGTGTCATCCCTTTACTCATTTATCGATTATCGATTGCCAAAGTGCGCGTAATGCCACGAGAATGTCTTGGTTAGATTGTTAAATTAGATTCCTTAATTTTCTTATTTTTTAACGGTTAAACGTGCATCGAAACATTCGTATATAAGACAGATCTCTACCTCTAGCTTTGTGAACAAATCGTCTTTCTTTGTTAATCTGTTAAAGCGCGCGGTTGATCGATGTGGAGGGTGGATTACAGGATAGCTTGATTTATATCTTGCGGGAGGGCGACATTTTCCCTTACGAAAACGTGACAGGTACCGCTTTTATGCGGAAGAGTACAGCCCTTGGTGTCGGTAATACCAGTCCTAATAGGAAAGGCTAGTCTCTTACAAGGGGTTTGTATAGATAACGTTTTTGTTTTGTGAAAATTTATAGCCTGATGACCATTAAAGAACTACCTTCCTTCCATTTTCTTGCTGTAATCCCTTTACTCATTTATCGATTATCGAATGCCAAAGTGCGCGTAATGCCACGAGAATGTCTTGGTTAGATTGTTAAATTAGATTCCTTTAATTTCTTATTTTTTAACGGTTAAACGTGCATCGAAATATTCGTATATAAGACAGATCTGCGCCTCTAGCTTTGTGAACAAATCGTCCTTTTTTTGTTAATCTGTTGAAGCGTACGGTTGATCGATGTGGAGGGTGGATTGCAGGATAACTTGATTTATGTCTTGCGGGAGGGCGACATTTTCCCTCACGAAAACGTGACAGGTACCGCTTTTATGCGGGAGAGTACATCCCTTGGTGCCGGTAATACCGGTCCTAATAATAAAAGGTAGTCACAAGGGATTTGTATAGACAATGTTTTCGTTTTGTGGAAGTTTGTTGCCTGCTTACTATTTAAAAACTGGTCCCATTTCATCTGTTCTGCTACCACCCCAAGTTTGTCGCCTGGTGGCTAATAAAGAACTACCTCCACCCCATCGTTTCTACTGCAACCCCTTTACTGATTTATCGATTATCGATTGCCAAAGTGGGCGTAGTGCTACGAAAATGTTTTGGTGAGATTTGTAAATTATGTTCCTTCAATTTTTTGTTTTTTAATGGCTAAGCACTGCTCCTAAACATTCATTCGTATACAAGACAGATCTGCTCCTCTAGCTTTGTGAACAAGTCGTCCTTTCTTTGTTAATCTGTTAAAGCGCATGGTCGATGTGGAGGGTGGATTGGAAGGTAGCTTGATTTATATCTTGCGGGAGGTCGACATTTTCCCTTACATAAAGGTGATAGGTACTGCTTTTATGCGGGGGAGTATAGCCCTTGGTGTCCGTAATACCAGTCGTAATAAGAAAGTGTAGAAGTTGTATAGATAACGTTTTCGTTTTTTAGACATTTATCGCCTGAAGCCGATTAAAGAACCACCTCCACTCCATCAGTTCTGTTACCACCCCTTTACTCATTTATCAATTATGAATTGTCAAACTGCGCGTAAACAGTGATCCTGATACTACGAAACAGATTTTAAAATGAGATTTATTTTTTTTATTTTTAACGACTAATCGCGGCCTCAAAACATTTCTACAAAAAACAGATGTGCGCCTCTAAGTTTGTGAACAAATCGTGCTTTCTTTGTTAATCTGTTGAAACGCACGGTTGATCGGTGTGGAGGGTGGATTCGGGGGTACCTTGATTTATATTTTGCGGGAGGTCGACATTTTCCCTCACGAAAACGTGACAGGTACTGCTGTTATGCGGAAGAGTACATCCCTTGGTGTCGGGAATACCAGTCCTAATAGGAAAGGGTAGTCTCTTACAAGTGGTTTGTATAAATAACGTTTTTGTTTTGTGGAAATTTATAGCCTGATGACTATTAAAGAACTGCCTTCCTTCCATTTTCTTGCTGTCATCCCTTTACTCATTATCGATTATCGATTGCCAAAGTGCACGTAATGCCACGAAAATGTCCTGATCAGATGGTTAAATTAGATTCCTTAATTTTCTTATTTTTTAACGTCTATACGTTGCTCAGTAACATTTCTGTATAAGACAGATCTGCGTCTTTGGCTTTGTGAACAAATCTTCTTTTCTTTAGTAATCTGTTGAAGCGCACGGTTGATTGATGTGGAGGGTGGATTAGAAGGTATCTTGAATTAAGTCTTGCGGGAGGTCGACATTTTCCCTTCACGGAAACGTGGCAGGTAGCGCTTTTATGCGGGAGAGTACAGCCCTTGGTGTCGGTAATACCAATTATAATAAGAAAGGGTAGTCACCTTCAAGGGGTTTGTATAGATAACGTTTTCGGTTTGTGTAGGTTTGACGCTTGATGGCTATTAAAGAACTGTCATTACTCCATTTGTTCTGCTACTACCTCTTTACTCATTTATCGATTGCCAAAGTGCGCGTAAACACTAGTCCTGGTGTTACGTAACAGATTTTAATCTTAGATTCCCTAATTTTTTTGTACTTAGCGGCTAATTGCTGCCTCGAAACATGTTTGCATAAGACAGTTCTGCGTCTTTAGGTTTGGGAACAAATCGTCCTTTCTTTGTTAAACTATTGAAGCGCACGGTTAATCCATGTGGGGGGTGGATTCGGGGGTACCTTGATTTATATTTTGCGAGAGGTCAACATTTTCCCCCACAAAAACGTGACAGGTACCGCTTTCATGCGAGAGAGTGCAGCCCTTGGTGTCGGTAATACCAGTTATAATAAGAAAGGGTAATCACCTTCAAGGGGTTTGTATAGATAACGTTTTTGGTTTGTGGAAGTTTGTCGCCTGATCTATATTAAAGAACCGATTGAACTTCATTGAAAATTGTATATTTTTTTAAACTATAATTTTTTCTCGAAATTTTAACCTAGTTTATTTAATTTCTGTTATTTTTCAAATGTCTTAATTCCATGTTCTTTAAAAATTACGACTTTTTCTGAATATTTTAATTATTTTTTCAGTTTCGACCATTTTTAGTAATTTCGACCTTTTCTGATAATTTTGACCTTCTGTTGACAATTTGGACTTTTTTTTCAAAATTAGGATTTATTTTTAAATTTCCACATTTTCCAGTTTAAACTTTTTCTGAAATGCGTGTTTTTCAAAATGTTTAAAAGTGTTTAAACATTGTCTGCCCTTGTACTTGAAGCTTGTTGCTTATTTACTTCGTGAACGCAGTGTTAGATATTACCATGGCACATTTGATTTGTGCCCAGGATGTCCATGACGTTAGCTGACCTACATTTATGGTTTTATCTATCGTCTGTGGTTTTATCATAGCGGCTAACTTATTTGACTTATAAATTTAGTTTTTGTTTCCATCGGGAAACGTGGCAATTTAACAAGGACACTGCGATAACTTTTTATTATAAGTTTTTTCCTGAAGTCGGTTGCCTAATGTAAAAAAAAACAAAGCTTATGTTATATAAATGATTTATTTGGCAGTTAAACCCAGCGTTAACAATTGTATATATGGCACCAGGCTATAAATTAAACCATTAAGTTAAACTCAGCGAACTTCTTCTCTGTAATTGCAGTTCGAGAAACTTCCTCGAGTAACTGTGGCAAAACCCACGATGCTTCTTGTTAGAACATGCTCCGAAGAGATAAAACAGTCGACTCGCAGTTGTGCACACTTTACAAGGAATAGCCCAAAATAAAATTCACGTATTATAAACCAAAGGTTTTTTATTTGCCTAATTTCAGTTTACTTAGACAGTTGCACCTATTTTCAAGTGGTCTCTAAAGTAGCTAAATTAGTTCTAAGCCTTTTAACTGTTATATAGCTAATTTAAAGAATATTTAAATTATCATTTGGAAATTTTCAAATGTATCAAATTAATTTGAAGGCTTCTAAAGCTATCACAGCTAATAAGAAAGTCCAAACCCTAAGAATTAAAAAAAATTAGGAAGCTACAGTCAATCTCCTTAAAAGTGTGGAGATTTGGAAAAGAGAACAGGCGATGAAATAACGCCCTAATATGTGATTTTTTCTTAAGAGATAGATAATCTTCTTGAAAGATTCTTTGACTTCAAAGGAAACATGAGGCGGTGGACAAATGATCAAAATGTTCACTCAATCACGTAACGTTCTCCAATAGCAATGTCCAATAATAATTGATGGAAAAATTGTCATTGAAAGTAGTAGTCGACACTCGACATTTATTTACCAATCGTCACCATGTTTTCCAATTTCGTCGCCCTCTAACGTCGACACTTTTTAATTTCTAAAATGCGACTTTTCAGCTGTTCTAATATTCAGGAGATTGCAGCGCTCAGATTGAAAGTTCTTGTCGAAAGCCGGATTAAGGAAATAAAACCATCCGGCCATTGAAACTAAGAAGCTCGAAAATATTAAACGCTGCCATTCTGATTTTCTTTCGTCTGGAGGACCTTTTATTTTTGTTTTCTGCAGCATGATAAATCATCGAAAGTTGCCGAGAGTGGAGGCGCTGCGATCGTTTTTATCCTCGAAGTTGGAAAGCAACGCTTATTGCGAGTCATCCATTTGGAGGTAATCTGGTCGAGATTTTTTTTGGTTTAATTATTTTCTTTGTTTGGGGGGTTTCGGTGCTGTTTCGTGTGCTTCTAAATTCTCTACAATTGTTTCGTGTGTAGCGACCATAGGACTGGAAATCACGAAAATCAGTCACATCATAGAAGATGTAACGATAATTCGTTTCCTTAAAACATTTTTCATTCTGATATGCTTTCTCTACCTTTTCTTTTATTATGTTATAGTTTTGTTTACCTTTGTCAAGTATTCGACTTATTATTATATTTCGAGTTTTTGGAATTTTGACTTTTTGCAATGTTTCAAGTTTAAAAAAAATCATTTTTTTTCAAATTTCCATTTCCATCAAAATTTCAACGTTCTCTGCAAAGTTCTTGGTTCTTTTAAATACTGGATTCTTCTTCAAAGTTGAGATTTCTTTCTAAATTTTTAACTTTCCTTACAATTTTTAATCTTTTTTCAACTTTTTTCTTCAAATTTTGACTATAAATTTTGACTTTGAAGAGTTTTAACTTTTTTTCATTTCGACGTTTTTTCAAAATATCAACTTTCATAAAATTTCGCCTTTTTTTTGAAAACTTCGTGTCCTACAATTTCGACTTTTTGATTCTTCAACAATTTCTACCTTTTTTAAAAATTTCGATTTTTTAAGGTTTCACTTTTTTCTAAAATTTAGCCTTTTTTAAAATCTTGGCTTTTATTGAAAATTTTGATATCTTTTAAAAATTCACACTCTTTGAAAATTCGTAATTTTTTAAAAATGTAGAGTTCTTGAAAGCTAAATCGTTTTCAAAATGCAGTTTTTCAGATTTTCGACTTTTTTCAAAGTTTCCCTTTTTTTTAATTGGAATTTTTTTAAAAATTGTTACCTTTTGAACATTTTGATTCTTAAAAATGTCGACTATTTTTTAAATTTGAATTATTTTTCAAAATTTCGACTTTTTGCAAATTTTCGATTTTTTTTAATTTCGCTTTTCTTTAAATTTCGCTTTTCTTTAAATTTCGCTTTTCTTTAAATTTCGCTTTTTTTTTTAATTTGAACTTTTATTTGAGAATTTCGATTTTTTTAAAGGCGGAATTTTCTTGAAATTTTAGGTTATTTTTCAAAATTTTGAATTATTCGATTTTTTCCAAAGTTGTGACTATTTTGAAAGTTTGACTTTTTAATATTATTATTATTATTAACAGTTTTTTGAAAATTTTGAGTGTTTTAAAAAATGTTTAACTGTTATTTCAAAATTTTGATTGTTAAAAAGTTCGCTTTATTCCAAATATTAATTCTCTTGAATTTGGTCTTTTTTTTAGAATTTCGTCTTCTCTGACATGTTTGGCTTTTCTTCAATATTCAACTTCGACAATTTTAACTTTATTTAAAATTCGTTTTAATGAAAATTAAGGTTATCTTCAAATTTCGACTTTTTTTTTAAATTTTGACATTTTTTATTCAAATTTCGATTTTTAAAACAGTTAGACTTTCCTGATAATAATTTTGCCTTTTCTTAGCTAAAGCGACCTTTTGAAAATTTAATTATTTGACAAGTTGATTGAAAATTCTTTAATTTTTTTTAAATCTTGACACTTTTTTAAAATTTTGAATCTTTTTGAAATTTTAGATTATTTTTCAAATTATTAACTTTTTGAAAAATCTAGATTTTATTGAAAATTTCGTCACTTGTTGAAATACCCGAATTTTTTGAAAAATATCAAAATTTTGACATTTCTTGACATTTTAGAAAATCTTAACCTTTTTTGGAAATTTCGATTGTTTTAAAAATGTTTGATTTTAAAATTTTCGACTTTTTCAAAATTTAACTTTTTTTGAAAATTTCGACTTTTTCAAACTTTTCGATTTTTTTCCAAATGTTAACCTTTATGAACATTTTAATTCCAAAAATTCGGTTTCTTTTATAAGTTTAAAATTTTTTGAAAAAATGGTCTTATTTTCAAATATTCAGTTTTATCGAAAATTTCATTCTTTCTAAATTTTTATGTTTTTAAAACGTAAAATAATATTTAAAACCTCTTATTTAAAAATTTAGACTTTCTTCAATTTCGAATTTTTTTCAGACTCCCAATTTTTTGGAAATTGGCTTTCAATTTTTGGATTTAATACTTTTTTCGAATATATTGACTATTTTTAAAAATTTTGCGTGTGCTTAAACATATTTACGCGTCTTTTCCTTAGACAAATATCGAACTATTGAAGGAGTTGTTCACACATTTGAAGAAGGAAAATGCAGAAAGTAAGAAAAAGGCGGAAGAAAGGGAGAAAGGGAATGAAAAAGAGAAAGGAAAAAGGATGAGGAAAGAAGAAGAGGGGGAAGAAACAAGAGGAAGAAAGAAGAGAAACGAAGAGGGAAAAGGAAGAAGAAAAGAAGATAGAAGGAAGAATTGGAAGGAAAGAAGAAGAGAAACGAAGCAAGACGAGGAAGGAAAGAAAAAAGAAAAAAGAAGGGTGGACGAAGAGGAGAGAAGGAAGGAAGCAAGAGAGGGAAATAAGAGGAAAGAAAAGAGAAGGAAAGAGAGGATGGTAGGAAGAATTAAGAGAAAGGAAGGTGGAAGAAAATGGAACGAAGAAGATGAAGAAAGTAAGTAAAGAAGAGCAAGGAAGAAAGAAAAAGAAGTAAGAAATGAAGAAGAGGAAGAAAGAAGTAAAGAAGAGCAAGGAAGAGAGAAAAAGAAGTAAGGAATGAAAAAGAGGAAGTAAAGAAGATAAGAAGGTAATAAAGAAAGAAGTGAAAGGAAGAAGAAAGAAGAGAAAGGAAGGATGGAAGAAGATGAAGGAAGGATGGGAGAAGAGAAAGGAAAGAAGAAAAGGAATTAAGGAAGGGTAGGAAAGAAGTAAAAAGAGAAAAGAAGAAAGGAAGGAAGAAGAGGAGCGACGAAAGAAAGAAGAGGAACGAAGAAAGGAAAAAAAGAGAAACGAAGAAATAGGGTAAAAAAGATAGGAGAGGAAAGAAAAAAGAAAAGGAAGGACTGAAGAAGAAAAGGAAGGACTGAAGAAGAAAAAGGACGGAAGAAGGAAAAGAAGGATGAAGAGGAAGAAAGGTAGGCAAGGAAGAAAGAACTGAAAATGAGGAAACAGAGCAAGGGAGGAAGATCAGGAAGGAAGGGAAGTTAAGGCGGAAGAACACGAGCAAAGGAAAAAATAAGAGGAAAGAAGGAAGGAAAAAATAAAAGAAAGACAGGAAAGGAAGAAAGAAAGAAGACGAAGGAGTAACAAGAAAAACGAAAGAAGGAAAAGAAGGATAAAGAGGAAGGAAGGAAGGAAGAAGAAAAAAGAAATAAGAAGGAAGATGAAGGAAGGATGGAAGAAAGAAAAAAGAAGAAGATAGGAAGAAGAGCAAGGAAGGAAGAGAAGGAAAGAAGGAAGAAGACGAGCGAAGAAAAAAGTAGAGGAACGAAGAAAGGAAAAAATAAGAGAAAGGAAGTAATAAAGTGAAAAAAGAAAGACAGGAGAGGAAGGAAAAAAGAAGAGGAAGGACGGAAGAAAAAAAGAACGGAAGAAGGAAGAGAAGGATAAAGAGGAAGGAAGGAAGAAGAGAAAGGAAAGAAGAAGAAAGAGAAAGGAAGGATGAAAGAAGAGGAAGAAGAAAGAAAAGGAAGGGAGGAAGATAGGCAAGGAAGAAAGAACTGAAAGGAAGGAAACAGAGCAAGGGAGGAAGAAGAGTAAGAATGGGAAGGAAAGAAGGATGAACACGAGCGAAGGAAAAAATAAGAGGAAAGAAGAAAAGAAAAAATAAAAGAAAGGCAGGAAAGAAAGAAGACGAAAGAGTAACAAGAAAAACGAAAGAAGGAAAAGAAGGATAAAGAGGAAGGAAGGAAGAAGAAAAAAGAAATAGGAAGGAAGATAAAGGAAGGATTGAAGAAAGGAAAAAGAGGAAGATAGGAAGAAGAGCAAGGAAGGAAGAACAGGAAGGGAGGAAGAAGACCAAGGAAGGAAGGGGAGGAAAGAAGGAAGAAGACGAGCGAAGAAAAAAAGAAGAGGAACGAAGGAAGGAAAAAATAAGAGAAAGGAAGGATTAAGGTGAAAAAAGAAAAACAGGAGAGGAAGGAAAAAAGAAGAGGAAGGAAGGAAGAAAAAAAGGAGGGAAGAAGGATGAAGAGGAAGGAATAGAAAGGAAGGATGGAAGAAGAGGGAGGAAGACGAGGAAGGGAGGAAAAACAGGAAGGAAGGAAGAAGAGCAAGGAAGGAAGGGGAGGAAAGAAGGAAGAAGACGAGCGAAGAAAAAAAAGAAGAACGAAGAAAGGAAAAAATAAAAGAAAGGATAAGGTGAAAAAAGAAAGACAGGATAGGAAGGAAAAAAGAAGAGGAAGAACGGAAGAAAAAAAGGATGGAAGAAGAAAGAGAGGAAGGAAGGAAGAAGAGAAAGGAAAGAAGAAGGAAGAGAAAGGAAGGATGGAAGAAGAGGAAGAAGAGGAAGGAAGGAAGATGAGCAAGGAAGGAAGAATTGGAAGGGAGGTAGAAGAGCAAGGGCGGAAGAAGATGAAGGAAGGAAGGGGAGGAAAGAAGGAAGAAGGCGAGGAAAAAAGAAGAAGAAAAAGGAATGAAAAAATAAGAGAAAGGAAGGAATGGATGAAAAAAAGAGAGACAGGAGAGGAAAGACGAAAGAAGGAAAATGATCGAAGAAGAAAAAGAAGAATGAAGAGGAAGGAAGGAAAAAAGAAGGAAGAAAAAGGAAGGTTGGGAGGAAGAAAAAAGAGGAAGGGAGGAAGAAGATAAGGAAGGAACAACAGTAAGGGAGGAAGAAGGGTAAGGAATGAATAACAGGAAGGGAGAAAGAAGAGCAAGGAAGAAAGAAGAGGAAGAAAGGAAAGGAAGGAAAGAAGAAAGAAGACGAGCGAAGGAAAAAAGAAGAGAAGTGAAGAAAGGAAAAAGGAAGAGGAAGAAGAGAATGGAAAGAGTAAGAGGAAAAAGGAAGACAGGAAAAGGAGGAAGAAATAGAAGGATAAAATAATATTTAAAACCTCTTATTCTTTAAAAATTTAGACTTTTTTCAATTTCGAATTTTTTTTAGACTCCCAATTTTTTGGAAATTCGCTTTCAATTTTTCGATTTGATATTTTTTCGAAAATATAGACCTATTTTTAAAAATTTTGCGTGTGCTTAAACATATTCACGCGTCTTTTCCTTAGACAAATATCGAACTATTTAAGGCGTTGTTCAAACGTTTGACTATTTTTCGAAGTTTTTCGAACTTCTGGTTTAAATTTCAAGTTTAAACCTAAAATTTCTAAACATTCTTGTTTACAAATATCTAGTCTAGTCTTTCTCAGAACTTTCATTTTTTAAGTTAAAATTTTGAGTATTCAATTGAATTAAGGTCAAACACTGAGAAACAGTAAAACATTTTCAATAAACTTTTCCAACGATAGTAATGCCATGACCAGGTAAACTTTTAGAAAATGATACTCTTGCATTTTAAATACTGGAGAATATTCTGGATATTTTAAACTTACACGTTGGGTTATTTCGACGCGTTTGATTAAATTCCTTTTCATTAGTTCAGATGTGAAATTATTCTCGCTTCCTTTGTTCTTCTCTTCTCTCTTTGAATTTTCGAAATTGTTGGTACAAAAGATAAATTCTAACCAAATTATGATTTTAGATTTTCAAAATGATAAGCAACGACATAAGAAGTGACGACGTTCTTTTTGATAGTTATCAAGGAACAAATTATAATTCCTTACTTCTGTCATTCTAACTTTGTTGCCTTAGTTGCGTTTTTGGAAGTTAAATATTTTTCTTGGACAGGAAACTAGGAGAAATTAACAATTTCTACTCTGATTGAGAAGAGCACTTAGCATTCGTAATTCATAATTATTGGAATAATAAAATTAGATCAGATTATATATTTTGTACTGCTTAGCATCCTTCCTGACTAAAGTATGAGTTGAATTATTCACTTTCCTTCATATGAGTAATATCGCGGTGTGTACTTTCGAGTTTATAGTAACTGTTTGTATACTATAATGACCATAGTTTATTCTTTTGAAGTCGTTATATACAAACAGTTCTTGTAAATCGAAAAATTGGTAAAAACGTAATGTCATCAATTCTGCTTTTATAAGATAATGTTCAATTTTCATTATCTTTAATATTATCTAAACATGTTTGAAAACGTATAAAACATTCGTAGATTGAACCCTTAGTAAGCGTTTCGCATCATGCATCGTACCTAAAAACGTTTTTTAATAATGTCTGCTCGTTTGGGCCGAAACGAGCATCGGTGTAAATATTTACCTTGAAAAGCCGCCTCGATGTGGAGGCGATTAGGATCGTCGGGGTCCCTGCCCCCGCAAGGCCCCGCCAGTAGGGCCAAAAGGGCCACAAGAGCGCTATAGCCGAGGTCCATCGCTAAAGACACCAGTCAGTCACACGCATACCGCCTCGAGGCCCTTAAAACACTTAACACCACGGTTCAACTCATTACACCAGCACCAAAGCACTAATTAACCGATCTATTATTCATGAACACATCAACTGTTGCGTCCAACGGCGGCACGTACGTTTCACAACACGACGGCCCCACACTGCGGAGGTGTACTATGTCCACTGCGCTGGATGGACTCGGACACACCGCGTATACTTTTTGGCGGATGCGCCGGGTAAACTTGGTATGGCGCTGTTGATGCCCTGAATCTGAAATACTACCCTTGCGCTCGATAATCGTGCGGAAAGGGACCGATCGAAAGCGCTGGCGTCGACTCACGATCCTTAGGTTCCCCCCCGCCACGAACGGACGACGACGCCTGACGAGTTTTAAATTTCGATTTTTATACGCGTCGTTCTGTCTAGTTCATAAAGTAAAATTAATCACATTAATTAATTATCTTAGGTACTGATAATTAGCTTACGTACTTGAACTGTTATCAGTTGATATCGACTATTTTATTTTACTTCCACGCTGCAGAACCATATGCTATAACATACGTAACTTTCTAAGCAATTTTTTAACATTTCCGTTCAAAAAATTCGAAAAAAGACTTCATGTACATTTTTACCACATCAGTAATCAATAATAATTACACCCTAGAAGTATTTATCGATTAATATCAGAGGTAAAACCTTTCTCTGTTCTTATTCAGCACTCTCCAGTGCTTCGTTAGATAGCTGATGAAATTAATTAAATAAAGATTTAATCAAGAGCAACTTTGAAGTAATTAGTAATAATTACACTTTCTAATTATTATTAAGTATAGCCATGGGATAAAGAAGTAATTTAATTCTTATTAAAAAGCCACACCTGAGTGATTTATTCCATAAACTAGTGGAGAAATTAGGAAATTTACCAAGATTTAATAAAGAGGAACTTTGAAGCAAAATAATCAATAAAGTCTATCAAACAATTTTCAGAAACCTTTAAAGCAGCCACAACCAGAAATATTGAACTAAGAATCTATTGTGCCAACTTTCAAAAATATAAAATTAATTCTGATAATTTAAAACGAGTTAAAATCAGATCTCTTACTTTCAGAAAATTTTGAATTTTCCTGTTACTTTCATAAGCCCTTATATTTAATATTTAACTTTCACTCTTTTACATCAAGGGTACCCAATCTTTTTTGTGTTGAGCTTTCCCGGATTATGAAAAATACATTCTCGCCATCCTTTAAATTTTTCCATTACTACAATAAAAAAGCATGATGTTACGGCGGGAATCCCGCGATAACACCATTAGGGCGCGACGTTGCATTTTCGGGATCAACACATGGTAGCCAACAAATGACTGTCCTTTTAACGTGTATGACACTATTGATCATTTGGGATATTCGTTTTAGTTTTCTACAAGGTCATGACGTTTGAGATTTTTTTTTTATATATCATTTCTCTCAAGTACAATTCACTCGCACTTATATGCCTTATAATTTTTGGTACGGAATTTTGTTATTATGTCTTATAATTTTTGATAAGAAATTCTGTAAGCCAAAAGAACGGAAGAACGAAAGAAAGAAAAAAAGAAAGAAAGGAAGGAAGGAAGGAAGAAAGGAAGAAAGGAGGAAAGGAAGGAAGGATGGAATGAAGGAAGGAAGGAAGGAAGGAAGGAAGGAAGGAAGGAAGGAAGGAAGGAAGGAAGGAAGGAAGGAAGGAAGGAAGGAAGGAAGGAAGGAAGGAAGGAAGGAAGGAAGGAAGGAAGGAAGGAAGGAAGGAAGGAAGGAAGGAAGGAAAGAAGGAAGTGAAGAAGCGAAGGAAAATGCAAAAAGGCGGAAGAAAGGGTGAAGGGGAGGGAATGAAAAAGAGAAAGGAATGAAGAGGAAGAAGAGAAAGGAAAAAGGAGAAGAAAAGAAGAAGAGGAGGGAAGGAACAAGAGAAAGAAAAAAAGAGAATGGAAGGGGAAGAGGAAGAAAAAAAGAAGAAGGTGGAAAGAAGAATTGGAAGCAAAGAAGAAGAGAAAGGAAGCAAGATGAGGAAGGAAAAAATGAAGAAAAAAAGAAGGGTGGAAGAAGAGGAAAGAAGGAAGGAAGGAAGAAGAGGAAGAAAGGAAGAGGAGAAATGAAATAGAAGGAAAGAGAGGATGGTAGGACGAAATAAGAGAAAGGAATGTGAAAGAAAATGGAAGGAAGAAGAGGAAGAAAGGAATAAAGAAGAGCAAGGAAGAAAAATAGTAAAAAATAAAAAAGAGGAAAGGAAAAAGGTAAGAAGGGAATGAAGGTGGAGAGAAAGGAAGAAAGAAGAGAAAGGAAGGATGGAATAAGAGGAAGGAAGGAAGAAGGAAGAGACAGGAAAGATGGAAGAAGAGAAAGGAAGGAAAAAAAGAATTAAGAAAGGGGAGGAAAGAAGTAAGAAGAGAAAGAAGAAAAGAAGGAAGAAGAGGAGCGACGAAAGAAAGAAGAGGAACGAAGGAAGGAAAAAATAAGAGAAAGGAAGAAATATGGTAAAAAAAGGTAGACAGGAGAGGAAGAAAAAAAGAAAAGGAAGGACGGAAGAAGAAAAAGAAGGATGAAGAGGAAGAAAGGAAGAAAGAAGAGAAAGGAAAAAAGAAGGAAGAGAAAGGATGAAAGGAGAGGAAGAAAGGGAAAACAGAAGCAAGGAAGGAAGGAAGGGAAGGAAAAGAGGAAGAACACGAGCGAAGGAAAAAATAAGAAGAAATAAGGAAGGAAAAAGTTAGAGGAAAAAAGGAAGGAAAAAAATAAGAAAAAGGAAGGAATGAGGGGAAAAAAGAAAGGCAGGAGAGAAAGGAAGAAAAAAGAGGAAGGACGAAAGAAGAAAAACGAAATAAGGAAAAGAAGATTAAAGAGGAAGAAAGGAAGAAGAAAAAAGAAAGAAGGAAGAGAAAGGAAGGATGGAAGAAAGGAAAAAGAGGAAGGTAGGAAGAAGAGCAAGGAAGGAAGAACAGGAAGGGAGGAAGAAGAGCAAGGAAGGAAGGGAAGGAAAAAAGGAAGAAGACGAGCGAAGCAATAATAAGGTGAAAAAAGAAAGACTGGAAAAAAGAAGAGGAAGGACGGAAGAAAAAAAAGACGGAAGAAGGAAGAGAAGGATGAAGAGAAAGGAAGGAAGAAGAGAAAGGAAAGAAGAAGGAAAAGAAAGGAAGGATGGAAGAAGAGGAAGAAAAGAAGAAGCGGAAGGAAGGAAGAACTGGAAGGGAGGAAGAAGAGCAAGGGACGGAATAAGAGGAAGAAAGGAAAGGGAGCAAATAAGGAAGAAGACGAGCAAAGGAAAAAGAAGAGGAAAGAAGGAAGGAGAAAATAAGAGAAAGAAAGGAATGAGGTGGAAAAAGAGAGGCAGGAGGGAAGGAACGAAAGAAGAAAAAGGACCGAAGAAGGAAAAGAAGAATGAAGAGGAAGGAAGAAGAAGGAGAAAGGAAGGGTGGAAGAAAGAAAGAGTCGAATAAAGGAAGAAGAGGAAGAAAATAAGGAAGAAAGGACAGGAAGGGAGGAAGAAGAGCAAGAAAGGAAGAACAGGAAGGGAAAAAGAAACGCAAGGAAGGAAGAAAATGAAGAAAGGAAGGGGAGGAAAGAAGAAAGAAGACGAGCAAAGGAAAAAAGAAGAGGATGAAGGAAGGAAAAAAGAAAAGGAAGAAGAGAAAGGAAGGAATAAGGGGAAAAAAGGAAGACAGGAAAAGGAGGAACAAATAAGAGTAAGGACGGAAGAGGAGAAAGGACTCAAGAATGAAAAACGGAAGAAGAGAAAGGAAGGTAGGAGGGAAAGAGGAAGGAAAGAAGAAAAAGACGAAAAAAAGAAGAGGCAGAAAAGAAGATGAAGGAAGAAAGAAGACAGTAAAAGAAGAGAAACGAAGGAAGAAAAAGGCGGAATAAATAAGAGGAACGAAAGAAGAATATGATAGAAAGAAGATAAAGGGAGAAAAAGGGGAAGAAGGAAATCAGAGGAAAAAAGGAATAAAAAAGAAAAAGGAAGGAAGAAGAGAGAGGAAGAATAGAAAGGAGGATGGAAGGAAAGGAAGGAAGAAGAGAAAGGAAGGATGAAGAGGGTGGAAGGAAGGAAGAAGAGAAATGAAGGACGGAAGAAATGAGAAAGAAGAAGAAGGAAGAAACACAGAAAGAATGAAAGAAAGTTAAAATAAAATATTCTTCATCGATACTCAAATCTTTAATAATATCTTGGAAGGAAGACAAAAAGGAAACAAAAAAAAAGTTCTTCGTCGATATTACAAATCTCAGAGTAATATTTTGTTACTGATTTTTGAAGAATGTCGAAATTTTTAATGTTAAAGTTGAAATTTTGACAAATGTCGACATTTTCAGAAAAAGATAAAATTTTTAATACAGCAAACCAGATTTTTAAAAAAGCGAAAGTTTTGAAAAAATTCGAAATTTCTCGGTAAAGTTGAAATTTTGAAAAAATACTGAAAAACTTTAAGAGTTGAAATTTTGAATCATATTCGAACGAAATCAATATTCTCAAAAATTGAATTTTGAAAATTTCTTTCATTTTTTTGTGAAATGTCGGCTTTTTTGAAATTTTTGAGTATTTTCCATTTTTCTTCCAGACTTTTTTTGAAAACAATTTCGGCATATTTTCGTATTTTCGGCTTTTTGAAAATTTTGAATTTTTTTCAACTTACCTACTTTGCAATTTTTGATATTTTTCAATTTTCGACGTTATATTAAAATTACGGTATTTTGGACATTTTTGCGCCTTTTTCAAAATTTTGGCTTGTTTTAAGGAAAACTTCGACATATTTTAAAATGTTCGATTTTATTTAAAAATTTTGAACTTTATTCTAAATTTCAATTTTTTTTGCAAATTTTTCTCGGCGTTTTTTGAAATTTTGTCCTTTTTAAAATGTTTGAGTAATATTTCAAAATTTTAACCGTTTCTGAAAAAAAATGCTTTCATATTTCGAAATTTTCAAATTTTGCTGGTTTTTCATTTTTTTTTAAATTTCGATTCTTTTGCAATTTTCGATCATTCGATCACTGATTTTAAAATTATCGAGTATATTTCGAAATTTCCACCTTCTTTGAAAATCGCTGAAAATGTGTAAAATATTAAAAAATTTCGAGAAATATAGCGATTTGCAAAAAGGGCAAAATTTTGAAAAATTAAAATTTTCAATAACAAAAACCGAAAATTTTAAAAAATCGAGATTTTTAAAAAGAGTCGAATTTTTAGGAGTCGAATTAACTGTCAAAATAAGTCTAAATATTGAAAAGTCAAACTTTTTGACGAATTTCGAAGTTATTTAAAAAAAGGTTCGAAAAATTTTCGAAAAGAATCGAAATTTGAAAAAACTGATAAATTTTGACAAATGTCCGAAATTTTTAATAAAGTTGAAATTTTGAAAAATGTCAATATTGCCTAAAAATTTATAAATTTATATAAAATATTAAATATTTAAATTAAATTTTCAGAAAAGTTGGTTTTTTGAAAAATATTTAAAAGTTTCAAAAGGCCTAAATCTGGAATAGATTTGAAAAGAAATTTTCAAAAATTCAAAAATCTCTAGAAATATTAGAGAACAATTTTCAAAAGACGAAATTTCGAAAGAGATTTGAAAAATCGAAACTCAAAAATTTCGGTTTACTGATTTTTCAAGAATGTCGAAATTTTTAATGTTAAAGTTGAAATTTTAAAAAATGTCGACATTTCCAGAAAAAGATAGAATTTTCAAAAATTCAAAAATCTCTAGGAATATTGAAGAAAAATTTTCAAAAGACGAAATTTCGAAAGAGATTTGAAAAATCGAAACCTTTTTTTGAACAAAATTTTGGTTATTTTGAAATTTTAATTTTTTTGAAATGGTGAATTTTTTTCAAAATTTCGACTTATTTTGCTAATTTTGATATTTTAATTTTAAAAATTCCGAAAAAAAATGGTGAGGAATTGAATAATATCGAGATATTAAAATTTTCAAAAAAATTTCAAAATATGGCGAAATTTTCAAGAAAAATTAAAATTTTTTTTATTAAAGATTGAAATTTTGAAAAGTAGTACTAGCTAATTAAAAAAAATGTAATTTTCAGTTAGGATTTTTAAAATCAAAATGAAAACTGTAAAAAATATAGACAAAAATTTCGAAAATAGGCAAAATATTGAAACAATGTAGCGATTTCTAAAAATTTAAAATTTCAATGAGTCAAAAATTTAAGATAAAATCAAAATTATTAAAAAATTGACAATTTAAAAAATTCTTTCAAAAATTTAAAATTTCCTTTAGCCAAAAAACGAAATTTTAAAAAATTTCTTTTGGTATTTTTGAAAAGCAAATTGCAAAAAGTCAACATTTTAAAAATTTGAAAAAGAAATTAAAACATTGAAAAAATTCGAACATTAAAGCAGTCGATACTTAGAAATCTTCACAAAGTTTAAAATTTTCAAAAAAAATCAGGTCTTTAAAAAATTTCGAAATTTGGAAAAGTAACATTTTAAAAACGTCGAAATTTTGGTAAAATGCCAAAATTTAAAAAGTAGAAATTTTCAAAAAGAGACGAAGTTTTGAAAAAATATCTAATTTTAAATAATTTAGAATTCGCACTAATTTTTGGAAAGATAAAATATTTAAAAAATTATGAAATTTGAACTGACTGCGAAATCTTCAACAACAAAAAAATGCTCAACGTTCTTTATAAACGCATTTTTTACAAAATTCCATATGTATTTTACTTATTTTCAAATTTTAGAATAATTTTGAACATTTCGTTTTTCAAATTTTCGCTTGGTTCTTCAAGAGTTCGACTTTTTTTGACTTTTTTAAATTTCAATCTTGATTCAGTTTTTTAACTTTCATCAAAATTTCAAAATTTTTGATAATCTCGATGTTTTGGATTTTCCAATTTTTTAATTTATTATCTATTAGCAACTGGATCGAATTATAAGCTCAATGTTATGATGTGGGTAATCCACCACAAACCACTAAAGTGGTTTGTGTAATCCACAAAATTTGTAGTATATGCTGCCCCCTTTTGTTCGAATGAAGCAACGAATTCGACGCGTTAAAGATCCCTTTTAACGAAATTTAATGCAAGGGTGGATCAATACGACACTACAAATATAGTCCGTTCATTTTATCCGATCAATTGCGTCATAGACTTGGTTATTTCATGTTTAACATAGACACTTTAATACTTTTCTCGTTAAATTTTGGGTTGAAAGTTGTTTTTTTTTAATATAAAACTCGAGCTATTCTTTATAATATATATATAAATCTTTGTCATTATTTCACACTGTTATGAACTTGTTTACCGTTTTACCAAAATTTATATTTTCAAATTTAGGCGACTTATTATTCGTTTGATAAATTGGTTTTTTTTTTCTCAATACTTTGTTTCGAATCTCGAAATGTGACTTATTTCTCCTAAAATTCGATTTTTTCCGCGAAATTTCGGTTTTCTTCGAAATTATTTTATTCCAAAATGTTCCTATTTTCCTCTACATTCGACATTTTAAAAAAAATTAAGCTGTCCTTAATTCATCTTATATGCTCGAATTTTTAAATTATGTCTTAAAACGCGCCCTTTTTTAACTTGGATTTATCCAAATGTCAACTAAATGCAGAAGAAGGTTTATGGGTAATAAAACGCTAAATTTAGTCAGGTATATTTTACTTTTTATGTCATAAAATTATATAAAAATAAATAAAAAATTTAGTAAATTGCAAATACTGATCCCTGTTAGTTAAAATATATTACTGTGTTGTTTGTTAAAACTATTGTATAATGTAAGTAACAAGTTCTAAAACTTAGACTATATACATGTGTACAAGTTTAAAAAGACATTTACGTCATTACGTTGGTGTTCTACTTTTTAAAATGTAACTCTATCAGTCTGTTTCGTATTAAATCTGTAATTTATATGGTTAACGTTCTTCTGGTGGCGACTGGTCATTACGAATTCATCATTGAATCCTTCAGGGTTTGCCAGTATTGCTCTATAGGCGCCAAAGCTGTGATAACGATTAAGGCTATGACCAAAGCCAAAATTATCAATATGTACAACCCCAGTAAAAATTTCCTGAATCCAGAATACTAAAACAAAAAAAGTGTTACAAACAGTTAACCTGAGATCGAACCAACGTACAGGTGCATCCACGTTTCTATCCATATAAGCGGAACTCCTCCCAGATCCTCCTAAATCTTTCATGGGGAAGGACGATATTCTACTTTCGGAAGATTTTTCGGAAATACAACCCATTACCTGGAAGGATTCCTGTGATATCGAGCGTTATGCATTCGGGGTGTCTACTCACTGATAAAATTAGATGAACAACGACGTGGAAAGCGACGTAAGCGACAAGAATCCAATCCACGAATTCCGGTAGTTCAGCCTTTTTCAGCTTGACAGCAAAGAAGATGGTCACAACTGGAAGCAACACCTCAGTTAATCACAACTACGTTTATGCACGGAGGGTTTGAATGTTTATCAGTTTCAGAGTTTAGGAATCAAAGACCGGTTTCGATCTCGTCAGTGTGGCATATTTAACTCGAATTGGTAGGTATACCCTTAACAGTTAATGTACTTCGTCCATGTGATTTCAGAGTGGAGCGCCACCTATCGATCTATGGAAGAAACGGTGGAATTGCTTCAACAAGCGACATGCAAAATAGAACATGATCTGGACTACAATAACCAACCTTCTAACCCTGGATCATAGATAATTAAACTACCAACAGCTAAACCACCAACGTCGAGCAAAAATGGTAATTCAGGCCAAAGACCTCATTCTAATGCACGGACCAATAGCTTTAAACATTCTATTTGCGCGTTAGTCGAAACTTACTCCCTATGATGTGAGCGGCGTTCCCAATAAACCAATGCAACCAGTTGAATATCGGCCGCTTGGAGGTGCCGGGATGCGGCCTGAAGTACGCCCCGATCGGCTGGAAGAAGCACAAAATCGTCGTCACGGTTCCCAAAATCGCGTGCGGATTCCTCTCCGCCGACCAAGCTTTCAATTCCACAAAAATCAACACGAAAGCTGTTATTGTGAGGGCCCAAGTCAGAACCATGAAGAAGCGATGCCACTGGAACACATATCTAAGTTAGATTGGTTTTGGTGGTGTTACGGCGAACGTACTGCAAACCAGATGTCTTTACCGCAGATGGTGCTGCCCACCCAAGTTTGTCGGTAGTATCGGGCTAGTAATATACCCAATGAAGCGGTTCCGATCCAAGCTGCCAACATGAAAGAGCCGTGTAAGCGGATTAGAAGTTTGGATGCTGCACCAACCGAGGAAACATCTGATAAGGATTGCTTTTTACCGCTGGCTAGGTACTCGAGGTCGTGGAAGTCGACTCCAGCGCCTAGAAAAATAATTAAATCATCAAAATTTTGGCTGATGGAATCACTCAAGTTGGCGGCTGGTGGTGGAAACGAAATTTCCACAATGCAAGTCGAAAATTTAAGAAAAAACTAAAGTATTCAAAAAAATGGAAAATTTCAAAATATAATTCTACATTTTCGGAAATGGACGAAATTTTGAAGAAAATTTTGAAAATAGTGAAATTTTGAGAAAAGGGAAATTGAGAATGTGTTACTGTAAGTACTTTTAAGTTTGGAGCCAGATGCCACCAGAAGGCAATATCTATCGTTCATCAGATCGAACAATCTTCCTCGGACATTCGTTTGGGCTTCCCTACGCACTTTACAGTAGATCGTGTCGTCTACGATGCTTCCGTTGAGTAGTTGAATTCCTAATTTCTGAAACGACCTCAACATTGACATTGCTCATCAAGCAATGACACAAATACCTACGTTTCTCAGTCTCTCAGCTCCGTAGTTCGGCGCTCCTGAAGTCCAGCTCATAAACGTGTCGACGCCGCTTCCCTCTTCTGACGCATTCCACCACCGAATCGTCACCCATTTTATCATCATCAGGATAGCCCAACGCCAACCCATGCGGCGTTGCCAGTCGCCTTCATCTCAAAATCGTACTTATCCCCGGTGACGGTCACAGCAACAGCAGCTTTACAATTTTTGGAAGTGACGCAACCCGTCGGGCTCCCGAAGCAGAGTTTTCTACTTCCGCAACCCGAATAAAACGGATCGAATTCAGCCGAAGACTCTTTCGCTTTCGACGGGGTGATGAAGTACGGGGGAGTCGTCGTGATGGGCGATTTTGGGAAATTCGAGATCGGATCGTCGATGGCACGACGACTTATTTGAACAGGAGGCGATTGGATGCCCACCCAGAAAGTCGCGTAGTCTTGGGCGATGGTAGAGCTGAAATTGTCAGGGTTTTTAGTAGTGACATATACATCAGTGGTCTCCGCAATATTTTTGACAGCTACCAAAGCAAATTTCGTGTTTAGAAAAATGTTACATGTCGTCGTGGCCACAATGTTTTTGACCACTAAAAAGAATTGCCATTTTTCTCACCCTTAGTTATATGAAAAAGAAGTTTGTCGTGTCTAAAAACATGCGACAACACGTTTGATGAGTAGTGTATCCTCCTCTTTGGAGACAACTGACCTATACAAAAAGCCACCTTTTTCAGACCAAAGTATATGCCATCTGTGAATATCTCATGGGACTTCTTAAAAGATAGAAAGACAACCAGATAGCTTTTAGAGCTCTTAAATCCTACACTCATGATTCTAAGATTGTTTGGAAGGGTAATTAACCCCTAAAGGAATTGACAGCAGGCAACAGGCAATAGGCAAAAGTACAATGCCACTATGTGAATACCTCACGAAACTTCTTAAAACAGTAGAAAGACAGCCAGAGAGGTTTGGGAGCTCTTAAATCCTACACTCATGATTCTAAAATTGTCTGGACGACTAAATAACGCCTTAAAGAAATTGACAATAGGCAACAGGCAATAGGCAAAAGTACAATGCCATCTGTGAATACCTCACGAAACTTCTTCAAACGTAGAAAGATAACCAGAGAACTTCTGGAGCTCTTAAATCCTACTCATGATTCTAGGATTGTTTGGAAGTGTAATTAACCCCTAAAGGAATTGACAACAGGCAACAGGCAATAGGCAAAAGTACAATGCCATCTGTGAATACCTCACGAAACTTCTTAAAACATAGAAAGACAGCCAGAGAGCTTTTGGAGCTTTTAAATCCTACACTCATGATTCTAATCCTGTTTGGAAATGTAATTAACCCCTAAAGGAATTGACAACAGGCAACAGGCAATAGGCAAAAGTACAATGCCATCTGTGAATACCTCACGAAACTTCTTAAAACATAGAAAGACAGCCAGAGAGCTTTTGGAGCTCTTAAATCCTACACTCATGATTCTAAGATTGTTTGGAAGTGTAATTAACCCGTAAAGGAATTGACAACAGGCAACAGACAATAGGCAAAAGTACAATGCCATCTGTGAATACCTCACGAAACTTCTTAAAACATAGAAAGACAGCCAGAGAGCTTTTGAAGCTTTTAAATCCTACACTCATGATTCTAAAATTGTCTGGACATGTAAATAACGCCTAAAGAAATTAACAACAGGCAACAGGCAATAGGCAAAAGTACAATGCCATCTGTGAATACTTCACAAAACTTCTTAAATCATAGAAAGACAGTCAGAGAGCTTTTGGAACTCTTAAAGCCTACACTCATGATTCTAAAATTGTCTAAACGTGTAAATAACGCCTAAAGGAATTGATAACAGGCAACAGGCAATAGGCAAAAGTACAATGCCATCTGTGATTACCTCATGAAACTTCTTAAAACATAGAAAGACAGCCAGATAGCTTTTGGAGCTCTTAAATCCTACACTCATAATTCTAAGATTATTTGGAAGTGTAATTAACCCCTAAAGGAATTGACAACAGGCAATAGGCAACAGGCAAAAGTACAATGCCATCTGTGATTACCTCATGAAACTTCTTAAAACATAGAAAGACAACCAGAGAGCTTTTGGAGCTCTTAAATCCTACACTCATGATTCTAAAATTGTTTGAACATGTAAATAACGCCTAAAGGAGTTAACAACAGGCAATAGGCAAAAGTACAGTGCCATCTGTGAATACCTCACGAAACTTCTTAAAACATAGAAAAAGTCAGAGAGCTTCTGGAGTACTTAAATCCTACACTCATGATTCTAAAATTGTCTGAATATGTAAATAACGCCTAAAGAAATTGACAACAGGCAACAGGCAATAGGCAAAAGTACAATGCCATCTGTGAATACTTCACAAAACTTCTTAAAACATAGAAACAGTCAGAGAGCTTCTGGAGTACTTAAATCCTACACTCATGATTCTAAAATTGTCTGAACATGTAAATAACGCCTAAAGGAGTTAACAACAGGCAACAGGCAATAGGCAAAAGTACACTGCCATCTGTGAATACCTCACGAAACTTCTTAAAACATAGAAATAGTCAGAGAGCTTCTGGAGTACTTAAATCCTACACTCATGATTCTAAAATTGTCTGAACATGTAAATAACGCCTAAAGAAATTGACAACAGGCAACAGGCAATAGGCAAAAGTACAATACCATCTGTGAATACTTCACAAAACTTCTTAAAACATAGAAAGACAGTCAGAGAGCTTTTGGAGCTCTTAAATCCTACACTCATGATTCTAAAATTGTCTGGACGTGTAAATAACGTCTAAAGGAATTGACAACAGGCAATAGGCAAAAGTACAATGCCATCTGTGAATACCTCACGAAACTTCTTAAAACAAAGAAAGATAGCCAGAGAGCTTCTAAAGCTCTTAAATCCTACGCTCATGATTCTAAGATTATTTGGAAGTGTAAATAAGGCCTAAAGGAATTGACAACAGGCAATAGGCAGAAGTACAATGCCATCTGTGAATACCTCATGAAACTTCTTAAAACATAGGAAGACAGCCAGAGAGCTTTTGGAGCTCTTAAACCCTACACTCATGATTCTAAGATTGTTTGGAAGTGTAATTAACCCCTAAAGGAATTGACAACAGACAACAGGCCACAGATTGAGCTTGATATGAATGCTAGACTATGAGCAAATAGAAGGAAATGATGACTGGTGGCCTCAAGAAAAGAACAACTAAAGCACCATTATATGAATTGGTTGTTTTGGCATCACCAAAAACTTTGTCTTTGGTAATTGGGAAAAAGGAATCAGGAATCTTCGTTCTTTGGAAAAATACTTCGGGCAAGCGAAAAAGAGTTTTGGTTAATTTTTTGCCAGAGGATTATTTGCGAAGCTTGCCTTCTGCTTATCCACATGCATGTGCAACTGGACTTAAAACTAGCAGTTATTTATAACGAACTAGAAGTTATTTATAACGATCGGATTTTGTGAATATTATTGCTACCATACATTTACTAACGTTTGCACCAAAAATAATTTAATTGAAGTATTTTTTGAAACAGTAATTAAATATACGTTTAGTAATACTGCTCCAGAATCAAAGTGCTGCTTTTTAAAGTTAAAAAGAATTCACTCATTATCAGGACCAATGATCGTGTAAGAAGAATATCCAACTCGAACAAAACTTAAAACAAATCTTACTTGAAAACGACAAATCCTTCGTAATTCTCCGGAGGTCTCCACTTCAATTCCAAAACGTTCTTCGGATCGGGATTATTGTGTGTGGCCGAGTCAGCCGTCTGTTGGCAGTCCATAGTATGGGCGAACTCCCCGACGGATTCAAATACCCCCAAAAGACGACCGTCCGGTGTACGAGCTTGCAACATGAACCCGCGGAATGGCACACCTAATTGCGATTTAAGCGTCACTATCACAGCACCTTGTTGCCTCCTCGGTTGCACCACGTAAGTGGAAGCGTCCCGTTGGGGTGGTATCCCGCCCCCGTGGAAAGGTAGCATCGTCTGGCATACTTTGTTGGGGGCGCCTTGGGGAAGGCCATAGATGGAAGGGAGGAGGTACAGTAGAAGGCCGATTAACATCACTGGAAACAAACGGGTTGTTTAGTTTGTTACTCTTTGAACTAGTTTGGTGTTTTAGTGTCTTATAACAAGCACTTTCATCGTCTGACACACTTTGTTGGGGGCGCCTTAGGAAGGCCATAGATGGAAGGGAGGAGATACAGTAGAAGGCCGATTAGCATCACTGGAAAGAACCGGGTTGTTTAGTTTGTTATTCTTTGAACTAGTTTGGTGTTTTAGTGACTTATAACCAGGCACTTTCCTTGTACTCGTTTCTTATTTAATAATTATGTCTTTGACACGAACATGAGGTGTCATTTTCAAGTTAGAAATAGCTTATAATCTGTGGTATCTATTGTGGTTATCTCAACTCTAAACAGTAACTGACAGACAACGTATAGCTTAAGCGGTTGGATCTAAAACCAACAAATTTTGCACAGGATTTCCCCATATAACGTAGGTGAGCACTAGGAAAGAATTTCTGAAAATTGATTCCCTAATAGTAAGTACTTGTACTCTCACCTAATGCAAGCTACTTGCTTCTATAATACAAGCAAGTAGCTTGCATTAGGTTACTTTTTTTGTTGCAACGGACTGGTTCTTGGTCATCTTCAGAGAGTATTTCTCTGAAGATGATAGTTTGACTATCGAAACGCGTTGGAGCAATCTTTGTTGTGTTTTTTAATCTTTCATGGTTTCAGGGGACAAGATTTGTATTTCAATTTTAGGTTACTTGCTTGTTTGACTTGCCTCTCTCTTAGCTTAATATAAACCGACCTTAAGAGTGTTAAGTAGGGGATAAAAATTCGTACAGAAGTTCTCCACATTAGAAATATAAGAAATTGTGTTTAGGCTCCTCTTTATAAATAAATCAGTTGTACCAGCGTTCTGGGGAACTTAACCTCTGAGAGGGTTAAATAGACGATCAAATTTTATATGGAAATTTGTCATTTTTGAAGTTGGAGATATGGAAATTGATGCTTTCGTTTCTGTTTATAAACGAATTTTGCCTGTATCAGCGTTTTTAGAAATTCATCCCCCACGGTTCGTAAAACGAGGGACAACACTTTTTAAATAAATATCTAATTTTTTTTAAAAACGTGGTTTGAAGAAAGGAGGTATCGCTATTTCCAAATGAAAAATACCATCGGGCATACGGTTAGTGACAAAATAAAACATGAGAATAAAGTAAGAAAAAAATCAAAGAGAAACAATACAAATCTCTAGAGCACTAAACCAAACTGTGGTTTATGATTAAGTTCATAGAAAAGGGGACTTAATGCAAATCAGACAAAACGATTTCAAAAAAATTAATTTCCCAGACCAAGGAATTCGGTCGTTGGTTTACGAAAAAGCGACGAGTTGTCTTTCCAATTCACTCTTAGAATGAAACCAAAATATTTCAAAAGCATAACTCACCTTAACTGAATAATCGACGAAGGAAACCCAAAGAACTAGAACCGAATAAGTCAACCGAGAAATCGAATAATGCACAACCTAACTCTGTTTAACTGTTGATTGTTGTGTTTGCATAAAATTGTGGAAAAAAAAAGTCTTCATGGTCACGGAATTCCCTTGGAATTATGCATGTCATTGGGTGAGTCATAATTAGATAATTTGCTACACTAACTGGTATGGCGGTTGTAGCGATTAAAGAGTTGTAACAAATTAACTGTCTCGCGCTGATCGCTTTAGCACTGATAATTACGTGGGTCGAATCATAATTACACTCGAATTTGGTTCTCGGAATTTCTAATCCGTGATTTCCAGTCCCACGACGCGCCCCCGATCTTTATCTAGTTTTTTTATCGTAAAACAAAAATTGAAATACAAGTCTTGTCCCATGTATTTCAATTTTTGAAGATAACCAAGGACAAGTTCGTTGCACCAAAAATATCTTAAACACTTGATTTAGGTTATCCAAATGTTATATTCATATTAAGTTTGCAAATATCCTTCGAGCAGTGGCCAAGCTAGGAACCAACAGGTTCTTGTCGGTCTGGCCTTATTTTTGAACTATTTCTTAAAATATTGTCACGGGTTTATCGGTTCGAAATGATTATTAAACATTTGCTGAATAATACCCACTTTATTTTTAAACTAAACTCGGAACACTACAACTGAATAATTAACTCACTTATTGACTTTTAACTACTAGCTAATTACACTGACTAACTGTAACTAACTGATTCGAGGGAAAGGCGATCGCCTTATATAGTTTTGGCTCCCAGGTTCTAGAAAAATCCCGCAGATAAGGCTTATCGTTTGCCGAACGCTTATCTGCCGTTTGCTTCGTTATCGCGGCCGCTTTCCCCTTATCAGATCTTTCTAGAAACATTTCTTACGTACTAAATTCTATAATTTACATTTCGCCACAATATAAATTATTTCTAGTAGTTTCATTTTTGTTCGATATTTTTTCTTGAGATTTTTTAATTTCAACTTTATTCCCCCAATTTTATTTTTTTTCTCTTGTCGACAAATTCAAAACTGAATTTTTTTAAGAGATTATTTTTCTGAAACATTTTCCTTTTTTCTTGAATTTCAATCGGAATTTTGTCAAAATTTTAATTTCTTTCCGAAATTCCGACCTTAAACTTGCAATTTTGAATAATTCCCCTGAAATTTCAACTATATACTCGAAATAGTGTCCTTTTAGGGAGATTTATTCTCGAAATATTAGGAAGATTTGAAGTTGTTCCCAAAATTATAAATTTAGATGTTGAACTTTTCCTTTTTCAAACTAGATTCTTAGCTTAAATTCAAAATTTCGATTTTTTCCTAATATTTAAATTTAATTCCTTCGCCAACATTAATTTCTAAAATTCAAATATTTTTTTGATATTTGAACAAGTTTCAAAAGCCTTTCTATATATTGAAATATAAAGCTTGACCAAGAAAGATTAAAAAACACAACAGAGGTTGCTCTAACGCGTTTCGACAGCCAAGCTATCATCTTCAGAGAGATACTTTCGAAACATGTCAGAGCAACTTTTGTTGTGTTTTTTAATCTTTCTTGGTTTCAGGGGACAAGATTTGTATTTCAATTTTTGAAGATAACCAAGGACCAGTCTCCTTCACCAAAATTTCGAATTCGACGTTTTATGGTTTTCTACCAAAATTCGATGTTGCACTAGTTATTTTTCAAGCTTCACCTTGTGGACTTCCATTTTAAATGTTTAACTTTTTTTCGCAAAACTTCGAATTTTTATTATCAATTTTTTTTATTTTTTAAACCAAATTTTTAACTCAAATTTATTTCTGAGATCAAATATTTTCGATCATTTCGATTGTAAAATTGAGAATTCCACATTTTTTCGAAATTTCAACTTTGGAAGTTTTTCATAAATCGGGTTTTTTTCTCAAAATTCCGATGCTATTTGGTTATTTTCAACTCCGAATTTTTACACTTTGTACGATTTTGATTTTAAACAGAAAGAAACCAGAAAATGATTTTAAAAAATTTCATTTTTCTATATTTTTTCAAGGTTGCCCATGTGTTCCATTTTTTCTTATAAAAATTAAAAATAGAAACCGAAACTTCGGTCGGGTTTTTTATATTCTGACACCTTTATCTGTTCCGTGTTGAGAGACGTATTTGTAGAACGTAACTCCCTCGAATACGAAGGTTTGACTGTACTTAAAAATTTAAAATAAAAAATGATTTTTTAATTCAAATTTTTATTATTAAAATAAAAATAATGTTTTAATGTATTGAAATAAAAAATAATTATTTTATTTCAAATTTTTAATTACTACTATTAAAAAAAATCTTTTTAACTTTCTCAGGGTGAACACTTGATATTTTCTAGGGGGCGCACAGTTTGAGAACCACTCATCTAGTATGTACAAAATCTACATATTTATTTCTCTAATATAATAAAAGTATGGGACATCTACCAACTTACCCACCAAATTTGGTTATTTTTTGCAATCGTGCCGCCATTTATCCTTAGTGCGTAGTAAGTTAGTGTTCTTTTACTATTAACGTCAATGGTTAATAACACGTTTAACTCTAAAAACTAGATCATCAATCACCACTGTCAAGGTTTTGAATTATACTTCGATTGCTGGTACAATTAAAATTTAATTACAGCACGAACCCTTTCAATTGTAGCAGTTGCGAAAATAAGGGGGGGGGGAAATTGCAACCTTACTCACCCTTCTCCGAAAATGTTTCTCTTTTGTAACCGAAAAACCCCAAATTGTCGCCACTTGTTCGGCGCAGAACTGCCATGATAAATGAATATGAAAACTTGCCCGATTTCGCCTTGTTATTCTAGGATTAAATTCACTTCTAACTAGTGTCAAGTTCAAAAATTCTATCCGTGTTACCACTTCGCTTAAAGATAAGGTCAAGAAAATGTATATAAATTGTATTTAATTGCGCTATTTTAGTTGAAATGTCTAACTGATAACATTAATAGCGACCGCAACGAGCGTAACAAAATAATCAAAATTTAAACCAGAAATTAAAACCATTAAATATTAGAGTGAATCGCTGACGAAATTCAAAAAAATTTTCAATTTTAGGAACACCAAATTATACACTCTGGTAAAAACTAACACTTGGTTATGTTTCTTGTTACTGTATTTGTGTTGTGTGATTGGTTTCGGACCACTGGACGATTATTTCTTCCCATATATTTTCAAAATGTTTCGTCAATTGTCAACTGAGTTGACTATATCAACATGAGGTATTTATTTTACAGTTTAACTTTTAATAATTCGATCGCGACGAGTTATCAACTGGACAGTTAATGTGCTAACCAAATATAGTCGACTAAGAAATACTCACGTTCCCTTTCAAGCACAAACTGAATTCTAATCAAAATGTGATAATGAATCGAGCATAAAAGCTCTAGCGCAAGGCAAAATAAAACTGGGGCTTACTGTTCCTCTATTCTACGAAGAAAATCATTACGACTTACGTACCCACTAAGCGTAAATTTAAACTGAGAACAAGGAAAATGTGTTATGTGGTATATGGCATGATAAAGGAATAAAACCCGACAAGGACATTGATACTCATAGCTAATAAGAATTTTATTTATTGAGTCAATGTGTATAAATTTCCAGTATTTAGTCTGAATGAACAACTGGACCTTCCAAACACACCTTTAACAGATGCTTGGGATGGTAGTTCAGATTTAGATTAAGTAGAATATTTGTATGAACTGAATTGCCCCACAACAACAGCCAAACTCGCAACAAAGCGAAACTGGTCCAGAAAAGCTAAAGATTAACCACAATGGAATTTTCGGATTAATTTGTTGTTAAATACACTTCAGCACTTATTGTTAAATATTATTTATGAGTTATGAACAAAAAAACATATTAATGTTCTTTTTCTTTCAAAGAAAAAGCAGATCATTAGCCCTAGATTAGACAAATACACCCACTCATCTCATCAATAAGTGTTTAAGTGTTAAGTACAGATTTCCAGCAATTCAGAGCATATGGATCTAATAAATTCCATCAGGTTAATTAGATAATGTGTTCTGGTTGACATTTAAGTGGGCAAATAATCCATCGATATTAAAAAACACTTTGTTTCATGTTCCGATTCGTCGCTGCCCTAAGCCGAATATTCCACACAGAAATTCCTACGCTTGCAGACTGATTTAATTACCAAACTGAAAGTAATGAAATTCTTACATAATCCCGCATTTGTAAGCGGTCGTCTAAATCCAATTAAAATATCATTTTCATCGACTACATCGCAATTTCTCTCTCTTTACTTCGATGTTTAACCAAGCTTGTCTAGCATGCATCAACATCCGCGGTTTTATTTTGAGAAAGTAAATATGCAGATTGTTTCCTTCGTCCATCACAACCTCATAACGCAAATATTGACTGGGGAGGAAGTCTAAAATTAATCTATGATACGATGAGTGTTGAAACGAAACATCTAAGGATGGGAACAGTCGCAAGATTAACATCGAATTTTTATATTGTTACGGGCTTATGGGTTCGAATTGATTATTAACACGTGAATTGAATAATACTCACTTTATTATCAAACTAAACTCGGAACACTACAACTGAATAATTAACTCACTTATTGACTTTTAACTACTAGCTAATCACACTGACTAACCCTAACTGATTCGAGGGAAAGGCGACCGCCTTATATAGTTTTGGCTCCCAGATTCTAGAAAAATCCCGCAGATAAGGTTTATCGTTTGCCGAAATTTCTGGAACGCTTATCTGCCGTTTGTTTCGTTATCGCGGCCGCTTTCCCCTTATCAGATCTTTCTGGAAATTACGTACTAAATTCTACAATTTACATTTCGTTCAATATTTAAGGCCGTTCCAGCGTTGAAGTCAGGTCCAAAGTCAGAAATATTCAAAATGTCGAGAAAAAAAGTCCGTTTGTTAGTCATGTTTCGTTTCTAGTTGACTGTATCGAGTTATCGTATTTTTGTTAAATGTTTTGTTTGCCAAAAATGGCAGGAGACGAAATATTGGACACTTGGTTGCCTGATCACGGTCCAATTTTAATATATTTGCACATTTTGCACCCAACTATAAACTAAATTATCTTGTTATGTGTACCGAAGGTCAATTAGAGACAATAGTGTATGCATTTTATGGTAGTATTAGTTTGCGGTTTTTCGCTCTTTTTTTCTTCTTTTTTATTAAGGTGTTAATTGTGTTTGTTACGTCATGCGAAAATAACAAAAACTAGGTTATATGCTTGCACTTGAATTACAGCGGAAGAAAAATGTAAAATATCGCCTTCATTTGGTTGCTTTTATTAACTTCTTTCCTTTTGAGTGGAATTGGACACAAATGCTATAAAATAGCTGATATTGTGACGTCTAAAGTATAATCGTCGTAATATCAGCTTGTGCATCCATTTCCATTCAAAATAATCTGCACTGTTCGCGATTGCAAATTTACTTCTGATTGGCAAACTCTTTAACGATAAATACATCCAAACTCTTTAACCATAAGTACAACTAAACTCTTTAACGATAAATACATCCAAACTCTTGATAAATACAACAAGAAATATTAAAACGTTCCACAATGTTTCTATAAATATTTGCTATGAGCCGAACCTGGTTTCGCTTTTCAGCATCGTCGGCGGTTATACTAGCAGTTTGTTTAGCCTTCGTTATGCTAACAAGCTCCTGGATCACAGACACCTTCGACTATTCTGTCTAATCCTAATTCTCATCTAAAGCTTCAATTAGAGGTGTGCCTAGAAGATCTAGGTGCTCGTTCAAAAGTGTAAATGGTTTCGATTTTATGAATTTCTATGGTTTCTAAGAAATTAACGCTCCTTAACAATGAGCAATTAAAAATAATCCGAATCGCTCGTTACAATGAAAGAATACCTAACGTCAATTAATTGTCCCCTTGGTTATGACCATTGTGTCTACGGTTATGACTTGGTGTCTTTTAAACGTAGCAATCTTCGAAGTTATTATTAACTTACCACGAAATGGTAGTTTTGTTAGTCAAGCGAAGTACGATTGCCCACAGTGTGAATAATAATGGGCGTATTATGCAAATTAGAAATAAGCCCATTTAACCGTAGTAGCAGGACCGATTTAAAAACATTGCGTTAGATATGCGCACCAGTTGCGTTATTAATATTATTTCACCTTGCGTCTACTAGCAATAAAAATTCACCTGATTATGCCCGGCTTATTGATTGTTGTATAAATACTTTCGGTTTAAGTCAACTTTCTCTTCACAACAGCGTGAAATTGGTGTCCGTAAACGCATAATGAATACGAAAGACTTTGTTTGATATTTTAAGTTTCCATAACGCGCCAAGAACAAAAGGATGGTGCGAAAATTTTACAATACCGATGACGTTTAAATGGATTTATCTCGTCGGATATCTCTGCAATTTCTTTTCATACTTATTCACGCGTATACTGTTTCAGGAGTCACTCAAAAATGAGGTACTTTCCCAAGGGAAAATCTGTCCAGTGGCGTCATCCTACGAACAACTATAAGATCATACTTTCTTCAAGGGATGATGATCATTCTGGAAAGAAGAGAAAAGGAGACGAGAAGAGAAAAGGAGAGAAGAGGAGACTAGCGAAGAGAAACGAAGAGGAAGATAAGAGGGGGGGGGAAGGAAAGATAAGAAAAGAGATGGGGAGAGAAGAGAAGAGATGGGAAAGAGTAGAACTGGTAAAAAAAGAAATGGGAAAATACAAGAAGAAAAAAAAGGGAAGATATGAAAAGAGAAAAGATGGAAAGATAAGAAAAGGGATTGGAAGAGAAAAGATGGGAAGAAAAGAGATGGGATGAGAAGAGGTGGCAAGAGAAGAGATGAGAAGAGAAGAAATGGGAAGAGAAGAAATGAGAAGAGAAGAGATAGGAAGAGAAGAAATGGGAAGAAAAGAGATGAGAGGAGAAGATATGGGAAGGGAAGATATAGGAAGAGAAAACATAGGAAGAAAAGGAAAGAAAAGAAGGGAAGAGAAGAAATGGGAAGAGAAAATATGGGAAGAGAAAAGATAGGAAGAAAAGAGGAAAAGAGATAAGAGAAGAAAAGAGAAGAGATGGGAAGAGAAGAGATGGGGAGAGATGAGATGGGAAAGGGAAGAGGATGGGAAGGCAAAAAATGAAAAAAGAAGAAATAGGATGAGAAGAAATAGGAAGAGAAGAGAAGGGCAGTGAAGAGAGGAGATAAGCAGAGAAGATAAGGGAAGGGAAGAGATAGAAAGAGAAAATATAAGAAGAGAAGAAAACAGAAGAGAAGGAAAGAGAAGAGATGGGAAGAAAAGAGATGAGGTGGAAAGAGAGGAGAAAAGATGGGAGAAGGAGAAGAGAAATGGAGAAGAGAGAAATGGAAGAAACAAAAAAGAAAGATAGATGAAAAGAGAGATGGAAAGAAAAATGGAAAGAAAGAAGATGGGAAGAGAAAAGAAGGAAGAGAAAGAAGAGAAAAGATGAGAAGAAACGAGTGAAGAGAGGAGATAGGAAGAGAAGAGATGGGAAGGGAAGAGATGGGATGGAAAGGGATGGGAAAAGAAGAGATGAGAAGAGAAGAAAAGAGAAGGGAAGAAAAGAAATGGGATAAAAAGAGATGAGGTGGGAAGAGAAGAGAAAAGATATGAAGGGAAGAGATGGGAAGAGAAGAAAAGAGAAGAGATAGGAAGAGAAGAGCTGGGAAAAGAAAAGAAGAGGAAAGATGAAAAGAGAAGAGATGGGAGGAGAAGAGAAAATAAGAAACGAGATGGGAAGAGAAGATATGGGAAGAAAAGAAATGGAAAGGGAAGTAAAGAAATGGGGAGAAAAGAGATGGGAAGAGAAGAAATGGGAAAATAAGAGATGGGAAGAGAAGAAAAGAGAAGAAAAGAGAAGAGAAGGAAAGAGAAGAGATGGGAAGAAAAGAGTTGAGATAGGAAAAGAAGAGAAAATATGGGAAGGAAAGAGATGGGAAAGGAAGAGATAGGAAGAGGAGAAATGGAAAGAGAAGAAAAGAGAAGGGAAGTGAAAAGAAGAGTTAGGAAGAGAAGAGATGGAAAGACAAGAAAAGAGAAGAGAAGGCAAGAAAAGAGAAGGATGGAAAGAGAAAAGTTGAAAAGATAAGAAAAGGGATTGGAAGAGAAGAGATGGGATGAAAAGAGATGCGAAGAGAAGAGAGGGGAACAGAAGGAAAGAGAAGAGATGGGAAGAGAAGAGATGGGAAGGGAAGAGATGAAAAGAG
This sequence comes from Dastarcus helophoroides, assembly GCA_028583605.1. Classification (NCBI taxonomy): domain Eukaryota; kingdom Metazoa; phylum Arthropoda; class Insecta; order Coleoptera; family Bothrideridae; genus Dastarcus; species Dastarcus helophoroides. The sequence continues at coordinate 19,722,548 of CM053337.1, read as the reverse complement.
AAGAGATGGGAACAGAAGGAAAGAGAAGAGATGGGAAGAGAAGAGATGAGAAGAAAAGAGAGAAGAGAAGAGATAGGAAGAGAAGAGATGGGAAGGGAAGAGAAGGGAAGAGAAAAGATGGGAAGAGAAGAGATAGCAAGAGAAGAAAAGAGAAGAGAAGGGAAGAAAAGAAATGGGAACAAAAGAGATGAGATAAAATGGGAAGAGAAGAGATGGGAAGAGAAGAGATAGAAAGAAAGGAGATAGGAAGGGACGAAATGGAAATAGAAGAGATGGGAAGAAATGAAAAGGGAAGGGAAAAAAAGAGAAGAGATAGGAAGAGAAGAGACGGGAAGAGACTAAAAGAGAAAGGAAGGGAGAGAAAAGATAGGAGGAGAAAAGATACGAAGAGAAAATGAGAAGGGGTGAGAAGAGATGGGAAGGGATGCAAAGAAATGAGAAGAGAAGAGAAGAAATGGGAAGAGAAGGGTTAGGAAGAGAAGAAATTGGAAAAGAAGAGATAGGAAGACAACAGAAGGGAAGAGAAGAAATGAGAAGAGAAGGGAAGAGAAGAAATGGGAAGGGAAGAGGCGGGAAAAGAAGAGATGAGAAGAGAAGGGAAGGGCAGAGATGAGAAGAGAAGAACAGAGAAGAGAAGGTATAGGAAGAGAAGAACAGAGAAGAGAAGAGATAGGAAGAGAAGAGCTGGAAAGAGAAGACAAGAGAAGGAAAGACAATAGAAGAGAAAGGAAGGGAAAGGAAAAAAAAATAAGAAAAGGGATGAGAAGAAGAGGAGAGATAGGAAGAGAAGATATGGGAAGAGAAGATATGGGAAAGGAAGAGATAGGAAGAGAAGAGAAGAGAAGATATGGGAAGGGAAGGGAAGAGAAGAGATGGGAAGAGAAAAAAAGAGAAGAGAAGAGATGACGTGAGAAGAGAAAAGAATAGATGGGAGATGAGAAGAGAAGAGATAGGAAGAGAAGAACTGGAAACAGAAGACAAGAGAAGGAAAGAAAATAGAAGAGAAAGGAAGGGAAAGGAAGAAAAGAGAAAATAAGAAAAGGGATGAGAATAGTGTGGGTGTAGGTGGGAAGGGAAGGCAAGAAAAAAGATGGAAGAGAAAAGATGGGAAGAGAAGAGGCAGCAAGAGAAGAGATGGAAACAGAAGAGAAGAGAAAAGAAAAAAAGAGAAGCGAGAGAGAATAGTTCGTATCTCATCAGTTACTCGCTCTCTATAAAGCCCAATACTACATTTCATCGCAATCTGTATTCAAAAATAGGCTTTGTCCCAGGACGCCTGGGCGAACACGCTGGTAAATATTGAAGTTGTTGAAGTGGAATACAACAAATTCTTTTAATAAATAGTTTGCTACTGGTGCGTGCACAACATGCTGAATAAATTAAATAAAAGTGGTAATAGCCAAGGTCTATTTTTTCAAATAATAATTGTGGTTAACGAGAAAACCCAGATCGTCAAGGTAAGAAGAGAAATTTCAATGCTATCGTATAGGCATGACAGATGTAATTTAGATATTTGTGACCGTAACTTCGTGAAAGGTGCCGACAATTAACTGCGACGTACTATTGCAGACATATCGTTACAATTTGTTTCAATGCCACATGTCGTACGAAATATTTTAAAGCAGTCCTCAATTTGGAAGAATTTTTGTACATTCTAATCCTAATGAATCGGTTGTTTCCAATTGTTACCGAACATTTCCTCAGTTGCTACATATATTAGAAACAAGTTGCCTCTAGAATGCAAAGAAACATTCCTTCTACTATCACTTGTTGCAATGGGGAAAGGGATTTTATACTTTGAGACCGCGAATCGTGGCCCCAGTGGTAACCGTACTTCTCTCATTTTCGAAATTTACAAAGGGAACGACACTAAACTAAACTGCATAAAGTGCCAGGAATCAACAAACTTCTAACATTCGTAACCCTCTGATAGAAGAAATGGAAGCAGCAGACGACAATTGTGTAATTCACTGTGTAGTAGTGTGTAGTTCCCTGGTGCTACTGGTTACCTATCCTAAGACTTATAAACTACCAAATTCTTTGGTGGGAGAATCCTCTGATGGAAGAAATGGAAGCAGCAGACGACGATTGCTGTAGAGTGAGGCAGTTCCCTGGTGCTACTGGTTACCTATCCTAAGACTTGAAAACTACCAAATTCTTTGGTGGGAGAACCCTCCTGATAGAAGAAATGGAAGCAGCAGACGACGATTGTGTAGAGTGAGGCAGTTTCCTGGTGCAACTGGTTAGCAATTCTAAGACTTATAAACTACCACATTCTTTGGTGGGAGAACCCTCTGATAGAAGAAACGGAAGCAATAGACGACGATTGTGTAGAGTGAGGCAGTTTCCTGGTGCTACTGGTTACCTATCCTAAGACTTAGAAACTACCAAATTCTTTGGTGGGAGAAACCTCTGATGGAAGAAATGCAAGCAAAGACGACGATTGTGTAGAGTGAGGCTGTTTTCAGGTGCTACTGGTTACCTATCCTAAGACTTGAAAACTACCAAATTCTTTGGTGGGAGAACCCTCTGATGGAAGAAATGGAAGCAACAAACGACGATTGTGTAATTAGAGTGAGGCTAGTGCTACTGGTCGCCTACCCGAAGACTATTGGAAACTATCAAATCCTTTGGTGGGGGAACGACTGCGATTGAGAAGTTACTCGAAAATAACTCGCCGCAAAGATACAAAATCGACTAAAGTTGAAAGATCGATTTTTATTATCGAAATTTAATGAAACTACATTTTATGAAAGTACAGTATATACTTCTTCCGGGATTGGACCGTGTCAAAGAACTACTAAAAGTGTTCGACGTTTCGCCCACCATCGTAGGGGGCTTCTTTATGAACAAAGAAAGGAAACAATAGATGAAAAGAGGAATATAAGGGAATATGCAAAAATGAAAGAATGAAAAGGCCAATTTCAAAACATCAGAGCACGGTAACTCAGTATGTCCACCATACCAGAGGCGAAACTCTTCTAATTCGAAAATTGGTACAAAGGATAAGAAAGTTTAGATAGAAGAGCACGCTAACTCAGTATGTCCACCATACCAGAGGCGAAACTCTTCTGGTTCTTTGACACGGTCCAATCCCGGAAGAAGTATATCCTGTACTGACTCTGGCCGTGGAAGCCTTCGTTATCACATTTTATGAAAGTTTTCAAGTTATAAACTCTATTTCCGAAAAGAATTCGGAGGACGAAATTTCAGATAGATTTTTTTGTACATTCTAATCCTAATGAAACAAATATCAGTTGTTACCAATTGTTACCGAACATTTGCTCAGTCGCTGCCTCTATAATGCAGCGAAAAATTCCTTCTACTATCACTTATATTCCTCAAAACAAAAGTGCGTATAATCATAGATTAAAACAGAATAATTTGGGATGTGGCATCATCTCGTGAGAATATGAATTTCCACGGGCATCGAATACCTCACAAAATGAATAAATTTTTATTAACCTCAAGGTTTTATTTTTAAATTAGTCGTATGAAATGTCGTAAAATTTGTCAAAACCCACTAAAAATGCAAATTAACAATTATATTTCTTGTTTACCGTTCAGAGTCAATTTTATGGCTTTCAATAATAGGCATCCATAATTAAATTTATGCTCACTGATTCGTGAATAATAATCAAATTTTAATAGTTGATAATAAACTGTAATGTGTTTTTAAGTTATTTCATTTCAGAATACTCTTTACCATAATCGTTTAATTTAGAGCAATTTTAAACAAACTGATTAAATGCAATAGTGTAAAACTGTTACACAATGTTTCGTTTAAATTTTGGATTTTCCGGACCGGTTTCACCTTATAATATGTTAGCGAGGTTGGTTGTTTTGTAGAAACTGATTGAATAGCTAATTTATGTTGTTTTCCAGATATTAATCTGTTAATGATGTTTTCAGATCGCGCTTGTTTTCTTCCTTTTCCACCTTTAAACATAAATGGGTTGTTTCTTTTTTTGGTATAAATTGTTTATTTTTTGGTCTAAAGTGTTTATTTTTTGGTCTAAAGTGTTTATTTTTTGGTCTAAATTGTTTATTTTTTGGTCTAAATTGTTTATTTTTTGGTATAAATTCAGTCATACTTTTTGATAAATCACGAGGTAATATCCTTTTGGCTTTTACAAAATTTGATCGAGCAGAAAAATGATACTCAATCGGTGCTAAGCAGTAGAAGATTACTAATCAGAAATTATCGCTTATGATATTGTAACGAAATGTAAATTGTAGAATTTAGTACGTAAGAAAAGTTTCTAGAAAGATATGATAAGGGGAAAGCGTCCGCGATAATGAAGTAAGCGGCAGATAAGCGTTCCAGAACTTTCGGCAAACGATAAGCCTCATCTGCGAGATTTTTCAGAACGTGGAAGCCAAAACTATATAAGTTACAGTTAGAGTCAGTGTGATTAAGTAGTGAGTTAGCATTTAGGAGTTAATAAGTGAGTTAATTGTTCAGTTGTAGTGATCCGAATTTAGTTTGAAAATAAAGTGGGTATTATTCAATTCACGTGTTAATCAATTCGAACCGAAATTTTGACTTTTCTCTTAAATCTTCCTAAAATTTGTATTTTGTCCAAAATTCGTTTTTTTTTTCGAAATTCCTAATTTTGAAGATTTACGACTTTTACCCCAAAATTCAATCTTTTGTGTTTCTGTAAATTCGGTTTTTGAAATTCGGCCTTTTCCCCAAGTTTCTGTCAAATCTTTCCAAAATTCGTATTTTGTTGAAAATTCGTTTTTTTCGAAATTTCGAATTTTGAAAGATTTATGACTTTTACCCTCAGAATTCATTCTTTTGTGTTGCTGGAAATTTGATTTTTTTCCGAAATTTTGGCTTTTCTCTTAAATCTTCCCAAAATTTGTATTTTGTCCAAAATTCTTTTTTTTTCGAAATTCCTAATTTTGAAGATTTACGACTTTTACCCCAAAATTCAATCTTTTGTGTTTCTGGAAATTCGGTTTTTGAAATTTGGCCTTTTCCCCAAGTTTCTGTCAAATCTTTCCAAAATTCGTATTTTGTTGAAAATTCGTTTTTTTCGAAATTTCGAATTTTGAAAATTTATGACTTTTACCCTCAAAATTCATTCTTTTGTGTTGCTGGAAATTTGATTTTTTTTCCGAAATTTCGGCTTTTCTCTTAAATCTTCCCAAAATTCGTATTTTGTCCAAAATTCTTTTTTTTTTCGAAATTCCTAATTTTGAAGATTTACGACTTTTACCCCAAAATTCAATCTTTTGTGTTTCTGGAAATTCGGTTTTCGAAATTCGGCCTTTTCCCCAAGTTTCTCTTAAATCTTTCCAAAATTCGTATTTTGTTGAAAATTCGTGTTTTTTTTCGAAATTTCGAATTTTGAAGATTTATGACTTTTACCCTCAAATTCATTCTTTTGTGTTGCTGGAAATTTGATTTTTTTTCCCCGAAATGTTGGCGTTTCTCTTAAATTTTCCCAAAATTCGCTATTTTGTTCAAAATTCGTTTTTTTTTTTCGAAATTCCAAATTTTGAAGATTTACGGCTTTTGCCTCAAAATTTAATCATTTTATGTTTCTGGAGGTTCGATTTTTTTTGCTCGAAATTCGGCTTTTTCCTAAAATTTTTCTTTCTCCCCAAATTTCCTAAAATTCGTATTTTGGTTCAAAATTCGTTTTTTGTTTCAAAATTTCTAATTTTGAAGATTTACGACTTTAACCACAAAATTCAATTTTTTGTGTTTTACGGGCCAATTATGTAAAAAATTGGGTATGGAATGGTTCATCTAGTAGTTGTTATAACATGAAATCTTTAAAATTCGCGAACGTTCTCACGAAAGGTCTCATGGAGCATCTTGATCAAAATAATTTTGGGCTAAAATGTTAAGCATTTGACAGTATATCAGCATTTCAATTGTTTTGCCACGAAACATTCTCTTCTTGGAGAATTCCAGGCAAAATAATGTTGAAAAATTCTCTAAAAGTCACAAATGTGCTCTTGGAGGTCCAAAGGCAAAATAATACGAGATTAAAAAGTTGGGTTTTTGGTGGTTTCATCAGTATTGCAGTTTTTTTCCCATGAAACCTTCTCTAAAATTCGAAAATATTTTTTCTCATCGAGGATCCTGATCAAAATAATTTTGGGCAAAAACGTTAGGAGTTTACTAGTTCATCCGTATTTCAGTTATTTGGTCATGAAAATTTCTCTAAAATTCATAAAGGTGCTCTTGGAGGTCCACAAGCAAATTAATTTTATGTTAAAACGTTGGGTATTCGGTGGTTCATCAGTATTGCAATTGTTTTCCCATGAAATCTTCTCTAAAATTCGCAAACGTTCTCATGGAGGTTGTCATGGAGCATCTTGGTCAAAATAATTTTGGACCAAAATGTTACGCATTTAATAGTTCATCAGTATGTCAATTGTTTTGCCACGAAACATTCTCTGCTTGGAGAATCACAGGCCAATTATGTTATGTTAAAAAATTGGGTATTTGATGGTTCATCAAGTAGTTGTTTTAATATAAAATCTCTGAAATTTGCAAATGTTTTGAGCTAAATGTTGGGAATTTAGTATTCCAATAGTTTGTTCACGAAAAATGATCATAAAAAATTCCCTAAAAGTCACAAATGTGCTCTTGGAGGTCCTAGGGCAAAATAATACGGGGTTAAAAAGTTGGGTTTTTGAGGGTTCATCAGTATTGCAGTTTTTTTCCCATGAAACTTTCTCTAAAAATCGAAAATGTTTTTTCTCATCGAGGATTCTGATCAAAATAATTTTGGGCAGAAACGTTAAGAGTTTAGTAATTCATTGGTATTTCTCTATAATTCACAAATGTGCTCTTGGAGGTCAACAAGCAAAATAATATTAGGTTAAAAAGTTGTGTATTCGGTGGTTCGTCAGTATTGCAATTGTTTTCCTATTAAATCTTCTCTGAAATTTGAAAACGTTCTCATGGAGGTTGTCATGGAGCATCTTGATTAAAATAATTTTGGACTAAAATATTACGTAATTGGTAGTTCAGCAGTATGTTAATTGTTTTGCCACGAAACATTCTCTTCTTGGAGAATCACAGGCCAATTATGTTATGTTAAAAGGTTGGGTATTTGATGGTTCATCTAGTAGTTGTTTTAACATAAAATCTCTCAAATTTGCAAATGTTTTGAGCTAAACGTTGGGAATTTAGTATTCCAATGGTTTGTTCACGAAAACTGGTCATGAAAAATTCTCTTAAAGTCACAAATGTACTCTTGGAGGTCCAAAGGCAAAATAATACGAGGTTAAAAAGTTGGGTTTATGGTGGTTCATCAGTATTGCAGGTTTTTTTCCATGAAACCTGCTCTAAAAATTGAAAATGTTTTTTTTCTCATCGAGGATCCTGATCAAAATAATTTTGGGCAAAAACCGAAAGAAGAAGATAACGAAGGCTTCCACGGCCAGAGTCAGTACAGGGATATACTTCTTCCGGGATTGGACCGTGTCAAAGAACTACTAAAAGTGTTCGACGTTTCGCCCACCATCGTAGGGGGCTTCTTCAGAAGAGTTTCGCCTCTGGTATGGTGGACATACTGAGTTACCGTGCTCTTCTGTCTAAACTTTCTTATCCTTTGTACCAAGTTTCAATTCAGAAGAGTTTCGCCTCTGGTATGGTGGACATACTGAGTTACCGTGCTCTGATGTTTTGAAATTGGCCTTTTTATTTTCTTTTTTTGCATATTCCCTCATATTCCTCTTTTCATCTATTTTTCTTTCTTTGTTCCTGAAGAAGCCCCCTACGATGGTGGGCGAAACGTCGAACACTTTTAGTAGTTCTTTGACACGGTCCAATCCCGGAAGAAGTATATCCTGTACCGAAAGAAGAACTTTTAGCTCAATTGATAGAAACGAAACTGGGAATATTTCAGGCAGCGTTGGAATAAATTACGAAATTAGGGTAACTAGTTGCGTGAAATACCCTCTAAAAATTGTGACATTAAGAACAATGGTGAAGATTGTTGACCCTCAATAATCAATTCTGGTCTATTTTAAGTTGGAAAACAGACGTTTATTTATTTAAAGAGGGCGACATAACTGGAACAACTTAATTATAGTTGAAAAATCCACCATACATTTGAAAAAAAAACATCGTGGAATATTAACATTTTTACTTATTCCTAAAAACTTATTCGTATGTGGTCAACTATGAGGCGTTTTGTGCAAAAGTGGCCCAAGTGAATCCATGGAAATATAGTGAAAATCAACAAAAAAAGTCTAACTTGTAATACATAAAGCAAATATGAAATACTGCTGCCATCTGCTAAGTAGTAAAAGCATTGAACATGAATTTGCATTGCACTGTCAACGATTGCTCTTAAAGATATCAATGTTCTGAATAAAATAAACTGAAAATCAGGAAATATCTAAATATGTTGGTTAGGCTACTTTTGCACTAAACGCCTCATATTTAACTAACCAACTTAGGAGCGACTCGTGTTGATTTAGGGTTCACAATGTTTGACTTCTAGAGAAGTCTGGAACACACATCTGCGTAAAAGGAAGGAGAAGCCCTCGTATGACATTTCTTAGAACGACTAGAAAATTGAATGGTTTAAAAGAGTTAATGCACATCGCGATAGCTATTACCTACATCTTCGTCTGCAGAATTACATCTTAAGAGCAAAACTGTCTAAAATTAAAGAGTTTACTTGTAAATGTGTTAAATTGACGAATCAATTTGTTTAATGTTAATGTTTTTGTTTTTTATTGTAACGTAATGTAAATAGATAGAATAGAATTTAGAATAGAATTTAGTGCGTAAGAAAAGTTTCTAGAAAGATCTGATAAGGGGAAAGCGGCCGCGATAACGAAACAAACGGCAGATATTTTACAAAATTCGGCAAACGATAAGCCTCATCTGCGTGATTTTTCTAGAACCCGGGAGCCGAAACTATATAAGGCGGTCAGCTTTCCCTAGAGTAAGTTAGAGTCGGTGTAGTTAAGTAGTGAGTTAGCAGTTAGAAGTCAATAACTGAGTTAATTGTTCAGTTGTAGTGATCCGAGTTGAGTTTGAAAATAAAGTGGGTATTATTCAATTCACGTGTTAATAATCAATTCGAACCGATAAGCCCGTAACATTATTAAAAACCGATAAATTAGAAGAAGAATCAATTAACTAAAATGATCGAGTTCTTATTAATGTGGTGTTCTGTTAAGCTAATTCGTATTGACCTTTTTGTTTGCCATGTATATTCCCGATTGTGCTTGATTTTACAGTTGATGATGCACAACTGATCCTAGAATTGTTTCGTTGTTGTACTACAGATGAAAATAAAGGAACTGATTTTTATCATTTGTTGCTGTTCCCACATTTAAAGTGTAATTAATTATTCCTTGAGGTGACTGAGTAGTTTATAATTAGTGAGACGTTTGCAACAAAGGCTCGTTTATTAAATTTATTATATTGGGCCTTGGACTAGTTCAAAAAAGAACCACCTCGGTCTTCTCAACAGTAGTTTCGAAAACAATTAATAATTTTAAACGTTTCAGTGACGCTGCTAGCATACGCAATAAGTGTCATTGTCACTCTATTTTTAAAATAAATTAATGTGCTTACAAAAGCATAACACGTACACTTGTAGATTATTGGGTATTTACTAGTCTCTGGTATTTACCATCAAGGTAAACAATACAATCATGAGGAAAACTTAAAAGTTACTTTTTCTGTACACCTCAAAGCTCTAAAAGAACTCTGTTCAAGTTTAGAGCTCTTGAACAACTCCCTTGACGGTTTAGTGCTCTAGAAGTATTGTTTGGCAGGTTAGGTTAGGTGGCTAGGGTTGTGGCATTGGATATATCAAAGGCTTTCGACAGAGTCTGGCACCGATCTCTTCTCGCCAAATTATGGTTTTCCTCCTGGACTCTGTCATTTGATATGCAATTTTCTCGCTGACATCTCATCCGAAACACTTGCGATTAACGCGGGGGTGCTTCAGGGGTCTGTTCTGTCTCCTACTCTATTTCTATTACACATAAACGATCTCTTAGCTTCAACTTCCAATCCTATATACAGCTACGCAAATGATAGTAACCTTGTGTCATCTTTTTTCTCCGACAAACCATTATCTATCGAGAGATCGACTAAGGAAACAGCAGATACAGACGATTAATCGGGATCTCGAGATTAGTCTGGAATGGGGTGAGAACAATTTGGTCGACTTCAATGCTTCGAAAACTCAGGCCGCGGTTTTCTTTGAAAAAACATTAAAGGATAATGCAACCAACATACTAATGGACGGTAAAATCCTTCCGATGGGATCTAATCTATCTATCCTAGGAGTGAATGCGAGCACTAACTTCTCTTGGGACGATCATCTGCGCATCATTGCCAAATCCTCCTCTCAGAAGCTAGGCTTTCTTTTTAGAGCTAAAAAGTACCTCGCATCTCATCAGCTATTAACACTATACAAAGCTCAAGTTAGGCCAACACTAGCCAATACTGTTTTCATGTTTGGAGTTCAACCCCAAAACACACTTCAGCTCTCTTGGATTCAATTCAAAGAGTGATTCGCCTAATTGATGACGAGAGTCTGACCTTTTCTCTCGAAACAATAGAGCATAGGCGTATGGTTGGTGACTTGTCTCTTTTTTACAAGTACTATCATGGAAGATGCTCGCAGGAACTAATAGGATTGATCCCCCCAAGGGCAAGATCCTTGAGGCGTACTAGACAGTCGGAGACAGCAAATTCCTGTGCGGTCCAGCTTGACACAGTGAGGACTTCTGTCTACGAAGACTCTTTTTTCTACAGAACTTCCAAGTTATGGAACTTATTACTAAAAGGAATTTTCCCCAAAAATTACAACCTATCCTTGTTTAACAAGGCGGTTCATTCTTGTTTCCACATCCTACTCGCAGTGCTTTAAAATCATAATGGGGTTATCCTTTGTGAGTGGATTAAAGTGGGTATTATTCAATTGACGTGTTAATCAATTGGAACCCATAAGCGCGTAACAATATTCTGTACTTCTTTAAGTCTCTGGAAGCAATTTCATTTAGTTCTCTAGATGCTAATTTTGAGATTTCCCAATCCAAGTTAAATTTCTTTTATAAGTTTAGATTTCTAGTTGAGACTTTTTGAATTTTTAACCCTCTAGTTTCTTTGGCGCTACATAACTCTGGACAAATCTTCTTGTTAGATTTTATGTAATCTAAACTAATAACGTTTTTATTTAGTGTTATTAGTTATTACTAAAAAGAAAGTTACAAAGCCTTAATATTTTTATTTATTTATTTATATTTTATCAAATATTGCTTCTGCAATGTTTACATAATAATAAAGTAACCAGTGGATCTATTTTTGGACAGGTGGCAGTTATTTAAATGTTTTTTAACCAGACAGTGGTATTTTGTTTAACTCCAGAGGTTCAGGAGCACCAGTACCCCGGTGTGGATGGCATATTCCACACAGAGAGGTGGCGCTACTCCAAGGGCATTTGAGGTAGTTCTTCTCTTTCGTTTCGCCTGCCCTTTCAGGAAACCTCTCAGGATACTATCCTAAGTAACTTCCTGCGATGGCAGGCGAATCGTAAAAAAAATCACCACAACAAACTCTTAACACTGATCAGTCTCAATTTGATGACGAAAAACATCGTTTTCGAACTGAATTACGGTTGAGTTAAGGTTGAGCAACCTTTGTTGTGTTTTTTAATCTTTCTTGGTTTCAGGGGACAAGTTTTGCATTTCAATTTTTGAAGATAACCAAGGACCAGTCCGTTCCACCAAAAAAAAAACTGACAAGCAAGTTGTTGGTTGGCATTAAGTCTACATTAAATGCTTTAAAACATATTCAGCGCTAAATTTACATATAAGCAACACCTTAGGTACCACATTGTCTTGGGGGTCCCCCAAAAAACCATATTTGGCCCTGATTGAATATCTAGACTTATAAAGGGCCCCATATTTCAAATAGCTTAGGGAATAATCAACTCCAAATGCGGTCCTGCGCCTCTTTGAAAACAACACCACATTCCTCTATTTTTCAGGGTCTTGCATTCGAATACCGATCCAATGTATCTTATGTAACAACCTAATACATAGTCAATGGGACATTTACCTTGTTTCAGATTATAAGACATCATGATGATCACCAAAGATTCAAACCACAACACTGATCCCTCACTGCACAAATTCCATTCTCACCCGCGTTTCCAGAGTATCGAAACCCTTCGAATTCGATGGCGATTCGTTTCGATTAAAGTTCGAGGAATGTCTCGTTCGCCGCGAGTACGTTTTTAGAAAGGTGCAGCCGATGTGTGCTGGTTCTTCGGCGCTGTGCCGCTTCAACGATCCAGGTGGTTCTGGTGTACGTTCACTCCCATTGGTCGCAAGGCCAACAGGTGTGTGACGTCACGTTTTCTCGCGTTAATTCAGATAGGTGACTTTGGCGGCTTTGTGGAGGAAGTGGTTCGAAATTCGCGTAACACTTCCGGTAGACTTTTGCGCGACGCACCTGTGTTGACCAGAAGAAATTCCGCCACTGATAAAGTACGACGAAGTGAGGCGTAAAAACTTTAGCAACATCCAGCAACAATAATGTTGTTAGTGCTGGCCTAACTTGAGCCTTGTATAGTGTTAATAGCTAATGAGACGTGAAGTGCTTTTTAGCTCTAAAAAGAAAACCTAGCTTCTGAGAAGCATATTTGGCACATGATCGTCCCAAGAGAAGTTAATGCTCGCATTCACTCCTAGAATAGACAGATTAGATCCCATCGGGAGGATTTCACCGTCCATTAGTATGTTTGTTGCATTATCCCTTGATGTTTTTTTAGAGAAAACCGCAACCTGAGTTTTTGAAGCGTTGAAGTCGACCAAATTGGTTTTACCCCATTCCAGACATCTCGAGATACCGATTGATCGTTTGTATTTGCTGTTCCCTTAGTCGATCTGATGCAGCGATAGATAATGGTTTGTTGAAGAAAAAAGATGACACAAGGTTACTATCATCTGCGTAGCTGTATATAGGATTGGAAGTTGAAGCTAAGAGATCGTTTATGTGTAATAGAAATAGAGTAGAAGACAGAACAGACCCCTGAGGCACCCCTGCGTTAATCGCAAATGTCTTGGATGAGATGCCATCGACGACTGCCTTAGCTGCTCAGTTCTTACTCCTAGAGGTAACAAGAAGAAAATAGAATAGCAGGATTTGGTATAATAGATTATTTTAACAAACAAAGATGGGAGAGAAAAGTTCGTTTAATTGATTGCAAGTTTTTCTCTTCAAAAATAAAAAAGCAAAGCTGGATCTTAAAAATCCTTAATTTTAGTTGCACCAGAAGTTAAATCTGATTCTTGAGACATCATCGAGTAAAATAGAGATCACGATCTTCATTATCTAGGGTGGATGTTTGACAATTCACACAAAAGATGCCCCACATCCACTTTCTCTTTTTTGTCTCCTTTTTCGAAACTTAGTCACTTTTTTCTGATACGATAATCAATTTAAAACTGTGAAGTAGCTACAAGCTCTTAAGAACCTACAAGTAGACCACCATCTGAAACTGAAAAACCTCCCTTTGAAACTGAAAGTTTGAAAGCTGTAAAAAATCGTATCCAGTAATTGCATTAGATGAGAAAAAGGTTGTTAACAACAAACTGACATAATACAGAATCGTTTGTAAGTGATTATATTAATCTAGACTAACTATTGCACAACGAAAACTCATCTAAGAGTTTTTCTCTAAGTTGGCTTCTCCTTTTTGTCGTCTTCTTTCTCCTTTCCAAATTCCTCCGACTCTTGCTTAATTTGGTTGCCAGGTTGGGTGTCATTGGATCCACTTATCTTTCGAAAAGGTAGATGATTGTTGGGGGCTATCATCAGCAAATTGTTACCGTTTCTATCGCACAACGAAAAATGATGGGAAAATATGGGCGCCCTGCGTATTCGCGAGCGCAATCGAAGCGTTTGATTGGTGGATATAAAATTGTTCGCTCTACTGATGCCATTCACCTCTTCACATTTTACGTGTACTGCAACATCTTGGGAATTTTGCCATTCCAGAACGCTCGTCAGCAAATGGATGTACCTAAAAATGCCTCTGGTTGAGTAAAAAACTAAAAAACCGGAGACTAATTAAATACTTGATGGCCATTCTCAGTATTTCGTTTTTGGAAAGTTTCTTGTCGGGTGGATGGGTGGGGACTAATTTTCGTAATTCCCCGAAAGCCCCGCTGACGTTCTGCTGCCTCCACCTTTCTCTAGTGTTGGTGAATATTTTCTTCACGAAACCACCCCTCTGTGGTACATCGATTGCGGCCTGAAAATATAGCAAAACTGGAAGATTTTTTATACTTATGACCTGAAGACATACATACATGGACTGTTAAAAATATTATAAGAATGGATCAACCAATCGTTTTGCAAATTTGGTTACTGTGGCAGCTAGTCATATTCTATCTAAGTGTTCCAAAATCGGGGATGTTGCCAGTATTAGATGAACTTGGCAACTAAATCTTTATTATTTTTTTTTTGTGGAACGGACTGGTCCTTGGTTATTTTCAAATATTGGAATACAGAACTTGTCCCCTGAAACCAAGAAAGATTTAAAAAAACACAACAAAGGTTGCTCTAACGCGTTTCGACAGCCAAGCTGTCATCTTCAGAGAGAAACTACTCTCTGAAGATGACTAAACGCGTTAGAGCAACCTTTGTTGTGTTTTTTTTAATCTTTCTTGGTTTCAGGGGACAAGTTCTGTATTTCAATTTTTTTTACATCTTTATTATTATTATTATGGTTTTTCGAACTAATTGTGAATAACTTTTGTTTATACATATATATTATTTTTACCTGTATAACATGCTGATGATTGTGTCTTTGATGTTCTATTCTCCTCTCATCGTCGCTGTCTATTATTGAAAACTCATCGGAAAAATCGTCCTCTTCCGATAATGAGTCATGATCGTGATGAAGTAGAAAATTATTTGGTGACGAAGATGCACTGTTGCGGTCAACAAATTCACCTTCATTTGACCATTCGATTTCCGTCGGCGAGTTTGACATAGGTGTAATTAATGGCTGAAATAACAAAAAATACATTGACCCTCTTGAATTTTCATTTGACGAGAGGTGAGATTCGTGAAATGACGAGATACTCATCGAAACTTGTGAGCGAAGTTATTTTTTGTTTGTCACGATTTCGAGATTAAATTCGAAATTTCGATTTTAGGTTGACATTTTAGAAAGAAGTATAATTTTTTTAAACTTACAACTTTCGGACAAACATCGAGATTTAGAAAAAAAAGTCTTTTAGACTGCCGACAGAAATGAAAACTGAACTAGGAAGTATGTATAGAGTAGTTCGAACCCACACTAGTAAACCAGTCAAAATATTGGAAATATTTGAAAATAAATTGTCATATTGATCTACCTTTTCATTTTACATTTTGGGATGCTGGTATTGAGTGGAAACGAATCTAATATTTATTGATAATAAAAAGCCCTTAAATATGCTTTAATATTTAGTAGAATATACAGTATCCTGTTTTTTGTATTTTCTTTTTTTTGTTTTTTTGAGTTTTTGTGATTTTTGTATTTTTTTGTATTTTGCATTTTTTGTATTTTTTTTTGTCTTTTTTGTATTTTGTGTATTTTTTACATTTTTTTTCTATTTTTTTTTTGTATATTTTGAATTTTTTGTATTTTGTATATTCTGTCGATTTGGTATATTTTGTATAATTTGTATATTTTGTATATTTTGCATATTTTGTATTTAGTTTATTTTGAATATTTTGTATATTGTATATTTTGTCGATTTTGTATAATTTGTATATTTTGTCTATTTTGCATATTTTGTATATTCCGTATAATTTGCATTTTGTATAGTCTGTATTTTGTATATTTTGTTGATTTTGTATTTCGTATATTTTGTATTTTGCATATTTCGTATATTTTGTAATTTGTATATTTTGTATTTTGTCTATTGTGTATTTTGTATATTTTGTCGACTTTGTATATTTTGTATACTGTATATTTTGTCGATTTTGCATAATTTGTATATTTGGTATTTTGTTTATTTTGAATATTTTGTATATTGTATATTTTGTCGATTTTGTATATGTTGTATAATTTAAATATTTTTACTATTTTGTATATTTTTTCTATTTTGCATATTTTGTCTTTTTTGTATATTTTGAATAGTTTGAATTTTGCATAGTTTGTATTTTGTATATTTTGTACATTTTGTATTTTGCATATTTTGTATTTTGAATATTTTGTATTTTGTATATTTTGTTTATTTTGTGGATTTTGTATATTTTGTATAATTTGAATATTTTCCTATTTTACATATTTTTTCTATTTTGCACATTTTGTCTTTTTTGTATATTATAAATAGTTTGCATTTTCTATAGTGTATATTTTGTATTTTGTTAATTTTGTATTTTGTATTTTCTGTACATTTTGTATTTTGTATTTTGTATATTTGGTATTTTGCATATTTTGTATTTTGAATATTTTGTATTTTGTATATTTTGTTTATTTTGTCGATTTTGTATAATTTGTATATTTTGCATATTTTGTATATTTTGTATTCTGTATTTGATATATTCTGTATTTTGTATATTCTGTATTTTGTATATTCTTTATTTCGTATTTTGTATATTTTATTTTGTATTTCGTATTTTGCATTTCGTATTTTGTACATTCTGCGTATTCTGTATTTTGTATATTGTATTTTGTATTTCGTATTTTGTAGTTCGTATTTCGAATTTCGTATTTCATACTTCGTATTTAATATTTCGTACTTCGTACGTGTATTTTTTATATATTTTGTATTTTGTATATTTTATATTTTGTATATTTTGTAATTTGTATAGTTTGTATTTTGAATAGTTTGCATTTTGTATAATTTGTATTTTGTACATTTTTGTATATTTTGTATTTTGTAAATTTTATATTTTGTATATTGTATATTCTGTTGATTATGTATATTTTGTATTTTATATATTTTGCATATTTTGTATTTTGTTTATTTTGAATATTTTGTTTGTTGTATATTTTGTCAATTTTGTATATTTTGTATATTTTGTTTATTTTGCATATTTTGTCTATTTTGTATATTCTGTATAGTTTGCATTTTGTTGATTTTGTATTTTATATATTCTGTATATTTTGTATTTTGTATATTGTATTTTTTATTTCGTATTCTGCATTTCGTATTTCGTATATTCTGTATTTTATATTTTGTATTTTGTATATTGTAGTTTCGTATTTCGAATTTCATATTTCATACTTCGTATTTAGTATTTCGTACTTCGTACCTGTATTTTTTGTATGTTTTGTATTTTTTATATTTTGTATATTTTGTAATTTGTATAGTATTTTTAGTTTGTATTTTGTATATTTGTGTACATTTTTAGTATTTGATATTTTGTATTTTGATATTTTATATTTGTATATTTGTTATTTTGTGATTTTGTATATTTTGTATAATTTGTATATTTGTATTTTAATATTTGTTATATGTTTGTACTATTTTTTTTGTATATTATGTATATTTTGTATTTTAATTTATATTGTAGTATTTTTGTATTTGTATATTTTGTATGTTTGTATTTTGTATTATTTTGTATTTTGTATTTTGTATATTTTGTATTTTATATTTTGTATTTTGAATAATTTTGTATATTTTGATATTTGTATATTTTGTATATTGTGATAATTTGTATTATTTTGGTATTTTGTATAATTTGTATATTTTGTATATTTTGTATATTTGTATTTGTATTATTTGTTATTTTGTATATTTGTATTTTGTATTTGTATTTGTATTTTGTTATTTATTTTGTATTTGTATATTTTGTATTTGTATTTTGTAATTTTTTTGTATTCTGTATTTTGTATATTTGTATTTTATTTGTATTTTGTATTTCGTATTTGTAGTTTGTATTTTTCGAATTTCGTATTTCTATTCTATCGTATTTTTGATATTTGTATTTGTATTGTATTTTTATATTGTATTTTGTATTTTTGTATATTTTATATTTTGTATTATTTTGATATTTGTTTAGTTTATTTGAATAGTATTTGTGTTGATATTTGTATAATTTGTTATTTTGTATTTTGCTATATTTTGTTATTTGTAATTTATATTTTGTTATTTTGTATTCTGTATATTTGTTGATTTGTATATTTGTATTTGTATATTTGCATATTTTGTATTTTGTTATTATTTGAATATGTTTTGTTATTTGTATATTTGTAATTTTGTATTTTGTAATTTTGTTATTTTGATATTATATTTTGTATTTTGTATATTTGTATATTTGCATTTTGTTGATTTTAGTATTTTATATATTTGTATATTTTTGATATTTGTATAATTTGTATATTTTGCATATTTTGTATTTGGTATATTTTGTATTTTATATATTTTGTATTTTGTACATTTTGTATTCTATATTTGTTATTTTCGGTATTTTGTATATTCTGTGTTTTGTATTTTGTATATTGTTTATTGTATTTCGTATTTTGCATTTCGTATTTCGTATATTCTGTATTTTGTATATTTTGTATATTCTATATTTTATATTGTATTTTGTATTTCGTATTTTGTAGTTCGTATTTCGAATTTCGGATTTCGTATTTCGCATTTCATACTTCGTATTTCGTATCTCGTATTTAGTATTTCGTACTTCGTACGTGTATTTTTTGTATTTTGTATATTGTACATTCTGTTGATTGTGTATAATTTGTATTTTTTGTATTTTATACATTTTGCATATTTTGTATTTTGTTTATTTTGAATATTTTGTATATTGTATATTATGTCGATTTTGTATATTTTTTATAATTTGTTTATTTTGTCTATTTTGCATATTTTGTTTGTTTTGTATATTCTGTATAATTTGCATTTTGTATTTTGTTAATTTCGTATTTTGTATATTTTGTATTTTATATATTTTGTCGATTTTGTATAATTTGTATATTTTGTATTTTGTTTATTTTGAATATTTTGTATATTGTATATTTTGTCGATTTTGAATATTTTTGTATAATTTGTATACTTTGTATTTTGTATATTTTGTATTTTATATATTTTGTGTTTTGTATATTTTGTATTTCGTAAATTTTGTATTCTATATTTTGTATATTCTGTATTCTGTATATTCTGTATTTTGTATATTCTGTATTTTGTATATTTTGTATTTTGTATATTGTATTTCGTATATTCTGTATTTTGTATGTTGTACGAAATACAATATACAATATATTGCATTTCGCAGTTCGTATTCGTATTTGGTATTTTGTATCTCGTATTTCGTATTTTGCGTAGTAATTTTAAAAAGTCGAAATTTAAAAAGTAAGACCAAAATGTCTCTAGAGCACTGAACTAAACACTGTGGCTTATAATTAAGTCCATAGAATGTTTTACCCCTTTAGCACATCGGCAATTAAACAAATAATTACGCGATATGTATTTCGCCAGCAGAACTGTGCTTGAAAATGCCAGTTCTGCTGGCGAAATACGTTTCAGGCAATTATTTGTTTAATTGCCGATGTGCTAAAGCGGTGAAATCTTCTATGGACCAAAATTTCTATAAAAATTCGAAGTTTTCGTTTTTTAAACGGACAATTAGGGAAAACAACTGAAGTCGAAGTTTCGATAAGCAAAGTTCAAGTTTCCAATTACATTAAAATCAAGATAGTTCTTCAACTTTCAGCTTTATAATCGAAATTTGTTACAAAAATTAAAATGGACATAATGAAAAAAAAAGTGGAAATTTTGACGAAAAATCCGAAGAACTCGGACTCAAAATTTCGCAAAATAAGTCAGAATTTCGGGATTAGGTGCGAAATGTCAAAATAAAATTAAAATCATGGATCGAAATTTCGAATTTACAGTAAGAATTGTAGGAAAAAAGTTGGAGATTGAAAAGCATTTTTACAAAAAACAAAATTCTATAAAAAGCACAATAGCAAAAAATTTTAAAATTTCGATAAAAGAAGCAACATTTCGATTGGAAATTTTAAAAATTGAAACACAGAACTTGTCCTTTGAAACCAAGAAAGATTAAAAAACACAACAAAGATTGCTCTAACGCGTTTCGACAGCCAAGCTGTCATCTTCAGACAGTTTCTCTCTGAAGATGACAGCTTGCCTGTTGAAACGCGTTAGAGCAACCTTTGTTGTGTTTTTTAATCTTTCTTGGTTTCAGGGGACAAGTTCTGTGTTTCAATTTTTGAAGATAACCAAGGACCAGTCCGTTCCATCAAAATGGAAATTTCAAAAAAAATTTGGACATTTTTAGTAAAAGCCAAAATTTGCAATATCAGATCGAATTATTAAGAATTTTTAAGAAAGAAATTTAAGAAAAAATTGGGGAAAAGGCGAGTTTAAGAAGAATCTACAATTACAAAATTATTAATTTTTTTGGATTTAGAGTCAAAATTTAAAATAAACCTTTCGAGTAGAATAAAATATTTCGAGAAAAAGGTCAAAATTTCAAAATAAAATCAAAATTTTAACTTCAAGTCAACATTTTTAGAAAAGTCGAAATTTCCAGAAAACAACGTTTTTGAGGGGAAAACGAAATTTCCAAAACAGAACGTCGAAAATTGAAAATTTCTAGAAATATTCAAATTTTGAAAAAATGAAGAAATCTAGAAAAGGACTGAAATTGAAAAAACAAATCAAAATAGCAAGAAAAAAATCGAAGTTTTCCTGAGAGTCAAATTTTAAGTAAATAAACCTCGAAATTTAAAATTGAGAGAGAATTTTAAGAAGATTTGTAAAGTTTTGAAACTCGTCCAGTTTCGAAAATAAACTCGAAGCTTTGAAAACATTATTGAATAAATTGTCGAAGTTTATTATATAAAGCTAGATTTTAAGAGAAGTTAATTTTCAGAATAAAATAAAAATTTGAAAGAAAGAAAAATTATTCTTCATGGTGAACTCTTATTGACCGGAAATATTATGTTTTTTAATTTTATTTAACATTTCTTCGGCCCAGTTTCGACAAAAATAAGTCAAAACCTGTAAAAAAAATCGAATTTTGTGGAAGGAGTCAATATTTTACGTGAAACATGTGTATTTTCAAGAGGAAGTTAAATTTTGATTTAAAAAAAACACGAATTTAGTGAATGAATTAAAATTTTGAGAAAATAACAATTGAAAGAACCTTAAAATGTAAAATAAAATCGAAGTCTTTAAAAAATTGTACAACCTCGAAAGAAAAGACAAATTTTGAAAACAATATGAAACTTTGCAATTGCCGGACTTGAAAAAGATTGAAATTTCGAGAATAAGATAAAGTAAAAAACTTATGATTTAAAAAAATGTTGCAATTGAGAAACTTGTCGAATTTTTCAAATGAAATTGAAAGTATGGGTAAATTTTGAAGGAAAAATAGACAATTTTTAAAAAATAGGGATTTTTCTGCGCTGATTAAATTGAACTTACAAACCAAATTGAGATGAAATGTCATTGAAGTAATCGCATATTTATATTTACCATTTTTTTCTGGCTCTTGGCTTTTGAGTGTCCGATTTGCCCTCACTGTACTAATTGCACTAATTGCACAACACCACTTTTACCTTTTTTCACAAACTAAAGCCTTATCAAACGTCCAGTCGGAGAAATTTCTTTTATGCAACGAAAAGTGTTAATTGGTAAATTGCAAACTCTTGTTTATGATGATAACGTTTCAGTAGCTCGTCTCGTTCGGCCTTACGCTGCCGGATAAGGGACGGAAACAGAGGTCCAGAGATAACAGTATCATACATCCTGTGCTGTCCCTAATATCCCTTTCGGCAGCCTCCAATTGCGGACCGCCGCTTAGGGTTGTGGGCGTCCTCCGAGATAACTCCACCTTCTATTTTAGTCGTGAATTTCCACCAGAAAAAAAAATGAAATATGTTCTCGGGAGTGATGTCCTGAATTTATAATGGGATACTTTTGAAAACATTTTAAGCAACTGGCAAGAGAAAATTAATTTACGAAGAATTTACAAAAGTCATTGCTAGGGGTATGTATACAAATCTTTTCTCTGAAACCAAAAAAAAATTAAAAAACATAACAGTTGCTCTAACGCGTTTCGATAACCAAGCTATCATCTTCAAAGAAATTCAGTGAATATTTCTCTGTCTATTTTGTATTTTGTATTTCGTATTTCGTATTTGGTATTTTGTATTTTGTATTTTGTATTTTGTATTTTGTATTTTGTATTTTGTATTTTGTATTTTGTATTTTGTATTTTGTATTTTGTATTTGTATTTTGTATTTTGTATTTTGTATTTTGTATTTTGTATTTTGTATTTTGTATTTTGTATTTTGTATTTTGTATTTTGTATTTTGTATTTTGTATTTGTATTTTGTATTTTGTATTTTGTATTTTGTATTTTGTATTTTGTATTTTGTATTTTGTATTTTGTATTTTGTATTTTGTATTTGTATTTTGTATTTTGTATTTTGTATTTTGTATTTTGTATTTTGTATTTTGTATTTTGTATTTTGTATTTTGTATTTTGTATTTTGTATTTTGTATTTTGTATTTTGTATTTTGTATTTTGTATTTTGTATTTTGTATTTTGTATTTTGTATTTTGTATTTTGTATTTTGTATTTTGTATTTTGTATTTTGTATTTTGTATTTTGTATTTTGTATTTTGTATTTTGTATTTTGTATTTTGTAATTTTGTATTTTGTATTTTGTATTTTGTATTTTGGTATTTTGTATTTTGTATTTTGTATTTTGAATTTTTGAATTTTGTATTTTGTATTTCGTATTTCGTATTTCGTATTTCGTATTTCGCATTTCGCATTTCGCATTTCGTATTTCGTATTTCGTATTTTGTATTTGGTATTTCGTATTTCGTATTTCGTATTTCGTATTTTATATTTTGCTTCAGAGAAATTCAGTGAGTTTTTCTCTGAAGCGTTAGAGCAAGTGTTGTTGTGTTTTTTTCTTGATTTCAGGGGATAAGATTTGTATATCAATTTTTGAAGCAAGGACCAGTCCGTTCCAGGATCTTATTTCTCGATTTCAAAATTAATATTTTTTTTCGAAACGACTTTTTCCAGAAATATCAGTTGGTCTTTCAAAATTCGTTCTCTTATTTTCATTATTCTCAAAATTCGACTTTTTGCTCAAACTTTGGCTTCCCCCGAGAAATTTAATCTTTTAATTTCGTCATTTATCAGCATTTGTTTTTTGATTTAAATTTCGTCCATTTATCC
Source organism: Dastarcus helophoroides (assembly GCA_028583605.1). Taxonomy (NCBI): domain Eukaryota; kingdom Metazoa; phylum Arthropoda; class Insecta; order Coleoptera; family Bothrideridae; genus Dastarcus; species Dastarcus helophoroides. The sequence goes on along the minus strand of CM053337.1, from coordinate 19,699,362 downwards.
AAAAATATAGCCTTGTCCTAAATATTTGGACTTTTTTTAAATTTCACTTTCTCAAATTTGCGTTTTTTCCGAAATCTGTTCACTAAAAAATGTCGACTTTTTCTTTAAAATCCAACTTTTTTGAAATTGCCTTTTTTCGATTTTTTTTATATTTTAACTTTTCAGAATTTCGATACTAGAAAATTCGACATTTTTATCGGAATTTCGGCTTTTAAAATACTTATCTTTTTCAGAATTTTGCTGTTTATTTTCAAAATTCAGTTTTTATCAAAGTTTCGACTGTTTTCTAAATATACACTTTTCTGGGAATTTCGATTTGTTTCTGGACATGACAAAATTTCGACTGTTTTCTTCAAATTCGACTTTCTAATTACACCTTTCGATTTTTTCTCGAAAATCGTTTTTTTTATCAAAATTTCAACTTATTTTCTTAAAATTCTTCCTTGTTAAATAAAGTTAGATTTTTAAAAAATAGGATTGATTTTTTTCAAAATTTTTGTTCATGAATTTGGATTTTTTCGAATTTTTCCTTACAAAATTTTTATACTGCTAATGGCTTATTCTCAAAATTTAAATTTTAACACCTTGATGACGTGCCGCATCATTTTATGATTTGGTTTAATGAGCGGAGTTTTTAGACTACGAGGAAATGCAACTTTTTTTTTCAAATTTTCAATATTTTTTTAAATTTTGTTTAAAAAATGTGTTTTAAAATGATTTTTAAAAAAATTTTTTATTTGTTAAAAATGTCCACTCTTTTAATAATTGAAATTTAACCAAACATTCGTTTTTATTCTTTTTGTGAACCTTTCTCTTTTTTTTTAATATTTTCTATTTTTTTTTTTGAAACGTTTGGTCGACTGCAAACCTCAACCTTTTTTAAAATCGTTACTTTTTTTTTAGAAATGCAGACCGACTAAAAAACTTCTACCTTTTTAAAATTGTTGACTTTATCAAAAAAATCCAGCTTTTTTAAAGAATTCCGCTTTTTGAAAATTTCAAATATAAAAAAAGTTCCAGTTTCTAGTTTTTCATTAAAAATGTTCGACGTTTTTTGCAACTTCGACTTTAAAAATTTGCTTTATTTTTCAAAATTTGCTTTATTTTTTAAACTCCACTTTTCAGAAATTTCCCTCTTTTCGAAAATTTCGGTTTTTGGGAAATTTTTTAATTATTTTAAAAATTTCGCCTCAAAATTTTGCCTTTTTCTCAAAGCTTTCACTTTATTTTTGAAATGTTCGAGTCCTTTTCTAAATTTTGTAATTGTTCTTGAAATATCGACCTTTATTGACCTTTTGAAAACATTTTAAAATTTTTCTAATGAAAATTTCGACTTTTTTCAAAATGTTAACTTTTTTAAATAATTCTGTTTTTCTCGAAATGTTGACTTTTTGACAATATTTTAGTCTTTTCTAAAGAATTGGGTTTTTATAAAAATTACGACTTTTTTTTTAAATTTCCATTTTCCATAATCCTTGACCGACTAACTTTACATAACTGTACTTAACTTTACTTAACTGTACTTAACTTTATCTAACTTTACTTAACTCTGCTTACCTCTACTTAACTTTATTTAACTTTACATAACTTTACTTAAGTTTACTTAACTCTGCTTTACTTTGCTTAACTTTACTTAACTTTACCCAACTTTACTTAACTTTACCCAACTTTACTTAACTTTGCCTAACTCTGTTTAACTTTAACTAACTTTACATAACTTTACTTAACTTTACTTCACTCTACTTAAGTTGAAATAACTTTACCTAACTTTACTTAACTCAGCTTAACTTTGCTTAACTCTGTTTAACTTTAACAAACTTTACATAACTCTACGTAACTCTACTTCACTTTACTTAACTCTGCTTAACTTTATTTAACTTTAACTAACTTTACCTAACTTTACTTAACTTTACTTAACTCTGCTTAACTTTGCTTAACTCTGTTTAACTTTAACTAACTTTACATAATTTTACTTAACTCTGCTTACCTTTACTTACCTTTATTTAACTTTACCTAACTTAACTTTACTTAACTCTGCTTAACTTTACCTAACTTTAACTAATTTTACCTAACTTTACTTAACTTTACTTAACTTTACTTAACTTTACTTAACTTTACTTAACTTTACTTAACTTAACTTAACTTTACTTAACTCTGCTTAACTTAGCTTAACTCTGCTTAATCTTACCTAACTTTACATAATTTTACTTAACTTTGCTTAACTTTATCTAATTTTACTCAACTCTGTTTAACTCTACCTAACTTTATTCAACTTTACCTAACTCTGCTTAACTTTCCTTAACTCTGCTTAACTCTGCTTAACTTTACCTAACTTTAACTAACTTTACCTAACTTTACTTAACTTTACTTAATTTTACTTAACTCTGCTTAACTTAGCTTAACTCTGCTTAACTTTACCTAACTTTACATAATTTTACTTTACTTAATTTTATCTAATTTTACTCAACTCTGTTTAACTCTACCTAACTTTATTTAACTTTACCTAACTCTGCTTAACTTTCCTTAAATCTGCTTAACTCTGCTTAACTTTACCTAACTTTAACTAACTTTACCTAACTTTACTTAACTTTACTTAACTTTACTTAACTTTACTTAACTTTACTTAACTTTACTTAACTTTGCTTAACTTTACTTAACTCTGCTTAACTTAGCTTAACTCTGCTTAACTTTACCTAACTTTACATAATTTTACTTAACTTTACTTAATTTTATTTAATTTTACTCAACTCTGTTTAACTCTACCTAACTTTATTTAACTTTACCTAACTCTGCTTAACTTTGCCCAATATTACTTAACTTTATCCAACTTTACTTAACTTTATCCAACTTTACCTAACTTAACTTTACCTAACCTAACTTTACCTAACTCTGCTTAATTTTCCTTAAATCTGCTTAACTTTAACTAACTTTATCTAACTTTACTTTACTTTACTTAACTTTACTTAACTCTGCTTAACTTTGCTTAACTCTGCTTAACTTTACCTAACTTTAAATAATTTTACTTAACTTTACCTAACTTTATCTAACTTTACTTAACTCTGCTTAACTCTATTTAACTTTACTTAACTTTACCTAATTCTACTTAACTTTACCCAACTGTACCTAACTTTACCCAACTGTACCTAACTTTACCCAACTCTACTTAACTTTATCCAACTTCACTTAACTTTACCCAACTTTACTTAACTTTATTTAACTGTATCCAACTTTACTTAACTTTATCCAACTTTACTTCACTTTATTTCACTTTACTTCACTTTAGTTCACTTTACTTCACTTTACTTGACTGCTTAACTTTTTTTAACTGTGCTTAACTTTAACTTTACCTAACGTTATTTAACATTACTTAACTCTGCTTAACTCTGCTTAACTTTGCTTAACCTGTTTAACTTTAACTAACTTTACATAACTTTACTTAACTTTATCTAACTTTACTTAACTTTACTTAACTCTGCTTACCTCTACTTAACTTTACCTAACTTTACTTAATTCTGCTTAACTTTGCTTAACTCTGCTTAACTTTACCCAACTTTACTTGACTTTACCCAACTTTACTTAACTTCACCCAACTTTATCCAATTTAACTTTATTTAATTGTACCCAACTTTACTTAACTTTACCCAACTTTACTTCAATTTTAACTTTACTTGTAACTTTACTTTTTACTTTACTTTTTACTCTACTCTATTCTACTCTACTTTACTTACTAACTTTCAAAATGTGAACTTTGTTTAAATAATTCTGTTTTTTTTCGAAATGTTGACTTTTTGACAATATTTTAATTTTTTTTAAGGAATGGGTTTTTCATAAAAATTACGAATTTTTTTTTAAATTTCCACTTTCCATAATCCTTGATTTTTTTGAATTTCGATATTTCAAAATTTACATTATTTCTAAACTTTGATTTTATCGTAAAATTTATAAATATCGATTTATTAAAAAAATTCGACATTTAAAATTTCCATTTTCATCAATATTTCAACTTTTTCTCACTTTAAAAAATTCGACATTCAAAATTTTCACTTTTTTCATGTTTCCATTTTTATCAACATATCGACTTTTTCTCAAAATGCTGACTTCAAATTTTTTACTTTTTCCATAAATTTTTTGTAAATTCAATACATTTTTCGAAAATTCGATATTTTTCTTGAAATTTCGATATTTTTCTCGAAATTTCGATATTTTTCTCGAAATTTCGATATTTTTCTCGAAATTTCGGCTTTTAAAATTCCTCTTTTTTTTTAAATTTCGATCGACCGCTTTTTTCAAATTGTTACTTTTTTTTTGAAAATTCCGACTGACTGAAAACCTCTATTACCTTTTCAAAAATGTTTTATAAAAAAATCCAACTTTTTTGAATAGTTTCACTTTTCGAAAACTTCGAATTTAAAAAAAAACGACTTTTTAGAAAATTCCCATCTTCTGATTTTGTATTAAAAATGTCTACGTTTTTTGAAACTTCGACATTTGAAAATTTGCCTCATTTTTCAAAATCTGCACTTGTTTAGAAATTTCCACTTTTTCAAACATTTCCATTATTAACAGAATGGTGGCTTTTTTTCGAAATTATACTTATTTTGGAAAGTTCTATATTTATACTTCAAAATTTCGAACTTTTTTCGCAATTTTTTAACTTATTTTAAACATTTCTATCTTTTTTAAAGTTTCGGCTTTTTGGAACATTTTATTTTATTTATTTTGAAAATTTCGACTCTTTTCGAAGTTTTCATTTTATTTTTGAAATGTTCGAGTTTTTTTAGAGATTACCTAATTTGTTTTGAAATTTTGACCTTTATTGTAGGTTTTGAAAACTTTTTGAGATTTTTTAAATGAAAATTTCGCCTTTTTTCAAAAGGTGGACTTTTTTTTAAATAATTCGGTGTGTTCTCGTAATGATGACTTTCTGACACTATTTTTTCTCTCTTCTGAAGAATTCGATTTTTACAAAAATTACGACTTTTTTTGAAAATTTCGACTTTCTGAAAACTTTGAATTTTCGAAATTTCAACATTTCAAAATTTTCATTATTTCTAAATTTTAACTTTTTTATAAGTTTTATAAATATGGATTTTTAAAAAAATTCGACATTTGAAATTTCACGTTTTCCAAGTTGCCATTTTTATCAACATTTCGACTTTTTCTCAAAGTTATGACTTTAAATTTTCTATTTTTTCTCGAGTTTGTTTTGTAAATTTAACTTATGAGTGTTTTGAAAATTTTAGCAAAGAATATAGAGTATTTCTCTGAAGATGATAGCTAGAGCAACTTTTGTTGTTTCTTAACTTTTTTTGGTTTCAGAGGACAAGATTTGTATTTCAATTTTTGAAGATAACCAAGGACCAGTTCGTTCTACAAAAAAATATATATATTTCTAGTCACAAATAGATTAAAAACATTTTTCTGCTCGAGATAAACGTGCCCATAATGCTTTTTATGGTGTTCCCTGTATGGAATATGAGAAAGCAATCACTCTGCTCAGTGATGAATAAAAAATGATTATAATTCGAATTTTATTTGAGCGCATTAGGGTCACACGACTAATGTCAAATCACCCCATGGTCCACGCGCCGTTTTAATAAAAACGTGCTGGGAACCACCTGCATTGGATTTTTACCCTCAAACGACTTTTTATCTTGCGGATACATTAATCGTGCAATATAACCAAAATATCTCCCATTTGTTACTAAAACAATCAGTATTGACAGGATGAGCGCTAACAAAGCGAGTTAGAGAGTCGAGTTCGGAGAGATTCAATTTGTGTCAACACTGGGGGTGTAACTGACGGCATTAGGGCGGGTCCGCTCACCCTTATCTCTCGCTTGCAGGTATGTTTGACTTCGCACTTGGAAAAACATTCTATTCGAATACGGCCGGCTTATCGCCACAAATTTTTCTCGCCTGACTGGCAGATTTAATAGAATTTAATTTCCCACGCCGGAACACCCGACGAAGCAAACTTACATCGATATTAATTCCAAATTTTATACTTTCGGAACCTGGCCCAAAACCTGGAGTACATCCGACGGGCAAACGACCCAAGGATAAATTTTCGATGTCCTTGGTGTTTTTCCAGGTTCTTGTTGTCCATTAAATGTCACCTTTAGTGCTTACTTACTTACTCATTTACTTACTTAACTTTATTTAGCTTTACTTTACTTAACTTTAATTAGCTTTATTTCGCTTTACTTCATTTTGCCTAACTCTGCTCAACTTCACCTAACTTTACTTACCTTTACTTAATTTTGCTTAACTTTTCTTAACTCTGCTTAACTTTACCTAACTTTAAGTAACTTTACCTAACTTTACTTAGCTTTACCTAACTCTGCTTAACTTTACCCAGCTTTACTTAACTTTACCTAACTTTAACCAACTTTACTTAACTTTACCCAACTTTAATTTACTTTGTTTCCCTTTACTTCACTGTACTTCACTTTATTTCACTTAACTTCACTTTGCTTAACTCTCTTTAACTCTGCTTAACTTTACTTAACTTTAACTTTATCTAACTTTACTTAATTTTACTTCCCTCTGCTTAACTTTACCTAACTTTACATAACTTTATTTAACGTTATCTAACTTTACTTAACTCTGCTTAACTTTACCAAGCTTTACCTAACTTTACCCAACTTTACTTAACTTTACCCAACTTTACCCAACTCTACTTAACTTTACCTAACTTTACCCAACTTTACTTAACTTTATTTAACTGTGTCCAACTTTACTTAACTTTACCCAACTTTACTTCACTTTATTTCACTTTACTTCACTGTACTTCACTTTACTTCACTTTACTTCACTTTGCTTAACTTTCTTTAACTCTGCTTAGCTTTACTTAACTTTAACTTTATCTAACGTTACTTAACTCTGCTTAACTTTACCTAATATTACATAACTTTATTTAACTTTACCTAACTCTGCTTAACTCTACTTAACTTTACCTAACTCTGCTTAACTTTACCCAACTTTACCTAACTTTACCCAACTTAACTTAACTTTACCCAACTTTACCTAACTTTACCCAAATTTACTTAACTTTACCCAACTTTACTTAACTTTACCCAACTTTTCTTAACTTTATTTAAGTGTATCCAACTTTACTTAACTTTACCCAACTTTACTCCACTTTACTTCACTTTACTTCACTTTACTTCATTTTACTTAACTTTGCTTAACTTTCCTTAACTCTGCTTAACTTTGCTTAACTGTAACTAACTTCACTTAAATTTACTTAACTCTGCTTAACTTTGCTTTACTCCGCTTAACTTTGTTGAACTTTAACTAACTTTCCATAACTTTACTTAACTTTATTTAACTTTACCTAACTTAACTTTGCTTAACTCTGCTTAATTTTGCTTAACTCTGCTCAACTTTACCCAAATTTACTTAACTTTACTTAGCTTTATTTCGCTTTACTTAATTTTGCCTAACCCTGCTTAACTTCACCTAACTTTACTTATCTTTCCTTAATTCTGCTTAACTTTACCTAACTAACTAACTTTGCCTAATTTTACTTAACTTTACTTAACTCTGCTTAATTTTGCTTAGCTCTGCTTAATTTTACCTAACTTTACTTAACTTTATCTAACTGTACTTAACTCTGCTTAACTCTTCTTAACTTTACTTAACTTTACGTAACTCTGCTTAACCTTACCCAACTTTACCTAACTACCCAACTTTACTTAACTTTACTCAACTTTACTTAATTTTACCTCACTTTACCCAACTTTACTTAACTTTATTTAACTGTACTCAACTTTACTTAACTTTACCCAACTTTACTTTATTTTATTTCACTTTACCATACTTTACTTAACTTTGCTTAACCTTACTTAATTTTAACTAACTTTAATTAACTTTACCTAACTTTACTTAACTTTACTTAATTTTACTTAACTCTGCTTTACTTTGCTTAACTCTGCTTAACTTTGCTTAACTCTGTTCAACTTTAACTAACTTTACTTAACTTTATCTAACTTTACTTACATCTGCTCAGCTCTACTTAACTTTATTTGACTTTACCTAACTTAACTTTACTTAACTCTGCTTAAATTTACCCAACTTTACTTAACTTTACTTAGTTTTACTTCGCTTTACTTAATTTTGCCTAATTCTGCTTAAGTTAACTTAACTTCAATTAAATTTACTTAACGTTGCTTAACTATGCTTAACTTTACCTAACTTTACATAACTTTATTTACCTTTGCTTAACATTATCTAACTTTGCTTAACTCTGCTTAACTCTACTTAACTTTACTTAACTTTACCTAACTCTGCTTAACTTTACCAAACTTTACCTAACTTTACCCAACTTTATAAGTAGAGTTGGGTAAAGTGAAGTAAAGTTGGGTAAAGTTAAGACTTTACCCAACTTTACTTCACTTTACTTAAATTTGTTTAACTTTCCTTAACACTGCCTAACTTCACTTAACTTAGTAGAGTTAGGTTAGGTTAGGCAGAGTTAAGTATTACTCTGTTTAACTTTAACTAACTTTACATAACTTTACCTAACTGTATCTAACTTTACTTAACTCTGCTTACCTCTACTTAAGTTTATTTAACTTTACCTAACTTTACTTAACTTTACTTAGGTCTGCTTAACTTTGCTTAACTCTACTTAACTTTACCCAACTTTACTTAATTTCACTCAACTTTACGAAATTTAACTTTATTTAATTGTACCCAACTTTACTTAACTTTACCCAATTTTACTTCAATTTAACTTTACTTTTAACCTTACTCTACTGTACTCTACTCTCTACTCTCTACTCTACTCTCTACTCTTCTACTTTTTACTCTTTACTCTCTACTCTCTACTCTTTACTCTCTACACTCTACTCTCTACTTTCTACTCTCTACTCTCTACTCTCTACTCTACTCTACTCTACTCTCTACTCTACTCTCTACTCTAATCTCTACTCTACTCTACTCTACTCTACTCTACTCTCTACTCTAATCTCTACTCTACTCTCTACTCTACTCTCTACTCTACTCTCTACTCTAATCTCTACTCTACTCTCTACTCTACTCTCTACTCTACTCTCTACTCTACTCTCTACTCTCTACTCTACTCTCTACTCTACTCTCTACTCTACTCTCTACTCTACTCTCTACTCTATTCTCTTCTCTACTCTCTACTCTATACTCTACTCTACACTACTCTACTCTACTCTACTCTACTCTCTACTCTTTACTCTATACTCTACTCTACTCTACTCTACTTTCTTCTCTACTTTACCCAACTTCACTTAACTTTACTCAACTTTACTTAATTTCACCCAACATTGCCTAATTTAATTTTATTTAATTGTACGCAACTTTACTTAACTTTACCCAATTTTACTTCAATTTTAACTTTACTTTTAACTATACTCTACTCTCTACTCTACTCTCTACTCTACTCTCTACTCTCTTCTCTCTACTCTCTAGTCTACTCTACTTTACTCTACCCTACTCTACTCTACACTACTCTACTCTACTCTACTCTCTACTCTACTTTCTACTCTACTCTCTACTCTACTCTCTACTCTACTCTCTACTCTACTCTCTACTCTACTCTACTCTACTCTCTACTCTACTTTACTCTCTACTCTACTTTACTCTCTACTCTACTCTCTACTTTACTTTCTACTATACTCTACTCTATACTCTATTCTCTACTCTACTCTCTACTTTACTCTCTACTGTACTCTCTATTCTACTCTCTATTCTACTCTCTACTCTACTCTCTACTCTATTCTCTACTCTACTCTCTACTCTACTCTCTACTCTACTCTCTGCTCTACTCTCTACTCTACTCCCTACTCTACTCTCTACTCTACTCTCTACTCTACTCTCTTCTCTACTCTCTACTCTACTCTCTACTCTACTTTCTACTATACTCTACTCTCTACTCTACTCTCTATTTTACTCTCTACTCTACTCTCTATTCTACTCTCTATTCTACTCTCTACTCTACTTTCTACTCTACTATCTGCTCTACTCTCTACTCTACTCTCTACTCTACTCTCTGCTCTACTCTCTACTCTCTACTCTCTACTCTACTCCACTCAACTCTACTCTACTTACTAGCTTACTTAGTTTCTTACGTTTTTTTTTCACTTTTTACCTAAAATGTTGATTATAGGAGTGTTTTTTTGTAAATTACGGATATTGGAGAAATTTCGACCTTTTAAAGTCGAACTTCTGAAAAAAACCGTCGAAATTTCTAATTAAAATGGAAATCTTTTATTAGTTCGAGTCATTTTTTACGTTTTGACTTTATATTCAAATTTTGAAATTTTTGAAAATTATAATTTAGGTTCAAGTTCGAAATCAATTTCAAAATGTCGACATTTTCTTTTTGAAATTTCAAGAAGAGTTTTTCTAGAAATTTCGAGTTTTGACATTTCAACATTAACCTCAAATTTTCCCAAAAATTTCAATTTCAACTCGAAAACTTAAAAAATTTCGAGTTCAACTCAAACTGACTCCAATTCGGAACAAGCATTGATAAGAATCTTAGCAGATTAGGATCTGTTATATGAAAAATGCGGTTCACATCCTTTTTTTTTTTCTTGTAATTTCAAGTTTCTATAAATTTTAAGTTTTTGAAGCGTCCACGTTAATTCCAACATTCGACATTTTTTCTGGAAATTTCGAGTTTTTTTCGAATTGATTCCATATCATACGGGGATCGATAAAAGTCATTTAGTTTAGGATCTATGTATTATATAAAAAATACAGTTCACATCATTAGGGAAGATAGCTCCCGTTCCCCTTTAAAATAGGCAAGCTCCCTCTTGAAGATTAGCATATTGTGGCGTCAAAACATCCTTTGTTATCGCATTAGGCTCGAGTGATCATGAAAATTAAAATAAACATCCTGATTTATATCGTCATAGCACCCACTTATCATGGGATAAAGCGATATTTAGTCGCTCATTTAGAATATAATTTCTCAATAATAACATTTGCAGCATTTAAAATTTACTCATATTCTACATAAAAAATTAATAATTGTAAATTACAGTGGATAGATGAAAGAAAACGCCAAAATTATTAACCAAAATCATAAACGACATCGTGAAATAAAACTAATCAACGCGGATAATCCTCGAAATTTATAAGGTCGCTAATCCAAAGTCTAATTTGTTGGACACGCGTCGAAAATCCAAGGGATGAAATTAATTGTTTTTAAGCCGCTGGCTGAAGATGAGATTACCGATAAAGAACCCTCACCCTTCCTTAACATCCGAATTTTTAAGCAAAGCGATCAGGATTTGTGCTAAACTGGAATAAAAAAAAACAAAATGTAACCAAAGCTACTTTAATAGAAAACAAAACATCACGAAAACGCAAATAGAATAACTAACACAGGTACTGTTATCACACAAGCGGCGTATACCGCCGTTCTAGGTTCACATTCAGATATCACCACGAACTCTTCGTTCCATAAAGAAGTCGTTATCTTTAACCGGTAGTTCCATCACCAATTTTTCAGAAGAAAAAAACTTCAAATCTAAAGCGCAAGAATCCGACTTGTTAGAGCAAGCTGCCACAGTGTTAGAAACGTTGTAGACGGCTTTTTGCAGGTGAAAGTGCACCCTAATGTAATTAGGTTGGACTTCATTCTCACTATTGAAGACGAAGAAGTAATAACCATTCATTGGCACCCTGAAAATACACAGCGATTAACTGACAATTTGATATCGATGTGACAGCGGTGAAGTCCTAAATAATTTTATAAATTGTCATGATAATGAGAATGAAACAGTTAAACGTGCTACATTTGAAAATATTTGCAACCAACGGCCACCGACCATTTTGGTCTTCCTTGACATCATTGGTATGGTACGGTCGCTGTTTCCAATTTACAATTTGAGCAGTTAATCAGCAATAAATATACTTAAAATATGTTAATTGCATTAAATATCTTATGATTTTCTTTTGTTAAGCCAAGGGCTTTTGTATTTAGTAGGTGTAGCTATGCAACCCATAATACAATGAATGTTACCTCGCTACTAGTGACCTTTGCAACCTTGCTTACATCCTACATAACGATGGTGAGTGAAACTGGTGGTTTTTCAATGCTTACTTGTAGGTTATTTTGTTGGCAAGCGTGGTTTCTTCGGCTTGTTGCTCTGTTAAATTCGGGCCGCACTTGTGGTGGGGCGTCAAGGGCAAATTGAGAATTAAACCGGCGCAATTCAAAAGTGCCTCTTCAGAACTCGAAAATGATGACCAAAATTCGCTGTTGCTTCTATCGTTTAAAGTCGTCTCGTTGACCGTCCCTCTGTGATCAGCTATACCATCCGGATTTAGACCCTGTTAAAATCGAAGTTTGATCGTTGGAAAGCAGAAGGGGATATAAAAAATTTCCCAAATTTTATGAGTTTTGAAAGGGATGTAAGTTGAGGAAAAATGATACCATCGAAAATTTTTTTTTAAATGCAGTCAAGTGTTTTTTTTTTGTTATTTTTAATTATCTTCAAAAATTGAAATACAAATCTTGTCCCTTAAAACCAAGAAAGCTGAAAAAACACAACAATAGGTTCTCTAACACGTTTCGATAGCCAAGCTATCATTTTCAGAGAGATACTCAAAAAGATCTCTCTGAAGATGATAAATACTCAAAGAGATGTCTCTAAAAATGATAGATTTCTCTGAGTATCTATCATCTTTAGAGAGATCTCTTTGAGTATTTATCATCTTCAGAGAGATCTTTTTGAGTATCTCTCTGAAAATGATAGCTTGGCTATCAAAACGCGTTAGAGAAACTGTTGTGTTTTTCTAATCTTTCTTCTTAAATGTATAAAACGTCAAACCTTTTACATTACCTCTTCGATTCCGAGATCATTCTCTTCATCATTTTTATTTAGATCCACGGCAGTTGACAGAATTAGTTCTCTCTTTCTCCTTCTTGCCCTGTCAATGTTGTCCTCATATTGAACCACCGGTTTTTTGTAATGTCTAGCCCCTCATATCTATTACCGGATCTTCTTTGGTATCCCCACTTTTGCTTCTATTGTACTTTTTGTTTAACTTCTCCAAAATTTCTCCACCTTTGTTCCCCAAAGTCTCCAACTTGGCTAACATATCGTTCAAAGTTTCTTCGGATGCTGTAACGTTTTTCTTAAGGGGGCCCTTCCCCGGTGCTTGTATATTTAAATTCCCATTTTCCCCCGACGCCACCGTCGAATTCCGCTTAAAATGCGGATGTTTCTCCGCTTTCTTCCGCGTCTTCTCCTGCAGCATCCTCCAACAGCTTCTTCATCACGATAGCATCCGTGATATCAGTGTTATCGAACGCTTTATCGATGGTGTGATTCCTCGAGGGATTCCTATGAATGGGATGGTGGAATTCCACTTCGCTTCGATGCCTCTTCATCAAGCTGGGTTCGTTAACCGGTTGACTATCCCCGGAGCTATCGGTGGATTCTGAAACGTAAGTCCCTTCGGCGATGGCCTCCATCATTTCGTCTAATTCCTCGGACGAGTTATCGCCGATGTAAGCGCATTCGTGGAGGTGCTTATGGCCCCTTATTACGATGAGGGAAGCACCCGGCCACCTGCAATGTAAGCCGATGAAAGCATATGTTAGGTTTGCATTTGGGGGCCTATTTTACCAAATTGTACCTGACACATGTGGACACTGTAACTGAGGAACCTTGAAGTAGGTAGAACCCCCAGTATTCTTTTGTGTCGTCTTCAAGGACTAGGTGGCGTACCATGGATAGGGGTTTTCTCACGGGGGATATCGACGGGGGTTGAGACAGTAGGAAAGCGTTAAAAGTCGCATTGACGGTAACACGTTGTCTCTAAAGTTTCGTATTCAGGGATTAGGTGGATTGTTGTGGTTCGGAGGTGAAAATTACCTGGCACCACGTGGTGGAAACTTTGTTATCGAGCAATCTCATGTCGGACATCGCCAGCGGATAAAGTTGTTGACCGTATACCTTGTAACGTAAATAGAGCGGAATCGCCAGTAGAAGCGTAGGGACCGCGATGCCTAGCAGACATAGCCGGATGACTCTGCTAGGTCCCTTGAAAGTTTTGGGTTTCTTTTGACAATGGCTAGAGGATTGTAGGGGACATTCTGAAACAAAAAAAGGTTGACTTACTTTCTTTTCTTTGAAAAGGAAAGAATATTGTAACGCAATGTAAATAGATGGAATAGAATTGTAGAATTTAGTACATAAGAAAAGTTTCTAGAATGATCTGATGAGGGGAAAGCGATCGCGATAACGAAGCAAATGGCAGATAAGCGTTCCCGAAATTTCGGCAAATGATAAGCCTTATCTACCGCACTGTTCAAGAACCTGGATGCCAAAACTATATAAGGCGGTCAGCTTTCTCTCGAGTCAGTCAGTTAGAGTCAGTGTAATTAGTGAGTTAGTAGAAGTTAATAATAAGTGAGTTAATTGTTCAATTGTGGCGATCCAAATTAAATTTGGTAATAAAGTGGTGTAATTCACACGTGGTAATCAATTCGAACCGATAAGCCCGTAACAATATCTTCTCTTCCATATCACCTATAGCTTTCCGTTTTAGTATTTATGCGTTTTTTTTTTTGTAAAATAATATCAAAAGATTTTAAAAAAAGCGAAAGGAATTTTATCGAAATACAAGGGTTTTTATATTCAGTTAAAAAACAAATCCTTGGCAAGTCACTCTAGTACTTGATGAAACACTAAAATATTTGGAAAAGGCTAACATTTTCCCTTGCTTTACGAAATGTTATTACAGTGTTAGACCAAATTTAGTTTTGGTTTAATTAACGATTAAAAACTAAAAGTGACGTTTTTAGAAATAACTAATGATTAACGATTTAATTGTGTGGAAGTGCTAAGAAGTATAATATAATTTTTTTATCACCCTTCACCTATTACATACCTTCATGTAATCAGAACACTTTAGCTATTAAAATCTCGAAAGATGTTTGCCAAGGACGTAGATTACAACATTTGTATTTTTATTAAACCGAAAAAACGTAATAATCTCTTGTAGATCTCCAGATCTTTGACGTCGTTGGGAGTAAAAGGTTTTTCAACTTCAATATACTATAATGCAACAGTGCGAACGTGAAGGTTCAGCTTAAAGAAATGTATCACATGAAGACAAAGTTGTAGTGGAAAAAGAAAATATTACTGATGAACTTTCCCTTTTCATTGAAATTTTGACCACGAAATGATTATTACTAATCACCAAATGATTATTAAGATGAATCGATTGTGTCCAAATGCGTAAAATTATAAGTACGAGATGCTGCTTAGTTTTAAATGAAACTTCTGATTAATTTTTGGGGGTTTTGGCACAACAATTCGATAAGGTGCAGCTTGAAGAAATGTATCACCTGATGACAAATTTATGGTGGAAAAAGATAATATTACTGATGAACTTCCCTTTTTCATTAAAATTTTGACCACCAAATGATTATTACTAACCACCAAACGATGATTAAGAAGGATCAATTATGTCAAAATGCGTAATATTATGATTACGAAATTTTGCTTAGTTTCAAATGAAACTTCTGATTAGTTTTTGGGGCTTTCGGCACAACCATTCGATAAGGTGCAGTTTGAAGAAATGTATCACATGAAGACAAAATCATGGTGGAAAAAGATAATATTACTGATGAATTTTCCTTTTGCTTCTAAAATTTTGACCACTAAATAGCTATTACTAACCACCAAATGATTATTAAGATGGATCGATTGCATCCAAATGCGTAAAATTATGATTACGAGATGCCGCTTAGTTTTAAATGAACCTTCTGATTGATTTTTGGGCTTTTTGGCACAACCATTCGATAAGGTGTAGCTTGAAGAAATGTATCACATGAAGACAAAATTATGGTGGAAAAAGATAATATTACTGATGAACTTCCCTTTTTCATTAAAATTTTGGCCACCAAATGATTGTTACAAACCACCAAACGATGATTAAGAAGGATCAATTGTGTCAAAATGTGTAATATTATGATTACGAAATTTTGCTTAGTTTCAAATGAAACTTCTGATTAGTTTTTGGGGCTTTCGGCACAACCATTCGATAAGGTGCAGTTTGAAGAAATGTATCACATGAAGACAAAATCATGGTGGAAAAAGATAATATTACTCCTAGTTTTAAATGAACCTTCTGATTGATTTTTGGGCTTTTTGGCACAATCATTCGATAAGGAGCAGCTTGAAGAAATGTATCACATGAAGACAAAATTATGATGAAAAAAGATAATATTACTGATGAATTTTCCTTTTTCATTGAAATGTTGACCACCAAATGATTATTACTAACCACCAAATGATTATAAGGATGGATCGATTGTGTCCAAATGCGTAAAATAGTGACAACGAGATGCCGCTTAGTTTTAAATGAAACTTCTAATTAATTTTTGGTGTTTTTGGCACAACCATTCGATAAGATGCAACTTGAGGAAATGTATCACATGAAGATCTAATTATGGTGGAAAAAGATAATATTACTGATAAATTTTCCTTTTGCATTGAAATTTTGACCACCAAATGATTATTACTAACCTCCAAATGCTTACTAAGGTGGATCAATTGTGTCCAAATGCATAAAACTACGATTACGAGATGCTGCTTAGTTTTAAATGAAAATTTTGATTAACTTTTGGAGTTTTTGGGACAACCATTAGATAAGGTGCAGCTTGGGGAAATGTATCACATGAAGAGAAAATTATGGTGGAAAAAGATACTATTACTGATGAATTTTTCTTTTGCATTGAAATTTTGACCACCAAATGGTTATTAGTAACCACCAAATGATTATTAAGATGGATCGATTGTGTCCAAATGCGTAAAATTATATTTACGAGACGCTGCTAAGTTTTAAATGAAACTTTTGATTAATTTTTGGAATTTTTGGCACAACCATTTGATAACGTGCACCTTGAAGAAATGTATCAGACGAAGACCCAATTATGGTGGAAAAAGATAATATTACTGATGAATTTTTCTTTTGCATTGAAATGTTGACCACCGAATGATTATTACTAACCTCCAAATGCTTACTAAGATGGATCAATTGTGTCCAAATGCATAAAACTATGATTACGAGATGCTGCTTAGTTTTAAATGAAAATTTTGATTAATTGTTGGGGTTTTTGGGACAACCATTAGATAAGGTGCAGCTTGAAGAAATGTATCACCTGAAGACAAAATTTTAGTGGAAAAAGATAATATTACTGATGAATTTTTCTTTTGCATTGAAATTTTGACCACCAAATGATTATTACTAACCACCAAATGATTATTAAGATAGATCCATTCTGTCAAAACGCGTAAAATTATGATTACGAAATTCTGCTTAGTTTTAAATGAAACTTCTGATTAATTTTTGGGGTTTTTGGCACAACCATTCGAAAAGGTGCAGCTTGAAGAAATGTATCACATGAAGACAAAATTATGGTGAAAAAAGGTAATATTACTGATGAATTTTCTTTTTGCATTAAAATGTTGACCACCAAATGAATATTAACCACAACCAAATGATTGTAAAGATGGATCAGTTGTGTCCGAATACGTCAGATAATGATGGCAATATGCTATTTAGTTTTAAATGAAACTTCTGATTAATTTTTAGGCTCTTTAGCCTAACCATTCGACAAGGTACTGCTTAGAAGCATGTTCCATATGAAGGCAACATTATAGCGGAAAAAGATGATGAACTTTCGTTTTTCATTGAAATTTTCACCACCAAATCACAAAATATACTTATTTTATGACCAAATCATTGTTAAGAAGGATCGTTTGACGTACGTAAGATTATGAAAGCTATATGCTATTTGGCTTCAACTGAAGCTTCTGGTTAGTTTCAAGATTTCTAGGATAACCATTCGATATAGTACAGCTTAGAAAGATGTACCACATGAAGACAATATTATAGTGGAAAAAGAAACTGTTACTGATGAACTTCCGCTTTTCAGTGAAATTTTGACCACCAAGTGATCATTAAAATTGATTGATTGTACCCTAATACGAAAGATTATGAAGGCGATATGCTGTTCAGTTTCGGATGATGCTTGTGATTAGTTACAAGGGTCTCTGACATAACCATTCGATTAGGTACAGCTTAGAAAAATGTTTCATATGAAGGCCAAATTATAGTGGAAAAGGAAGTATTACTATTTTCCATTTTCATTGAAATTTTGACTACCAAAGCATCGGTGAGTGTTAAGAATGTTCGATTTGAATGTGCGAACGTGCTCACACTCTAACTTTGTCACCCTCTAGGAAACCTTTAGGGTTATATGGTACTTCTAGTTGTAAGACAATCTATGATTTAAGCTGTTGATGACAAATAACTTCCGTGATGTTGAATTTTTTATCTAAAAAACAGCTTCAATAATGTCATAATCCTAGTTGGATTTTTCTTTAATTTGCAACTTATCGGATAAACTGGGAAACATAAATAAACAAGAGTAATTGCTTGTATGAAAAAAATATTTTGCTATCTCAATATTCCAAATGCTTCCAAATCGGGGTCAATGAAATTTCGTTATCAGTGGCTTTCTTTGTAAATATTCCACTTTAATTTAAAAGCGTATTTGCCAGCGATTAGTCATCTATGTTTTAATACTTTTAAAGCTTTTAAATTACTCGAGTCGTAATATCCAATATTAATGTACTTAACTTTATTAAAAATGCTTGTCTGATATCGACTGAAACTGATTTAATTTCAGTCAATGAAATCTGTACATATCGATGACCTATTTGTACGAGGTTCTTTATTGAAAAATCTTGTACTTGCTCTTGATTGCTCTCACATCGATGCTATCTTTTTAACAAAACCATCCTTGATTGTTATGCAAATCTAGAACTCTTGACCAAACTTGATTACGTGAACAAATGAAGCCAACCAAGCACCAATAATGATAATAATCGTATTGACATCGCTAAGGAAATATTCCTTTTTTTTAATTCTCCCTTCGTTGAAATTTCTAAAGAGAGGTTTTATGAAATATTTTTCGATGATTTCCCCAGAGGTGTGAAGAATACGAAGGTGTACGCTAAGAGAGGGTTTTTCAAATTCTTTGGAAAAGAAACTTCGAAATGTACAATTAAGCATTCGAATTTCTAAATTAGATTCAAAATTTTAAACGTAAATGGACAATTTATTTTGTTTATTGAGAGCATGCAACCCGGAAATTGATTTACTACATATAAAACTTAAACATATTTTCACCCTCTTGGGGGTTGATTTTCAAAAAATTCTTTCTTAGAGGATGCGTACGTCATATAAGGAACTTATTTGGCAAATTTCAGGTTTGTAAGTTAATAGTTTCCAAAATTCTAAAAAGTCCCAAACATTTCTCTTTTCATTGTTCTTTTATTTAGAATTTCCATTTAAATTTTAGACTCGAAAATTCTTCCAAATTTTAACTTCCCTTTTTCATTGGAATTTTGACCACCAAATGATTATTACTAACCACCAAATAATTATTAAGCTGGATCGATTATGTCCAAATGCGTAAAATTGTGACAACGAGATGCCGCTTAGTTTTAAATGAAATTTCTGATTAATTTTTGGTATTTTTGGCACAACCACTCGATAAGGTGCAGCTTGAAGAAAGGTATCACATGAAGACAAAATTATGATGGAAAAAGATAATGTTACTGATAAACTTCCCCTTTTCATTGAAATTTTGACCACCAAATGATTATTACTAACCACCAAACGATTATTAAGATGGGTCGATTGTGTCCAAATACGTATAATTATGATTACGAGATGCCGCTTAGTTTTAAATGAAACTTCTGATTAATTTTTGGGGTTTGTGGCACAACCATTCGATAAGGTGCAGCTTGAAGAAATGTATCACATGAAGACAAAATTATGGTGGATAAAGATAATGTTGCTGATGAATTACCCCATTTCATTGAAATTTCGACCACCAAATGATTATTACTAGCCACCAAATGACTATTAAGATGGATCGATTGTCTCCAAATACGTAAAATTATGATTACGAGATGCCGCTTAGTTTGAAATGACTTTTCTGATTAATTTTTGGGGTTTTTGGCACAACCACTCGATAAGGTGCAACTTAAAGAAATGTATCACATGAAGACAAAATTATGGTGGAAAAAAATAATATTACTAATGAACTTCCCCTTTTCATTGAAATTTTGACCACCCAATGATTATTACTAACCACCAAATGATTATTAACATAGATCGATTGTGTCCAAAGGCGTAAAATTATTATTACGAGATACCGCTTAGTTTTAAATGAAACTTCTGATTAATTTTTGGGGTTTTTAGCACAACCATTCGATAAGGTGCAGTTTGAAACAATGTATCACATGAAGACAAAATTATGGTGGAAAAAGATAATGTTACTGATGAACTTCCTCTTTTCATTAAAATTTTGACCACCAAATGATTATTACTAGCCACCAAATGATTATTAAGATGGATCGATTGTGTCCAAATGCGTAAAATTATGATTACGAGATGCCGCTTAGTTTTAAATGAAACTTCTGATTAATTTTTGGGGTTTTTGGCACAACCGTTCGATGAAGTTGCAGCTTGAAGAAATGTAGCACATGAAGACAAAATTATGGTGGAAAAAGATAATGTTACTGATGAACTTCCCCTTTTCATTAAAATTTTGACCACCAAATGATTATTACTAGCCACCAAATGACTATTAAGATGGATCGATTGTGTCCAAATACGTAAAAAGTTTTAAATGAAACTCCTGATTAATTTTTGGGGTTTTTGGCACAACCACTCGATAAGGTGCAGCTTGAAGAAATGTATCACATGAAGACAATATTATAGTGGAAAAAGAAAACATTACTGATGAACTTCCCTTTTTCATTGAAATGTTGACCACCAAATGATTATTACTAGCCACCAAATGATTATGAATATGGATCGATTGTGTCCAAATGCGTAAAATTATGATTACGAGATACCGCTTAGTTTTAAACGAAACTTTTGATTAATTTTTGGGGTTTTTGGCACAACCACTTGATAAGATGCATCTAGAAGAAATGTATCACATGAAGACAAAATTATGGTGGAAAAAGATAATATTACTGATGAACTTCCCTTTTTCATTGAAATTTTGACCACCAAATGACTATTACTAGCCACCAAGTGACTATTAAGATGGATCGATTGTGTCCAAATACGTAAAATTATGATTACGAGATGCCGCTTAGTTTTAAATGAAACTTCTGATTAATTTTTGGGGTTTTTGGCGCAACCACTCGATAAGGTGCAGCTTGAAGAAATGTATCACATGAAGACAAAATTATGGTGGAAAAAGAGAATGTTACTGATGAACTTTCCTTTTTCATTGAAATTTTGACCACTTATTGATTATTACTAACCACCAAATGATTATTAAGATGGATCGATTGTGTCCAAATGCGTAAAATTATGATAACGAGATGCCGCTTAGTTTTAAATGAAACTTCTGATTAATTTTTGGGGTTTTTGGCACAACCATTCGATAAGGTGCAGCTTGAAGAAATGTATCACATGAAGACAAATTTACGGTGGAAAAAGATAATATTACTGATGAACTTCCCTTTTTCATTGAAATTTTAACCACCAAATGATTATTACTAGCCACCAAATGATTATTAAGATGGATCGATTGTGTCCAAATGCGTAAAATTATGATTACGAGATGCCGTTTAGTTTAGTTTTAAATGAAACTTCTGATTAATCTTTGGGGTTTTTGGCACAACCATTCGATAAGGTGCACCTTGAAGAAATGTATCACATGAAGACAAATTTACGGTGGAAAAAAATAATATTACTAATGAACTTCCCCTTTTCATTGAAATTTTGACCACCCAATGATTATTACTAACCACCAAATGAATATTAAAATGTACGTCTTCACTCAACGATAAGAATTTCAAAAAAATCCCTAATTTTGAGAAAAAGCTTTGAAGAGAATGATTTAGATTCATTAAATTTTTCATCACAAAATCACTTTTAAACAATCTACATACTACAAAGTAATAACATACCCTTTAAACACGTAATAAAAGAATAATAACAACCATGTAAAACATGAAGCATCGCTAAATCATCATTATCATCTAATAATGATATTGCACTATCTCTGGAACAAAATAAGTAAATATGTTCAACTTAACATAACATAATACCGTTAAGCAAAGTTAAATCCTCGAATAGTAGCAATCAACTCTAAATTGTTTACTTGTAACTCATGTGATGTTTGTCCAAACAATTTAAAAACAAAAACAATTATCCTTACCTTCAACGCTGAATCGTTTTTCCTTCATTTCGATTTGGTTTCTTCAAAATTCGCACATAATTCCTCAAACTGCACACCGATGACTTTCCGTCTGAACATCCTAATACCTGTGGGACATCTATCTTTCCTCCAGAACCTATCTTTTTATCTTTTCTCTAGAACCTTATCATCAATCAACTATTTAGTACTTTTATCTCCCAGCTCCCTTCCAATCGCATCAAGCTGGTTTAATGCACGAGGCAAAACAAATATTGAGACAATACAATTCAGAATCAAATTATACTTAATCACTGTTCCACATTTGAACAATTAATGTATAATTAAGTTTATCGTTTATTTTTCTCAACATTGGGACGACTTTAGTAAAAAGCAAACATCGTGTTCCGCTCGAAATAAACAAACTATGTTCTAATCAGACGAAACCCCTTATCAAAAATTTGGGAATTATGTAAAAGCGATTAAAAAGTTTCGTCTAGTCGCGCCTTATCATTCCCTTGGATTCTGCATGCGCGAGCGCTATAAATATTCACTAATTTTGGAAATTTTTGCGAACGTTTAATGGCCTCATTTCGAAATTCCTAGAAATGGAAAATGTTGAATTTTGACATAAAAGCAAATTTACTAAAGCAAGCCAAATTTTTAGAAAAACAGATCGAATTTTAGTAATAAGCAATATCGAAAAAAGATACGAATACATTGGAATTTCGAGAAAACAAAGATTTAAAAAACTTTGCAATTTCGGGAAATCTTTCAAAAATCTCGCAGTTTCCAGAAAATTTTCAAAAACTTCGCAATTTCGAGAAAACTTTCAAAAACTTCACAGTTTTGAAAAACGCGAGAGAGACAGTAAACATTTTCAAAAAAGTTGGAATTTGGGAATAAACTAGATGCCTGAAGAAAGTCAAAAAATCGAAGAAAAGGCAAAACTAAAAAAAGATACAATTTCGCAAGGAAAGTCGAATTTTGAGGAGTTATTTAAAATTAAAGTCGAAATTTCGAAAAAAGACGAATTCTGTGAATAAATGGAAATTTCGAGAAAAAGAGAAATCAAAAAGTCGAAATTCTCAGGAAAAATCGAACTTTGAAAAAGGGAAACATTTCAAAATTTTGAGGACGTTGATTTGAGATGAACGTCAAAATTTCAAAAGAAAGACGAATTCTGTGAATGGAAATTTAGAGAACAAGATAAATTAAAAGGAGTCGAAATTTTCACTAAAATCGAACTTTAAAAAAAGTGGAAATATTGCGAGAAACGAAAACGAATTTCGGGAAAAAAGCTCTTAATTTTGCAACATGCTCGAATTGAAAAAAAACTCCAATTTCCCAGAGGAAGATAAAGTTAAAGAAGTCGAATGTTGACAAGAAAAGATGAATTGCCGACAAAAACTTCCAAGAAGAAAATGTTTCGAAAAAAAGGGGAAGTGTAGGAAAATAAAAAGACGATATTCAAAGAAAGCGTTTCAAGTGAAGAAACACGAAGAGTTAAATTTTGAGTAATTGAAATTTCGAGAACATGTATCTTGAAAAACCAAAAAGCTATTTCCAGATTTTGAGGAAAAAAGTCGAATTTTTCAGAACCATTACATGTAACAGAATTTTGAGGAAAATGCAAGTCGAAAAATGCCAACATTTCTAGTAAAAAATCCAAATTTGAAGAGAAATGGAGAGAAGACGAATGAAAAGAAAAAGTCGAATTGTAAGTGTTTTATAAGAAGCAGAATTTTGGAAAGAATTGCCTGATTTAGAGAAAAGTAAGACGAAATTATAAAAAAAATAATAAAAAGAACAAAAAATAATAAAAGAAACAAAATATAATAAAAAACAAAAGTAGCAAAAAAATAATAAAATCGTATTACAAATTTGGAACAAAAAGTCAATGAAACACCAATTAGTTAGGAATAATTTATTTGTCTTTACTAAATTTCTGGGCTTGTTCGCCTCTTCTTCTTTTATTCAGTGGATTCCTTGGATCGTAAATTTCGAACCAATCATCGTCCTTCTTATTTGCATCTTTGGCCAACACAGGTTCAGTGTCTTTGAAATGTAGATGATGCCTCATCCTAAAGCAGGTACATCTATTAAGAGTTTTCTAGAAACATATACGACACTCACCAGCTTGTCTCATTGTCAATTTCTTCCGGTTCTGGCTCTTCCTCAGGCTCTTCTTCCACCGTCGTTTGCTTCAGGGCTTGCAATTTTTGCTTAAACTTATCCAACAATTGCAACGTGAATTGCTCTCGTTCAGCACCTTTCTTCGGCAAGTTTTTCTTCTTATCGAGATATTTGTTGTACTCGTCTTGGTAGTCTTTGATGGTTTGATCCTTGTTCTCTTCTTTCTTCACTTGTTCTGTTTTCAGGGTCTCTTTCTTGAGTTTGTTCTTCTGGTATTCTTTCTTAACGTTCTCGATTTCTTTCTTGATTTCATCACTGCAAAACGATGTTATTTTAATTTACAGAATCAAAGATTGAAAATTAGCAACTTCTTTTTACATTTTGGGGGCCGCTATAGACCCTATCACTTAGATTCAAAATCTTTTGTAATTTACACAAGTTTGCTCAAGTTTTAGTTAACATTATATATCCTAACTTTTACAGCTAGACCCAATATCTGACCTACTCATTTCTCCCAGATCTGGTTTTAATGTTTCTTCGCCAGTCAGATTATATTTGTATCTGGCAAGGTTGGAACACAGGAACTAATTAAATAAAGTGAAGATAAAAACCATAAAAAAAGATGTGTTTTACTGACCTCATCTTTCATTAAGTAAAATTAATACTCTAACGTTACTAAAACGTGTAGATTTGCAGCACTTTCCTCAAATTTTTACTTTTATGTCGAATATTCAACTTTCTTCTCAAAATCTCAAAATCCTTTCTCTAAGCGAATTCTTATTACACAAATTTCGACTTTGTTTGACAACATTTCAGTTTAAATTCGAAATGTGTTTTAATTTAAATTCGAAATGTTCAGAAGAACAGTTAAAATTTCAAGCTTTTTTAAATTAAAGTGTTTTATTAAACGTCTGCTTTCTTCAGAAATTGCGGACTTACAATTTTTGCTTCTTTGCATCTATTTCATCATCAGAGAATTGTTCATCTACGTCCAGTATTACTTTCGGAGCGGCAGAAGTTGTGGGTTTCCTATGACGCGACTTCAGCTTCTTTCTGATATTTTCCAATTGTTGTTCATGATCTGTATCTGAATCATCCTCACCGTCTTTATTACCATCGGTGACTTCAACAGCAGCTTGACTACTCAATTTTGGATCATCTGCAACAAACAGTTACATATTTCAACATTTTGATATAAACTAACACGAACCAAGCACATCGTGTGTAGATTTTCCTTTTCCAGAGAATTTCTCATTCTGTTTCGTAGATTCTTCCTCGTCTTCTTCAGCTTCTTCCCCAAATGATAACAATTTGAAATTCCTACAAAAGCAATAAACAGTGATTACCGCTTATAAAGAATCTTAAGGGGCAGAAGAATTTCCTATAGGCGAAGTTAGTGTTAAACTATAAGTGTAATAGCTTAATCCATCAGTACAAATGATACGTTTACACTAGACACTTTATTTCGTACATTTCTTTCTGAGATAAAATATATCAAGCGTCAACTATCCCAAGGGAAGTTAGCCGAGACACAACCGAGATAAATTACCCGCACAAAATGTTCCATATTTTTCATCTCAGAGAGAAACGTATGGAATAAAGTGTCTAGTGTAAACGTACCGTTATAAGCGAAATTTCGTAATAAGCTGTTATACTATATCTAAAAATAATTAGACAACCAAATACCTACTTGACCCCTTTTTTCTTTTCTTTCTTCTTCTTCTCCTTAACAACCGTCTCCTCTCGTACTCTAGGTTCGATATCAGGGAACGGATTGTGAAGCACCTCACTCTTCAATATTTTGTGAGGATACACCGGCGTTTCCCCCTTGATTAACCCTTCTTGCAACTTCAACATATTAAACAGCGTGTTACCGACCACTTTCCCAAAAATAGTGTGTTTATTCTGCAATTCCGGAGTGGCGGCCATTGTAAAGAAAAACTGGGACCCGTTGTCGTCTTTTTCCGAGTTGGCCATCGCGACCAAACCCCTGCGAACGAACTTGAGTCTCTGATGGAATTCGTCTTTGAAAGGGGCGCCGTAGATGGATTCGCCACCGGTACCGTCCCCATTCGGATCGCCACCTTGCACTATGAAGTCTTTAACTACGCGGTGAAATATCGTGTTGTTGTAGTAGCCTTCCATGCACAGTTGGATGAAGTTTCGAGCGGCTTTTGGGGTTTCTTTGGCCCATAGTTCTAGTTCGATGTCTCCGACGGTTGTTTTCAGTAAAACCTAAAAATCGCAAGGTTACGCTAAATCGGTAACGGAAGCAATTAAACTTACTTTTCCTGATGTAGGAGGCTCTAAAATATAAACGTTACTCATGGTTGGAAGTTTTGTTTATAAATTGTTTAAATATAACCTCATTTACTATACGACATGACATTTGTAGTAGTTCGCATGAATCGAAACGTCAGATCGGAATCAAATCTATCAATCATATGACCGACTCTTGCTAATCAGATACAGTGTTGCCAGTATTGGTACAATTTGAAGAAAGTAAAGGTACGTTTGTACTTCTTATACGTTTATACTTCTTATACGTTTGTACCCCTTATACGTTTGTATTCCTTATACAGAATGTCTCCAGTCTACCTAATACCACAGCTTTGTGCTAATACCACAGTATATGTAGAAAGAATCATTATTCGTCAAATTTTTAGTTCTCAAAATAGGCAAAAGATAATAGATGCGAATCAGTAACATTTTGCGCATGTACAAAGCGCTTACCGTGAGCGATTCCCATAACTAAAATGTTTGTGGCGGTGAATTTGAAATGTCTATTTTCATTTATTTAATTAATGGATTTATAAATATTACCAAAAAACCAAATACACAGACGAAGTGTCTGTGTAATTGATTTAGAGGTTATATCAATTGAAGATTGATAAAAACGACTTTTGATAGCAATAATATAATTTATTTTAGAATAAATACATACATTCGTGGATTTACACATAAAAATATAATTAATCCGCAATTATGCAAAAACATAATATAAACAAATAACATAATATACATTATTAAATACAAATAAATTTCTATTACAAAAAGTAATCTATGGGATTTGATGAATAATTTTACTGATATTTTTAACTCTCACTTTGCGAAATTCTTCGTATTGATTATTTAAAATATATATTAACAATAAATATAAAAAATTCCTAATTAATTTATTGCTAAGGAAACATCTCTACATTAATTTAATCAGACGCGATGCCGATTATTACTCACACTCGTCTCGTGACGTCACGACTACCATAATCGGCATCGTTGTACTCGTCAAGTGAGTATTTGTACCTGTAATCGGACGATGCCGTATTCACACGTGCAGGTCCCTAATTTACACCTCAAATCGAATTTTTCACACATAAAAATATCATTTTTAGGGCTGGCGGCTGATTAAACTAGCTAAGGCCCCGAAATAGAAAAGAATGTCATTCTATAATTTCAAAATCTATGGTTGGAACGCGTAGTTCAAAAAAACCAGATCGATCTTACTAACCTCAAATTTCAATGACAACTACTCTACTGTCAGAAATCATAATAATTTTATGATGTAGTGACCTATATGTTTTAAAACATGATCGAAGTTACAGCTAAACTGATCAGGGGGCACGTTTTCCTATCAGGCGAAATAATAGAGTGCAGCATCTCCTTCAGTCACCCGCCCTCACCGTCACATAAAGTGTCCCAATCTCACACAGATGTTTTCGAGAGTTTGGCCTGGGCTTCCGCCCAGATACACTGCCAGTGTGACTCTAAAATCCACAAAGACGGCGGCAACGATAAAATTGTAGCCGCGACTTTCGCGGATACGGCACTGGGCGTTTACCAGGATTCGGGGAGGATAGAGATCTCGACTAAGCCTAAGATTTTGTTTTGCGATTTGAGGCTGTCACCGGGACAAACAAAGACATGTTTGTATATTTAGGTGGTTTAGTAGTTGTTGCAATGTGGTTTTGTAGATATATATAGGGAGAAGATACCTAGCGATGCTCCCCCTTCGTATAGGGGGCAATTGGTGAAATATTCTTATAGGATTACTGTGGGTACTCAGAGGGTTAGCAGTCCGGTTCGGTTGTTGAAAGTGCCGTTTCGGGTGTTACCTTTGAGCGAGGTAAATTTGAATGATATCGTGGGGTTTTGCAACGAAACTACTGAAGAACTGTCGCCTGCGAACCCGTTTCTTGAGTTGCAGCAGCGTGAAACGCCCTTGGACATAGCAATGCAAACTTTGCAGGTATTCATTTTAGTTTTTGGTCACGTTCAGAGCAGATTTTTACTACTTAGACTTGACAGATTTTTTATTAATATAGTTTCAAGTGTCTTTGGTTTCCAAGTCCCTAGAAGGTTTTACCCCTTTACCACATCGGCGATAGTATTTCGCCAGCAGAACTGGCATTTTAAAGCGTACTAATCCTTATTGATTAGTTTTTTCTCTAATTTTTCTTGAAATTTCAATGTTTTTTCAAAATATTGGCTTTGTTCGAGAAAGTGCGATATTTTTTTGTATGATTTTATTGCGGAATTTGTTTTCTATGAATTTTGAATTTGCTGGAGTAAAATTTGACTTACTTCTGCGCAATATTTATCTGCAAAAGCATTTTTTTATAGATTGCTCTTTAATCTTAATTCTATTAAATTTTAATTTTTAAAAAATTCAACTTTTTTTTTTGTTGAAATGTTGAGCTTTTTCCCAAAATGTCGACTTTTCTCTGATTTTATTCTTATACAAATTTTTCATTTTTACTTCAAAATTCGCCGTTATTCTGTAATTTCAATTTTCTAACTTCGAATGTTAATATTTTGACTTGTTTTCGATTTTTTTTCCAAAAATGTTTTTACGATTATGAAAATTTCACTTCTGTTTTAAATAAAAGAGTTTAGAGGTTAATTAAATTAAAAATCTTATTTTAGAATGTAACAGCAAGAAGAAATCCCAATTTTTACATGATATCGAACACCTGGGGGAAAGTGGCAAGATTCTGCTTGTTTAAACCTGCCTACAAGCTGGGGGAAGACATAATTGGTACATTCGATTTCACAGTGGCCACAATCAAGTGTGTGCAAGTTTCAGTTTCCTTGCAATGCGAAGAGGAAACTTTTACTAATACTAATTCGGAAAATGGCAAAAGCATCAAAAGGATTCTAAC
Organism: Dastarcus helophoroides; assembly: GCA_028583605.1. NCBI lineage: Eukaryota > Metazoa > Arthropoda > Insecta > Coleoptera > Bothrideridae > Dastarcus > Dastarcus helophoroides. The sequence goes on along the minus strand of CM053337.1, from coordinate 19,669,824 downwards.
TTTTAACAAATACCACGAGGTGTGCTTAGGTTACAAGTATATGCAACTGATCTTGCCAATTCCACTACATGTAACCCCAGCGTTTAGCACAAACTTGGGTAAATTTTGATATTTGTGACGTCCGTTTATAGCAAACCTTAATTAAGAGAAACTGAAAAAACCAGTTGATTATAAGCAAATTTCGTCATCATATTAACTGATACATGCTAATACACATAATAATAGTATTTTAAACTTACGATATTAACTGATACATGCTAATACACACAATAATAGTACTTTAACTTTGTAGATTGGTTTGTTATAAGCAAAAATTCATAAGCGGGTTCGTCATAAGCGGACGTTACCCCAGTTGAACTTCTGATTATTTGATTGGATTTTAGTGAGTTTGACTTGGAGGTTGCATTTTGAGTTTGTTACAAGCAAAAGTAGGGAGTTGGAATCGCCTGGTTTGGGCCAATGCGAATGGCAAGCCCCATCTGAGGTTTCCATTGAGACTATGGTTTGGAGTTTGCCCATTAGATTGTATTCGACGACACCCATTCACGTGGCGCAGGGTTTGCAATCGCAAAATACGTTTAGGTTAACAATAAAATGATCATTTGTTTACTGAAGTGTTAGATTTGAATAAAAAATTTGTATATTTTAATTATTTTATTGAGTATACACTAGAACGATTTCTCATGGAGAAACCAAACTTATATTAACGAAACCTAAAATTTAAGAGATCTTACTTTAATTACTTAATTATAAGGTTACTTTGGCACATTTCAGCAACTTGTTTTCATTTTAAGTAGCTGCAGTCACGAGTTAATGTGCCGCTTTCATCTTCTAATTATCGCTGCTCATTTATTAATGTAAATTTTAGGTGAAAAGATCAGTAATTACGATGTCATTGTTCTGAAGTTATGTATAACAATGTTTCAAAAATAAGTGAAATGAAATTATAAAATTCAGTCAGTTTAAGTACGATCATTGGTCGATTATCCAGAGCATATTGACTCCTGCTCTTCCCAAATTAACTCTACCTAGCATTCCTTGTTCTTTTATGTTAACATGATACAAGAAGAATAAAATGCTGTGGAACAAGTTGTTGTACCCCTGAAACAATTCAATGTTTGTAAAGAATCGATAACGCTAAAAAATTGTTCAATTTTGTACCTTTCCCATTTCGTAGACGTTTTCCCCAACTATGACCCTATAGTGAGGGGGTTTCTCGCTAACTTGATGAATAAAAAGGCTACCAGGGGTCAAATGCGGTAGTTTATCTGTACATTTGATGTAGTGATGACCACTGAAGGGTTTAGTATCGGGAGCACTCGGCAACGGCATCAGTTGTGTATCCAAATAGGTCGCCAGCAAATGCATTATAATCTAAAACAAAAACACTCAGCGGCGTGTGGAAACTGGAACCAACCTCGCTAAAATTTCGAATTTAAAGTTCAAATTTTAAGAAGTCGACATTTGAAGAAAAAAGCCGACATTTGAAGAAAAAAAGTCGACATTTGGAGAGAAAAAGTCGACATTTGAAGAAAAAAAGTCGACATTTGGAGAGAAAAGGGTCAAAATTTGGAATTTATTTGCAAATTTTGAGAAAAATGAGAATTTTGGGGAAAAATATTCGAGCTTGAAGTCGAAATTTAACAGGAAATTAGTTAACCAGTTCTTAAACCTAAAAGAAAAACTTTGAAAAAGTAATCCAATATTCGAGTTTAATGTGAAAATTTTCTGATTAAATAAGAAATTTTGCAAATATTTTTTACATAAATTTCGAACTTTTCATTTCTTCCGGATTAAACATTAACGTTTTTTTAATGCCAAGCTTGAATTCAAAATTTTGAGAAAAACAAAGCTCAAATTTTAAGGAAAAAACTCAAAGGTGTTGAACAAAGTTTAAATTTAGTCAGTAAAATCTACCAAAAACTAAAATAAAAATTTCTCGAAATTCCGACTTCAATTTATGAACTCAGGACTGCAATTTTTATTTAGAAATTTTAATATTTCGATGGTGAGGTCAAATTTTTAAAGAAGTCAATTTTTTGAAAGTCGAGTCTGCAACTAAGATGAAAGAGAAAAAGGAGAGACCAAAAAAGAAGAGGAAGGAGAGGCAGACAAAGAAGAAGGAGAGGCAAAGGAAGAGAAGAGAAGGAAAAGAAGAGTAAGAAGAATAGGAGGAAAAATAAGAGGAAGACGATCAAGAAAAGGAAGAAAAATTAGAAGAGGAGAAAGAGAAGGAAAAATGAGAAAAAGATTGAAATCCAGGAAGAAGAAGAAAATGATGAAGAGGAAGAAGCAAAAACGAAAACTAAAAAGTAATTTTTTCAAAATTTTGAACGAAATTTAGCGAATTTCAACCTACAGCGCAATCGGTGGGTAGCGAATCGTGCCACTCTTTGCCGTTGTGGCTGCTGCCCCCGTTCCATTTGAAGTCGCTCATGCATCCGCCCTTTGAGAGCTCCCTTATTCGTTTTTCTAAATATTCTTGGTTGTTCGTAATTTCCAGGAACGGTATTAGTGTGGCCAGTGAGGGTATAAAGTGGGAAATAGGCACCATTTGAGACGTTTTCCTCAGTCTATCTAAACCAACCGCTCCTATTTTGATGTCATTGAGGCCATGTTTTTCCAGAGCCGCGTTTATCCTGTCGAATTCCAAAACGAGACGTTCTAGTATCGTTTGGGAGATCCACTGGAAACAGAAATCGATTAAAATTCATTTATTTGTATGGAAATTATTAAGTCTTACTCGACTATAAAAATTTCCACTTACAAGTGAGATTTTCAAATGAGTTAACATTTTCAGGTCTACATTTCGAAAACATAATTTCGAAGTTAAAGTTTAAACCTTAAGAAAAACAATTTCTACTTTATAATCAAAATTTGTAAAAAAAAGTCGAAGTTTTGAGTTCGAAGAAGAAATTTGGAAAATATGTTGATATTACTTGAAGCTAAAATGAAATTTTAGGAAGAAACTGTTAAAATCTGAAGGTAAATACCTAAATGTTGAGAAATGGTCAACATTTTCGTTTAAATTTAATATTTTTGAGACAAACAAAAGGTTAAAAGTTCTAAATTAAACCAAAATTTCGACTAAACTGGTTGAGAGTTTGGGGTTGAAATAAAATTTGGAGAAAAGACTTGAAATTTTATTTCAAAGCCAAAAATTGAAGAGAAAAGTACTAAATTTTAAGGAAATAGGTTTTTAAAACAAATGTCAAAATATTAAACAAACTGTTTTACTTAAATTTGAAATTTGAGACCACAAATCAAAGCTTTGAAATTAAATTAAAGTTGAAATTTTGGCAAAAAGCGTTGAAACTGCCAGACTGAAGCAAAATTTTGAAATAAACTTTAATTAATTTCGATAAAGAAAGTAGCATGCATGGTTTCAAAACTTCGAATCTAATAAATGTTCAAACCTATTGGTCTGTGCATTAGAAAGAAAGTAGTGTTTGATTTAAATGTGATTCAATCACCACAATTTTTTTTAATCATCAGTAAGCACATTCATGTAATGTTTACTATTACCTTTCGAAGGTTCTCATTCCATTGCATCAAAGCGACCACATCAACATTGATTCTGGTCCAAGCTTCCAAGGCAGGCGATTGCCCCATTTGCGACTCCTCTGGTTTAGCATTCGGGCTACCTGAAGAAGGCCGACCTGAACATTTAAAATTATAATTGATTCGACACGTCAGGGCAGATTTGAGAATCAAATAATTTACTTTAAAAGAAAAAAACCGACTTACTAGGAGAATGAGATGATAACTGGTATTGGCACCTCCGCAGGAACGATGACATATCTTTGGCGCTTTTAGCTACAGGATGACTCCAGAACGAACTTAGTAAATTAGTCGACTCCTGCGTTTGATTATTCACCTTGTTAACCTTCTCAAACTCCTCCTGCTCTTTTAAGTATTGTGTCAACGACTGCTTCGTTTTTGATTGGATCGTTATCCAGGCTGTCTGCATACATAGAACTCACCAGTGGGGACGAATTAACCAAATTTCTCCTGGAAAATTCAGGTGAACCCCTCTGATAAGTCCATGATGTAGACAACGAGCAGTTTAAGCCTGTAAATGCAAAGAGTACAATTTGAAGTCACTTGGTAGCAGAAACGTACTGTCATTGGGGGTATTTGTTCTCCAGCTTAAAGCGGAAGTGTTCATAGGGGTGCCGCCGAAGGCCGACCCCGGTGTTGTATTTAGAGAGCTAATGAAGCGATTTGGGGTAACCGCTTGCGATGTACTACTCTGTGGACTAACCGGCGTAGCAATGTTCGAAATCAATTTAAAATTTGGATCTAAAATAAAGTATTAAATTAATCAAATTAAATTACAAGGAGATAAAACAACTTGGCAAACCTCCTACCTGAATCTTTAACTCCTAGTAGCTTCTTTTGAATTCCTGTCACTGGGATCTGTTCACAACGAAACGAACAGATTATAATCCTTGAGAAGTGATATAGAACATTCATACACATTAAAAACACCAAGGTATACTCTACATAGTGGTAGTAAGTCAAATAATAGGGCGAAGCATAAGATCTGAAAGGTCAAAATTAAATTATACAACGATTCGGACGTAATTACTTACAAATCGTAAACCAAAATGGAAATAAGTCCGATATTAACGGCCGCCCAAATTGTGCTGTTCTTAATTTTTCTTCTATTCTGATTCAAAAGCAGACTCCTTTCTAAAACCGGGGTTGTATACCCTTGAATAACGCTGCGGTTTGGGCTGTAATAAAAACGCGGATAAATTTTCCGCTGTTTATAAAAAAATAAAAGCGAAATCACTTACGAAATCGAGATATTCATTTTCACGCTATTTAATTTTTAACTGGCTGATTATAAAACACATTAAGAGAAATTTAAATACGAAAATTAATAAATTCAACTGTAAATAATACACATGTGCCCGCGAATTTTTCACTTTGTAGATTAAATAGACCGAATAGTAGTTCAAATCACTTATACGTTTGGGACAGTGTTGCCATATATTTAAAGGTAAAATCTCGTACAACGTAGTTAAAATTACCGTATTTTCATCATATATGTAATACTTCTATATGGCGTGTCTTGTCCTTTGACTATACATATATTTATATTATCTAAGGTCTTGTCCCTTTGTTTGTGTCAAAATGGCGCAATGGATATATATGTTTGTCTTTTTCAAGGACAGAATATATTAACCAATCCCAAAGTTTATTTCAAATATTCCTCTTCTCGTCAGTTGTCATCAGTGTTGCCAGTGGAAGCGGAATTCCGCTATTGGTAGCGACTTCTAAAGCATTTAGCGGAGTAGCGGCGGCGACGGTAAAGTAGCGGAATTTTAAGGGCGCCAAAATTTTTACATTTTATTTTTTAAAAACGCGTCAGGGGTAAATAAACTAGTTATTGAAAAACTTACATAACGATTTATTCAATAGTGCCATCTGACAGAGAGCAATTAACAATTTTACGTGTAGAAAGTCGATCACAATCATTGCAGAAATCTTTGGAAAATTTAATTTTTATTTTTTCTATGGAAAAATATGTATTTCCCCGAAGAAACTATGTTACTTGATGACTTTGAAGCTGTCAGCTAGAGTGGTAGTTCTTTTTTAGTCTTGGTTAACAATCTTTATTTTAAAGGTAAACGAAAGGTTTTTTTATATATTTGGCTTTAATTAGCCTCCGAAGGTAAAAAAATGTATTTATCCTTCAAGGTCAAGTTTTTTTGTAGAATTCTCTACCTTTTCTGTGTTGGGTAGCGGCCGGTAGCGGAATTTTAGAGATCCGGTAGCCACATTTGGCATTGAACCACTGGCAACACTGGTTATCATTGTTGTCATTCATTTATTAGTGTTCCCGCCCATCTTGTCATCTGTTCCCGTTATCAATGAATGAATGCTTGTCTTCGAAAGAGTACGACATATACTTTCATCTCACCTTTTTGACAAAGCATTTTGTAGTGGCGATTATACACAACACTCCATATAGAAATATTACATATATGATTTTCATCACAAAAATTAGGGTACGTTTTTTTATATCTGCTACCCGCCTTAAAAAAAATTATTTATTATTATTATTATTGCCTATTACCATTTTCAGTTTTTTTAATGTACATATCATAAATATTTAATATACTTATGAGGAAGGATGATATTGTTATTGATAACTTATAATTATTCCCTAGTAATTGATTTTAAAATTATTTTAATATTCGTACTATTTTTTGTTCTGCAAGATACTTCGCTCAAATTGTCCACATTTGGTCGCAGAATTTCTCGCAAAAAAAAATAGATAACACATTCAAAATAATTGGATTTAAATTTACCGTTGGTCCTGCCTTTATTTAGACGATATTAAAGAAATGGCTTCAGCGCCATCTCCGAATTGGGAGTGTAAACTCTGATGACGTCATCCGGGCCAAGTTCATTACACGGCCGTTGCGCGTCTATGGTGTAGTGGTTTGTGCGTATAAGTATTTAATGTAAACCCATAATATCGTATAATTTGCTTGAACTTAATGTGTAACCTAAATTAAACTCAAAATATTTTACCTAGCTTTTAATTTCTTGCCAGTAATGATCTTTTAATTAAGTATATTGATCCGGGTCGTCTAAGTAGGTCAAACGTTGCGTAGGTTCCTCAAAAGCCATCGACGACGAAGGAAGCTGCCATTTTGTTTCCCTCCGATTGTTATCCCAGTGAAAGGTGAATCGCAAAACCGAAGAAAACCCGTCTATCGACCGTTTTCTCAGTGTGGTGAAGTTCTAAAAGTATGTTCCCATTTTGTTATTGTTAATTCTATCGAATTTGTAGTGTAGGATATGTTGAAAATGTGAGTTTGCATTGTGTTTTTAGGCAGAGGGAGTGGTGCCGTGTCATCCATTGTGTTGTCCGTTAATCGGTGCGTGAAGTGCGTATGATCGCCTCTGGAAGAGACAAAATCACCGTAAGAATACATAATATGCGAAGAAGTAGTGATAGAGACACACCCCCACGAAGCAAAAGATCTCGATCGAGCATGGGTCGCTACGACGATAGTTCGGACGAGAGAATCACGCCGGAGCGAATTAGACGTCGCGGGAGCCGGGCGCGTTCCCCCAGCCCGAGACCTCGGTATATTTCGCCCCATCGCGAGGATTATATGCGCCCACCGGAACGCTACCCATATAAAGTGCTGTGCGTTAGCGCGTTGCACCCTAAGGCTAGTGATGAGGTTATTAAAGACACTTTGTATCGCGAGTACAAAAAATACGGGGATTTAAGTATTAGGTTATCGAGGGATTTGGATGAGAGAGTAGCTTATGTTTGCTTTAGAAATCCGGAAGATGCTAGGGATGCCAAGCATGGGAAACCACGAATAATTATTTATGATAAGGTGGCGCTCGTTGAACCAGTTTATGAAGCTGCTCGTTCGGCTGATGTCTATCGTAGGCCTAGGTCTATTAGTCCTGAGTATAATTATTATTCGAGGTCGCCGGAGCGGCTTCGAGCGTTGGATCGTTACGATAGAGCGTACGGGGTGCCCCCAGGGGTACCTTTACATCGGGAATACAGGAGGGAAGCTTTGCCCGCCCCGCATCACGATTATCTTGCCAGGCCACCGATGCATCATGGTCCGCCTCATATGCCCCCAGCGCATTACGGTCCCCCGCGTCAGCACGTCCCCAGACCACCGTTTGAAAAAACCGAAAATAAGAAGGATAAATTCCCTAATTATTTACACCATATACAACCGGAGGATGATCCGTTGGCAACTAGAACTTTGTTCGCTGGTAATTTAGAGATTAATATAACCGAGGAGGAATTGCGTCGGATTTTCGGGCGTTATGGGGTTGTGGAAGATATAGATATTAAGCGGCCGCCGCCCGGTACTGGTAACGCGTTTGCTTTTGTTAGGTTTCATACGTTGGATATGGCACATAGGGCTAAAGTCGAGTTATCGGGTCAGTACATAGGGAAATTTCAATGTAAGATCGGTTATGGGAAAGCGACTCCAACGACGCGGATTTGGGTGGGGGGTTTAGGTCCGTGGACTTCAGTGCCGCAGCTAGAGAGGGAGTTTGATCGTTTTGGGGCTATTAAAAAAATCGATTACGTCAAGGGGGATATTCAGGCTTATATATTGTACGATAGTATCGATGCTGCTCAGGCGGCCGTTAAGGAAATGCGTGGTTTTGCCCTCGGGGGCCCCGATCGTCGGTTGCGCACTGATTTCGCGGATGTTACACCCGGGATCACCTACAGGCCTAAACCGCCGTACGCCGGGTACGAGGATGGTATGGGTGACTATCGCCGAGGGGAGTATGATTATTATGATGATGCCGACGGCTATGGCAAGTACCGAAGAGCGTACGGGGAGCGAAGGCCGAGATACCCCGAAGGGGCTGAAGATGAGTGGGGGCGGAGCAGAACCGACCCAGACTACGAACGTAGGAGATCGGGGTCTAGGGCGGCGGATAGATCTAGGTCGCGTTCACCGAGAAGATCGCCGGATTCCGACTCTGACAGCGGTTCAAGAAGAGCTGGGCTTTTGGCCTCGAGTCGTACTCTCCCTGAGGTGGCGCGAAAATGCACCACGATATGGCAGGGGGCGTTAATCCTGAAGAATTCGCTATTTCCTGCAAAGTTCCATCTAATTGACGGCGATACTGACATAGTCGATGGGCTTATGAAAGACGAAGATGGTAAACATCAGCTTAGAATTACACAAAGGTTGAGATTGGATCAGCCTAAACTTGAGGATGTTCAAAAGCGAATATCGAGTGCTAGTTCTCATGCGATTTTCCTGGGTTTGGCGGGTTCGACCGCTTCGGTCACCAATGAAGATGCGACGGTTCAGACTAGACCGTTGCGGAATTTGATCTCTTATCTCAAGCAGAAAGAGGCCGCTGGTGTTATATCGTTGTTGAATAAAGAGACCGAAGCCACTGGAGTGCTTTACTCGTTTCCTCCTTGTCCGTTCTCCACTGAGCTTCTTAAACGAAGTTGTCCCAATCTTTCGGACGAAGCCATAAAAGAGGATCATTTGATTATTGTAGTGGTACGTGGCGGTACTGCTTAATTTCATTTCCCACACTATCACCGAGATTGTATTTAAAAAACCTGCTCTATCAGGATCTTGTTTATTATATAGAGAACAATGACTATATTTTTTACATTTTAACACTTATTATGTATTTGGTTTATTTAACGACACTTTTGTTTTAGATTCAACTTAGAGTTTAGGTTAATTTAAATATTCAACTAATTTTTGATTTATTTCAGGAGATTGGTGAACAACGATAGTAGTTTTTGTTGTAGCAATTTGGCCTTGTGAGCATAAAAGCATGTGCAAAGAAATTGTAATTTGGTGCAGTGACAGTTACAGTTCTTTCTCATGGTTCGTTTCTTTATTTCTTTTTGTTTTTGTTTTCATCAGTACTCAGATAAACTAGTTGCTAATGTGAAAGGACTGTATGAAAAAATACAGTGTTAGTGAATTAGTTATATTTCTTCTACTTTTGTGACTGTGTATCCAATATTTCAGTGCAACTATGCAACAGGCATGGTTCAAAAATAGACTACATTTTGACTTTTTCTTATTTGATGACATTTTTCAACCATGTTTGTTTTAGTGTTGTGAAATATAATATGCGACAGACTACTGTGTATTCTTTAAAATTTTGTGGTAGTGTTGATGTGAATTAAAAGATATTTAAGCGATAGTATTGTTTACTTGTGACCTTGTACCAAAGGGTTGGGTGATTCTTTCGCTTGTGAGGTACGATAGTGACCAGTTCTTCCTCGAAATGTGATAGTTTTGTGTCTTGGGATTCCATCCTCGATCTGCCACAACTTGGAAAGTAGGTAAAAAGATTCATCTGATATAAAAAATCTTCGATGTAAAAATATAAACTTCTTTGAGTATCATTTTTTTTATGATTGTGTCATTTTTATGATTTCCACTTTGACAGTTTCTACAGCTGCTTATCAAACTAAAAAAAATCTGACTTAAGTGTGCTTCAAATCAGAAATGTTTTTAAATTATTGTTTTAGGTAAATAAAGATGATGAATCAAAATATAAATAAGAATTGTGGATCAGACTTCTACTCCCACTCACAATAATAGCAGAGTAATGAAATCAGATAAGATTAATTAATATGTCCCAGTTTCGTTTGTTTTGCCTTATTTTTGTTAGACTGGCGGTTGGTGAGTTTTCTGTTCATAATTACCAGCAGAAGCACACATAAATTCACAACCTAAATTATAGAAATTACATTTTAGAAATTGGACCCGTTATGAACAAAAAATGGATATTTTGTGTATTGGCCAAATGTTTCAGTTTTTTAGTCGCGGATAAAATCGGAGAGAGGCAATTTAGATTTGAGCACAGTTAGTAGTTAGATCCGAATTTTTCATGAAATTTTAAATTTTTTCTCAAAATTTGGACTTTGGCTTTGTATCAAACAGTCCACAGTTTTTTAGGACTAAAATGCAACTAGACAATCGAAATTTTAGGAAAAAAATTATAATTTTGTTGTATTAAAGAAAAAAAAAATAGAAATTATAGAAACTCCGAGACAAAGTATCTCTGGATGTTTATTTTTTTCTATTTTTTTTTAAAGTTTAATCCACTCGCAAAGGGTAATCTCATTATGCTTTCAATGCACTGGGAGTGGGAAGCAAGGATAGATGACGATGAACCCCCTTCTTAAACAAGGATAGGTTGTAATTTTTGGGGAAAATTCCTTTCGGTAACAAGTTCCACAACTTCATTAACGAAATTTTCGTAGCTAAGATCATTTATTGCGAAATTCTCATATTTGTTGGTAAATATAGTTTTTCAGTTATAAATTTATGTAGATCTGTAAGATGACACTTATCTACTTAAGTTTCTTTAGAAATTCTAGATTTTAGGTAAGTCCTAAAAATTTGGGATGTCCTTGAGGAGTTAAAGCTTCAGTGGTTTGTATTGTTTGTGGCATGTGTTTTTTTTTCAAAATTAAGATTTTAATAAATTTGAAATAAATCTTTGACTATAGACGAGTTTTATTGGGATTCGGAATGACTTGAGTTCTAAATAAATTAGTAACTTTAGTGCTCTAAGTTGATATCCTTGGCAATTTAGAGCTCTGGATGAGTTTTTTGCATTTATTTTCTAAATTCGGTTTTCTAAAACCTAGAGTTTAAGGTCACTTGGAAACTCTGAAGTTTCTTTAGAATTTGAACACTTCAAATGTTCCTTAGAAGTTAAAAGTATTCTAATAACTCTTTTTTTTTAATTTAAAGTTTTAAATGGGTTACTTTATAGTTTAAAAAGGGTTACTTTAAAGTTCTAAATTAAGTTTCTTTACCACTTCATTTTAAATAAATTACATAAACACTTTGGAATCCTAAATGCGCTTTTGAGCTCTAAATTGAGTTTATTCGTCATTTTAGAATCTCCAGAAGCACTTTAAGAGTTAGGTACTTATTGTTAGTATTCTTGAGTAGTGGCGGCTGGCGTAAGGCACTGTGGAAGTGCACCCCCCCCCCCATTGGCTTATGAGTTTTTTTCTCAAAATTTTCTGAACACTTCATTACACAATTTTTTGTAGAAATTTTAAATTTTCTCTAATTTCTTTTTAATAGACATTTTAGGTTTCTTTCACGAAGTGACGACATTTAAAAACCTATTTTATTTTTAATTTTGAATCAAAATCACATTTTCAAAAAATAATTTTTGTAAAAGTTTTGAGGAAGAAATCAATATTTCGAGCAGGAAATAAAATGTTAAGGAAAAACTCAAATTTCTTTGAAAATTCTTCATGGTAGACCCTTATTGACCGGAAATATTATGTTTTTTTCAATTTATTTAACATTTCTTCGGCCCACTTTGAAAATGTCAACATTTTGAGAAAATAATTACAATTTCAAGAAAAAATCTAAATCCATCTCTCATTTTACTATTTCTCTAAAAAATAAGTTAATCTTCGAATTTTTACCCCAAATCTCATTTTGTATAAAAAAAGCTTTTTTTCAGATATTTTCGATTATAATTTTTTCTGCAAAGTTTCCATTTTTCCTAAATATTTTATTAAAAGAAATTTTCTCGAAATTTCCATTTTTGCCGAAAGTGTTGTTCTTAAAATTTCGTCTAGAAATTCCAACTTTTCCAGATTTTTTTTATGTTCCTCTAATTTGCTTTTTCACGACACTTTGGCAATTTAAAGTTCACTTTATTTTGTAGTTTTGAAAAAAAATGTTGGAAAAAACCCCGAAAGCTCTATAAAAATTTCAACATTTTGGGAAAAACGACTCTTAACGATATTTCTCTAAGAAATTTTGCCTTTTCTCCTATCAAATTTGTGTTTTTCTCTAAACATTTTATACAAAGAATTTTTTTTTTATTTCGATTTTTCCTGGAGATTTTGTCTTTAAAATATTTTTTCTGGTAGAAATTTTGATTTCTCTTTAATTTGTTTTGGAAATTTAAAAAGAAAAATACTACAACTTTCAAAAAGTGTTATCAGAAAAGACGAATTAAAAAAAGTCAAACCTTAAAAAAATTTGCAATTTTCATAGAAAGTCAAATTTTCAGAAGAAAATAAGGGTTTCGAAAAAAATTTCCAATTTTGAAAATGGTCGACATTGTCAATAATTTTGGGAATGTAAATAAAGGACGAATTTTTGGAAAAATATCGACATTTAAAATAAATTGCAGAGTTTTTAATTAAATTTTTAAAAAAGCTAAATTTTTTAAATATTGGAGAAAACTCAAAATTATCGAAAAATTCGTAATTATCAAAAAAGTTGAAATTTTGAAAAGGTAAAGTTTTGAAAAAAGTCGAAATTTTGGATAGTTTAAGTTTAAAAAGAATCTATTCTTTTAAGTCGAAAATTAAATGGGAAATGTTTTTTAAAAAATGCATAAATAAAATTTTTAAAAATTGAACTTTTTTTTAAAAAATCAAATTTTCAAAAAGAGGACATTTTGAAAAAAAATCGAAGTTTTGAAATGGAGTCGAAATTTTACGAAATATTAGTCGAAAATTTCAATAAAAGGTTTGTCTGATTTAAAAAAATACAATTAAAGTATCGACAGTTTGCAAAAAAATGTCAAAATTTTGAAAATAGTTGAAATTAATAAAATAATCAAAATTTTTAAGTTTTCCAAAAATTATAAATTTTGGAAAATAACTAAAATGTTGAAAAATTCGAACATTTGAAAAAGGCAGGAATTTTCAACAAAGTAGGAATTAAAATAAAAAGTCGAAAAGTTCAACAAAGTGCAGATTTAGGAAAAGGTGAAAATTTTCAATAAAGAAAGTCGAAATTTGTTGACAAGGCAAAAATTTTCAAATTTCAAAAAGAAGTCAAAATTTTGCAAAAGAAGAAATTTTCAAAAAAAAAGGTCGAAGTTTTATAGTCGAAATTTAAAAAATATGAAAATTTGTAAAAGATTGAGAATTTTTAACGAATTTACGAAATAATTCGAAATTTTAAAAAAGTTTAAATTTTGAATAGTTGGGAAATTTGCACTCAACTTTTCAATAAAACCCAAAATGTAGAAACCGAAATATTGAAAACAAGTGAAAATTATCAGGTAGATCGAGGTTTTTAAAGGTCGAAATATTGAGAAGTTAAAATTTTGGAAGAAGTTTAAATTTTTGGTAGTTAAAATTTTGAATCAAAGTGGAACATTTTGTTAAAAATTTGAAATTTTGGGTCAAAAAAATTAACAGTTTGAAAAAATATCAAATATTTCATAAAATTTCAAAATTTTCAAAAAAAATCGAAATTTTTGAAAGAATTTCGAAAACTAAGTTAGCGAAATTTTCAACAAAAAAAAACAAAAAATAATCGAAACTTCACAAAAAAGGTCAACATTTTGAAAAATAGTTGACATTTAAATAAAAACCAGTCGAAATTATTAAGAATCGAAATTTTCAATAAAAAAATTATAATTTTCCAAAAAAAATTATAAACAAAGATGAAATTTAGAAAAAAGTCGAAAATTTAAAAAGTTAAAGTCCAGTAATGAAAAAAATTACGTTTTCAGAAAAAGTAAGAATTTTCAAGTGGTAAAAATTAAAAAAAAATAATAATTTTTCATATAAATTACAAAAAAAAACCAGAATACCAAAAAGTCTAAATATTTGCGAAAATGCGGAAATTTTTAAAAGAGGATTCAGTTTTCAGAAAAGTCAATACTTAAAAATAAAATAAAGTCGAAATTAAAAGAAAAAAATCTAAATATTGCAATACAGCCGAAATTTGGAAAAAATCCAACGTTTCAAAAAAAGCGACATTATCAAAAATGTTCATTGTCAAGTTTTCAAAGAAATCTAAAATTTTTGAAAAGTGACGTCTTGACAATGTCGAAATTTTCAGTCGAAATCTTAAAAATTTTAAAACGCTAAACATTGTCGCAGCACTCCCATTAGTTTTGGCTACGAGCCGCCACTGTTCTTGAACCCTAGACAAGTTTCATTAAAATATTGAGGTTCCGGATGCAATTTTTTAACAATTAAGGCGGTCCGCATACCTACGGATCTTGATTAGGTTACCAAATTTGGAATTGGGTCGAATTCGGGCGCTGGAATGAACCCATTTATGTCTTAACATAAAATCTGATCGGGAATCCGTACGGCCAGCGCTCGAATTCTGTGTATGACAGACCTTAGTGTTCTAGACAGATTTTCTAAAGCCTTCAGAACTCCAAAAAAAGATTCAAAGCTCGATGAGTATTGGAAAATTTTCGGGAAGTTGGAATTTTCAAAAATAAAAAAAATTATCAAATAGTCAGTCAAAATTTCGAGTTTAAAGCGAAAATATGACTGAAACTGGTAAAAATGTAGATTTCAAGTTTATAGTGTTAATGTATTTTTTCCCCCAAAATACTCGAATATGTAGCATCTTTTTTCGAAAATACGAGTGTTCTACTAATTTTTATTATTTATGCTCAGTGAAAATAGGATTTTGGTCATGCAAATGCCAATCCAATCCAAAATAATACCAATGTTACACAGAATAAGAAAGAAATGAATCATTTTCTGGTGTCTATTTGTAAAAGTTGATTTCGTTTTGAAGAAATTGCAAACCTAAAACATGTATTTATATTATTTGTAAAATAACATATTTATTATAATTATTTAAACAAATTATTGTTTTATTTACTTCCTTAATACTTGTTAATGCCACAAAGGTGAAACAAGACTTAAAAAAAATTCTAATGCCTAAAAATAATTTTATTATTACTGAAATAGTGCAGTACAATGCGAATTCTATAAATAATTTGGTTCAACACTGGACTAGAAAATAAAGATCTTATCTGCAACAATTCCGATTGTTAGACTAAACAGGAACAAAATGTGACTTCTAAACAGTTAAAAATATACAAAAGCAAGCGAGTCGTGCATTGATTGATAAAAATATAATAAATCACATCAGTCATCCATAACGAAATTTATTCCTAAAATCCCAAGCGAATTTACATTGGTTGAACCAACATCATAACCTCTGGTTTTAAATAAGTAATGTTACCAGAAGTGGAAACATCCTCAGAAACTGAAGCGTCCCACTGGAAAGTCAAAATTGTCGCAGGCACCAAACGCAGTTGAGCCAACGTTTGCTCAGCATCACTCTCTTCGAATTTATGCCCTGTGGGACCAGTCAACACGAACGGTAAGTTGGAATGTTCTAAATTAGTCTTGACGAAATCCATCACTTCAGCAAACTTCTCGTAAACGGAAAACGTACCCTGAAAACCACATTAGCGGAATCATGACATCAAAATTTCTTTTCATTCATGTTTTATTGGGTATTTTCCTTGCCTGTTACTTAGTTCCACAATTCTATATTTTCAGCAACCTTCTGTTAAGGATTGGCCATCTCTTGAAGCAACCTATAAGAGATTGCAAAGTTAGGGATTTGCAATCTCTTATAGGTTGCCCCAAGAGATAGCCAATCCTTAGCAGAAGGTTACTGAAAATCTAGAATTATGGAAGGAATACCTGTCGAAGAACAAGTCAATAAAACCTGAATGAAAATAACACTATTTCGCAGAGATACAGAGAATATCTTTAGGATTTCGTTACCTGTAAGTATAGACCATCGGGGAACCGTACTCGAATGAGGGCGAACTTGTATTTCCTCACCTCCCTTAATTCGTCTTTTTCCCTCATGGCTTTCGTTCTCAGTTGCATTTGTTTCTCCATCGCTTCCGTCCTGCTTTGTTGCTCTTTCTTAATCTCTTCAGGACTCAAAGCGTAGAAATCATCCGGAAGTTGAACGCGGCGAAGCGCTTGGGCAGGGCGACAACACTTGCATATTTCTATCTAATTCCAACTCGATTCGATCTTCGGCTTTGATCGCTTCACGTAGGAACTAAAAGCGAGATAAGTAAAATGGTGGGTGTCGACTGGATTCTGACTTAATGATAAAAATATAACTCTTTTTAGACTCTAACTTGGAACAGTACAGAATTCATTTCATTTAACATAATCACGACCCAGTTTAGAAATTTTTGATGGAACGGACTGATCCTTTATCTTCAAAAATTGAAACACAGAACTTGTCCCCTGAAGATGACAGCTTGGCTGTCGAAACGCGTTAGAGCAACCTCTGTTGTGTTTTTTAATCTTTCTTGGTTTCAGGGGACAAGTTCTGTGTTTCAATTTTCCAGATTAGAAATATTTAAATTTTTAGAAATGAAAACTGTTAACTTCTAAAAAATGCTTCAATCAACAATTTTCATTTCTAAAAATTTAAATGTTTCGAAACTGCTTTGTCACAATGTTAATTGAAATTAATTCTATAAAAATATAAACAAATATTTCCAAGTTCAGCACATAATGGTATTTTACTGCTAAATTACTTGTAAAGTCTCCAACGAATCGATGTTTTCAGGGTTGAAGACCCAAAAGTCCTCCAGGGTGCCGTTGTAGTCGAGTTTCTCCTGCCGAAAGCCGGCCGCAAACAGGAGATCTGTAGCGCCGAGGATAGGTGCGACCTTTTCGCTGAATGTGGCATTCGAGCAGCGAATCTTATGGAATTTTGTTTCTGACGGGTTCGACAATAGGTTATCCAGATATTTAACAAGGACGTCAACGCAGTCTTTCACCTAAATTGAAACAGTTCAAACTTTAATATAAATATCCCTCAATTGGAAATATATTAGATCTGATTTCCAAAACTAATGTGGTTTATGTTCCAGCGAAGTGTCATATTTCTTTTAAAACGAGACCTCAGTTATTTACCTTCGTTCTATTATAATTGCAAGAATAAATGATTAGGCAGGCGGTAAGGCCGCGTTCCTCCTCCAGCTGATCAAACAGAAATTCTTTGATTTTACTTCGCCATTCCTCCTTGGGCAAAACTTCCTCGCTAATTAGAGAACATCGGAAGTAAACACCTAAAAGCAAAAAATTCTGTAAATCGTCAGTGCCAATAAATTCAGTATAAAATAAATTTAAGCTACTTCATCCTGAAACTTCAATCTATACCTCGTTAAACTTACCAGAAACTGCCAAGTGATTCGAAGCTTCCAAATTCTTCTCAACCGGCCCCGACTTAGACGTCGCCTGGGCGTCCTTCTTCTCCGCCTCCAATTCTCTCTTAACTTGCGCCTGAATGGCCGCTAACGAAGTATTAAATGGGGCATCCTTCCTTTGCCCAGTAAGGCGAGCTAAAGCGGCCTCGGCGGCTTGCCTTGTTGCATCCGTTGGTTCTGTCCGTTTGGAAGCCGGTGTCCCACTGTGCTGCTTACTGGGCCCGACTATGGAACCCGAAGACTCATTGAGTCGATGTCCGGGGCCGGCTAATTTGAATTTGGCATCAATTTTTTTTTTAGCAAAAAATTTCTTAATTTTCTCCGCCATGAGATTAAATCCGGGGGGTGTGCTCTTTAGGTAATTTTAACCTTGAAACGCTGGCACGTAGTTCTTCGATAGCTTTAGATGTGGCTAAAATGCTACGTTACACATTACCTGACAAAGGAAATAAATCTTACCTGGTTTCATAAAACGATCACAAATTCTTTTACCGTAGATTTTCCACGCTATGAAAGTTGCGAATAAATTGAATAATAATATGCAAAGGAACGCTTTGAGCAGTTTAAATTGAAATTCGTTAAAATGTAGGTAATCTGCTGGGTGTAGCAGAAACGACGTTAAGTGTTCACTTTGACGTTCACGGATAATTTCAAAAGTTTCGACCAAGCACAAGTATGCTTTCATCCAAAATGAATGTACCACATCCGATAACGATGCATTTAGGACATATTCGGAGAAAAAAGAGCTCATTTGGAAAATTCGGTAACAAAATGTTCATTCAACAGTTGACATTTTAAATCACGTCAACTGTCATCGCCTAATCATAGATACCTCTCGTATCACAGATGCAAATAGCAACATTGGATCTACAAGCTTTATGAGCTACCTAATTGCATCACAGAATAAAACCTAATAGAAAACGAAGGTATGCGGATATTTCTAATTTACGAGTGACGTTAAGGCACAAAATACTTTGAATTTCAAATAATTATTATTTTTTACCCTTACTTTCTGGAATTCTTCAATAGACATCGTGAAATTTTTAACTTTTATTGTTAATTATCTTGTTTATTAATTTTATTTAACATTTAATTGTGTAGATGTTAGTTATTAACTTTGGGAACAGTTCAAACCGTTCCGATGGCATTTTAAATTCCGCTCAAGAAGTATCTTTGAGCTTATCTTATGTGTAACTGTGACAGTGAAGGATGCTATGCATTAAAGTGACGTATCTAGGCAGCAAAGTGTCACTTTACGCCTAGTTTGGTAAAGTGATATATTTCTAATCAAAATGCAAACAAATTTTGTGTTCAAAACTCGTACTTTATTATTAAATTTTGGATTTTCCTAATAAATTTAATTTTATTAACATTATACTATTTATATTATACAGAATGGACCACAAGTAATGGTACGCAGAACAAGAGTGGATTTTTTGTATACAAATAATGTTATTTTGCTAAAT
This sequence comes from Dastarcus helophoroides, assembly GCA_028583605.1. Classification (NCBI taxonomy): domain Eukaryota; kingdom Metazoa; phylum Arthropoda; class Insecta; order Coleoptera; family Bothrideridae; genus Dastarcus; species Dastarcus helophoroides. The sequence goes on along the minus strand of CM053337.1, from coordinate 19,650,847 downwards.
TTACCTTTTACTAAAAGTCGATATTAACCGAGATACAGGATATCAAATTTGAAAAAAAATTTCAATTTTTTCGGCTGTATACGTTTATTAAATGTATTATATTTAAATAGTTGGCTAAGCGATTAAGTACATAAGATCGTTAAATAATTAAAAAAGAAACCCACAATATATAAAGTCGTCAAATAATTAAAGGGAGCCCACCCGGAAGTGTCATTGTATTGCCATTAAATCCCCATGCATCTTAAATTCTAATATGTTCTGTGTGAAACAGTTTTTCTATGAAAGATATTCTATGTCTATGAATTTACTCTGTCAACATTAGTGCAAAACATAACCTAATTCAAACAAATCACTGTCAAATTTGATAACTGCTAGTAAGTAAACATGTTAATTTTTGTTTTTTCCCAAGAAACGTGATTTCCCCAACAATCACACCACCCGTACAATAAATGCCAACAAGTAGCGCAGCCAATTCTGTAGTAAGAGCGACCATTTTAATCGCCTCAGCCCAAAATACTGCGCACTTTTTTTTAGGAAAAAAGGCGAAATTTTCGACTACAAAGCAAAGTAACCAGCGTGGAAATTCACGAGACCTCGTCGTCAGATAAAGCATTTCTGAAAATAGAACCTGCTTTACCATGCAAAGAGCCAAGAAAATTATACAAGAGATCTCACAGTACGTTGAGCCTGTCCAATGTCACCAAAGAGCAGGAGGCGAAATTGTACAACGATTCGATCGTTCTATACGCCCAGTCCGACGGTACGGTGCTAGTATCGCGATCGCCTCAGGAAAAAGAAAGTAACAGCGATAGGATATCGCTTGATCGAAGAGGCCTTACAAATGTACCTATTATTAAAGGAGAGGTTAGGTTAAGATTGTTATCCATGCAACACAACCTGTTGTGTAGTTTAGATGGTTTTAAGGGGCAAAATTTCCCTTTTCTAGTATTTTTAGATATTTATGATAATCAATTAGATAGAATAAGCGGTATTGACACTTTAGAGAATTTAAGGGTGTTACTGATCGGAAAAAATCGGTGAGTACTTAATCCAGTAGCTTTAGAGTGCGTTAATTATTTGAATTTAGCAAAAAATCTTTGCCAGTTATCTCTATAGTTAGCAATGTTATCTTCTCTATGGTTAGTGGTTTTGATTAGTTTAAGCAGTTTTGTCATTTTTCCATTTTTATGTTCAATTTTGCATTTTTCATTTGTGTTATTTTAATCTGTTTTGTATCCTGTTTTGACATTTTTGTTTCTTTCTTTGTATATTTTTTTATTTTTTTTCTCCATTTTTTTGCTATTTCTGTTTTATGTTGTTTTGCTCCAAGTTATGATGAAAGTAGTTACCCCTTTGAACCACCAAAGTGAAAACGATCGTTGAAATTGTAAGTTTTATGTAGAAGGTGTTATTTTCAGTTTAAAACGAATTGAGGGTGTGAGTACATTAAAAAAAATCGAGGTCTTGGACTTGCACGGCAATCAAATCAGTCATGTGGGCGGTTTGTCGTACCTCACCGAACTAAAAGTGCTAAATTTAGCAGGTAATCAAATTAGAAACATCGGCATGGTAGATTTATCTGGCCTGTCGAACTTGCTCGAGCTAAACTTAAGAAGGAACAGACTTAGGAAGCTGTTAGGTTTTGGGGAAACCCCTAACTTGGCGAAACTCTATATTAGTAACAACGATCTACAGAGGTAAAATGGCGTCGAGGTGTAAGTTGAAAATACTCCAGCTTATTTCGTTCCAGCATTGAGGATATTAGCAGTTTAGCTAAAGCGTCAAATATCAAGGAAATTTGCATAGACAATAATCCTTTGTCTCTAGGTGGTGATTGCGTATCATTTCTAGTTTCTTACTTACCACAGCTGGTTAAATTAAACCAGATGCAAATAACTGATCAGGTGCGGAAAGCCGCCATGGCTTGGCGGCGAAACAAAGAGAATACCAACGCTGCCTTCCTGGATTTAACCAGCGATGTTTGCCTCAACGTAAAAAGGGAAGAAGTTATATCAAACGCCAGAACCAATTGGGAGCTTCTAAGGGCCCAAACCAAATGTCTTACTAACGCGAATTGTGTGCCCCAAGTTAAAGATTTGAGGCCAGATGCCGATTTCATTCTAACCTCGCTTAACAAGACGAAAGCGGCACCTCTCGGGAAATTGTTACCTGATAAGAAACTGGGTTTAATTCGGAGTTCTTCGCAGGATACTGAAGTTTCGCAAAACACTTCGTCGTCTAACACCTCAAGCAATGAGTATTTGAGGTTGCCGCCGATTTTGGTGCCTATAATCGATAGAATGGCGCTAGGGGGCGAACTGATACGAAAGTCGAGTAGTTTGTCCAGTATAGACCCAAATGTGGACAGTTGCCCGAGTTCTTTGGAAAGCGGGAGTGACTCTTCGAGTTGCCAGGATTCATCGAGCGACGACGAGGGGAAATGCGACAGCACTGAAGTCAAAAGCGCCGAGGTTATCAAAGAAGGCCCTCAAATGTAAGTCCTTATGAGAACTTGGTTACTTCTTAGTTATAATTCTTTTAATGTAGAGTTGTAGAAGAAGCGGATGTGAATTTGGATCGTAAAACCCCCGCGACTGACTCTTCAAGTAACTTATCTGGCGCGTCGACGTCCGTCTTGTCAAATCCAAGCGTTTCCACTAGCGAGAAAGCACGTTTGAAACCTATTAGGCCCAGGCGGTCTATCAAGAGCGCTATTAATTCCCGCAATGTTAATACGAAGCTGCGCCATCGGGCGGTCACGGCAAAAGTTAAAAAGTCATATTCCCCACCACCCAATAAGGACAGAGAGCAAGGTAATGTGAAGACATAGCGTGGTTTGTCCCTATGGAAGACTTCGATTTTTTTCTCAGAATTCCGAATCTACATTATCTTGATTTCCAATTTTAACTTTTTTTTGTGAAATTGTTTCACAAAAAAATCCATATTTTTAAATTAGGATCAAAATTGCGAGTATAGTGTCAGTTTCACTTTACAAAAATTGGTAGAATTGAGTTATACTGAAGAAAAAAGCCACGTCATGTAGCGGGAACAAGTTTCAGTCCCATTAATATTGAAAATACTTTTAGGGGGCGATTACCTCATTGAGGTATCCGGTCAGTATTTGGACATCTACGGTCATGGAGCTCTAAGATTTATCGATAAAGCTTGGAATGTATCCAAAGCGAACGATGTCACGACCGTCAGATTTAATTACGTCAATTACAACGGAATATCAGGCGTTCTAAACAAACTAAAACAACGATTTCCCAACGTCGAAAACTTCGTTTTCAAAGAGACCAACATCTACTGCTTGGGGCAGTTGAACGCTCTAGCGGAAACCCAGGGTTTAACCTCACTTTTCATCGACGCCGAAGGTAACCCAGTCTATACGAAACCATGGAGAAGTTACGCCATCTACCGCCTGTCGCACTGGGGGTTGAAAATCATTAATAACGTCGAAGTCACGGACGAAGAAACTAAAGCGGCCAATGAGGAATACGAGAGTTTGAGTGATCTCGTTCTGTGGTCGTTACCAGACATATTGCTTCAACCGCTGCTGGTGCGTCTAAGAATCAACGTTAACCACAACTTGACGGAACAAAACGCCAAAAGGTGGTTATTATCGGCAGATCCTGCTTTGCGCGTTGTAGTGAGCAAAGAAGCGCTTCAGTGGAAAAAGGGGTCACCTACACAGGTTCGTATTATCATATTTAATTGGCTTTTTCTTTGCCAGTTCTTCCATAATTTTAGATGTTGAGTGGAAGGAGTAACTGGCGAAGCAAGAGCCAATAAAACATGAATGAAAATAACACTACTTTGCAAAGAAGATGCAGAGAATATTAGTGGAGTGCCTGGAGCATTAAAAATTCAAAAAACCTAGCATTATAGTTAATGCAGTCCCTATGTTGATAAAAACTTTTTTTTCTTAAAATCGCTCGAGGATTATGCTCCTTAAGTATGAACACCTTATTTTGAAATACCCGGTTATTATTATTATTAATAATAAAGATCAAAATTTTTTAATAGGTCAACTGTTTTACGCATTTCATTAGCTAAACATTCTATATATTTTTATTTAATTTCACTCGCTGTTACTGTATTCAGAGGTCAAAACCCAGAGACACTTCACTAATATCTATTGAAATTAGATCGGCTATTTGAATGAGGTTGTTTCAGGAGGATCTAGCGATGAGACAAAAGGCGAAACACCATATAATGTCGCTCCTGCAGCAAACAAGAATTATTACACAAAAACTGAAGCTGTTGGATGAACAATGGCCTTCGATTTTGCACGAAATCGTTCAAAATACACTTTTGGACTACACACAGTTAGATGTGCATGTTAAGGGAAAAATGCAAGAACTGAAAAAGTAAGAATTTCACTGCCAGTTGAAGAATTTCACTTTTGCACTGATTATATTACTGTTCTAGTCATGTTTTTAGACTATTTAATTTGTTACTCCTACAGTTTTATACAATAAAATGACATTGTTAGCATTATATGGCTTTTATTTGAACACTTTTTTTTAAATTTTAAATTGGAATTAATTGGTGAAGTGCTAGTTTTACCAAATAAGAATAATATGATTATAAAGTATTATCTGAAACCAGACAAATATTAATAACATAACGTGTTTCCATATCTCTAATTATTTATTTATAACTCAAAAAATGCGAAAAAATAGTTTAAACAAACTCTTGAGAAAAGCAGTTTTACTAAACTCTTATAGCTCTAAGTAGGAATGTCGATCTGAGATCGAAGTTCATTTGGTAGTTTTTGTCGAAATTTCGACTCTTTTTCCGAGATTTCAATTTTTTTCGAAATTTCGTTATTTTTCCTAATATCGGGGAAAATTTTGATCTTTTGGAATTTGACTTTTCAGATATTTTAACTGGTTTCTTAAAATGTGCTTTTTTCTCGATATTTTTATTCCAAAAATTCGATAATTTTTCTCGAAATAAGACTTTTTTCCTAAACTTTTGATTTTTTTCTTCAAGATTAGTTTTTTGTAAATGATCATTTTCAAAATTGTACCTTTCTTTTAAAATTTCACATTCTCCGAAAAATGTCGATCTTTTTCTTCATTTAGTAGTTTTTCTTGAAATTTCGACTCTTTTTCCTAGATTTCGATTTTTTTTCCAAAATTCCGTTATTTTTCCTAACAGCGGGGAAAATTTTGATCTTCTGGAGTTTGACTTTTCAGAAATTTTGACTGGTTTCTTAAAGTTTGCCTTTTTCTCGATATTTTTATTTTAAAAATTCGATATTTTTCCTTAAAATTAGACATTTTTCTTAAAATTTTGATTGTTTTCTCTTCACGATTCGTAAACGACGATTTTTAGAATTGTACCTTTTTCTTAAAATTTGACTTCCTCCGGAAAATTTAAATCTTTGTCTTCATTTGATAGTGTTTCTCAAAATTTCGACTTTTTCCGAGATTTGGATTCTTTTCGAAATTCCGTTATTTTTCCTAACATTGAAGAAAATTTTAATCTTTTAGAATTTGATTTTTCAGACATTTTGACTGGTTTTTTAAAGTTGGCCTTTTTCTCGATATTTTTATTATTATCGCAAAAATTCGATATTTTTCCTCAAAACTAGTCTTTTTTCTTAAAATTTTGATTTTTTTTTCATGATTCGTTTTTTTCGTAAAAGATTATGTCCAAAATTGTACCTTTCTCTTAAAATTTGAATTTCTCCGGAAATTTTCCGTCATTTTCTTTATTTGGTTGTTTTTCTCAAAATTTCATTTCTTTTTCTTAGATTTCGATGTTTTTGGAATTTAATTATGTTTCCTAATTTTGCAAAAGCTTTTGATTTTTTACAATTCGACTTTTCAGAAATTTTGACTGTTTTCTTAAAGCTTGCCCTTTTCGCGACATTTTTTTTACATTTATCTCAAAAATTCGATATTGTAACGCAATGTAAATAGATGAAATAGGATTTAGAATAGAATTGTAGAATTTAGTAAATAAAAAAAGTTTCTAGAAGGATCTGATAAGGGGAAAGCGGCCGCGATAACGAAACAAATGGCAGATAAGCGTTCCAGAAATTTCGGCAAACGATAAGGCTTATCTGCCGAAAAGTTCTAGAAGCCGGGGACCAAAACTATAAAAAGGCGGTCAGCTTTCCCTCGAGTAAGTCAGTTAGAGTCAGTGTAATTAGTGAGTTAGTAGAAGTTAATAATAAGTGAGTTAATTGTTCAATTGTGATGATCCAAGTTGAGTTCAGTAATAAAGTGGTGTAATTCACACATGGTAATCAATTCGAACCAATAAGCCCGTAACAATATTTTTATAAATGAATACCCTTTCTACATCTTTGTAAAAAACCAAAAGTACATAAATAAAAAACAAAGCAGATAATAAATGTGTATCGAGTTTTTCTAATTAGGAATAAATAATTAAAATATAAATATTAGTGTTTAAGAAAAAAAACTTTCAAAATTAAACTACAACAATTCATCATTATCATTCAATTTTTCTTTTATCAGAAATGTTTACAAGGCGATTAATCGAAAATCGATCTCCCAGCACCCAACTTTATCGGGAATTGATACTTTTGCTCACGATTCGAATCGATCCAAAAATTGATTATTTTAAAAAGGAATCGACATCCCTAGCTCCAAGTGTCTAAGTTGCTCGCTTGAGGTGCTTACTTTTAATCAAACGCTATACTTGTTTAGTAAAACTTTGCTTTTCTACAGTTGTTTAATACACTATTTTTAACTTTACACACTAGATTTCGAAAAAAAGTCTAAATTCGAGATTGAAACATGTTTCAGTTCCTGAACTTTTCACCCCTTGGAATTCGGGCTTGATTTGTTTGGCCACTGGAAGTTGGTAGGTTATAATTTGAACCTTTTGTCTTTAATTCCAAATTTTCTTTAGCAATATTGATTTTTTTTTTTGGAAATTAATCTTCAAATGCCCTCTTTTCTTTTCGAATTTCGAAAATCTTCATTGGTTTTACTTAAAGTGGTGTTATTTACATTTTTGATTCATGCATCGAATGTTCCTACTTACCTCTTTATTAATTCTTCAACGCAGTAATTAGGTTTCTTTTCTATTTTCTTACCTTCCGGAATACCGGAAGGGAATGTTGGGAAAAAATTGAATTTAAGCACAGATACTTGGAATAAACTTTGAAATTTCAATTAAATCCTGAAATTTAATTTTTTTTATTAATGTTCAGTTTGATTTTTGCCAAGTTTTGATTGCCCTTAGGACCATTTCAAAAACTTATAACTTTTTCCCTTAAATGTGAATCTTTTTTTAAAATTAAGAATTAAAACTCTAACTTAAAAGAAAATTAAAATTCCAAGATTAAATTTGGAATTTTGTGAAAACAATAAAAATGTGGGAAAAAAACTGTATAAAAGGTTCCAAAAAAACAAGAATAGCTAGAATTTTTTCTTGAAATATTTTCCTCAAAACTTCAACATTTAGAGACAGCTTGAATTTATTCTTCGAGAAAGTCTAAATTTTGAATAGTGGAAATTATCGAAAAGTTAAAATTTGTAGAAAAAGTTCCAATTTTGGAAATAGGCTGAAATTGGTAAAAAAACGAAATTTTGAAAGAAGTCAAAATTTAAAAAAAGTCAAAATTTGCAAAAAAAATTGAAATTTTCAAAAATTCGAAAAGAAGCTAAAATTTTCATAAAAAGTTTAAAAAAACATCGCAACTTTTAAGTAACAGTTTTGAATGGTTTAAAAAGTAGTTTTTTTAAAAAAAAAAACGATTATTGTATTGGAAACGTCGAAAAAAATATGTTTTAATTTCTATAAAAAATCCTGACATTTTGAGAAAAATTCAGATTTGGTGAAAAAAAGACTTAAATTGCAGTAAAATGGGCAAAATTTGGAAAAAAATGGAACATTTTGAAAAGTTAAAATTTTGAAAAATCTAAGTTTTCAAATACAAAAAGCAAAAAATCTCAAAATATTCGAAATTTTTAAAAAAAAATTAAAAAAAGCCGTTTTTTGATTTTTTTTGCGAAACGCCGACATTTAAAAGAAAGTAGATATTTCAAAAAAAGTTACAACTTTCAAAAATTTTATTTTTTCAAAATCAAAATTTATATAAAAAGTCGAAATTTCGTAAAAAGTCGAAATTTCGTAAAAAGTCGAAATTTCGAAAAAAAGTCGAAATGCTAAACAAGGCAGAAGTTATAAAAAAGAGTAAAAAGTTAGAGAAAGTCGAAATTTTCGAAAGAAGTCGAAATTTACGAAAAAACTGGAAATTTAAAAAAAAATCAAAATTTTGGGAAATTAAGGATAACGTGTAGAAAATAGAGTGTGGTTGTTTAGGGTGTCGAAGGGCAAATGAGACAAGATTCGTAACTGAATTTTATTTTTTCATTTATAAAAAGAAACAAAATAAAACTTACACTATCGACCCTAGAAGGGTAGTCACAGTTTCTCATTAAATCCTTTTTCTGTTTTGAGCACCTAATCTGTTAAAGCTAAATCAATTTTTTTCTAATAATATTGCGTATCATTTCTCTAAAAATTAGTGTCCGTTGCACTTATTGCTTAGAAAAAATACGAGGCAACCAAAACACGCACTAGTACTGATTCAGTGTGCAAATTCTCATTCGTTTACATTGTCGCGTTTCCGCCGCGTTTACTCAGCGTTTTCGCCGCGACATCTCCACGTTACCTAGTACGCGACATTATAGGGGGGGCACTAATAGCACTAGTGCGTCGAGTGACGTCATTGAAAGGCGGACTCCTTGTACAAGGTGTCGGATTTGTGAAAAGCTTGGCTATTGTACTCTTTCTCGCCTAATAGCAGCGAATTTTGCGTTCTAAAATTATTCTCCGACTTAGGCCTAGGCAACGTAGCCGATTTACGAAAATTCTGTCCTAAAGCATTTAAGTTTTGATCGCTGGAGTGTAATCGAGGCACTGATTCGTTTGACATATTTACATTGGACGCGTCCACGTTGTCCGCTTCGGCGGCCAGCGCGTTCACGACCGCGTTTATCGTCTTACTTTCGCTCCCCAAGTCTTCTTCTCTATGCGCAAGCAAATTTGGACTTTTGCCGATTTTGTTCAACCTGAAACAGAACGGGGGAATTTTAATTTTGGACGAACTGGCCACGGGTCGGCTCTTTTGTCTCCAACACCACATGCGGTAGTGACTGGGGTGTGGGGGGGGGGGGGGATGAGGTCAATATTGTACATTCAGCAGCCAATGGTCGCCAGTGTAGTTGCTGTTAAAACATGTGTTATTTTGGTGCAAAAAAAATTTGTCCGAAAAATATCCGAAAAGTTGTTCCTTGGAAAACCACCTAATATATCTCCTGAAAACATTTGGACGTTCTACTGAAGTACTTAGCAATGCTACTGAACAATTAGTTACTCTTTCAGCTGAAAAACTATTCGGTTCTTTTGTGTAAAACCGAAATGAGTGTTAAAATGATCTAATTGGATATCAAAATGTCCGTTACATATTTTTTTAAAGAATTTCAATAGAAATTAGTTGAATAAGAATCTTTCGAAAAAAATGGATGCACAGTTTAAACTTTTAAAAACTTATTTCAAAATTCGTGAACAATGTTTCCGAAATTTTGGATTAAAAACCAAAGGAAGGGTTCAAATTTTGGAGACAAAAGTCTTAGTTTGTTTCTCCTTCTAGTCAGTCTTCCTTCTTTGATTTCTTCAATTCGTTTGCAGACAAATTTATGAAAATATGCTGGTTGAGGCAAAAAAACGTTTCAAGGTCTTCCAAATTGACCAGCGGATACCATCTCAGTTTTTATCTGTCTGCTTCTAGTCAGTCTTAATTCTTTTATTTCTTTAAATTTTTTTTGCTAAAAAATTTGGGGATTCCGGGAAAACGTTCCAATGTCTATGTTGTCTGCTGTTGTATGTTGTCTATGTTATAGTTTCTTCACTTCTTTTACTGAAGAACTTTTTTTCTAGCTGCTCCACCAAAAATGTCGGAAAGCCTGACTGATCCAGTTGACCTCTTCTATCCTACATCTGCTATCTTTATTTCTTTGCTGGTCACTCTTTTTTATATTTCTTTGGATCTTCTGGTCACTCTTTTTTATCTTTCTTTGGATCTTCCAAATCTTTTACAGAAAACTTGAAGTTATATCCCGTTTCTTTAGCTAGAAAACATCCTGTTGAAATTATCGGTTTCTTCGCTTCGTTCATTAAAGAACTTACGGACACTTCTCCTTAGCTTCTCAAATAAATAATAAAGAATCGTTGCCGAAGAATTTAAGAAAATCTCTTCTTTGGTTGATTTTCCGAAGATGCATCAAGGCCTCAGTATTGAACCTTGGCGTCAACAAAACCTTTTTTCATTAATTTTTTGGTGAACAACTTCTCACTGATTTTTCTAATCTTCGTTGTTAGTTTTGTATGTTGTTCTCTTCAATTCTTTAGTCAAACCTTATAAGGTTTCTGCTAAAAGCTTTTTGGTTTCTTCACTTCTCTTAATAAATATCAGATTTTAACGATTTGGGTATTTCTGCCAGTGATGGATTATCCATAACTAACCATTAACCAAACGCTTCGTTTGAAATTAGTCTTTGTCGAAATCTGTCGCATTCAATCAAAATCGAACATTCTTAATATTGATGGTGGTCAAAATTTCAGTGAAAAAAGTAAGTTCATCAGTAATATTTTCTTTTTCCACTATAACTTCGCCTTCATATGGAACATTTCTTTTTGTGTTGTACCTTATCAAATGCTATATTACGTATTCGGGTGAAATGAATTCATCTTAATAATCATTTGGTGGTAAAAATTTCAATGAAAAACGAAAGTTCATCAGTAATAGCTTCTTTTTCCGCTATAATTTTGCCTTCATGTGGCACATTTTTCCAAGTTGCACTTTCCAAGTTGATCGAATTGTTATGCTAAAGGTCTTTGGAACTAACTAGAACCAATTATTGAAACTAAAGAGCATATTGCCATCATAACACTACGTCTTTGCACACAATAGATGCATCTTAATAATCATTTAATGATAAAAATTTCAATGAAAATATCATTTGGTGGGTAAAACTTTAATGAAAAACAAAAGTTCATCAGAAATAGTTTCTTTTTCCACTATAATTTTGTCTTCATGTGGTACATTTTTCCCAGATGCACTTAATTAAGTGATGATGAGAGACTCTAGAAATCAATCAAAAGTTTCAGCTTAAATTTAATAGCATGCCATCACATTCTTACTACCTTTGAGTGCAATTCATTCATGTTAATAATCATTTCGTGGTCAAAATTTTAATGAAAGAATCATTTGGTGCTCAAAATTTCAATGAAAAAATCATTTGGTGCTCGACATTTTAATGAAAAAATCATTTGGTGCTTAACATTTCAATGAAAACATCATTTGGTGGTCAAAACTTTAATGAAAAACCAAAGTTCATCAGTACTAGTTTCTTTTTCCACAATAATTTTGCCTTCATGTGGTACACCTTTCCAAGCTCCACTATGTCGAAGGGTTATGCTAGAGACGTTTGAAATTAACCAAAACCATCATTTGAAACTAAATAGCATATCGCCATTATAATTTTACGTCTTTGGACACAATAGATCCATCTTACTAATCATTTGGTGCTCAAAATGTCAATGGAAAAGTCATTTGGTGGTCAAAATTTGAATAGAAAACGAAAGTTCATCGGTAGTAGTTGTTTTTTCTACTATAATTTTGTCTTCATGTGGTACATTTTTCCAAATTGCATTTTATCGAATGGTTCTGTTAGAGAACTTTGGAATTAACCAGAAGCTTCACTTGAAACTGAATAGCACATCGCAATTATAATCTTACGTATTTGGGCACAATCGATTCATCCTTGTAACGATTTGGTCAAAAAATACGTACTTTTCGTGATTTGGTGGTCAAAATTTCAATGAAAAACGAAAGTTAATCAGTAATAGTTCCTTTTTCCACTATAATTTTGTCTTCATGTGGCAGATTTTTCCAAATTGCATGTTATCATGGATGTTGGTCAAAAATACGTACTTTTCGTGCTTTGGTCGTCAAAATTTTAATGAAAAACGAAAGTTCATTATAGTGGAAAAGGGAACTATTACTGATGGTAATAGTTCCCTTTTCCACTATAATTTTGTCTTCATGTGGTAGATTTTTCCAAGCTGCATCTTATCATGGTTGTTGGTCAAAAATACTCACTTTTCATGCTTTGGTTGTCAATATTTCAATGAAAAACGAAAGTTCATCAGTAATAGTTCCTTTTTCCACTTTAATTTTATCTTCATGTGGTATATTTTTCCAAACTGCATCTTATCGAATGGTTATGCTAGAGAATTTTGGAATTAACCAGAAGCTTCACTTGAAACTGAATAGCACATCGCAATTATAATCTTACGTATTTGGGCACAATCGATCCATCCTTGTAACGATTTGGTCAAAAAATACGTACTTTTCGTGCTTTGGTCGTCAAAATTTCAATGAAAAACGAAAGTTCATCAGTAATAGTTCCTTTTTTCACTATAATTTTGTCTTCATGTGGTACATTTTTCCAAGCTGCACCTTATCGAATGGTTGTACTAGAGAACCTTGAAATTAACCAGAAGCTTCACTTGAACCTGAATAGCTTATCGTCATCATAATCTTCGTATTTGGACACAATCGATCCATCTTAATAATGATTTGGTCCCAAAATACGTATATTTTATGATTTGGTCGTCAAAATTTCAATGAAAAACGAAAGTTCATCTGTAATATTTTCTTTTTCCATTATAATTGTGTCTTCATGTGATGCAGCCAAAAGTTATGATTTCGGTTAAAAATTTTCAACCAAAGGTTAGGCAAAAACATACCAAGCAAAATTGGCGAAATCGAACCAGTTAGCCATTTAATCTATGTTTTACCGATACAACTTTCTTCTTTCTTCCTTTAGCAAAAAAGACACGATTTCTTAGCAAAAAACACGCAGTTCACTGAAAATCCTACATTAAGATACCTTGGACCCGAAATCAAACACATCCAAATCCAAGAGAGGCGGCGAAACAAATTTTTAATGTGTTGGTGTCAAGTGTAAAGCAGAATGATTCATTCAAAAGCGGCGGAATGAGAAGCGGATGAAACACCTTGTAACAACTGTCGAAATGTCAGCGGCGATCGATGATGACGAAAGACGACACACAGAGCGAAATGGAAAAACCACCACGTGAAATATTTATAAAAAAAACCTCGTAGGTTTGTTTATACCAACCAACGCACTGACCTCTCCGCGGCGACGGACTCCATGGTTCGCCTCATCAGCGGATACTGGTCGAGTACGGCGTTGAAATGATCGACGGACAACGAAAACAAATTGCAGTAGGTCTCCGCCCGAACGGATGCCACCCTTCGGGCGTTCGTCAGCAGGCAGATCTCGCCGAAGTAGGAACCGTCGCTCAAGCTGGTGGCCACCTCTCCGTTCGCCATCACGATGTCCACGATGCCCTCTTGGATAAAATACATCTTGGAACCGATTGTTCCCTCCTTTATGATAATATCACCTGAAACGGTTACGGTTGTTATATGGTAAAGGTTTCGCAACGAATTAATCTCGTTTGGGGGATTCATCTAGAAACAGTTACGTTTCCAACAAATTTGGACTTGTCACGACTGTAGTATCCTGGTAGATTTGGTTTCGCAACAAATTAATCGTTTGGAAGATTCATCCGGAAACAATTATGTTTTCAACAACGTTAAAATTCGGACTTGTCACCAAAAAAACATGTGATAGGTTTCGGAAGAATAGTCCAATCTCGTTTCGGATGACTAGTCCAGTCTCGTTTCGGATGACTAGTCCAGTCTCGTTTCGGATTGCTAGTCTCCTAATCATTGATAGAACAAGTCGTCCAAAACCAATCAGACGTTTCGCTTCTGGATTAGTCTTCCGACTAGACGTTGTTTTTGTGAAACTGTAACATTATTGTTTTTGAAACATACACCAAGTTTGAAAATCCGTTTCGAAAAATTTCCTTAATTACATGGTGAGTTTGCGTGGTTGCCTTCTTATTCAATTATGATAACACATATTCACTTACCTGGTTGGAAGACTTCATATTTCAATTTAGTTACAACATCAGAGACGAAATTCGAATCGGCGTTAGCAAAGAAAGGTACTGAAGCAACTAAAGACCTACAGTTATAATTGATCACATCTTCTCTCAGTTTCTCGGATAATTCTCCTAAAATGCACTCTTCATCGAAGAATTTGCCTTGATATCTATGTTCGAAGTATTCGGTTATTCGCTGGCGCATCTCCCTAGGTAATTTTCTATACGCCATGTATTCTTCCACTTGTTTTACCTGAAAATTCAACGAGGTTGATGTCTGTGTACCAGGTAGTCAAGTACTAACCTTTTCTCGGTACTGTCTTCTCGATGAGTCTAAGCTCTGAATCAAATTTGTTGCGTGTCCTAGGAATAAGGCGTAGCAGGTAGCACCTGATATCATTGATAACATCGTCAGCCACATGTCCGTCAGCGATTGGGGAGGGAACCGGCCGTACCCAATGCACAACATGTGGGACATCGCTTTGAAGAGGGCCCAAGAGTATTGCTCTAACCAATAAGCATCCTAGGAAAATAAAAATAAAATTTAGAAGCTCGATAACACTATCTATATATGTTCATAAAAACCTCAAAATTTTCAAATAATCTCGAAATTTTCAAATAAAAATGGAAATTTTTTAAAAGTTCGATTTTTCAGAAATCTCGATATTTCCAAAAAAAAAGTCGAAATATTAAAGTCGCGACCTTTGAAATGAATCGAAATTTTGAAAAAATGTCCAAATTATTAACAAAGTCAGGATTTAACAAAAAAATCGAAATTTTCAAAAAATCTTAAATCTTTTAAAACATCCGGAAATTTAAAAAAAGGACATTTTTTGATTTCGATTTTTTGAAAAATTACGATTTTTTAGACATCTCAATATTTGAAAAAAAGTCGAAATTTTGGAAAGGTCAACATTTTTAAAGGAGCCGAAATATTGAAAAAGATCCAAATTTTGTAATAAAATCGTAATTTGGAAAAAATTTAGAGGCGTCAGAAACGTCTCTATTTGCAAAATAGAAACAAAATATTAATAAAAGTGACATTTCAAAATGCAATTTAAAAAAAAATGCAATTTTAAAAAAGCCAAATTTTAGAATAACGCAGAAAATTTGAAAAAAAACGAAATTTTAAAAATGACAAAACTTTTGAAAAAGCCGAAATATTAAAGTCGAGAACTTTGAAATGAATCGAAATTTTGAAATAATATCAAAATTATCAACAAATTCGAGATTCAATATAAAAAAATCAAAATATTCAGTTTTATTAAATTTTCAAAAAATCTCAAAATTTTCAAAAAAATTCAAAATTTTCAAATAAAACATTCAAATTTTTGAAAATTTCGATTTACAAAAACCTTGAAATTATCAAAAAAAGTCGAAATTTTGAAAATGTCGAGGAACTTAAAGAGTTTGAAATGTTGAAAAAGGTCGAAATTTTTTATGAAAATTAAAATTTCGAAAAAATTTAGATCCTTCAGAAACGTATATATTTAAAAAAAAATTAAAAGAAACAAAATATTCATAAAAGTGAAAATTGCAAAATTAAATATGATAAAAGCTGCAATTTAAAAAAAAGCCAAATTTTTGAATAAAGCAGAAATTTTGAAGTGAGAATTTTTAAAAAGTATGATTTTTGAAATAGGTGATATTTAAAAAAAAACTCCAAATTTCAAAGAAAAAACGAAATTTGGAAAAAACCGAAATTTTAAAAATGACAAAACTTTTGAAAAATCCGAAATATTAAAGTCGAAAACTTTGAAATGAATCGAAATTTTGAAATAATATCGAAATTATTAACAAATTCGAGATTTAACAAAAAAATCAAAATTTTCAAAATATCTTAAAATTTTCAGAAAATCTCAAAATTTTGAATAAATCTCAACAATTTTAAAAATCTCAAAATTTTCTACAAAAAATATCGAAATTTTTGAAAATTTCGATTTGCAAAAACCTTGAAATTATCAAAAAAAAGTTGAAATTTTGAAAATGTCGAAATTACTTAAAAAGTTTGAAATGTAGAAAAAGGTCGAAATTTTGTAGGAAAATTGAAATTTCGAAAAAATTTAGAGGCTTCAGAAACTTATCTATTTAAATAAAATTAAAAGAAACAAAATATTGATAAAAGTGAAAATTGCAAAATTAAATGATAAAAGCTTCAATTTAAAAAAAGTCAAATTTTTGAATAAAGCAGAAATTTTGAAGTCAGAATTTTTAAAAAGTATGATTTTTTAAATAGCTAATATTAAAAAAATAACCTCCAAACTCGAAAAAAAAACGAAATTTGGAACAAACCGAAATTATAAAAATGACAAAACTTTTGAAAAAGCCGAAATATTAAAGTCGAGAACTTTGAAATGAATCGAAATTTTGAAGAAATGTCGAAATTATCAGTAAGTCAGGATTTAAGAAAAAAATTGAAATTTTCATAAAAACCGCAACATTTTCAAATAATCTCGAAATTTCAAATAAAAATGGAAATTTTTTTAAAAGTTCGATTTTTCAGAAATCTCGATATTGTCAAAAAAGTCGAAATTTTGAAAAAATCGAAATATTAAAGTCGCGAACTTTGAAATGAATCGAAATTTTGAAAAAATGTCGAAATTATTAACAAAGTCAGGATTTAACATAAAAATCGAAATTTTCAAAAAATCTTAAAACTTTCAAAACATCCGGAAATTAAAAAAATGGACACTTTTTGATAATTACGATTTTTTGAAAAATTAGATTTTTTAGAAATCTCGATATTTGAAAAAAGGTCGAAATTTTGGAAAGGTCGCAATTTTTAAAGAGAGCCGAAATATTGAAAAAGATTGAAATTTTGGAATAAAATCGTAGTTTGGAAAAAATTTGGAGGCGTCAGAAACGTCTTTATTTGCAAAAAAGAAACAAAATATTGATACAAGTGACATTTCAAAATTGAAAAGGTCGACATTTTTAAAGGAGCCGAAATATTGAAAAATATCGAAAGTTTGTAATAAAATTTGGAAAAAGTTTGGAGGCATCAGAAACGTCTCTATCTGCAAAAAGAAACAAAATATCGATAAAAGTGGCATTTCAAAATTAAATTAAAAAAAAAGTTGCAATTCTAAAAAAGCCAAATTTTGGAATAAAAGAGTAACTTTGAAAAAAAAAACGAAATTTGGAAAAAACCGAAATTTGAAAAATGACAAAACTTTTACTGGAGCGTTGCAAATTGAAATTGTTGACTGAGTGAATCAATGAGTGGATTAGATTTCTTTAAGATATCCGAATACGTTGAGCCCCTTAATGAGGTGTTGGAAAGTTCCGATTCAAGGGTTAGGTTTAGAATATTTAAATCAATGACATCTAGTGGCGATGTAGACATGTAGAGGGTTCTCCCCGCTTTAGGTACTTTCAGGGACGTGGATAGGACGCCATGTGAGAAGCTCCATTATTCACGAGTAAATAAGGGTGGTCGAACGAACTATTAAAAAAAGACATTT
The DNA here is from genome assembly GCA_028583605.1 of Dastarcus helophoroides. Lineage (NCBI taxonomy): Eukaryota > Metazoa > Arthropoda > Insecta > Coleoptera > Bothrideridae > Dastarcus > Dastarcus helophoroides. Next base: position 19,633,349 of record CM053337.1, on the reverse strand, counting down.
TAAGGTTGACACACATATGTTGGACCGTACGGGAAGTTAAGCGACGCAAAGCAATGTTACCATTTTATATTCAATGCTTTTTAATGCGGTAACGTACATTTGCGGGAGGGGAAATGCGGCGAAATTCAAAGAAATATTTGGCTCGCGGCGCTTCCCTTCGCGTCCGTCACAACATAGTGCGTCAACCCTTAAAGAGGGAGTTCTTAATTAGGAAACCGAGAACAGTCAAGTTTCGAACTTACAGACGAATTCCATAGCTCTATAATTCACCAGTAAATAAGGGTGATCGAACGGAATATTAAAAATAGCATGACTAATTGAAAAAAAAATCGGAAGTAGCAGTGGTCGTCGTAAGCTTACCTGTAGTTCATTGATAGCCACCCAGGAGTTGGAGGGAAACCCTTGCAGCATAGGCACCAGGAATTGCAGACACCCCGACCAGTGTCCTATCAGCAGCATCATGCATATTAGGTTGAATATCCGCATAAACACGCTTGCCATGTTTAAAAACTGAAACGTATCGATATCGTTTAAAACAAAAAAAGGTGAAAAAACTTCGCTCTCTACGGTGGTGGTGGGATTGCTAAAGATTCGGATTGTGGAGAGGTTTCGAGTAGGCGGCCCAAAGCAAGCACGAACGTTTTGTAATAAAAAAAAGCGCCTTTTGCTCGTTAACTCGATTGGTATGCTGATCTACAGAGAGGGTGGATAAAGAGGTTCCAGTGCTAATGATGCTCGATATAATTAATTAGCGGTATGATTAACGATGCAACTAAGTCGTGACTTTCAAACAAAGCTTCCAAAAACTTCAACTGCACAGTCCTAAAAAGCAGTTTTCCATCACGATGAAGTTTATCTGTGTCGATGGCGCACGATGGAGATAGTTCACGATAAAACCAATTATGAGCTGCTGTTAATAAAAATTCAATGCTTTGTGATTAGTCTGCCAACCATAAGGATGAATAACCAATTTGAGGTGCATCAGCGTGCGGTGTAAACAACCGTTAATCGATGGGGTGATTTGATTGAAACTAAACAGGAAAATTTTATATTTCAAACATTTTAATTTCCACTAAACCTTGTGACCTTATTTTTTCTGGATTAAAAATATTACAAATTAGAACCGGGTTATATACGATGTAACTTGTTTACCTACTGCCACGACAAGGTTAAAATTTAAGTAATTAGAGATAAACAGGGATACATTTCTTCTACCGCGTAAATATTAAATTTTCCGATATTTCAGTCAAATCGTCCCGTACAAGATTAATTTTAAATTTCACATCGTTCGGGAAATCCAATTCGTATTCGTCCCAAACGAAATGCAGTAAGCTGTTTGAAAAACAATGAAAGACAACGGACGTTGGTAAATTTTTTTATTACAACAGCACAATATAAAAGCCATACAAACAAATCAAGTACAGAAAAACGGAAACAAAAAATCTATCGAAAAAATTACATTAACCAATTAAATAAAACATGTCGACGTTTCGACTAAATTAAGGGGATCGCAACTCGACCCGCCGCACAGTTATACAAAGTGTCGTTAATAAAGCTATGTTACTAATGTATAAGCCAAAAAATAAGAAGATGAAATAATGAAAGAAAGTGTATCATCACCTAATTATTAATTAATAATAATAATAATAAATAATGAACGACAGGGAGCGTGTTGCGGAAGCAGAGAGGCGCCGCGCATATGGTGTGGTAGATTTTTATAAACGCATCGTAATAACGCCCAAGCAAGCGGGTTACCTTAAAGATGAGATTGCTTTTGGTGCGACTCGTTTTGCTCAGGTCCGAACTGAGGCGGCCCCTCCGTTCCGTCCGCTTTTTTTGTAGATTCTGCAAGATCTAGAAAAAGCGAAGAAAAAATACAAGATGATAGAGAGAAGAAAGAGAAAGCGGCTCGACATTCGGCAGCGATCATTTCAACTTAAAAAAACAAAACAAAATAGGAACAACATTCCGGAAAATGCGTCAAAGCTGATGCACAAGAAACGTGGACAAAGTTTCTTCCTTTAAACAGGGCTGAAGCGGTACAAATTTACGAAAGTTTCGTAACCTAGTAAGCATTTTTGGAATTAAAACATGCAAAACAGTTGTAAAGTGTCTTCTGGTGCATTTTAAACCTCCATCTGTTTTCTGATCGTGTGTGTGTGTGTGTGTATGTTGAAATACCCCAAGTTTCAGAAAACTAAACTGAAATGAAAATATGTGATTTAGATAAATCAGTTTAGGTGAGGCTAAAGAATTTTTATTGAAACGACTAAATAGATGAAGCAATGAAAACGAATTCCATAGTTTTCCTTTTTATTCGTTTTCCTCCTTTAATTGTTCTTCTTCGTTGATTATTTTAAATTGTCACAAGTTTCAGTTTTCTCAAAGCTGTGGTTTCTTAGCGAATTATTTACAAAAAACATTTCGTTGCCAAAAAATCTATTATTCTGGTGGACTACCAGAACATTTTCTTTTTAGCTGCAAATAATTTTATTGGTTTTCACATAGATATTCAGCAGTAATTGAACGATAACATTTCATCAGCAGAACTAGCATTTTCAAGCGCACTAATCTAATTGATCAGCAGCGAACTTATCTTGAAACAAAACTGGTAGTCTCCTGATTTCTCTCGTGCAATCTTATAGTATAACTTGTTTAAGGCGGGGGTCTGGTAAATCGCTAAGTACGATATGGCTCTCGGATTTAAATGACCTGTTGAGGGGGGTTAGGAGAACAGAGGTGGAGAGGAATTGAGTAAGAATTTCGGTTTACGTCGTTCGAATTCGCAATCTTTCATATCGTCTCTTTACTGATATATGATACTGTGTAACTCGGTCCATTTGGATACCTTAAGAAAGTGTGCATGTTACTGATAGCAGTTGGTTTAGTATTCATATTTGTAAACTTGCAAGTGGATATTTTGACCCGTTTCTTAAATTAGTATTTTTTTGTCGCGCTTTGATAAACAATTAAAACAGAATTGACAAATATTTTTTGAAAATTTCAACTTTTGATACTTGGATTGTTGAAATTTAAAAAATAAAAAACGAAAGTTTCCAAAAAATATTTTTATTGGAAATTTTTTATTTATTTATCGAAATTTGAACATTTTCGAAAAAATATCAAATCGAAAATTTGAAAACCAATTTTTAAAAACGCGGGAATCTGAAAAAATCGAAATTAAATAAGATTAAAATTTTGAAGAAAAAAATCAGGTTACATTTAAAAAAATGTGAAAATTTAGTACAAATGAAATTTTCGATTAAATTGAATACTTGAAAATAAGACCAAATTTTCAAATTTATAGAAGTTTAAATTTTAGAGTTGATATTTTCAATAAAAGTTAACATTTTGAAAAAAACTGAGAAGTTTAAAAAAATTTTGAAATTTTAAATTTTTTCGCTTCGAGCTTCGAGCGAAACGCGAAATTCAAGTAACAAACCAAAATTTCCAAAAAATGGGATTTTAAAGAAAACAAAATTTTAGAAATAAATTAAAATTGGAAAAGTTGCGAAATGGTACAATTAAAAAAGAACAAAGAAAACAAGAAATGTTGGAAAAAAGCGTGAAATTAAAAAAAAAAATGGGAATAATCGGGAGAAAGTCAAATTAAAAAAAAAATTAATTTTGAGTCGAACTTTCGAAAAAAAGATGAATTTCGAGAAAATAGAAATTTCGATACAAAGACACGAACAAAAAGGGTCAAATTTTGAGACATAAGTTTTCGAGGAAACGCGAAATTTGATAAATCAAAAGTAAGATTTTAAAGAAGACGAAATAAAAGTCGAATTTTGAAAAAAATTGCCGAAATAGCAAAATTTTAAAAGAAAGGATCAATTTTGAGTACAAGGCTAAATGAAACCTCGAAATTAAATAAAAAGTCAAAATTTATCGGAAAAACTTAAATATCAAAGGTTTTCTAAACACTACTAATTTTGGAGAAAAAGGTCCCAGATTCGATAAAAAGTCGAAATTGACCGAAGCGTAAAAGATTGAACCAAAATTCCGAGAAAAAATTTTGAACATTTTAATAAAAAACTTGGGAGTTTCCCTGAGAAAGTTAAATTTTGACAAAAAAAGTTGAATTCTGAAAATAAATAGAAAATTTCCAAAATAAAACGGACTTTAAACTGAAATTTCGAGAAGAGAATCTTTTGAAAAGTCGAATTTTTAGAATCTTGTTGAAATTTCGAAAAGACAAATTTTGAAAAACGAGGAATTTGAGAAAATCAGTTGAAAATGTAAAGTTTGCGAAATCATAAAAATTCGAATGTTGAGAATTTTTTGAAAATGTTAACTCGTTCTTGAAATTGTACTATTTATTTAAATTGTCCAATTTTTTTTTGAATATCAAATTTCTTTTCAAAATTTCGACTCTTTGAAAAACCTTATTCATTTAAAACTTCAATTGTTTTTTTCAAAATTATGACAACTTTAAATATTTTGACCCTTTTTTATGAACAATTTAAATTTTTCAAATCTCGAATTTTTTTTTTGAAAATTTTTAAAATTTCGGATTTTTTCTCAAAATTTCGATTTTTGTTCTAAAATCTGAACTGTTTCTTAAATCAGACATTTTCAAAAATTTTGACTTTTCAATTTTCGACTTTTTTAAATTTTCGACTTTCTTAAATTTTCGAATTGTTTAAATTTTCGACTTTTTTAAAATTTCAATTTCTTTGAAAATGGAGAACCTTGAAAATATTGACTCTTTTTTCGTTAAAGATTTTGACATTTGTTTAAATACATCTGTTTTTTTACAACTTCGTTTTTTTATAAAATTGACATCGTTCGAAAATTTCGTTTTTTTTTAATTTAGAATTACTTTGGATTTTTATTTTTTTTTTTTGAATATTTTGCTTTTTCAAAATTTCAACCTTTTTTGACAATTTCGACTTTTTGAAAATGTTGGGTTTTTTTTTCGAAATTCGATATTTTTCCCACGCGTTTCACGCGTTTTTACAAATTTTAATCTTTTTATAAAAATTTAACATTTTTCAAAATTTCGACTTTTTTTGAATTCTTGTTGTTTCAAAACCTATTTTTTTTTCAAATTTCGACTTTTAAATTTTCGACTTTTTTAAATTTTCGACTTTCTTAAATTTTCCAATTTTTTAAATTTTCGACTTTTTTAAAATTTCGATTTCTTTGAAAATGGAGAACCTTGAAAATATTGACTCTTTTTTCGTTAAAGATTTTGACATTTGCTGAAATAAGTCTATTTTTCATATTTTTCACATATTTGAAAATAAGACCAAATTTTCAAAAATTTTCAAATTTATAAAAGAAGTTTAAATTTTAGAGTTGATATTTTCAATAAAAGTTAACATTTTGAAAAAAACTGAGAAGTTTAAAAAAATTTTGAAATTTTTAAAAAATTTAAACTTTGAAAAAGTCTAAAATTTTGAATTCACATTGTTTAAAACAATTGAAATTTTGTAAAATGAGGTTTCTATAGAAAATTAAAATTTCCAAAAAATAAGTTAAGGTTTTCTAAAAAGTCAAAAAGTGTCAAAATTTTAACATTGTTCAAAAAATTCAGTATTTCAAAAAATGACGAAATTGAATGATAAATTTCTAAATTTTTCTAAAAGTTAATATCTTGAGATATAATATAAAATTATTAAGAGTCAAATTTTGAAAGAGTCGAGATTTACAAAATATAAGAATTTTTAATCAGTTTTTCAAAAAAGTCTAAATTTTCAAAAGGTTCACTTTACTTAAGAAAAGACCAAATTATCAGGAAGGTAGAACTATTTTAAAAATCGCAATCTGAAAAAAAATATGTAAATTAAAAAAAAAAAGTCGAAATATTTTGAGAATTTCAAACAGTCAGTGTTTAAAAAATGTTGAGGTTTAAAAAAAATTGAAGAATTTTCAATCGACTTTTAAAAAAAATTTAAATTTCTAAAAGGTCACTTTACTAAAGAAAAGACAAAATTATCAGGAAACTTAATTTTTTTTGGGATACAAAAAATTGAAAAAAAAAATTCAAAATTTTCAAGAGTTGAAATTCGACAGATTTTTTGAGTTTCGCTAAATCGAATTTGAGATAAAGTGAAAATTGTCGAAGTCTGAATATTGAAGAAAAGCCAAAATTGTCAGAAATGTCGAAATTTTCAAAAAAGGACTAAATTTTGAGAATTAATATTTAGACAAAGGCGAAGTTTTGAATTGTTAAAATTTTGAAATAACAGTCAAAAAATTAAAATGTTGAAAAATAGTGGAAATTTTTTTTAAAAAGTCAAAAGCTTCAAAAAAGTTGCAATTTTGGAAACAAAAAAAAAAACGTTTTTTAAAATATTCGGGTTTTTAAAAAATGTGACGTTTTAAAAAATCGAAATCCTCAAATAAAAGTACAAATTTAGAAAAAGCGAAATTTTCAAAAAAAAAGAATCGAAACTGCAAAAAATCGAAACTTGAAAAATAATTAAAATTTAAAAAATAGTCAAAAATTTTGAGAATCAAAATGTTTAAAATGTTACAATTTTTAGAAAATTTCAAATTTTGAAAAAAAAGAAATTTGAAAAAAAGGAATTTTGAAAAAAAGGAATTTCGAAAAAAATCAAAAATTTAAAAACTGACATTTTTAAAACAGATTAGCTTAAAAAAATTCAACATTTTTAACAAAGTACAAATTTTCAAAAAGTGGGAAAGGTCAAGATTTTAAAAAGGCTAAATTTTAGAAAAAAATTTAAACTAAAAAAAAAGGTAAAATTTTTAAAAAACTAGAAATTTTATTTAAATTTTGAAATATTTTAACAAAATCGCAAGTTTAAATTCGAAATTTTGTCCGTAAAGAGTTGTCAACTTTTTTCAGAACTCATAATTCTAATTTTGTTATCCCAGAGTTACAAAAAAGTATTTATTTTTTAATTATATACGGAATTTCAGAATAAGGTGAAAGCTTAAGATTTAATTTTGGGGATTAAACTTGAAAATTGGAAAAAGTTGAAATATTAAGATCTATAAAATAATTCAAAAACTATCAAATTTTTTATAATTGGAAACTTTTTCGAAATCTACAGAGTTTTTTACTTGTAATTACTATTTTTTTTTATTTTATGCATTACAATTGAAATTTCGTTATTTAAGTCGAAATTTCAGTAAATAACTTTAATATTTTAAAATCTATTCGACTATTCAATTTTAAGACCAAAATTTTGAGAAATAAGTGAAAATTTCGAGTTTAAAATTACAAATTAAAATTTCAAAAAGATAGACAAAATTTCTCAAAACTGGAATTTTGTTTAGAAACTTCTTAAATTTTTTAAAAAAATAGAAACTATTTTTTAATTTCGACTTCAGAAACAAAATGTGGAAAATAAAGTCAAAATTTTGATACTAAAATCGAAATTCCAAGAAACAAGTTTAAAATGTTGAGATTATGAAGTCGAGAGTTTGAGAAAAATTGAAATACAAAAATTGTCCCCTGAAACCAAGAAAGATTAAAAAACCAAACAAAGGTTGCTCTAATGCGTTTCAACAGCCAAGCTATCTTCTTCAGAATCTCTCTGAAAATGATAGCTTAGTTGTCGAAACGCGTCAGAGCAACCGTTGTTGTGTTTTTTTAATCCTTCTTGGTTTTAGGGAACAATTTTTGTATTACAATTTTTGAAGATAACCAAGGACCAGTCTCTTCTACCAAAATTGAGAAAAATTGTAAACTTCGACTAAAATGTCAAAAGTTTATGTTATTTAAAAAGTTTATTAAAATTTAGACTTTTAAAAACAAAATTTCGAAAAACGAGTGAAAATCCTAAACTTAAAAAAAGAGAAAAAGTTTAAATTGGAAATATCAAATTATTTTCTTAAAACTTAGACTTTGAAATAGAATTTCTAGAAAAAAAGTCGAAATTAGAAGATTTCTAATATTTCCATTTTACAAATGTCAATTTTTATTTATTTATTTTCTTAAGTTCGAATTTAGAATCCATATTTTTTTAAACTCAAATTTAGGATCCGGAATTTGAAATTTAAGTCAAAATTCTGGAAAAAACTTTGAACAAAATTATGTCAGAAATTTAAAAATTGTTCACGGAATTATGTAATTAAAAAAGACGTTGCTTGAATTTTTTCCAAATAATTTTTTTTCGACTTTTTTACCTGAAATGCTAGTTTACTTTAAAATTTAAAAAATAGGTTTTTCTTTTGCTATTTTCTTTTTGACTGGAAAGTAAACGCTGAAAATTTAATTTTTCTTTCTAGACTTGAAATTTCAAATAAAAAAAACAATTCCAAATTTAAATTAGAAATTTTGAAAAAATAGCCAAAATTTAAAAAAAATTCTAACTGTTCTCTTTAGAATTGCACCTTGAATTATGAAAAAAACGATTTTATATTTGAACTGAAATTTTTGAAAAATAGCAACAGATTTAAAAAAAATAAAATTTATGTAAGTAAGTTCTCGAGTTCCCATTGGTCACAAAACTTTGATTTTAAATCGAAATATTCGATATTCTTGTCAACGTTTTCCATGAAATTTTAAAATCTCTAGGAAAATTCGAATAGTTTAAACTTTAAATTCAAAATTTCGAGAGAAAAGCTTGAAATTGGGCTAACGAATTGCAAACTTATAAAAAAATTCTTTGACACGGATTCCTTTTTTCAGTTCTCTAATCAGGAAAGTACATAGTTAGAAATAGGTGACTTAAAAATGCTTCCTTTTACCATTTTTTTTTTCTGTTAATTCCTTTCAAATAAACATATACTTTTCTACAAAGATACAGAAGCACAGTCTTTTCTCGAAATTATTAATTTTCTCTGAAAATTATTTTTTGTTGGCACTTCGACTTTACTCTCAAAATTCAACTTTTTTTCGAAAAATTCGACTTTGAAGCAACTTTTTTCTAAATTTCCACAAAATGTTTACCTTTTTTTTTAATTCGTGCCTGTTGGAATGTTGCCATTTTTTTAAACTTCGGTTTTCTAATAATTTCGACTTTTTTTTCTAACAATTCAAATTTTCCAAAAAGGTTTTGGTCGGAATTATTCGTTTGTTCACCTTTTTTAAAATGTCCAAATTGTCAAAAAAAGCAGAATTTTTTAAAGAAAGTCGAGATCTACAACAAAATAAAAATTTTCTGAAAAAGTTGAAATTTTGAGAAATTAGTTCGAAAAATAGCACTATTTCAGAAAAAGGGAAAATTTTGAAATGGTTACAATTTTCTAATTAAGTTAAAATTTTGTTTTTTTTTTAATGAGAATTTGAATGAAATAAGTGGAAATGTTCAAGTCGAAATCATTAAAAAAGTAGTAATTAAAATGTCAAATTCTTCAAGAAAAGCTAGAGATTTTGAAATAAAGTTGAAAATATGTATCAAAAATAGGAATTCTCAAGAAAAATAGAAATATGTAGTGAGTGGTCGAAATTTTCAAAACTAAATGAGAAAAAGTCGAAATTATCATAAAAATCATATTCCCCAAAAAATTCATAATTTTCAAAAACAGTCCAAAGTTTCAAGATATCGAAATTGTGAAAAAAGTTGAGATTTTGAAAAAAAAAAGTAGATTTTTAAAAAACTATCGAAATTTTAAAAAAAGTTAACATTTTCGAAGAATTCGAAATTTTTAAAGCTGAAATTTTTATTTTCCCACGCATTTTCTCTTATCGTCAAGGTAAGAACTAAATATCTGCAAATAAATACCTATTAATTAATTATGTGAAAAACAATTTCGTTCTTTGCAGATATAACTGGTCGATTTTGGACTACAAGTGATGCTAGAAGAATATAACATTTCCAATTTAAATGATATAAAATCAATTTTTCTTTTTTTGCTTAAATCTGTCATAGCATTTATTTACCTAAACAATTTATATTTTCCAAAGAATAATATAAAAATGTTAATTAGGAGAAAAAAAATTCTTCTAAACATATCATAACAAAAACCACTAAATATTCAGTAAATTATTGTAAGCTACAAATACTAAACAATTCATTTTACTCTCAAACTGTGGTAGAACAAATGTTTTAATATTGTTTATTTTTATTATTATATATCCACCGTGCTTAGATAAAGATATATGAGCTCGGAAGTTGAAGATACTTCGTTCGTTGATGACGTATTGCGAAAGGAGCAAAAATTTCTCTGCTCTGCATTACGTTCGCCTCCGTGCCCTCCCTGACCTGAGTGAGGGCAAGCGAAATCTAAGCGCAATTTTTATGCCAAACACCGCGCTCCCATTTTACAAATGGTGTCTTTATTTTTCAACATTTTGTTTTCAAATTTGAAGAACTTGTGAAACAAGGATGTCGAATTCGCGCTTTGGAAGTACTTTTTTCAAATTCCGTTTAGTTGATAAGATATTCGCTTCTGAAAACAGGCGAAAAAGAGACAAATTGTACGCCCATTTGTGGGAATACTAACACAAAAATCAAAAATCTGCATCCAAAGCCAGAATTTCCCAATATTTCTAAACATTATTGCCAAATTTCATTAAACTCTAAGCGATAGTATTGATGTGGTTTGTAAAATGGCAAGCGAAGTATTTCGACGTTTTAAGAGTACCAGACCGCCGCCTTGTTAAACTAGATAGAAGCAACTTTCCAATAGAGCAGATACCAACTTCTAATTGTTTCTATCTTCTTGTTGACGTAACTCGTTCCATATGCATCTAATTACTTGTTCCTTTATTCTCAAAGATAACCTCAGTTCCTGCATTTATCATGTATTGATGATTTCTCTTTATAGTAGCATCTGAAGTAGGGAATATTGCTCTTTAAGACTCGTTTTGTGTAGAATTTTAGTTTGCCCTACATACATTAGATCACAATTATGGCAATTGGTTTGATTTTTCTCAGAATTTGCATAGCTATGCAATTTTTTACTAAGTGGCACCTACCAAAGTAACTTAAGGAGATTCTTTGGGATTGATTCAAAATTAAACCAAACAAACATCTTTTATTATTGAAGAACAGAGTAAGAGGATTAATAATCAAGGAATCACAAACAGAATCCTGTGATTAAAAGTTGATCTGATTAGAATCAGATTATTGTACAGTTACAATAAGAATCTCCAAGTGAAGAAGGATCTTAAAGTGAAAAAAACTGTAGAGTTCATCAAAATTGATAAATGAAAAACAATATGCTGCTCAATTAATTTATTATCCGAACAAGAAAAAGGAAGATTAGTTCCATTATTTAATAACAACAAGCGTTAATTACCTACAGTTCGACATATGCAGGAAAGAAACCAGTACTAATACACCAGATTTTACAACGAAAATTTGCAAGTCTACGTTTTCCAATCAACAGACTTTGTTCCTTTAACTTTAAACAATTCAAGACATGCAAAAGAATCAGCTTACATAACATATGTTGTCATTTGTATCGGTTTCCCCCTGGACGTAGTAAACAGCATGCTAAAGAAATATAGATTACAAAAATATCCAGAAATTTTAAGGAAAGTCAAGATATTGATAAGCAACGAGTCGTTATGCAGCCAATAACAGTCTAGGCGATACGCGAGAAATCTATGAAATCAGGCAATAACTGCGATTTAACATATGTAGGGCAAACTTAACGACGAATAAATACCAGATACAAAGAGCACGCCGTTCCCTTCAGATATTAAAATCGGATGTCACCCAACATATGATAAATGCACGACAAACAACACATAATGATGCATATGAAACGTACCGATAACAACACTTTTCGACAACACAACAACGAGATCAATCATTCGGTTAATACCGGCACATAGGGCAAACCGAAGTACTGATTAAGCAACATGCGGCTAGCGCAACATCACATTGAATGATGATTTCTAACTAAGCTGAAATCCGGCGTCACATATTTCAGCGAATGGGGACATTTAAGCAAGTCAGACGTCTAAACATTAGTAGATCGCACGAGAGATCCAGGGGTCCATATTAATTTCATGCTGATTCCGTCAATCCATAGTACGCTTGAGAATGCCAGTCTGGCTGGCGAAATTATCGTTTTTAAAAATTTCTCCTAATCGAACAAATTTTATGGATTTTTTTGGAATGTATTCTCAAAGTTCCCCTTTTTTATTTTATTTTCTTCGATTTTTTGGCTAAATGTCGACATTTGTTCAGGATGTTGAGATTTATTCGATATATTGAAATTTGTTCGAAATGTTGAAATTTGTTCGAAAGTTGAAAATTCCAAATGTTGAAATTTGTTCGAAATGTTGAAATTTCTTCGAAATTTGACATCATGCTTTACAATTTTTATTATAAACGTTAACATCATAGAAGCTATAGAAACCGAGATAATTGCAAAAAACTGATTTTTAGGAACTTCGCCCTTAAATAAATTACTAACGGTTGACCATATAAAAAAATGTCTTAAACAAAATTTGTGGCAAATTTTATACTCTCCAAATTTTGTAATATGTTAACATCATTGAAGTTACAGTAACAGAGATAATCGAAAAAAACCAATTTTTGTAACTTTAATCTTAAATAATTTACTAACTGTTGGGCATATGAGAAAACATTTGTTACAAAAGTTGTCGCAAATTTTATGCTTTACAATTTTTTTTTTAAACGTTAACATCATAGAAGTTATAGAAACCGAGATAATTGCAAAAAACTGATTTTTAGGAACTTTGACCTTGAATAATTTACTAACGGTTGACCATATAAAAAAATGTCTTTAACAAAACTTGTGGCAAATTTTATGCTCTATAAATTTTATTATAAACGTTAACATCATAGAAGCTATAGAAACCGAGATAATTGTAAAAAACTGACTTTTAGGAACTTTGACCTCGAATAATTTACTAACGGTTGACCATATGAAAAAATGTCTTTAACAAAACTTGTAGCAAATTTTATGCTCTACAAATTTTGTAATAAATGTTAACATCATTGAAGTTGCAGTAACCGAGATAATCGAAAAAAACCAATTTTTGTAACTTTGATCTTAAATAATTTACTAACTGTTGGGCATATGAGAAAATATTTGTTACAAAAGTTGTCGCAAATTTTATGCCCTACAAATCTTATTATTTACGTTAACATCACAAAAGCTATAGAAACCGAGATAATTGCAAAAAACTGATTTTTAGGGAATTTGAGCTTGAATAGTTTACTAACGGTTGATCATATAAAAAAATGTCTTAAACAAAACTTGTGGCAAATTTTATGCTCTACAAATTTTATTATAAACGTTAACATCATAGAAGCTATAGAAACCGAGATAATTGCAAAAAACTGATTTTTAGGAAATTTGACCTTGAATAGTTTACTAACGGTTGACCATATAAAAAAATGTCATAAACAAAACTTGTGGCAAATTTTATGCTCTACAAATTCTATTATAAACGTTAACATCATAGAAGCTATAGAAACCGAGATAATTGCAAAAAACTCATTTTTAGGAACTTTAACCTTGAATAATTTACTAACGGTTGACCATATGAAAAAATGTCTTTAACAAAACTTGTAGCAAATTTTATGCTCTACAAATTTTGTAATAAATGTTAACATCATTGAAGTTGCAGTAACCGAGATAATCGAAAAAAAACCAATTTTTGTAACTTTGATCTTAAATAATTTACTAACTGTTGGGCATATGAGTAAATATTTGTTACAAAAGTTGTCGCAAATTTTATGCTCTACAAATCTTATTATTTACTTAACATCACAGAAGCTATAGAAACCGAGATAATTGCAAAAAACAGATTTTTAGAAAATTTGACCTTGAATAGTTTATTAACGGTTGACCATATAAAAAATGTCTTAAACAAAACTTGTGGCAAATTTTATGCTCTACAAATTTTATTATAAACGTTAACATCATAGAAGCTATAGAAACCGAGATAATTGCAAAAAACTGATTTTTAGGAACTTTCACCTTGAATAATTTACTAACGCTTGACCATATGAAAAAATGTCTTTAACAAAACTTGTGGCAAATGTTATGCTCTACAAATTTTATAATAAATGTTAACATCATTGAAGTTGCAGTAACCGACATAATCAAAAAAAACCAATTTTTGTAACTTTGATCTTAAATAATTTATTAACTGTTGGGCATATGAGAAAATATTTGTTACAAAGGTTGTGGCAAATTTTATGCTCTACAAATCTTATTATTTAGGTTAACATCACAGAAGCTATAGAAACCGAGATAATTGCAAAAAACTGATTTTTAGGAAATTTGACCTTGAATAGTTTACTAACGGTTGACCATATAAAAAAATGTCTTAAACAAAACTTGTGGCAAATTTTATGCTCTACAAATTTTATTATAAACGTTAATATCATAGAAGCTATAGAAACCGAGATAATTGCAAAAAACTGATTTTTAGGAAATTTGACCTTGAATAGTTTACTAACGGTTGACCATATAAAAAAATGTCTCAAACAAAACTTGTGGCAAATTTTATGCTCTACAAATTTTATAATAAATGATAACATCATTGAAGTTGCAGTAACCGAGATAATCGAAAAAACCAATTTTTGTAACTTTGATCTTAAATAATTTATTAACTGTTGGGCATATGAGAAAATATTTGTTACAAAAGTTGTCGCAAATTTTATGCCCTACAAATCTTATTATTTACGTTAACATCACAAAAGCTATAGAAACCGAGATAATTGCAAAAAACTGATTTTTAGGGAATTTGACCTTGAATAGTTTACTAACGGTTGACCATATAAAAAAATGTCTTAAACAAAATTTGGGGCAAATTTTATGCTCTACAAATTTTATTATAAACGTTAACATCATAGAAGCTATAGAAACGAAGATAATTGCAAAAAACTGATTTTCAGAAACTTTGACCTTGAATAATTTACTAACGGTTGACCATATGAGAAAATGTCTTAAACAAAACTTGTGGCAAATGTTATGCTCTACAAATTTTATTATAAACGTTAACATCATAGAAGCTATAGAAACCGAGATAATTGCAAAAAACTGATTTTTAGGAACTTTAACCTTGAATATTTTACTAACGCTTGATCATATGAAAAAATGTCTTAAACAAAACTTGTGGCAAATTTTATGCTCTACAAATTTTATTATAAACGTTAACATCATAGAAGCTATAGAAACCGAGATAATTGCAAAAAACTGATTTTTAGGAACTTTGACCTTGAATATTTTACTAACGCTTGATCATATGAAAAAATGTCTTTAACAAAACTTGTGGCAAATGTTATGCTCTACAAATTTTATAATAAATGTTAACATCATTGAAGTTGCAGTAACCGACATAATCGAAAAAAAACAATTTTTGTAACTTTGATCTTAAATAATTTACTAACTGTTGGACATATGAGAAAATATTTGTTACAAAAGTTGTCGCAAATTTTATGCTCTACAAATCCTATTATTTAGGTTAACATCACAGAAGCTATAGAAACCGAGATAATTGCAAAAAACTGATTTTTAGGAAATTTGACCTTGAATAGTTTACTAACGGTTGACCATATAAAAAAATGTCTTTAACAAAACTTGTGACAAATTTTATGCTCTACAAATTTTATTATAAACGTTAACATCATAGAAGCTATAGAAACCGAGATAATTGCAAAAAACTGATTTTTAGGAACTTTCACCTTGAATAATTTACTATATTTTTTCGAAATTTCGACTTTTTTTAAAATTTTACTTTGAAAACTTAACAGTGAACATTTAATAAAGCTGAGTTTTCTCAAAGGTTGGATTTTTTCAGAATTTTGACTTATTTTAAATGTCGACTTTATTTATTTTGAAAATTTCGGCTTTTATAACAATTTGACTTTGACAAATTCGATTTTTTTTCAAAATTTGACATTTCGACGTCTTTAAAAATTTCGTATTTTCTTTTGAATGAATTTCTCTCAAAACTCCAATTTAACTTTAAATTTTAGACTTCTTATCAAAATTTTGGGTTTTTTCCAAGTGATTGGCTTTTTTTTTGGAAATCGTAATGTTCAAAATTTCAACATAATTCAAAATTTCAATTTGTTTAAACAGTTTTAATTATATTTCAAAATTTGGATATTTGTCAAAATTTCAACTACTTTTTAAGATTTTGACTTCTTTTGAGACTTTAGTCTTTTTTGAAATGTTTTACCTTTTTGCACTTTTCGACTATTTTCAAATTTTTGACTTTTTAATAAATATCTATTTTTGCTGTTTTGAAAATTTCAACTTTTCAGAATTTCGATATTTTTCAATTTGGGTTTCCCTTCTAATGCACAGACCAATAGGTTTGAACATTTATTAAATTCGAAGTTTGGAAACCAAAGACCGGTTTCGATCTTGTTAGATCTCGTCAGATCGAAACCGGTCTTTGGTTTCCAAACTTCGAATCTAATAAATGTTCAAACCTATCTTGTTAGATCTCGTCAGATCGAAACCGGTCTTCGGTTTTCAAACTTCGAATCTAATGAATGTCCAAACCTATTGGTCTGTGCATTAGAATCCCTGTCTTCTAGAGAGCAACCGCTTCGCTAGGTGGCAGTGTTTCAACTGTTGGTAGTTCAGCAGCTACTTATGATTCCACTATACACGCCTGGACGGCTGCATGAATTTGCAGTTTAGGTTGTATTCTAATCGCATTAGTCAAATATTTCTATACTTTTTCGAAAATTGTGGCTATTTTTTTTTCTAATTGTCCATATTTATTTAGAAGGTAACTTTCAGGGTATGGGCTCTAAAACTTTAAATTTTGATGACAATTGGATCTGAATTAGGTGTTCAATGAATTTGGAGATATTGTGTGCAGTTTTTGTTATATTTCTGTAAATTTCTAGCCTAAGTTTAAATCAGTTTTCATCTTGGAACGTCATTTGCAAATTGTTATCCAAAACCTTCGAAATATGTGAAATCGTTTAATTCCCAAGTTGCTCTTCTATTCTCTTCTCCTCCTTTGTCAGCGTTAAATAAAGTTGACACAAGTTGACTTCCTAGTCTATATCTGGACGATATATGTTACTTATGGACCATGCTATAAACGCTACATCTTAAGAAACTAAAGCAAACTCTTTATTCCTGCAGCATTTCTTCATCTGGCTCAAATGAAAGAGCTCACAATTCAAAAATATTGAATGAAATTCGAAACCCAACAAAGACGAATAATAAAAGATTTAGAAGTTTTGTGGTTCAGAAGGAGTAAAGTACCAAATTGGCACACTCAAGCGTTCGGTAAAACAACAAACGAAAGGGACGTCAATCATTTTATACAAAAATTACTTTGTCAGTCATTTTATACAATAATCATTTTATACACCAATCATTTTATAAAAAAATTACTTCATCAATCATTTTATACAAAAATTACTTTAGTTCGAAATTGTTACACATTTATGACAGCCATGCACTCAAAGCCGCCCCAAGCAACAACCAGCGAATACCAAAGAGACAGTTGTCAGCACTGAAGTATTTCAAGTAGGCGAAACGTCGAAACGTGTCCAATTTATCGTGTATTTTGTGTTTTACCCTCGATGGTTTGTATCAATTTATTGTATGGCACTTTCCCAGTTAAACAACGTGGTGATTACTTAATATACTTAGTAATAATATTAACAATCATGTAATAATAATAATCATGTAATAATACTAATAATATTAATAATAATAAGAGCAAAACTAATACCTAATGATAAAAACTCAAATCAACAGCTACAGGTCTAAAATAGAACAGGAAGAGGTGCGAAACAACAACTTTCGCTTTTTCTATTCTTGCAAGAACACGAAGAATTCGTGAAAAAAAAAAATAATCAACTACACAAATTGGAAGCGACTGGCAGCAAATCTCGGTTTAAATAGGGTGGGTCAACAAGTAGCCAATTAACTGCTTTCGAAAGGACAACACACGTTTTAGCTGTAAATTACCAAAAAAGCACATCGGTTTGGATTCACATTCGCCCCTTCGTCGTTTATTGCGACTTTTTTCTCTAATCGGGGGTCCGATTTACTTGTCAAAACATGAAACCGTGTATTTACTTTAATAACACGTTTTGTGCGGTTTTCCTTGCGCTTTGATTGATTTGATAATTACGATACTTGAAGGAATAATTGCATAAGTATGCTAATACGCCTCGTGTAAAATGCGAATTGTGAATACGTATGACTTGTTAGAATAATATCAACGATGCAACGATTCTAAACCTGAAATATTACGCATAAAATATTCGGGGAATAATTTGGTTTTTGTTAGTCTAATTTCCTAGTAAAAAGTAGCATTTCGCCTTCACTGGCTTTGAAAAATATCAAATAACCAAAAGCTGCTTATTCTTCTAAAGGAATTCAATTTTACGTTCTCCTTAGGGTGCGTTTACACCAGAGACTTTATTCCATACATTTCTCTCCGACATATTTTCTCTCTGACGTAAGTGTCAACTATCCTGAGAGAAGCTATCTCCTCCCAGCTGCGTAGATAAGTCTCGGATAGCTTCTCTTAGGATAGTCGACACTTATGTTAGAGAGAAATGTTAGTCGACACTTATGTTAGAGAGAAATGTTAGTCGACACTTATGTTAGAGAGAAATCTACGGAATAAAGTGTCTAATCTAAACGCACCCTTAGAATTTGAAAATTTTACATGACAATCCCGAGAGGGCAAAGTATTGAATCCAAGCCAATGTGCGACCAACGCACTAAGCAAAAAAACACCACAATGGGTCAAAAAGTGTTACCAAAATAAAACGACATTCGGCTACTTACATAAACTTCCTCCCATTGACTGACGTATCTGACCAATCGGGACAATCTGAGCAGCCGCACCAACGACAACAATTTCGCGAGGCGAAGTATCCTTAAGGCTCGCCCCGCGTGCAAAATCTGAAAACTGTCGCCGTAATCCTGGAACAGAAGTTGGAAAAAAACGCAGGTAATACGCGATCTGACAACACCGGATTCAGGACCACTCTCAAATACAAGTAATTACATCCAGATTCTGAATTCGAAAACCTACTTTGTGATCAAAAAAAGAGTAAACAAACCAGATGGTAAAAAGGTAGAAAATTAAACTCCACTTACTTGATTAAAAATTAAAAATATATAATCTAGAGGTATGGACGAAATCAGATCCAGGAAAAACCAGGTTCTCAGGTAATGTCTGGCGATGATCTTCGGATCCAGTATCACTTGTTCGGCGTTGTCTTGCTGCATTATACCTGAAACGGGGGAATGAATCCGATTGAAAATTTGGTGAATATGGTGGTCGATTTACCTGTTCTAAAATTGACTACTATATCTATTAGGAAAATTGTATCTGACAGGCAGTTGAAGGCGATCCACCGGGTGCTCAGGTCGTCATTGAAGAAACTTATCGCCACTGGTAGAATGATGAGGTTGGCAACTAGGAGTAAGAGCATGCACAAGTCCCAGTAAAACCTAAAAATAAAGAAATTGATAAATAATGTAGCCAAGAGCGAGTCTGCTCGCCCAATAATAATTCAGTACTAATTAGTACAGTGAACAGTCAATAGACTAAATTAAATCATTTTTACCTATGAATGAATTTGAAATGTTATCTAAATTGTCTTGTGTTATTATTGAAAAATAAAAAAATTGTTCATTTTTAGATATACATACTTTTTTGTACAATCAATCCAAATATTTATGGAACTGATAATTGTGTTGATAATGTCTCAGATAAGCATTCATGGGCAATTCGCAATAATTCGATGACTCGCGCCTCGAATCGCGCCGCAATTACTGCATTGCGTGGACTAGTGCTAACTCCGAAAATATCCATCTGTGTTGATAATGTCTCAGATAAGCATTCATGGGCAATTCGCAATAATTCGATGACTCGCGCCTCGAATCGCGCCGCAATTACTGCATTGCGTGGACTAGTGCTAACTCCGAAAATATCCATCTAAATGAAAAAGTGTCAGACATAAATTTGATCTGCATCCATCTAAATCAAGCATATTATTACTTGGATGAAAGTCTTAGAATGCAAGCAGCTAATTTTCCATAAAATATATTTTTTTCTCAACAACTATTTCCATGTTGAAAAAACCTGCATTTTTCAATAATCCATAGCCCCAATATCTACCGATTCTATTAAAATCTAAATTTTACCTTTAGAAACCTAAGCGATTAGGGGGGGGGGGCAGAGGTGCTTATTTCTGACACATTTTGTATCTGTAGTGGACCGAAATTTACAAAAAAAATATTAGAGGTAGCTCTTCTAAATCATACATCATACCTCACACTAAAACTTTATGTTTCGGAGACCACATTAACCCCCCCCCCTTTTATTTTTTAATATTTTCTTTTTCTAATAGTTGGCTGACGGACTGCGTTTGCGTGAGTCATCGAGAACTAAATAAATAAAAATATTGTCCTCTGAAACCAAGGAAGATTAAAAAAACACAACAGAGGTTGCTCTAAAGCGTTTCGATGGCCAAGCTATCATCTTCAGAGACCTCTTTGAAGATGATAGCTTGGCTATTGGATTTGTATTTCAATTTTTGAAGATAACCAAAGACCAGCCCGTTCCACCAAAATCGAGAACTAACGCTACGCAAAATTTTACCTTTTTACGTTTCATAGCTTTCGAGGAAAACCTCTTCGTGACAGACATGCACACGATACGAGAGTGAGATTATAATTTCCTTTTAGGGTGCAGAACCCCAAAAATAAAAATCGCAGAAGTCGAAATTAAAAAAAGAAAAACGTACAATCTTTAAAAATAGGCCAAAAACATCTTTTTAAAACAAATTTTCAACTTTTTAAAAACCTGATTTTAAAAATTCGATATTGAATAAAAAACTTCTGCTTCTGTTTAAATCTTCTGGCTCTTTTTTTTTAAATTAAACTTCGAAAATAACAACTTAAATAAAAATTCCAGTTTTTAAGCTTCTAATTTATTTGAAAATATCAGGTTTTTTGAAAAGTTGGGATTTTTGTTTGGAGTAAACTTAAAAAAAAACGATTTTATTTCAAAATTAGGACTTATTTTCCCAGAATTTGCACATTTTTTTAGATTTCTGATTTTTTCTTAATTTTCGATGTTTTTCAAAACTTTTATTTTTTTAAAATGTCCACTTCGACTTTTCAAAGGTTCGACCTTATGGACAATTTAGAAATTCCAATCATTTAAATTTTTTCCAAAATTTCGTTTTTTAGTTGAAAATTTCAAGTTTATTGACAATTTCAACATTATTTTCAAATTTTTGATTGTTTTTCCAATTCAGGTTTTTTTTTAAATTTGGAAAATTCCTTAAAAAGCTTAATTTTTTGTAAATGACATTTTTAATTAAACTTTAAATGTCGACTTTATTGAAAAATTTCGATTTTTTAAACTTTGTTTCGACTTTTTTTGAAACTTGATACTTTTTTTTGAAAATCTTCATTCTTTTAAAAATTGTAAATGTACCTATTTATTAAAATTTTGAAATTTTTCCAAATTTTAACTTTTGTTTTTAAACTTTCGCATTTTGTCTCGGAATTTTAAATTTTTTTGAAAATGCCTTTTAAAAATTTCGATTTTTTAAAAATTTATCCATTTTTCCGAATTTTGACTTTTTCGAAAATTTGAAACGTTTTTCGAAATATTTTTTATTACATTTTTTTAATTTCGAAAGTTTTTGTAAATTCCTCCATTTATTCAATTTACAAATTGTTTTGTTTTTTGAAAATTTTGACTTCGAAAATCGTTCTTTTTGAGTTCTTTGACTATTTGTCAATATTATGATTTATTAAATTTATCCGAATTTCAGAATTTCAACTGATTTTTTTTTAAACTTTAACTTTTTATAAAAATGTTGACATTTCTCAAACATTTTCATTACAATTTCTACTTTCTTTAAACTTTTACTTTTTTGAAAAATTTAGCTTTTTAAAAATTGTAACATTTTTTGAAATTCACCTAATTTTCAAATTATCTATACTTTTATTTTTTAAATATTGAGACTTTTTTTACAATTAAATACGAAATTTTTGCAAAATTTCAATATTTTTTGCAAAATTGTGACTGCAAATTGTTGTTTTTTATGAAAATCTCTATTTTTTAAAATTTTCAGATTTATTCAACATTTTACCATTGTCTGAACATTTTGACTTTCTAAAATTTGAAATTTTTCGACCACCTCGCATTATTTTTTAAATTTTAGAATTAAAAGTATCGATTATTTGTCAAAATTTCTATATTTTTCAGAATTTGGACTCTTTTTGATTGCCAGTTTAGAATTGAGTTTTCGAATTTTATTGAAAAAACTAAAATAAGTATCCATTTAAAAAAATCCAAAATCTTCAAAAAAAGTCGATTTAGTTGAAATGTTAAATTTTTAAAAAAGACTCAATATTTCAAAAAAAAGTCGAAATTCTAAGGAAAGAGGAAATTCCCTAAACAGTCAAAATTTCCAAAACATGTTAAAATTTTGAAAAATTTCGAAGCTTTGATAAAAAGTAAAGTAAAAATCGAGAAACTTTAGATTTTAAAAAATAGTCTGAAATTTAAAAAATACTCGAAATTCTGAAGAAATGTCGAGATTTAAAAAAAAATTAAGAATTTTCAGCCAAATCTCCTAAAAACCCAAATTTTCGAAAAGCCCAAATTTCGAATAAAGTCAAAATTACCAAAAATGTCGAAATTTTTGTTAGTTAAGACTTTCAAAAAAAAAAAAGTTAAAAAATCACAAATATTAAAAAGAAATTCAATTAAAAAAGGTCGAAGTTTTCAAAAAGAGCTAAGATTGAAAAAAAACCAAAATATTAAAGAAATCGACATTTTGAAAATGTTTAAATTTTCGAAATAAATCAAAAATTTTAAAATGCAAACGAAATGTTTGCAAAATAATCCGAAATTTTAACAAGAGTCGATTAAAAAAATCTGTGTTTTTAGATAAAGAAGAAATTTTAAAAAAAGTGAAAATTTTAAAGGTCAAAATTTTGAAAAACGACGGAATTCGAAACAAAATTTTCACAAAAAATTCAGATTTAGAGAACATCAAACTTTTGAAAAATAATTTCAACATTTTGAAGATTTAAAGGGTTTTGATAAAATGAAGAGAATTTCAAAAAAACGTTTACAAAAGTTGAAATTTTGAAATATAATTTGAATTTCAAAAATAATCAAAATTTTAAAGAAATATGGAGATTTAAAAGACACTTTTTGGAAACTAATTTTGGAAATTTGGAAAATAAAATCTACATTTTTTAAAGTAAAAACTAGAAAAAAAAACAATTTTTGTTAAAAGATAGAAATTTTAAAAAAGGTCCAAATTTTGAAAGTCGAAAATCTTAAACAAGCCAAATTTTGATAAGAAGTCGAAATTTCCTAAAAAAAGTCTAAATTTTGTAATAAAATAGAAATTTTGAACAAATAGAATTTTTCAAAAAATTGGATATTTTAAAAAATCTTCGGTGTCAAGCTTTCTCAAAAATCTAGAATTTTCGAAAGAGAAAGATTAAAAGAAAATAAAATCATCAGAAAAGTCGAAATTCTCAAAAGTCGACATTTTCAAAAAGTCCAAATTT
Organism: Dastarcus helophoroides; assembly: GCA_028583605.1. Taxonomy (NCBI): domain Eukaryota; kingdom Metazoa; phylum Arthropoda; class Insecta; order Coleoptera; family Bothrideridae; genus Dastarcus; species Dastarcus helophoroides. Next base: position 19,609,943 of record CM053337.1, on the reverse strand, counting down.
TCGAAAAGTCGAAATTTTCAAAAAAGTGAAATTTTCAAAAAAAGTGACATTTTAAAAAATGTCGAAGTTTGGATCGTTGAAAAAATTCATTAAAAAAAAATCGACATTTTGATTTTTTCAGAGAAGTTAAAATTTTCGAAATTCTAAATGGAAAAGTTGAAATGTTTAAAAAGTTAAGTTTTTCAAAAAGGTGAACTGTCCGCTAGGGCGAATAAGATTAAAAAAAAAAGAAAGTTTCAGTGAAGTGGAAAAATGGACAACATTTTTGAAAAAGGCTTGGTTCTTCGGAAAAGTCGAAACTTTGAAAAGAACTGAAATTTTAAAAATTGAAACTTTGGAAAAAGTCGAAATGTTAGAAAACGTCTAAATATAAAAAACCAGAAATTTAAAAAGCCAGAAATTTAAAAAGCCAGAAATTTAAAAAGCCAGAAATTAAAAAAAAAACCATACTTAAACAATTGATTTATTTAAATAAATTTATTGGTCGTGACATATCAGCTAGCTGAAATACAAAACTTGTCCCCTGAAATCAAGAAAGATTAAAAAACACAACAAAGGTTGCTCTAAAGCGTTTCAACAGCCAAGCTATCATCTTCAGAGAGATGCTAAAGATGATAGCTTGGCTGTAGAAACACGTTAGAGCAACCTTTGTTGTGTTTTTAATCTTTCTTGGTTTCAGGGGACAAGGACTTCAATTTTAGAAGATAACCAAGGACCAGTCCGTTGCATAAAAAAAATCAGCTAATTATCAATAAATACTAGATTCGTTTCCACACGATACAACCAAACCACAAGTACAAGTAAGTCATTTTGACAGCATTTGTTTTATGTCAGTAGAATGCATCCTAGACTACAAATTCATGCAGCCCTCCAGGCGTGTATCATATGTAGCTGAACTACCAACAATTGAAACACTGCCACCTAGCGAAGCGGTTGCTCTCTAGGAAAAAGTTCCCAGAAGACAACGATTCTAATGCACAGACCAATAGGTTTGAACATTTATTAGATTCGAAGTTTGGAAATCAAATACCGGATCGAAACCGGTATTTGGTTTTCAAACTTCGAATCTAATAAATGTTCAAACCTATTGGTCTGTGCATTAGAATCCTAGCATTTGTTTTGAAATGTTTCCAAGATTGTGACTTGCTCACTAGTCTGGGTTCGAGCTGCAACCCTACATATTTCCTAGTATTAAGTTTTCACTTCTTTCGGCAGTCCATCTTTTATTCTTACATTTTACTTTAACATTTCAACTTCGAAACATAAATTCATGGAAAAAGCTCGAAATTTTAAGCTGACAAACACCTTTAGGATTTAAGCGGAAAGATTCAAATTCGTCAGGTCAGGACACCTCCGTGAATGAGGAATTTCGTTCGCCATTCGAATCTGATATGATTTTTTTAAATCTAATTTCAGCAAAATTCCAGGAATGGTGATTGTCTCTTTTCATTTTTTTTTAATCTACGCCGTGGCTCGAATGTTATGCACTTGCATAACTTTGATAACCAGAGGTCAGTTGGCAACGTTTATGGACAAATTAAATAAAAAATATCTCCAGCGGAGATTAGATACTGAATTAGCATCAATCCTAGCAGTTATATCGTGCAGTTATTTTATGTAAACCTGTAAAACGAAGGATTCGAAAACAAGTTTAATTGAATTTATTTGATCCAAAGTAACTATTGACCGAGTGCATCATATTACCAATAAACACTGCCATCTGCTATGTCAATTATGCTGATTGAAGGACGGCAATCACTAGTATTATTAAATCAAACAGATACACAAAGTCTTATCGTTGGAGCATAACATCATCTCATTATATCAACAATGTAATTGGGTATATAAGGAAGAGCTTAATCTCGAACGCTTAGTGTTAGGCTGATCTCTGGCTAAAACTATCTGCAAAATGTACGACGTGAAGGGAAAAATCGCATTAATTACAGGGGGCGCCACCGGCATCGGCTTGGAATACGCCAGAGAGTTGCTCAAACACGGATTACACGTAAGTGATGTAATCTATGAATTTAATAAGATGATTTTGGCTTTGGGCGTTTTTTGAATTTGAGAATTTTTTTTTACACATCATAATTTTTTTCTGAAAACTTCATCTTTTCCTCAGAATTCATGCCTTCAATTTGACTATTTTCATACATGTTTGTTATTACAAATTTGTTTTTTCTAAAACTGTTAACTTTTTTGAAAATTTTAACCCCAAGCATGGACTTGTTTCAACATTTTGAAAAAATGTATTAGTGTCCTTTTCGAAACTTCCTTTATCTAAAAGTCAATCTATATTTTCCTCAAAATTCTATCTTCAGTTAAATTCAACATTTCCTTTCGGCGATTTTAATTTGATTTGGAAATTTAATTGCGATTTTTTTTTCTCCAAATTTTTGACTTCAAATTTCAGCTCCGAGTTTAGTATTTGGATTTAAATTTTTGCTGCAAACTTGAAAGTTAAGGAATTTTAATTGTAATAGAAATTAAATTTTATTTATTATTATTTTTTAAACTGACTTATTTTCAAAAGTTCAATTTAAATCCTTATTTTTTTCTAAATATTCAATTACAAACTCACAATTTCAATTGTTTATAAAAATCTTGGCTAGATTTCCAAAGTTTTAAGTTTTTTTTTATAAATTACGTATTTTTTACAAACTAAGACTTTTTTACACAATTTTTGGAAAGATAATTTCTTTAAAGTCACAATTTTTTGATTAATCGTAGATAGTAATTAAAAAAAATAAAAACACAGATTTTCAACAAAATGAAAATTTTGAAAAGTCGAAATTTTGAGAAAAGCAACATTTTCTTAAAAAAGCAAAATCTAAAATGAGGGCGACATTTTTTTTCAAAAAATCGAAATTTTAAGAAAAGCTGTGACGTATTTTATGTATTGCATTATCAAATTTTATGTCAACTTCGTAAAAAAGATAAAGAGAATGTCAGGTATAATTTCATTTATGGGCATTTTCAAAAGCAGTTCTCCAAATTTTCATAAAGTCCAAAAGATTGGGATTTCAAATTTAAAATCCAGCCTCATTTCGACGTTTTAAATTTAACGTCAATATTTTGAATTCGATTTTAGTTTTGGTTATAATTTTAGAAAAAAAATTGAATCTGAATAATTTTAGCAAAGAATTGTATCTCGAAAAAATGAATAGTTCAAATTAAGTAAAAATTTCGTGTTAAACTAAATGAAAAAGTCAACTTTTAAAAGAATATCGAAATTTACTACAAAAAATTTCCTATCGTGTTCAAGTTTTCAATTTAGAAAAGTCAAAATTTAAAAAAAGTACAAAACTTAATAGAACCAAATGTATTGATAAAAATTTCTAATTTAAACTGAAAATTACGAACGAAAAATTAACATAAAACATAATTCGAACTAAAATTTTAAAACATCGAGAAAGAGTCGAAATTTCAACTTTCGATTCGGTATTTTAAAGAAAAAAAGAAATGTTTAAAAAAAAGGTAAACATTTTTGGATTAAATTTAAAATTTATAATTTTCTCGAATTAAATTTTGAGAAATTATAGAAAAGATTTTGAGAAGAATCTTAATTTTTTAAAAAACTAAAAAAAATCAAAACGTGAAAAAATAATTTCAAAATTTCCATGGCAAATACAAAATTTGCATTCTTGAATAGAAAATTTAAGAAAAAATGCAGACATTTAGAGAAAAGTTTATTTCAAATTAAAAAAATATATCTTTTCTCAATTTCTATTTAAGAAAAACTTTAAATTTTTATTAAAAAATTGATAAATAGTTGAATTTTCACGAAAATGGCGAAATATAACAAGTTAAGATCAAAAAAGGAAAGTCGAAATTTTCATTAAAAAAATTGAAATTTTAACAAAAGTAGACGCTATGTAGCAGCTAAGATTTAAAAATTAAAAACTTTTAAAAATATCGAAATTTTAAAGGTCGAAATTAAAAAAAATTTGAAATTTTAATGAAATTTAAAAAAATCAAAATATAGGTAAAATTTTCTAAAAACAATTCCAAAGAAAAGTTGAAATTTTTAAACAAAGAAATTTCGAAAAACTTAGAAAAAAGTCGATTGAGACAAGTCGATCATTTTTTTTTAAATTGAAACTCAAAGAACGAAATTAAAAAAATATTCAAAAATTGCAAAAAAAGAGGTAATTTTAAAAAATGGTTAAAGTTTAAAAAATTTAAAACTTTACATAGGTGAGATTTCAAAAAAAGAAGTTTGAAAAAAGAGGTGGATTTTTGAAAAAAGCGTATCTTTTAAAAAGTATTTTTAAACAAAAAAAAAAGGAATTTTGAAAAACTTTCGAAATTATCAAAAGGAAAAGAATTTCAACTTATTTCAAAAATTAGATTTTTTTAAAAAATCTAATAGGCGAGATTTCCAAAAAAAGAAGTTTGAAGAAGAGGTAGATTTTTGAAAAAAGCGTATCTTTTAAAAAGTATTTTTAAACAAAAAAAAAGGAATTTTAAGAAACTTTCGAAATTATCAAAAATAATACAATTTCTACTTGTTTCAAAAATTAGATTTTTTAAAAAAATCTAGTAGGCGAGATTTCCAAAAAAAGAAGTTTGAAAAAGAGGTGAATTTTTGAAAAAAGCGTACCTTTTAAAAAGTATTTTTAAACAAAAAAAAAAGGAATTTTGAAAAACTTTCGAAATTATCAAAAGGAAAAGAATTTCTACTTATTTCAAAAATTAGATTTTTTAAAAAATCTAATAGGCGAGATTTCCAAAAAAAGAAGTTTGAAAAAGAGGTGGATTTTTGAAAAAAGCGTATCTTTTAAAAAGTATTTTTAAACAAAAAAAAGGAATTTTAAGAAACTTTCAAAATTATCAAAAAGAAAACAATTTCCACTTGTTTCAAAAATTAGATTTTTTTAAAAAATCTAATAGGCGAGATTTCCAAAAAAAAGAAGTTTGAAGAAGAGGTGGATTTTTGAAAAAAGCGTATCTTTTAAAAAGTATTTTTAAACAAAAAAAAAAAGGAATTTTGAAAAACTATCAAAAGGAAAAGAATTTCTACTTATTTCAAAAATAAGATTTAAAAAAAATCTAATTTTTGAAATAAGTAGAAATTCTCAAAAATAAACCATTGTTCACGCATGATTTTTACGTTATTGAAAAACACCTAACATTTTAAAATTTTCGAAAACGTCGACACTTTTCAGTGATTATCAAAAAAAAGTCAACAATTTTAAGAAGAATTCCAAATTTTGAAATATTAATCAATATAAAAAAACCGACTTTCTAATAAACTGATATTTTCAAATAAAAAAATAAAATAAAATCGAAATTTTGACAAAGTCAAATTAAAGAAAATGTAATCCTTAAAATAGTTAAAATTATCAAACAAAGAAATTTGAAAAACAGTTGAAAATTAGAAAGAATCGATTGAGACGAGTCAATAATTTTCTTAAAAAATTGAAATTTTGAAAAAGCGGAATTAAAATAATCTCAGCATTTGAACGAAATCGAAATTAAAGACAATTTAAAATTTACAAAAAATAGGATTTTTAAAAAATAGTTGAAGTTTAAAAAAGTGAAAATCATAAATAGGGGACACTTTCAAAAAAAATTTAGAACTTGCAAAGTTTCGAAATTTTATTAATATCTCTCTGCTTGGCTGTCGAAACGCGTTAGAGCAACCTTTGTTGCGTTTTATAAAATGTCTTGGTTTCAGGGAACAAGTTCTCTATTTCAATTTTAGAAAATGTCAAAAATTTTAGAAACTTTCAAAAATTTCGAAAATTTGAAAAGTCAAAATTAGAAAAAACTTTAAAACTTAAAAAAAAATTAAAAATATTTTCAAAAATGTTAAAATTTTGAAGAAAAGGTGAGCTTTTGAAAAAAGTTCGGCTTTCAAAAAATTCGACATTTCAAAAAAAAATAAGAAATTTTGAAAAAAATATCGAAATTATTGAATGGAAAAAAGTCGTTTTCAAACGAAAAAAAAATCTAAATTTTGAAATAAATAGAAATCCCAAAGGAAAAACAATTGTTTTACGAATATTTAAATTTAAAAAAATTTAAAATTTCGAAATTTTCGAAAAAGTCGACACTTTTTTTTTTAAACCCTTCCGATTTCCACTTTTTTAAAACACTTGTAGATCTTTCGAAATTTCGACATTTTTTAAAATTGTGATTTCCACCTTTTTAAATGTCGACTTTTTTTAAAATTTTGATTTTTTCAAAAATATCGCCTTTGCGAAAATTTGAAAATGTTGGTTTTTGAAAGATCAAATTTTTTCACAATTTCAATCTCATTTCGAAGTTGCTATTTTTTTAAAACTTCCACTTTTTTAAAATTTTGATTTTTTTTCAAATATCGACTACTTCAATATTTTTAAACCAGTTTCGGGTGTAAATTTGAAATTTTTAATTTGAATACTTAGGATTTCGATTTTTTTAACACTTGTATATCTATCGAAATTTTGACATTTTTTTTTTCAAAATTTCCAACTTTCCATCCTTCTAAATTTCAACTGTTTTTTAAGAAACTTTAAGAAACTTTTTTAAAACTTTCCACTTTTTAGAAAGTGTAGAATTTTTCGAAAATTTTAAATTTTTGTTGAAAATGTGGATTTATTTTAAAAATTGTTAATTTTTTAATAATTTCATTTTTTTATTTCATTTTTTTTTCAAATTTCTTTGTTTCAAAATTTCAATTAAAACTTGTCGAAAAATGTCGCCTTTTTAAAAAAATTAGACTTTTGAAAATGTTGCTTTTAAAAAATCAAATTTTTTCAGAATTTCAGCTTCATTTCAAAATTGTTATTTTTTAAAACTTCCCTTTTGTTCGAAATTTTGACTTTTTCAAGTTTCGACTAGTTCCAAAACCAGTTTCAGGTTTAAATTTGAACACTTGCGCTTTCGATTTTCCTAAACTCTTTTGTATCTTTCGAAATTTAGACATTTTTTCAAAATTTTCAACTTTCTTCAACTTTCCTTCCTTTTAAGTTTCGACTTTTTTTCAAGATTCAGATTTTTGGGTAAATATCGCCTTTTTGGAAAATTAGACTTTTGAAAATTTCGTCGCTTTTCGGTAAATGTCGCCTTTTTGAAAAATTCAACTTTTTGAAAATGTATTTTAAAGGATTATTTTTCAGAATTTAGCTTTTTTTAAACTTTTGATTTTTTTATCTTTCGACTTGTTTCAAAACTTTAAAGCCAGTTTCGACTTTAAGTTTGAAGTTTTCAATTTGAATACTTCCGATTTCCATTTTTTAACTTTTTTGTATCTTTAGACATTTTTTTTTCAAAATTTTCAACTTTTATCGAATTTTCTCCCTTTTAAGTTTTAACTTTTTTCAAGATTCATATTTTTGACTAAATATCGTCTTTTTGGAAAATAAGACTTTTTGAAAATGTTATAGTTTTTTGAAAGATCGATTTTTTTTGAAGGTCAACTTGATTCAAATCTTGTTTTTATTTTTACTTAAACTTGCGACTCTTTTCATAATTTATTTATTTAAAAATTTTTACTTTTCTTTGAAATTTTATCTTTTTATTAAATTCGATTTGGAAAATTTCGCCTTTTTAAAATTTAAAATTTTTTTTTGTAAGTCGTTTTTTAAAGGATCGGATTTTTTTTAAATTTGGTTTTTTTTAGTATTTTAAACTTTTTTAAAACTTTCCACTTTTTAGAAAGTGTAGAATTTTTCGAAGATTTTAAATTTTTGTTGAAAATGTGGATTTATTTTAAAAATTGTTAATTTTTTAAAAATTTCATTTTTTTATTTCATTTTTTCCAAATTTCTGTTTCAAAATTTCTATTAAAACTTGTCGAAAAATGTCGCCCTTTTGAAAAATTAGACTTTTGAAAATGTTGCTTCCAAAAAATCAAATTTTTTCAGAATTTCAGCTTCATTTTAAATGTGTTAATTTTTAAAACTTTCTTTTTTTTCAAAATTTTGACTTTTTCAAGTTTAGACTAGTTCCAAAACAAAAAGGTTTAAATTTGAACACTTGCGATTTCGATTTTCTTAAACTCTTTATCCAAGTCCAAGAAGGTTTCACCCCTTTACCACATCGGCAATTAAATAAATAATTACGCGATACGTATTTCGCTAGCAGAACTAGCATTTTCAAGCGTACTAATCTAAAAGATTAGCAAAAGATGCATCGACGTCATCTACATTGAGATTCAAATCGATACTGTATCTTTCAAAATTTAGACATTTTTTCAAAATTTTCAACTTCAACTTTCCTTCCTTTTAAGTTTCGATTTTTTTCAAGATTCAGATTTTTGGGTAAATATCGCCTTTTTGGAAAATTGGACTTTTGAAAATTTTATCGCTTTTTGAAAAATTGATTTTTTCAGAACGTCAACTTCATTTCAAAATTTCACTTCTTTTTAATTGTGCTATTTTCAAAATTTTGATTTTTTTTTCAATTTCTACGTCCAAGATCGCAATTTATTTTCAAAATTTCACCTTTTGATGAAAAATTGTTTATTTGAAAATTTTTAATTTTCTTTGAAATTTTATTTGTTTCCTAAATTTGATTTGGCAAATTTCTCCTTTTTAATTTTTTTAAATTCTCTTTTTTGTTTAAATGTTGAGTTTTTCAGAAGGTGGGAATTTTTGTAAATGTTGTTTTTATGCAAAATTTGCATTCTTTTATATTAGACTTTTTTTGAAAATGTTGATTTTCGAAAGTTTTAATTTTTTGGTTGAAAATGTGGATTTATTTTTAAAATTGTTATTCTTTTCAATTACAATTCATTTTTTGATATTTCTTTGTACGAAAATTTCAATTTTTAAATTTTGACTTTCTTGGTCCTTTCGGCACTTTTTCAAAATTTCGTTTTTTAGTTTTTGTTTGAAAGTGTCAAGTTTTTGAAAGCTGTTTTCAAAAGTTACAAAATTTTAACATTTTTGGAAATTTTATCTTCAATTTATTTTAATTTCGATGGTTTTTCAAATTTTTTAATTTTTTCAAATTTTCTAAAATTTTTGACATTTTCTAAAATTTCAACATTTTGGTAAGTTTTAACTTATTTTTTAAAAATATTGCCCATTTATGATTTTAACTTTTTTAAATTTCAACTATTTTTTAAAATTCCGACTTTTTTGCAAATTTTCAAATTTTTTTATTTCGATTTCGTCAAAATGTTGAGATTATTTTAATTTCGTTTGTTCAAAATTTCAATTGTTTAAAAGAATTATCGACGTACTATTTCAATCGACTGTTTTCTAAATTTCAACTTTTTTCTCACTTTCTCTGTGTGAAAATTTCAATTTTTTTAGGATTACAGCTTTTTTTGTTTAATTTGACTTGGAAAGTTATGGCTTTTTGAGAATTTCGGTTTTTATTACGTTCTTTTTTTGAAAATGCCCAGTGTTTTAGAAAATCGATATTTTTTATTTCAATTATATTTCAGAATTTGAAATTCATTTTAAAATTTTTGGCCCTTTTGATAATCACTGAAAAGTGTCGAATTTTCGAAAATTTCGAAATTTTAAGTGTTTTTAAAAAATTTAAATTTTCGTGAAACAGTTGTGTTTTTTGAGAATTTCTACCTATTTCAAAATTTAGATTTTTTTGTTTGAAAACGACTTTTTTCCATTTGATAATTTCGATAGTTTATTCAAAATTTCTTTTTTTTTTTATCTGAAATGTCGAATTTTTTGAAAGGAGAACATTTTTCAAAAGTTCACCTTTTCTTTAAAATTTTAAAATTTTTGAAAATATCTTTAAAATTTTTTAAAGTTTTAAAGTTTTTTCCAATTTTGACTGTTTTTTCAAATTTTCGACTTTTTTGAAAGTTTTTGAAAATTTTTGACATTTTCTTAAATTGAAATACAGAACTTGTTCCCGGAAACCAAGAAAGATTAAAAACACAACAAAGGTTGCTCTAACGCGTTTCGACAGCCAAGCTATCATCTTCAGAGAGATATTAAAAAAAATAAAATTTCGAAACACGAGTTCTAATTTTTTTTTCTCGAAATGTCATCTATTTAATTGAAATTTAGAAACGTTTTTATTTTAAATTTCAATCACTATTCCTGAAACTAAATTTTATAGATTTGATTTCAAAATTACGATTTATTTTTTGAAATTCTTCTTGAAGTTCTTGTAAACACTTTCAACTAGGCGTTCGTTCTTGTAAATTTTGAATTCTTCTCGTGTTGACCTTGTCTCGAATAATTTCGTAATGCGGTTCGATTATTATATTATGTTGTGATGAGTAGGGGGTAAAAGGGGGTCAAAATGACCAAAATCATCGTCAGGTCTCTACATATACAATGTGATTGTGACTTTTTTTAAACATTTCAGTCCTTTCTAAAGAAAATTTCTGACAACAGCTCTCTCAAAGTCATACATTTGCAACTTCCTTGCCTGTTGGTTTCTCGATCGCCATTGTTAGACACACTGATTTTTGAACTCGCTTTGTACTTATAACCACAGGCCCAGGCGAACTTGTGGATATCCTAATCTAGAAATTTTTTGAAAATAAACAGGTCATGTTTCAAATAAATTTTTTTATAAGAGTCAGGTTTCAATGTATTCAAATTAATGAAGTTTATTATAAAAAATTAGCACCGGAATTCTTGGTATCGACGTGACAAAAAAAAATTATCGCATTATTTATTTGCATATTTATATTTACGAACGCTTTCTAGTTAAAACGGCACTTATCGATGAAAATTACTCACACAATTGGAGCCCAAAGATAACGACGAAACGTATTTGGAGACAATGAATTTAGATAAGTTGTTGCCCATTTTTTGAAAACTCCAGATAAAGTGTTATCGCGCAATTATAGACAATTTGACCTCAAGAAAAAATTAACTAAAACATACGATGTACGTAATATTGGAATATGTTTTAAAAATAATTACATTTGACAGTTTTAATGCGCTTCACCGTTAGTAATTGTAGCAAAAAAAATTTTTTCCTTGTGTAAACGGCAGCCTCCACTACTTGATTTTTAGCATAGACTCTCCGCGTGGATACAATAATATAAATCCCCAAGGCGCTTCACAGTAGATTGACTGAACCGACAACACTCTTAATGCAATAAAATACGCAGCCAGGAAGGAGTAGTAGAGCTGCTGTGTTCATATTACTACAAGATATTTCCCTAATGAAGCATCAAAATTCCATAAAATGTATAATTTCAAATTGCGATTAGGTCAAAACGGTACTACTAGAAGTCCTCATATTTTACCACCTCATTTACAATATCGCCTTACACAATCTATTAGCTTTTTATCCAAATCTATAGGATTCGGGGGCAATAAATTATGTTCTTTCGCCTGTACCTTAAACGTTAAAAATTGTTAAGTTTGACATCGGATATCTCGCCGCATCTGCACCGCCACCACTCTTAATTTTGTAGCTAAATGGGTAATACTATTGGTCACATCTGACAGAAATTTAAAGAAAATCTATTGAAAAGCAATTGACCGGTGACCTACCTTAAACATATATATTATCTGGACCGTTTCATCTGCACCAGTGTTATCGTCCGAGATCTTTTATTGGCAAAGATCAGCAATTTTACTCGTTTCACACCCTACTAATTGATTTCATGATTCTCTTTGCTTTTCAGGGTGTAACGATAATCGACATCAATGACACATGTGGTCAAAACGCAGCCAAGCAGTTAAACAGCGAATTCGGTGCCAACAAGGCAATCTTTGCAAAGGCCAACGTTACAATCAAAGAAGAACTCCAAGGTAACATTTTATCTTCTACTACCTAACATTTTATTGACACCGAGTTTTTTAAAAACATTTTGACTTATTAAAAAAAAATTCACAGATTTCGCAATCCTTGCAACCAACGGAGACATTGGAAATGATAACACCAAATAGAAACATAATTAACACTTTATTTAACATACAAGGTTATACAGGGTATTTACAAATTTCAAAGACAACGTTGGAAGTTGATTCGGAATGATAAATAAATACGAATTATGAAAAAAAATTAATAAAAAATGTTTACTTTTCGAATTGCAGACTTTCAAAGTTGTTATAAAAAATAATTTAATTAATCATTTCATAACCTCTTTACCGATCGTGTTGAAATATGAAACCTTTATTTATTTAGATTATTAAGGCTAGAATCTTAGTGACGAAGACCCTTGTTTTATCCGACATCCCTTGTAATTCACCACGACAATTATCTATGTATCTTCGAAGTAGTAAATAATAATAATTATATAAAATATGTATTGATTTACAACAATACGTATTACGTTAATTCTGTAATAAACCTTGTGTTATTTATTATTATTATTTTGTTGTTGCTTAATTCGTGAAGTTTAATATTGTATAATCTTAAGTATAGATTTTATCTCATCATTTTTATATGTAATTATTCAAATTACAAGATGCTCTTTTTCAAAAAGTTTCGGACTATAAGGGAGAAGTACTCTATAGTTCGCCAAAATTGATTTTCCGATAACACCTTCCAAACATTTTTAGACGGGTCTACTGCATTCCGAATATTGGGCTAGAAATCTGAACTGCCGATGTCGATCACTATTCGGGTATTTAAATTGATTCTTGTTAAATATTCGAAGGAACAGTACACTATGAGGCGCCGTTCACAACATAATTATTTTTCATGAATATTTAATAAATCAAACAATATATGTAAAATTTTAAATTATATATAGTTTCGTTCTTGAAATATACTTCATTTCTGTAAAAATGAATATTTATATTCTCCTGATAGAAATTTTACATAAATCTATTTAAATATTTTATATGAAAGTTTTATGTGGTTTTAAAAATATTTATATAAACTGCGATACATGAAACGACCGTGAGAGGCGATAGTAGCAGCACGAATCGGGCATGGAATATGGTATTATTTATATATCAATTTTATTTTTCGTTGTCGCCACCTGAATCTTGATTATATTTACATATTTATCAATAGCACTAAAATCTGACATAAAAAGTGACAGCATGCTGCTAATAATAATAATAATAATAATAACAAAATAATAATAAATAAATAAATAATAAAATAAAAAAAGTTTCAAACCCTAATTTAAGTTCCAGCGCTTCTAGCGCCCGCTACGGTGGTTTGATATATCACACTTTATATAAATATTTTTGAAATCACATAAAATCTTTATAAGAGATATTTAAGAATATTTATATAAAATTTTTAACAGAAGATTAAAATATCCATATTCATTAAAATTAAATATACTGCAAGAAAGAAATAATATATAATTTCAAATTTAATATAAATTGTTTGATTTATTAAATATTCATAAAAAATTATTATGTCCTGAACGGCACCTCATACTACACACTTGTTTCAGTTAATAAATCGATTTAGATTATTTCGCATTGAAATCAGGATCATCGAAAAAAACATTAGAGGGCAGTTGAATGGCAAATTTATCAATCTTAAAAATTGAGGTTGGTTCTGTGATTTTGTTTATCTTATTCCAGATCACACGTGAATTCGTTTAGATGTGATTTGATTCATATGGTACATTACTTCAAACTCTTTTAAAGAAAATTACAATTTTTTAACTAATGCTGAAGTAATGATGTTAGCTCGACACCCTGGATTTAACAACGCTGGACATTGTTTAAAGTTACTGCACCTATTTCTAATTAAAACTAGAGCTGTACTGGTTGTACTGATTGCCATTTTCGCTTTGCATGATCGTTTAATTTTTCGGCTATTATGGGAATAAATAAAATTAATTCCCTTTTTTTGCCGAAAGCTCTAAAACCTTTAATACAGTTAATTAGTTGTCTTAGACCGGGTTGTGTGGTTTTTGTGAATTAAAAAATGTTTAGGACAGTTGGACCTGTTCTTTTATTTTAAAGCGATCTTGCATAATTAATTAATAATAATAATTAGCTGATACTGACAATGATTCAATAACGTCACTTGAATCTCCCTCCACAGAATCGCAAAGATAATGAAATTTCTTAATATCAAAAATACGCTTGTCGTAAAGAACTGAACACTTAGATGAATCTAAAAACGAAAATGGGAAGCGATAAGGGCTTTAATTTAGCAACATATATGGTATTTAATTATACTCGCGCCGTTTAATAATAATACATTTCAATTTATGTCAGTTACAGTTTTATCGGATGTTCAAATGTATCAAGTGTGCTCTACTTTTTTTTTAGAAGAGAACGAGCGAACCCGGCACTCGATTACTTATTGATTATTTTGGTTGATCCCTCAAGGGTAATTTTGACGTCTTATTTATCCAGCGAGGTTAAAATTTTCTAATCTAAAGAAAATCCTCCTGAAATCTATTTTCTTTCACGTTTTTACGATGATTTGAATTACTAAGATACACAAATTTATAAAACAGTCTAGAGCAGTAACAATTTCCATTCTACATCCAAAAAATGAGAATTTTCCATCAGAAAGTTTGTTATGATAGCAATTCAAATGTATTAAAACCTTGCAGTTGTCAATCACTGATAATTTCTTTGGGATTTACGTTCATAAAAAATTTTCATTGTCAACTTATTGACTTTTTCATTTGAACGAAACTCAAAATGTCGAAAATTTGTCAAAAATAGATTTGAAGTACTCTCTCCAAATTTTTACTCTTCTTTACAAAATTATGCGTTTATGCTTTCAAAATAGTTATAAACACAAATTTTGGACTTTTCCGAAATTTAATAAATTTTTTCCACAATTTCGACTTTTTTAAATTTTTACATCAAACTTGCAATTTTTGTGTTTTTTCTTAAAACTTCGGATTTCAAACGGATTCAAAATTTGAACATCAGTCTTGCGAGTCTAACCCAAGTTGTTGCATTAAAAAAATAAATATAGCGTATTTTCTTGAAATTATGACTTTTTTACAAAATTCCTCAACCTTTCAAAATGTCATTTATTTTAATTGAACTGTCAATAAATATTTATGTTTTGTTTAAAATTTTTATGTTAAATAATAAATTCTAAATATTTCTAAAGATTTTGACTTATTTTCGAAATTTTGACCTCAGCCTAAAAAATTCTTTAAATTACAAATATATAAAATCGAAAACTCAAGATTTTTTATCGAAATTTTGAAACGTCAACTTTTTTTTCGAAATTTAAAACCCCCTTTTTTATTAAATCATGAGTGGTGGGTTGCCTCAAATTTTAAAATCCCAAAATTTAAACTTTACTTTCTACTCTTACAATAAAGGTTTCAACCAGTGTTAAAGCTTTAATTTTATATTTTTAAGGTTTTAAATTTAATCAAGACTCTTTTTTTTTAAGAACACAAGTCATTTATTTAAAATCTTGACTTTAAATGAAATATTTTAATTTTTTTCAAATGATTTTGATTTAGTTGCAAAGTTTTATCTTTAACCTCAAAATGTTGACCTATGTTTTGAAATTTTAGAACATGATGAATTTTTTGAAATCCTGGAATATTTTCCTAAAATTGTCTATTTTTTTTACTATTTTTCTCGCAACTTTTCTGAATTCAAAATTTTGGCCTTATTTAGCTATTTTTTTTTATTTTCGACCTTAATATCGAAGTATTCGACTTGAGATTTCGAGTGAAAACTTGAATATTCAAATATTTTTCTTTCGACTTTTTTCTATTTTTAAGGTTATTTCTGCAATGTTTATCTTTTCTAAATTTACAATTTCCATTAGCCAAGTTTCTTCTGAAAGATTATTTTTTAAATTGAAATATACTCGTATAACCAAATAGACTACGAAATAATTTAAATCAAAATAATATTAAGGCATCTATGCTCATGGCTCTTGAAAGAAATATTTTAATACAAAGCGAAAACAATGAAATATTAAAATATATTTAATCTACAAGCAAAAATTTGTCAACTTTATTGTAAAAGTAATTTACATTTATTTGAGCCGTAAAAATTATAAGTGCAGATATTTTACCACATTCGTTTACTGAGTACTTCAAGACAGTACGTGAATTGGATTTAGGGTAAGAGTTTACAGCATAATAATGGAATTATAACCCCTCACTAAAGGGCCGCTGACTTGGGTAACCCGTGTAAACTTCAGAACTTTTAAGTTTGCGCATCTTTACATGCTCACAATACCGCCTACTGTGTTCAGTTTTTGTTAGCGGTGTTTTCGTACTTAACTCACTAGATTCTCTATTTTCAATCTCTCGTAAACGTTTTTTACGCTCTCAATATGTCTTACACTTTTCGCTATTTTTCATACTCTTAATATCCATAGCTGATAGCCTTATCCAATGAAACGTCACTGGGTTAAACGAATATGGTGCACTGCGGTGAACTGTAAACTTAACATTCTCTCATAGTTTTTATGTCGACGCCGAGAGCGCTCGACTGGCGATCCGAGTATGTCCGACCGACCGACACCTTGTTCTTCAAGCTTGAACGAAAACCCGAAACTTCACCCCATATCTCAACATAAACATTTCCAATGTTAAAATAAATTCGATCCATTATGAATATTTCGACTTTTTCGATTCTTTTTTAATATTTCGTCTTTTTGAGAATTTTAATTTTTTTTTCATTTCGATTTTTTAAATTCCTTCTTTTTTAGAGTGTTTTTATTATTACTTTTTATGAGTGCCACCTTTTTTTCGACACTTCGTTTTGTTTAAAAATGCTGGACTTTCTTTAACTTAGATTATTAAATTTGAGCTTTTTTAAAACATTTTTTTCAAATTATGTTCTTTTTTTAATTTACAACTTTTTTTCGACTTGTGGATATACAGGTACCTTAACCTATTTAAAAATTTCGGTTCATTATGAATATTTCAAGTTTTTTTTAATTTTGGTTTTTTTCAAAATATTTTGTCCGTTTTGGGAAATCCGAGTTTTTTTTTAAAATTTCGATTTTTTTCAAGTAAGTTCTTATTTTGGAATACTTTTATTATTTTTTTAATAAGTATCAACCTTTTTTGACACTTCGAATGAATACTTCCACTTTGGAAAGTTTGGATCTTTTTTTAATATTTCGTCTTTTTCGGGAAATTCCAGTTTATTTTTGAAAATCGATTTTTTCCAATTACTTCTTTCTTTAAATGTTTCTACTATTCTTTTTGAATTTTTTTTCGACACGTCTACTGTTTAAAAATTGTGGACTTTTTTAAATTTAGATTTCTAAATCTGAACTTTTTTAAACAGTTTGACCTTTTTCAAAATTGTGTTTTTTTTTAAGTTTACGATTGTTTTTCGACTTCTGGAAATCTTGACTTAAGTATTTGAAAATTTCCATCCATTATAAATGCTTTCATTTTCTTGAAAATGTTGATTCTTATTTTAATATTTCGTCTTTTCTTTTGGAAAATTTCAGTTTTCAAAATTTCGTTTTTTTCGAATTCCGCTTTTTTTTTAATGTTTCTATTATTTTTTAATGAGTATCAACTTTTACTCGACACTTCGAATGAATACTTCGACTTTGTTTGGAAAATTTTAATTTTTTTAATATTTCGTCTTTTTTGGAACATTAGAGTTTAAAAATTTCGTTTTTTTCGGATTCTTCCTTTTTTTTTGGAATATTTCTATTCTTTTTTTCAATGATTTTCGACTTTTTGACGACACTTCCAATGAATACTTCGACTTTTTCTGGAAAATTTTGATTCTTTTTTTAATATTTCGTCTTTCTTTTTTTGGAAAATTTCAGTTTTTAAAAATTTCGATTTTTTTCGAATTCCCCTTTTTTTTGAATATTTCTATTACTTTTTTAATGAGTGTCAACTTTTTTTCGACACTCGGAATGAATACTTTGACCTTGTCTGGAAAATTTTGATTTTTTTTAATATTTCGTCTTTTTTGGAAAATCTGACTTAAAAAATTTCGATTTTTTCGGATTCTTCCTTTTTTTTGGGAAAATTTTTATTCTTTTCTTAATGATTTTCGACTTTTTCTCGACACTTCGGATGAATACTTCGACTTGGGAAAATTTTGATTTTTTTTTAATATTTCGTCTTTTTTGGGAAATTCCAATTTAAACATAAATCGACTTATTCGAATTTCTTCTTTTCTAAAATGTTTCTATTGTTTTTTTAAATTTTTTCTTGACACTTCGACTTGTTTAAAAATTCTGGACTTTTTGTTATTTACATTTCTAAATCTGGGCTTTTTTAAACGGTTTGACCTTTTTCAAAATTGTGTTTTTTTTTAAGTTTACGATTGTTTTTCGACTTCTGGACATCTTGACTTAGGTATTTGAAAATTTCCATTCATTATGAATGTTTTGATTTTCTTGAAAATTTTGATTCTTTTTTTAATATTTTGTCTTTTTTTGGAAAATTTCAGTTTTTAAAAATTTCGATTTTTTCGAATTCCTCTTTTTTTGAATGTTTCTATCTTTTTTTTAATGAGTATCAACTTTTTCTCGACACTTCGAATGAGTACTTCGACTTTGTCTGGAAAATTTTGATTTTTTTTAATATTTCGTCTTTTTTGGAAAATTTGAGTTTTTAAAAATTTCGTTTTTTCGGATTCTTCCTTTTTTTGGAAAATTTCTATTCTTTTTTTAATGATTTTCGACTTTTTGTCCACCCTTCGAATGAATACTTCGACTTTGTCTGGAAAATTTTGATTTTTTTTTAATAATTCGTCTTTTTTGGAAAATTTGAGTTTAAATATTCGATTTTTTCGGATTCTTCCTTTTTTTTTTGGAATATATCTATTCTTTTTTTAATGATTTTCGACTTTTTCTCGACACTTCGAATGAATACTTCGACTTTGGGAAATTTTGATTTTTTTTTTAATATTTCGTCTTTTTTGGGAAATTCCAATTTAAAAATAAATCGACTTTTTCGAATTTCTTTTTTTTTTAAATGTTTCTATTGTTTTTTTAAATTTTTTTCTGACACTTCGACTTGTTTGAAAATTGTGGACTTTTTGTAATTTAGATTTCTAAATCTGGGCTTTTTTAAATGGTTTGACCTTTTTCAAAATTGTGTTTTTTTTAAGCTTACGATTGTTTTTCGACTTCTGGAAATCTTGACTTAGGTATTTGAAAATTTCCATCCATTATGAAAGCTTTGATTTTCTTGAAATTTTTGATTCTTTTTTTAATATTTCGTCTTTTTTTTGGAAAAATTCGTTTTTTTTTCCAATTCCTCTTTTCTTTGAATATTTCTATTATTTTTTTAATGAGTATCAACTTTTACTCGACACTTCGAATGAATGCTTCGACTTTGTCTGGAAAATTTTAATTTTTTTAATATTTCTTTTTTTTTGGAAAATTTGAGTTTAAGAATTTCGATTTTTTCGGATTTTTTTGGAATATTTCTATTCTTTTTTTAATGATTTTCGACTTATTCTCGACACTTCGAATAAATACTTCGACTTTGGAAAATTTTAATTTTTTTTTAATATTTCGTCTTTTTTGGGAAATTCCAATTTAAAAATAAATCGACTTTTTCGAATTTCTTCTTTTTTAAAATGTTTCTATTGTTTTTTTAAATTTTTTTTTGACACTTCGACTTGTTTGAAAATTACGGACTTTTTGTAATTTAGATTTCTAAATCTGGGTTTTTTTAAACGGTTTAACCTTTTCCAAAATTGTGTTTTTCCTTCTTAAATTTACGATTGTTTTTCGACTTCCGGAAATCTTGACTTAGGTATTTGGAAATTTCCATCCATTATAAATGCTTTGATTTTCTTGAAAATTTTGATTCTTTTTTTAATATTTCGTCTTTTTTTTTGGAAAAATTCAGTTTTTAAAAATTTCGATTTTTTTTTAATTCCTCTTTTTTTTTAATGTTTCTATTATTTTTTTAATGAGTATCAACTTTTTCTCGACACTTCGAATGAATACTTCGACTTTGTCTGGAAAATTTTGATTTTTTTAATATTTCGTCTTTTTTGGAAAATTTAAGTTTAAATTTTCGATTTTTTCGGAATCTTCCTTTTTTTTGGAACATTTCTATTCTTTTTTTAATGATTTTCGACTTTTTCTCGAACCTTCGAATGAATACTTCGACTTTTGTCTGCAAAATTTTGATTTTTTTTAATATTTCGTCTCCATTGGAAAATTTGAGTTTAAAAATTTCGATTTTTTCGGATTCTTCCTTTTTTTGGAATATTTCTATTCTTTTTTTAATGATTTTTGACTTTTTCTCGACACTTCGAATGAATACTTCGACTTTGGAAAATATTGATTTTTTTTTTTAATATTTCGTCTTTTTTGGGAAATTCCAATTTAAACATAAATCGACTTTTTCGAATTTCTTTTTTTCTAAAACGTTTCTATTGTTTTTTTTTAAATTTTTTCTTGACATTTCGACTTGTTTAAAAATTGTGAACTTTTTGTAATTTAGATTTCTAAATCTGGGCTTTTTTAAACATTTTGACCTTTTTCAAAATTGTTTTTTTCGAAATTTATAACTGCTTTTCCACTTCTGGAAATCTTGACTTGGGTATTTGAAACTTTTCATCCACTATGCAAACTTTTGTTTTTTTGAAAATTTTGATTTTTTTAATATTGCGTCTTTTTTGGAAAATTTGAGGTTTTAAAAATTTCGATTTTTTTCGAATTCCTCTTTTATTTGGAATATTTCTATTATTCTTTTAATGAGTCAACTTTTTCTTGACACTTCCAATGAATACTTCGACTTTGTCTGGAAAATTTTGATTTTTTTTAATATTTCGTCTTTTTTAGGGACTTACAGTTTTTTAGAAAATCGATTTTTTTGAATTTCTAATATTTTAGAATGTTTCTATTGTTTTTTTTTCAATTTTTTCTAGACACTTCGACTTCTTTGAAAAGTGTGGACTTTTTTTAATTTAAATTTTTAAATCTGGGCTTATTTAAACATTTTAACCTTTTTCAAACTTGTTTTTTTCGAAACGTACAACTGCTTTTCGATTTCTGGAAATCCTGACTCGGGTATTTGAAAATTTCCATCCACTATGCATACTTTGGTTTTCTTGAAAATTTTGATTTTTTTAATATTGCGTCTTTATTGGAAAATTTGAGTTTTTATAAATTTTGATTTTTTTCAATTCCTCCTTTTTTTGGAATATTTCTATTATTTTTTTTAATGAGTTTTTCGACTTCTAGAAATCATGACATTTAAAAATTTCGGTCCATTATGAATATTTAGACTTTGGAAAATTTCTATTTTTTTTAATATTTCGTTTTTTTTTTAAAGTTTGAAAACGGTCAGAAAATTTAAAATTTTAAAAACCCGAAATTTTGAAAAATTTAAGTAATCAAAATGTTAACAGTTCTAAAAGTCAAAGTATTTAAAAGTCGAACTTTTTTTTAAAAAAAGTGAAATTTTCCCAACCAAGTCGAAATTCACAAAAAAATGTTAAAAATTTTGAACAAAAGTCAAAAAATTTCTAAATAAATCAATGTTTTGAAAAAAGGAATCGAAAATTTGATAATAAGACAAAATGGAAATTTTAAATATTCCAAAAGTCACCATTTTAAAAAGTCACGATTTTAAAAAGTCACGATTTTAAAAAGTCACGATTTTAAAAAGTCAAGATTTAAAAAAAGTCAAGATTTCACAAAAGTCAAGATTTAAAAAAGTCAAGTTTTACAAAATTCAAGATTAAAAGAAGTCAAGATTTCACAAAAGTCAAGATTTTCAAAAAAGTCAAGATTTTTGGAAAAGTCAAGATTTTCAAAAAGGTCAAGATTTTTAAAAGAGTCAAGATTTTCAGAAAAGTCAAGATTCTCAAAAAAGTCAAGATTTTTAAAAGGTGAAGATTAAAAGAGTAGAAGGATTTCCCGAAGTTCAAATTTAAAAAAAGTACGAAATTTCGAGAAAATAAGTTTAAATGTTTAAGTCGAAATTATCGCAAAAAAGTTTTTGAAAAGTCAAAGTTTTCCAAAAAAACTCGAAATTTCGAACATGAGTCGAAATTTTGATAAAAATCGGAATCTGTAAAAACTGGAAATTTTCAGCTTTTTAAAAACTCGAAATTTGCCAAAATTTCGACCTCTTGAGAAAGTTTATATTTTTATAATAAGGTCAAAATTTATGGAAATTTTAAAATGTTGGAATTATCTAAGAATTAAAATTTTTAAAAATCAAAATTTAAAAATTCCTACTTTTTGAATAAGTCCGAAATTCGAAAGTGGAAGAATTTTTCAAAGTAAATTGACAAAAAGTCCACATTTCGAAATAAAAGTCGAAATTTTCAAAAAAAAAGAAAACTCAAAATTTTGAGAGCAAGGACAAATTTTGATTAAAAATAAGGATTTTAACAATTGAAATGTCGACATTTCAAAAGGTTAAAGCCTTCGAAGTCGAAATATGTCAACATTTTAATAAAATATAACATGGACATTTGAAAGAGGTGGAAATTTTGAAGTGTCATCATTTTTTGAAAAGGTCAAAATTTACAAAAAAGATCGAATGATGAAGAGTCGAAATGTTCAAGAAAATCAAAATAGTGGAAATTTTGACAGCTCGAATTTTTTAAAAGAAGTCGAAGTCAACAAAAGTCGAAATTGTAAATTCAAATTTTACGAAAGTCGAAAATTTGTTAAAAATGGAAATCGACAAAAACGGAAATTGAAAAATATGGAAACTGAAAATATGGAAGTTGAAAAAATGGAAATTAAAAATATGGAAATTGAAAATATGGAAATTAAAAAAAATGGAAATTAAAAAAAATGGAAATTGAAAATATGGAAATTGAAAAAATGGAAATTAAGAAAATAGAAATTGAAAAATGGAAATTGGGAAAATCGAAACTGAAAAAAATTAAAATTTTGAAATTTGTACATTATTCCAGTCGAAATTTCCAAACAAGGTCGACAAAATTTCGAAATTTATAGGTCAATGTTTCAAAAATAGTAGAAGTCGAAATTTCCAATGTCCACTTTTTTTTTGGTGGAACTGGTCCACTTTTTTTGGTGGAACTGGTCCAATTTTTTTTGGTGGAACTGGTCCACTTTTTTTTGGTGGAACTGGTCCTTGATTGTCTTCAAAAATTGAAATACAAATTTTGTCCCCTGAAACCAAGAAATATTAAAAAAACACAACAAAAGTTGCTCTAACGCGTTTCGATAGACAAGCTATCATCTTTAGAGATAGTACACTTTCTTCAGAATTTTTAAAATTCCAAATTTTCACTTTCTCGAAATTTCGACTTTTTGAAAATGTCGACTTTTTGTTGAAAGTGATGATTTTTTAAATATTTGATTTTTAGAAAAGATTTCGACCTTTTTTAATCCATTTCAAATATTTCGAATTTTTGTTGTTGAAAATTTCAACTTGTTTGAAAATTACAATTTTATTGAAAATTACAATTTTATTGAAAATTACCCCTTTTATTGAAAATTACCCCTTTCATTGAAAATTACCCCTTTTATTGAAAATTACGACTTTTTTTAAATCTTGCCGTCTTCAACTTTCTGCCCTTTTTAAAATTTTTGCTTTCAACTTTTTCAACTGCGACTTTTTCGAAACGATTTACTATTTCTGAATTTTTTTTTAAATTCTGATTTTCAACATTTTTCTCAATATTTCTGAATTAACCTTTTTTTTGTCCAAAATTTTGATTAAAAACTGATAAGTAAACGTGTTTTAAAAGTCCCTAAATGTTAACGATATGTATGTAATAGTGAAATAGTTTTGGGGGAGTCTAGTTCGGCTTTTGGGGGGTTTAGTTCCCCAAGCACCCATGATTGTTATAAAATAGCGATAGATGGTGCTGTCGATCAAACGTACTGTCTCATTTCTAAAATTAGTTTTAAAAAATATAAGAAAACCAACTAGGCACAGCGGTAAAGGGTTCGTGTAGATTGCAGAATGATGTTTTGTTCAAATTCGTTGATACGATCACGTGTACGTTTATTTAGCTGCCCTAACTAATAATGGGCACCAAAGTTGAGTCTGATTACATTAGCTGGGATTGTTAGGTCATTATTTGTATGCAAAAAGAATGCAACCTAGACTACAAATTCATGCAGTCCTCCAGGCGTGTATAGTGAATCATAGGTAGCTGAACTACCAACAGTTGAAACACTGCCACCTAGCGAAGCGGTTGCTCTCTAGGAGAGTTCCCAGAAGACAAGGATTCTATAATGCACAGGACCAATAGTTTGAACATTTATTAGATTCGAGGTTTGGAAACCAAATACCGGTTTCGATCTTGTTAGATCTCGTCAGTTTGGTATATCCAACTCGAATGCTAATAAATGTTCCGAAAAGGTCATTATTTAAAAAAATTCTCAGTGCAAACTTACGGTAAGGTTAGATGATGCCGTGGTCGCTGACAGACCATTTATTTACATCGAAAATCGACAAATTTTATTTACTCCTTCTGAATATAGTACTAGTTTAGGTCCAGTTTCCCATAATAAGACAAATCCTATTAACCATCCCACCTAGCAAGCTACGTCTATACCAATTTTCGTCAAAATCGCTTCAGTAATTGAGCCGTGAAAAGCGAACAGACAGACGGACACACTTTGGGATTTACATATTAGTTAGGTTAGGTTAGGGAAACAATAGCCACCCATGTCAAACATCAAATGAAGCTTTTCAAAGGTAAACAAACGGGATAATATTTGACAGATGACAGCACGTGGCATCATAGGGATTAAGTATCGACATGCAACCCTAAAGCGGACCAAAGCTCTCTTGATATCGCTTCTTTTTTTCTGAATACACGTCATATGTTACACATTATGAATAATGCAACGTTTCACCAAGCACCATCAATAAAAATCATTTTGCATAATCTGTTGCAGCCGCTTTCAAAGTCTCCCACGACCATTGGAAAACCCTAGACATCGTCATAAATAACGCAGGAGTAATGCAGGACAACAACTGGGAGCTAGAAATCGCCATTAATTGCGTAAGTTTAAATTAATAACGCCCTATTATCCAATTACACCCGATAATTCGATTTTGTCTTTCGATAATGCGATTTTGACAATACGACGTTCTCTTTCGATAATACGATTTTGTTTTGATAACACGATTTTGTTTCGATAACACGATTTTGTTTCGATAACTAGATCTACTTTCGATAACACGATTTTGTTTCGATAACTAGATCTACTTTCGATAACACGATTTTGTTTCGATAACTAGATTTACTTTCGATGACACGATTTCCTCTTCGCAGAACGCCGTCGTCCAGGGGACGTTGCTCGCCATCGACTACATGGGAAAACAAAACGGAGGCAACGGCGGCATAGTGGTCAACATCGCCTCGATATTGGGCCTCCAGGAGTTGACCGGCTGTCCGGTATACGTGGGCACCAAGCATTTCGTCGTCGGACTTGACCGATCGTTCGGTTCGCCCTTCTTCTACAATTTGACAGGGATAAAATTCCTAACGATGTGTCCGGGTGTCACCGATACGCCACTGATTTCCGAAGCGGGAAAATTCGCTTTTTCGACGTACCCCGGACTGGGTAAACAACTGGCCGGCGAACTGGGATCTTTACCCGCACAAAAGTATTTACATTGGCCGTGAATTCTGTCTCTAATAGGGCGGCGCTTACAAAAGAAATTTGAAACTTGGGTGCTTAAAATATTCAGTTTTTTTTTTTCACTTTGAATTACCAGAAGAGCTTTTCGAGTTTCTCATTAAAAGTTGCCCCTTTTTCTTAAATTTTACGCTTGAATGTTCTTATTTCTTGGTTTATTGATATTTCTCCAGGAATTTTTTTTTTAGCAAAAATTTAAGTTTTTTTTTTAGAAATTCTGATATAAAACCTGAATTTTTTACCATAAGTGTCGTATTTTTCTCGAAATTTATGAAGATGAATTCAGAATTTTCAAAAAACATTTTAATCACAAAATCGTACTAAACAATTTGCCGAAATTTTTCCAGACATTTTTTATAGCAAAAATTTACGTTTTTTTCTAGAAATTCTGATATAAAACCTGAATTTTTTAAGTGTCGTATTTTTCTCGAAATTTACGAAGATTAATTCAGAATTTTCAAATAACATTTTAATCACAAAATCGAACTAAACAATTTGCTGAAATTTTTTCCGAAATTTTAACAATTAAACAAATCAACGGACTTTTAATAATTAAAAAAATCAGAATATTAAGAAAATGTAATTTTATTTTTCGAGAAAGTCGAGATTTGGAAAAAATCGAAATTGTCAAAAACCCCAAAATTTCTAAGAGTCGAAAATTTGAAAAAAGATCGAAATTTCCAAAATAAGTCGAAATTTAAAAAAAAGCCGGAATTCTAAAAGAAGTCGGAATTCTAGAAAAAGTCGAAATTTTAAAAGACGACGAAATATTGAAAAAATTCAAAATTTTCAACAAAAAAACTCCAAATATTACAAAAATCGACTTATTTTGAAAGAAGTCGATATTTCTGGAAAAAGTTATTTCGAAAAAAAAAAGTTTTCGAAAAGCCTAAATTTTCCAAAAAGTCGAGAAATTTAAAAAAAAAGACGAAATAAAAAAATACAAAATCGAAATTTTGAAAAGACGTTAAAATTTTCATGTAACGTTTTCAAAAAGCCTTAATTTTCAAAAGAGTCAAAAAATGTAAAAAGAACGAAATTAAAAAAAATACAAAAATCAAAATTTTGAGAAAAGTCGCAATTTTCAGAAAAAAACTGTAATTTTGAAAAAATGTTAAAATTTTTATGTTAAGTTTCCAAAAAGCGTAAATTTCCAAAAAGTCAAAAAATGTAAAAAAGACGAAATTTAAAAAAATCACAAAAATCGAAATTTTGGGAGACGAACTTTTAAAAAAACGTCGAAATTTTGAGAAAAGTCGACATTTTTGGAAAAAGCTATCATTATGGAAAAATGCTAAGATCTTCATGTTACGTTTTCAAAAGGCCTAAATTTTCAAAAAAGTTAAAAAATGTAAAAAAGGACGAAATATAAAAAAAATTACAAAATCGAAATTTTCAGAAAAGTCGTAATTTTCAGAAAAACTGTTATTTTGAAACAATGTTAAAATTTTTGTTACGTTTTTAAAAAGCGTAAATTTCCAAAAAAGTCAAAAAATGTAAAAAAGACGAAATATAAAAAAATCACAAAAATCGGAATTTTGGGAGACGAACTTTTTTAAAAAAACATCGAAATTTTGAGAAAAGTCGACATTTTCGGAAAAAGCTATCATTATGGAAAAATGCTAAGATTTTCATGTTACGTTTTCAAAAGGCCTAAATTTTCGAAAAAGTTAAAAAATGTAAAAAAGGACGAAATATAAAAAAATTACAAAATCGAAATTTTCAGAAAAGCCGTAATTTTCAGAAAAACTGTTATTTTGAAACAATGTTAAAATTTTTGTTACGTTTCCAAAAAACGTAAATTTCCAAAAAAGTCAAAAAATGTAGAAAAGACGAAATATAAAAAAAATCACAAAAATCGAAATTTTGGGAGACGAACTTTTAAAAAAACGTCGAAATTTTGAGAAAAGTCGAAATTTTCGGACAAAGCTCTCATTATGGAAAAAAGCTAAGATTTTCATGTTACGTATTCAAAAGGCCTAAATTTTCAAAAAAGTTAAAAAATGTAAAAAGGACGAAATTAAAAAAAAAATTTTTAAAATCGAAATTTTGAGAAAAGTCGCAATTTTCAAAAAAAAAACTGTTATTTGAAACAAAATTTTCATGTTACGGTTTCAAAAAGCGTAAATTTCAAAAAAAGTCAAAAAAATGTAAAAAAGACGAAATTAAAAAAATCACAAAAATCGAAATTTTGGGAGACGAACTTTAAAAAAACGTGAAATTTTGAGAAAAGTCAAAATTTTCGGAAAAAACTATCATTACGGAAAAGCTAAGATTTTCTTGTTACGTTTTCAAAAAGCCTAAATTTTCAAAAAAGTTAAAAAATGTAAAAAAGGACGAAATATAAAAAAAATTACAAAATCGAAATTTTCAGAAAAGTCGCAATGTTCAGAAAAAAACTGTTATTTGAAACAATGTTAAAATTTTCATGTTACGTTTTCAATAAGCGTAAATTTCCAAAAAAATCAAAAAGTGTAAAAAAGACGAAATTTAAAAAAATCACAAAAATCGGAATTTTGGGAGACGAACTTTTAAAAAAAACGTCTAAATTTTAAGAAAAGTCGAAATTTTCGGACAAAGCTATCATTATGGAAAAAAGCTGAGATTTTCATGTTACGTATTCAAAAAGCCTAAATTTTTAAAAAAGTTAAAAAATGTAAAAAGGACGAAATATAAAAAAAAATTACTAAAATCGAAATTTTGAGAAAAGTCGCAATTTTCAGAAAAAAACTGTTATTTTGAAACAATGTTAAAATTGTCACGTTAGGTTTTCAAAAAGCGTAAATTTTCAAAAAAGTCAAAAAATGTAAAAGACGAAATTTAAAAAAATCACAAAAATCGGAATTTTGGGAGACGAACTTTTACGGGCTTATCGGTTCGATTAATTACACTTTATTACTGAACTCAACTTGGATTACCACAATTGACAATTAACTCACTTATTATTGACTTCTACTAACTCACTAATTACACTGACTCTAACCGACTGACTCGAGGGAAAGCTGACCGCCTTTTATAGTTTTGGCCCCCGGCTTCTAGAACTTTTCAGCAGGTAAGGCTTATCGTTCCCGAAATTTCTGGAATGCTTATCTGCCATTTGTTTCGTTATCGCGGCCGCTTTCCCCTTATCAGATCCTTCTAGAAATTTTTTTTATTTAGTAAATTATACAATTCTATTCTAAATTCTATTACATCTATTTACATTGCGTTACACTGCCTCTCCCTTAGGAATGATCTTCCCGATCAGTTCCAATCAGTCACTTCGCCACTAAATTTGCATAGTCTGTTCAGGTGTACCACTTTCATTTTACTCCTGGAGCTACGCTGGACCCTGTATACCAAGTCGTTGATCCTCTTCAGTACTTTGTACGGCCCTTCCCAAGATGGCGTAAACTTTGGCAAAACTCCTTTCTTTCGCTGAGGGTTGTATAGCCATACCAATTCGCCCTCACTGAAACCACCATGATTGGCATTCACGTCATACCTGGCCTTCATCCGGTCCGTCGCCAAGTTGATCTTCGTCCGCACCAGAGCATGCGTCTCCAATATCGCTTCCCTCAAGTCGTCTACGAAACCCATCGTTTCCCTGGGGATCTCCCTTGGTGATCCAAACACCAAGTCACACGGAAGCCGCAGTTCCCTCCCGAAGATCACTTTTGCCGGAGTCTGACTTGTAGTTTCATGAGTTGCCGCGCGATAGGCCATCAGAAACAGTGGTAGATGTCGGTCCCAGTCGGTCTGATGTTTGGAAACGACCTTCGAAAGATGTTCCTCTAAGGTCCTGTCAAATCTCTCCACCATTCCGTCAGACTGTGGATGAAGAGGTGTTGTTCGAGTTTTCCTTATTCCAAGACGACGACACACCTCTTGGAAAACCCCCGATTCAAAGTTCCTTCCCTGGTCCGAGTGTAGTTCCAAGGAAACACCAAATCGACAGATGAAGTTGTCCACAAGAACCCTTGCGACGGTGGTGGCTTCCTGGTTCGGGATGGCATAAGCTTCAGACCATTTACTGAAATAATCCATGGCCACCAGGATGTACTTGTTTCCATCGTCTGAAGCTGGGAATGGTCCTGCCACATCGATTGCAATTCTTTCAAATGGAGCTCCCACATTATATTGCTTCAGGGCCTCTTTGGTTCTTGTACGAGGACCCTTGGATGCAGCACAGATGACACATTTCCGACACCACCGTTCGACGTCCTCCCTGCAGTTAACCCAATAGAACCGTTTTCGAACCTT
Source organism: Dastarcus helophoroides (assembly GCA_028583605.1). Classification (NCBI taxonomy): domain Eukaryota; kingdom Metazoa; phylum Arthropoda; class Insecta; order Coleoptera; family Bothrideridae; genus Dastarcus; species Dastarcus helophoroides. The sequence goes on along the minus strand of CM053337.1, from coordinate 19,580,321 downwards.
CTCCAGAGTCTTGTTCATCCCTAGATGTCCACCAGAAGTCCCATTGTGCACCTCCCACAAGACCTGTGGAATCTTCTCCGGAGGCACCACCAACTGCAAGTTGACACGCTTTCCATCCGCGTTTTCCCATGCTCTCTTCAGCACCCCGTCCTCGACCTGGAGGGATTTCCATTGGGCCCACAAATTCTTAAGAGTTGGACTTCTGTCGGAAACCTCTTGCCATTCAGGTCTATCCCCAGCTTCTTTCCATTCCAATATGGGTCCGATATCAGCGTCGCCCTTCTGTAGCTCCCGAAGACCTTCAGCAGTCCATCCGTCTTCTGGCTGAACAGATGTGGCCCGTATATCCACCATGTCCTCATGGTCCTCAACTCGTCTGCAGTGTTTGCAATCCCCACAAGGTCTTCTAGACAAAGCGTCAGAGTTGTTATGCTGTCGTCCCGGTCGATGATGCACCTTAAAGTGATATTGCTGAAGCCTTTCTAACCATTTAGCCGTCTGACCCTCTGCGTTCTTCATTCGAAGTAATCAAGAAAGAACCGAATGATCTGTCCTGATGAGGAATTTTTGCCCATACAAGTACTTGTGAAAGTGTTCCACGGCCTTCACTATCGCAAGAAGTTCCTTCCTGGTGGTGCAATAGTTCCTCTCTGGCTTCGTCAGGATCTTGCTGTAATATTCGATAACTCTTTCTTCACCGCCTTGAACTTGGGACAGCATAGCCCCAATGCCGACGTTGCTGGCCTCAGTGTCTACACGACCTTCCCATTCTGCTGAGGATACGCCAAGATAGGGCTTGTACACAAGGCGGACTTCAGTTTTCGGAAAGCGTTATCACAATCGGGAGTCCAGACGTACGGCGTTCTTCCTTCCGTTAGTCGGTGCAACGGCGCAACGATGTTGGCAAACCCTTTCACAAATCTTCTATAATAAGTGCATAACCCCAGGAAACTTCTCAGTTCATGTTTATCTTTGGGTCTTGGCCAGTCACGGATTACTTGAGTCTTGCTTTTATTTGTTTCCACTCCTGCGGCTGATATAGTGTGGCCCAAGAATTCTACTTTCCTTTGGAACAAAGAACACTTCTTCGGATTCAGCTTTAAATTAGCTTGTTTTAATCTGTCGAAAACTTCTTGAAGATTTTCCAGATGTTCTTTAAAGCTCTTGCCCATCACCATAACGTCATCTAAGTAAACCAAGCAAGTTTTCCAAGTGAGGCCTCGAAGTACCAGTTCCATTAGACGTTCGAAAGTAGCCGGTGCGTTACATAGTCCAAAAGGCATAACCGTGAACTGATATAATCCACTCCCTTATGAAAAGGTCGTCTTCTCCTTGTCATCGGGGTCTATGCTCACTTGCCAATATCCACTTTTCAAGTCCAAAGCTGAAAACCAGGCAGACCCAGATAAGGTTGTTAAGGTGTCATCAATCCTCGGCAAGGGGTAGCTGTCCTTAGTGACGTCGTTCAATTTCCGGTAGTCGACACAGAATCTTGTTGACCCGTCCTTCTTTGTAACCAACACTACAAGGGACGACCATGGACTATTGGACTCCTCGATGACTCCATCCTTCATCATCTTCTTAACCAGTCCTGCGACTTCATCTTGCTTGGCTACCGGTAATCTTCTTGGGGGTTGACGAATAAGTGTTGCATCGCCGGTGTTGATTTTATGTCGGACTACATCTGTTCTTCCTAGGTTTTGGTCCCCATCTGTAAAAGCATCGTGGTTTTTCCGTAGAAATGATTTAGCCAGAGCTGCTTCTCCTTTGGACAGGTGCTTCAAGTCCACTTCCAACTTGACTTGCCCAATCTTCGTTTCCTGTACTGGCGCATATTTGTCATCCAAGGAGCTTATCGAGGCTACCGGGGTACAGACTGCCAGAGAACTACCCTTCTTGATTGAGCGTGCTGTTGGGAACTCTCACAGGTACCTTCTGAGATGTTTTAACCACGAATCTTGCCACTAGTAAATTCTTGGAAATGTCCTAAGCCGGTTCCACTAATCCAACGCAGCAGCCCAAATCTCCTTCCATCTACGCTGGCTGGCACTACCAAACTTTCCATGGTCCTCTTTATCTGTTTGATGGAAAGAGTTTTGGGGGCTCGTTGCTCGATACCAGCCAGTGAGTGCCCCTTCCCACTGGCTGATTTTAGTTTTTCTGCTGTGTGGCTTGTCGACTTCTTGGGGCCGACCTGCAGTTTTTCTTGAAATGCCCCAGTTTGCCACAGTTGTAACATGTGCTTCTGTTGGATCTGCCTTTAAGAGTTCCTACCAGTTCTTGGATGCTCGCGTCCATTTTCTTCAAGCTAGCGCCTATGTTTGCGTTCATTCCCTTGATTTCTTTCTTGTTAGCGTTTATAATGTTTGCGAAATCGGGGTCATTCGCGGCCTCTTCGATGTCGGCCTTCCTAATTCTGCGTGACGCTCCTGGCTCTGAAACCTTGTAAGCGGCTTCAACCTCCAAAGCTCTAATCAGTGCCTCCCTTAATGTTCAGACGTTTGACAGACGTATCACTCTCTGACCTTCCGGGTCTCTTATTCCCTCTATGAAGATTCTAACTGCGTGGAGTTCCAGAAAGTCGGTTGGTGCTGTTGGATAGGCGATGTACGCCAATCTTCTAACGTCAGCCTCGAATTCTTGCAGCGTTTCTCCACTTTTCTGTCTTCTTACTAGCAGCTGCGACTGGACAACTTGCTGCAAATGTTGGTCCCCAAATCTCAGCTCTAAAGCCCTAACTAGATCTTCATAATTGGCTTGTTCTTGATCCGATAGGGTTCGGAGTAATTTCAGAGCATCTCCGCGCAGGGATACCACTAATGAGGTTGCCTTTGCTTCCTCCGTCCAATGATTGGCCTTAGCAGCAGCTTGGAACTGTTTTCTGTGGTGTGGAACGATGTTTTTCCGTCATAGGTCGGAGGTTTTACCTTTTGGGAAGAACTAGCAGGTACACTTTCGGATTCATGTTGTGTGCTTTGTCCACTTAGCAACTTTTTCATGTTATTTTTATGTTGCTGATCTCCCTCTTTGTTGCATTTTACAAATCAAGAAGCTTGTTGTTGAATTTTTCCTTTACTTCCCCAATTTCTTCCCTAACTTCGCCAATCTCTTCTTGTATTTCTTCTCGCATTCCTGTAATTTGTTCTTTCACTTCTTCTTTCATTTTTTCAACGTCTACTCCCATTTTTTCAGTTATATTTGCTAGTAGACTATGCAATTCTTGTTTTTCTGCATTCCTTTTCTGATCTTCTTCTTCTTTTTCTTGTCGTCTTCGTTCTTCCTCTTGTCGTCTTCGTTCTTCCTCCTGTTCTTTTTCTTGTCGTTTTCGTTTTTCCTCCTGTTCTTTTTCTTGTCGTCTTCGTTCTTCGTCTTGTCGTCTTCGTTCTTCCTCCTGTTCTTTTTCTTGTCGTCTTCGTTCTTCGTCTTGTCGTCTTCGTTCTTCCTCTGGTTCGTCTTTCCGTCTTTCTTCTGCTTGGTCTTTAAACATTGCTAATAACGCTTGCATTTGTTGTTCCATTTTGGCCGATTTTAATCTCGTATCCATAAAGCGTATTTGAATGTTCACCAATTTATTTGACGCACCTTGTATAACTATTTAACAGTTTAAAATGTCCGAGATAAAGTCAACCGCGGGAACACTTGGTTAATTTCTTCGTAATAAAGCGCAATAAAAATCCCACTTCTGATACCAGATGTTACGGGCTTATCGGTTCGATTAATTACACTTATCTAATAAGACCCACTTTATTACTGAACTCAACTTGGATAACCACAATTGACAATTAACTCGCTTATTATTGACTTCTACTAACTCACTAATTACACTGACTCTAACTGACTGACTCGAGGGAAAGCTGACCGCCTTATATAGTTTTGGCCCCCGGCTTCTAGAAGTTTTGGGCAGATAAGGCTTATCGTTTGCCGAAATTTCTGGAACGCTTATCTGCCATTTGTTTCGTTATCGCGGCCGCTTTTCCTTCTAGAAACTTTTTTTATTTACTAAATTATACAATTCTATTCTAAATTCTATTACATCTATTTACATTGCGATACAATATAAAAGTGCTAAAATCTTTGTTACGTTTTCAAAAAGCGTAGTTTCAAAAAAGTCAAAAAATGTAAAAAAAAGTCGAAATTTAAAAAATCACAAAAATCCGAATTTTGGTAAAGAGGCGAATTTTTAAAAAACGTCCAAATTTTGAGAAAAGTCGAAATTTTGGGAAAAGTCGAAAAAAAAACTGTTTTTTTTTGAAAAAATGCTAAAATTTTCATGTTACGTTTTCAACAAGCGTAAATTTCCAAAAAAGTCAAAAAATGTAAAAAGACGAAATTTAAAAAATCATAAAAATCGGAATTTTGGGAGAGATCCTAACTTTTAAAAAACGTCGAAATTTTGAGAAAAGTCGAAATTTTCAGAAAAAACTGTTCTTTTGAAAAAATGCTAAAATTTTCATGTTACATTTTGAAAAATCCTAAATTTTCAAAAAAGTCAAAAAAGTCAAAAAAGTCAAAAAAGTCAAAAAAGATAAAAAAAAGAAAATAATTTAAAAAATCGAACTTACGAGAAAAGTTAAAATTTTCAAAAAAAACTGTTTTTTTTTTTAAAATGGTAAAGTTCTCATGCTACCTTTTTAAAAAGCGTAAATTTTCAAAGACGTCAAAAAAAATGTAAAAAAAAAGACAAAAATTACAAAAATTGAATTTTGAGAAAAAGCCGAACTCTTAAAAAACGTCAAAATTTTCAGAAATAATTTTTGACTCAGTATTTCCAAAATTTCCAAAAAAAAAGAGATGAAATTCTAAAAAACGTTGCGACTTTTAAGTAACATTTTTGAAAATTCTGAATTTTCGAAAAAGGTCGAAATATTTGCAAAAAAAGTCGAAATTTTCGAAAAAATAAGTTCAAAAATCTAAATTTTGAAAAAAGGCCAATATTTTTAAAAAGTCGAATATTTCAAAAAAGTGAAATTTTCATTAAAAAAGTTTTAATAGTCGTAATTTTGAGAAAAAGTTGAAATGTTGAAAAGTCAGTATTTTCATAAGAAGAAGAAGACATTATGAAAGAAGTCAAACAGTGGTCGCAGCTGATGCACGAATAAAAGTTTTAAGACAAAATGAATATTTTTTTGTAAGGGTGCCACCACTAGTTTTAGAAAATCTCTCTTCAGTAGTACGATTTTCAGCAAATATTTTGTTAATGTGGGTTAAGTATGTTCCTAAAAGAGACAGATTTCATGGTTCTATTTATCTCAACAATTTAAACTCTTCTTGCTAACTTTTTGCGTTGCAGACCGGAGAAAGTGGCCCAAGGGATGTACACCTTGATCACGCAGGGTGAGAATGGCAGCGTGTGGGTTTGCGAAGGTGGACAACCGATCTACGAGGTCGAAATACCAGAAAGGACTACCCTAAGAAAGAAAAAATAAACCAAGCAACGTTGACGCAATACATACCAATCGCGCTTTTTTTTTAAATTTTCACTTCGTCTGTCAATAAACATTTCGTTTCTATCAATGTAATTTTTATTCGGCCCAGTTTTCGTCACATTTTAGTTACAAACTTTTCTTGTTAATGAATCAATTTTAAAAAAATTCAAATAAAACACAACTAACTCTGCTTTATAAACACTAGTGAAAATTTTGAAAACAAAGGACGGTATATTTTGAAAAAGGGTTTTTCAAACCACTTAAAATATTGAAAAAAGCTTCGAAATTTAATAAAAAGGTCAAAATATTGTGAAAATTCAGAATTTGGATAAAATTAGTCGGAACTGTCAAAAGAAATTAATACTTTGAAATATAGTCAACATTTTAAAAAAGTTCGATATTTTCAAGTGAACATTTTTAAAAAAGAGGTCGCAATTTTTTTAAAAGGCAAAGGAAAAACCAAAATATCGAACAAAAGCCGAAATTTTTTAAAAGTCAAAAAATTGAGCAAATACCAAATTAACGAAAAAGTAGTCGACATTTCAAGAAAAAAAAAAAGGTGAAAATGTCGAATAAATTTAAAGTTTTGAGAAAGGGCGAAATTTTCAGAAAAAAAATCGAAATTTTAAAAAATAAACAAGATTTTGAAAAAAGTTGGATACTTTGAAGTGAAACTTTTGAAAAAAGGTCTAAATTTTTAAAAACATTTAAGTTTGTTGAAAAATCAAAAATATCAAAATTTAAAAGGTCAAAATGTTGAGGAAATCCAAATTTTTAAAAAAGCAGAAACTTTTAAAAGAAGTCAAAATTCTGAAAAATAGTTAATATTTTGAAAAAAGTTCGATTCTTTTTAAACGGAAATTTTGTAAGTCAAAATTTTGAGAAAAAGTCAAAATATGGAAAAACTGTCAAAATTTTAAAAAAAAAGTCAAAGGAACGGATAGTCCAGAAGCCCAGATGCAAATTTCCATTTTCTCGAAGTTCGATTTCCAGTTTTTGAAATTCTAGTTTTTTTTTAAATTCGAAAACCCAATTTTTTACCCAAATTATAAGCTTTTTAATCATAATTTATTGGCTTAAAATGTCGATCTTTTAAAAGTAATTTTGATTTTTAACTTCTTGAGATATCGAATTTATAAAAATTACTAAAATAGCAAATTTATATTTTCAATTTATAATTTTTGGAAATTACTCTCTGCTGAGATAATAAGCCTTGTATATACGAATATATACAAGTTTATTACGATGCAATTGAAATCTAATTTCATTAGAATCTAATGAAAGTTAGACTGCAATTGCAAAGTTCACGTAGATGAGGCAAAGCTTGTATCACGGGTTGCATCGCAACACCCATAGATACAAACGTCCTCGGCGTGACTACTTTCATCTAGTTTTGACAAATGACCAATTAAATGTTCTGTAATTAAACAGTTAAACGTGCTTAAAATTGAAAATATGTAGTACAACCGCAACCATAGACTAGTTTCGGCCGAAACGCCGAGGACGTTTGTATCTATGGGTGTTGCGATGCAACCCCTGATACAAGCTTTGCCTCATCTACGTGAACTTTGCAATTGCAGTCTAATTTTCATTAGATTCTAATGAAATTAGATTTCAATTGCATCGTAATAAACTTGTATATATTCGTATATACAAGGCTTATTATCTCAGCAGAGAGTAATGCTTCAATTAGCATGTGGCAAAAATGTTTGCGTAATAAACAGTTAAAAGTCAGTTAAAAGTCAGTTACAAGTCACCCAATGGAGGTTTGCTTTCTTGGATACTTATACGACTGACTAACGGCTTTAAATTGGAAGTGTATACAACCACCGTACCATGCTGACGAGGCCAAGGAAGGCCGAAACTAGTCTATGGTTGCGGTTGTACATATTTTCAATTTTAAGCACGTTTAACTGTTTAATTACAGAACATTTAATTGGTCATTTGTCAATTTTTGGAAATGTCATGTAAAGTTAATTTTGAGAATTAACGGATTGTCAAAGATTTATAAATTTATCGACTTCGTCCCCAAAATATATTTCTGTTTATAGAAATGATAAAAAATAAATAAAAATTTTGAAAAAAATCTAAACCTTTTGTAAAACTTTTCGACCTTTTAAACGTTTATTAAAAAACACAACAACAAATATTGCTGTTTTTTAATTTTTTTTGGTTTCTGGGGGACAACATTTGTTTTTCAATTCTTAAAGATAACATTTGAAAGAAAAGTTGAAATGTTTGGATATATGAAAAGTCAATGAAAAAATCGCAATTTTAGTACAATTCCATAATTAAAAAAAAAATAGGAATTTTGAAAAAACATAATTGAAAAACTCAAAATTTTAAGGAATTTGAAAAAAAATTATAAAGCTTGCAAAATAAAGTTTTAAAAAATAATTAAAGTTTTAAAAAGTCAAAATCATAAACAGTGGAAAACTAGAAAATTTCAAAAAAAATCGAAAATTTGAAAAAGGTGATCATAAAAAAGTAAAGATAAAGTTCTCATAAATATTAAAATTTCAAGAAAAAGGCAAACTTTTGAAAAAGTACAACTTTTAAATAACTTGGCAAACAAAAAATTTTTTTTCAAAACAAATGTCGAAAGTATCAAAAAAGACTACATTCAGAAAAACCGTAATTTTCGAATAAAATTAAACTATGAAAAAATTAGAATTCCAAAAAATATCCAACATTTCAACAAGAAAAAAAAACAAAATTTCCAAAAAAGTCGACACCAAAAAGAAATCGAAATTTTTAAAAATGTTGAAAATTTTAAAAAATTCAGAAGTTTCGAAAAGTTTAAATTTTGAACAAAATCGAAATTTAAAAAATTGGGGTTTTCCGGAAAACATTTTCAGAGAAAGAAAGGTTAAAAAATTTTCAAAAAGTTTAAATTTTCCAAATCAAAAGTAAAAAAAGGTAAAACTTGAAAAAAAAGCCAAAATATTCAAACAAATTAATTTCGAAGAGTCGATGAAAAAACGCGATTTTGGAACAAGTCGATTATTTTTTTTTAAATCGAGATTTAGGAAAAACAAAATTAAAAACTCAAATATCGAAATTAAAAAATTGGAAAGTTTTCAAAAGAAAACACTTTTTAAAAACAACAAATTTTTAAAAATAGTTAAAATTTAAAATAAAATCAGCATCAAATATAAGCGACATTTACAGAAAAAAGTTAAAACATTCAAAAACTGAAAATTTTGGAAAAAGTCAAAAATTTTGGAGCATTTCGAAAAATTCGAAAATTATATAAAAAGGTCAAAATTAGAAAAAACTAAGGATAAAATTTTCAAAAATTTTAAAAAAGAGATGAACTTTTGAAAAAGTTCAACATACAAAAGACTCGATACTTTTAACAAAAAAAAAAAATGGAGAGATGTCGAAAATATAAAAAAAATTGAAGATTAAATTTCCAAAAATTTTAAAATTTTGAGAAAAAGATGAACTTTTGAAAGAATTTTTGAAAAAGAAATAAAATTTCGAGGAATAAAAAATTCCAAAAAAATCAGAATTTTCAACAACAAAAAAATGAATTTCTAACCTTCACACTCAAAAATGTCAAGATTCGTAAGTTCACAGGTTACTAAGATCAACGTTGCGTTAGATCAGTCATTAAACTCAGTTCACCTGAGTTTAGTATTACGTTAGCTCAAGGATCGCGTGTGGTCAAGGTCCAGGTAGCTCAAAGTGGCAGTGTTTTCAAGGTCGTGAATGATCAAGGTCATAGTTCAAGGTCATGAATGTTCAAGGTCGCGCGTATTCATGATCACGAAGCGTTCATCGATCGCGAGTGTTCAAGGCCGCGGGTGTTCAAGGCCGTGAGTGTTCAAGGTCGCATAAACTCAAGGCCATTGGGTTGCTCAATGATTTAAAATTTACTTTAAAACTCTGAATTTTTTTGAAACTGAAATTTAATTCTTCTGAGGGTATTTTTGATACCAAAAGTTAGTTAGGTTTTTCGTGGTTGACTTTTATTTATTTTTTTAAATACTTTCCAAAGAAAATTTTGATGTGTCAACTTTTTTTGTCGAAATTTCGACTTAGGCTACAACATTTTGACGTTAATTTGCAAATGTTGACTTTTTTCGACCTTCACGTCAGCTCAAGATTACGTAAGTTCAAGGTTACGTAAGATCAACGTTGCGTTAGATCAGGGTCATGTAAACTCAAGGTCACCTGAGTTTAGTATTACGTTAGCTCAAGATCGCGTGTGGTCAAGGTCCCGGTAGCTCAAAGTGGCGTGTTTTCAAGGTCGTGAATGTTCAAGGTCATGAATGTTCAAGGTCATGAATGTTCAAGGTCGCGCGTATTCATGATCACGAGCGTTCATGATCGCGAGTGTTCAAGGCCGCGGGTGTTCAAGGCCGTGAGTGTTCAAGGTCGCATAAACTCAAGGCCATTGGGTTGCTCAATGATTTAAAATTTACTTTAAAACTCTGAATTTTTTTGAAACTGAAATTTAATTCTTCTGAGGGGTATTTTTGATACCAAAAGTTAGTTAGGTTTTTCGTGGTTGACTTTTATTCATTTTTTTAAATACTTTCCAAAGAAAATTTTGATGTGTCAACTTTTTTTGTCGAAATTTCGACTTAGGCTACAACATTTTGACGTTAATTTGCAAATGTTGACTTTTTTCGACCTTCACGTCAGCTCAAGATCACGTAAGATTCAAGGTCACGTAAGATCAACGTTGCGTTAGATCAGGGTCATGTAAACTCAAGGTCACCTGAGTTTAGTATTACGTTAGCTCAAGATCGCGTGTGGTCAAGGTCCCGGTAGCTCAAAGTGGCGTGTTTTCAAGGTCGTGAATGTTCAAGGTCATGAATGTTCAAGGTCGCGCGTATTCATGATCACGAGCGTTCATGATCGCGAGTGTTCAAGGCCGCGGGTGTTCAAGGCCGTGAGTGTTCAAGGTCGCATAAACTCAAGGTCATTGGGTTGCTCAATGATTTAAAATTTACTTTAAAACTCTGAATTTTTTTGAAACTGAAATTTAATTCTTCTGAGGGGTATTTTTGATACCAAAAGTTAGTTAGGTTTTTCGTGGTTGACTTTTATTCATTTTTTTAAATACTTTTCCAAAGAAAATTTTGATGTGTCAACTTTTTTTGTCGAAATTTCGACTTAGGCTACAACATTTTGACGTTAATTTGCAAATTTTGACTTTTTTCGACCTTCACGTCAGCTCAAGATCACGTAAGTTCAAGGTCACGTAATGATCAACGTTGCGTTAGATCAGGGTCATGTAAACTCAAGGTCACCTGAGTTTAGTATTACGTTAGCTCAAGATCGCGTGTGGTCAAGGTCCCGGTAGCTCAAAGTGGCGTGTTTTCAAGGTCGTGAATGTTCAAGGTCGTGCGTATTCATGATTACGAGCGTTCATGATCGCGAGTGTTCAAAGCCTCGAGTGTTCAAGGCCGCGAGTGTTCAAGGCCGTGAGTGTTCAAGGTCGCATAAACTCAAGGTCATTGGGTAACTCAATGATTTAAAATTTACTTTAAAACTCTGAATTTTTTTGAAACTGAAATTTAATTCTTCTGAGGGGTATTTTTGATACCAAAAGCTAGTTAGGTTTTTCGTGGTTGATTTTGTTTATTTTTTTAAATACTTTCGAAAGAAAATTTTGATGTGGCAACTTTTTTTGTCGAAATTTCGACTTAGGTTACAACATTTTGACGTTAATTTGCAAATTTTGACTTTCCTAAGATTTAGACCCTTTTTTTTAATATTTGACCTTCAAACCGTAGATTTTTTCTCGACGTTTTTGTCAACTTTAATTCTGAAATTTTTCGCAATATCTCCTTTTACTCGAAGTGATTTCTTCTATTTCAAAAATTTGACTCAATTCAGTATTTCGATTTTTGCTTCAAACTGCGAATGTATAATCCCAAGTTGGTATTTAATATGGGCAACATTTTGCCAGCGTAATGTTAGTTGAAGAACACGATTAGAAAAAATGTTGATAAACGTTGATACAGCGAGACAAATACGAAAGATTGCGTTAAATTCCAAAGTAATTTAAATTCAAAATGTTCCCGTCTGAGGGAAGTATTTTAATAAGTTAAAGTGGCATAACACGTTCTCGTCTAAAAGCCTTCATTAATTACAGAAACCGTGGACGTGAAAAAGCCGAGTTATTTCGTGGCTTCCGGCGATTTGGCAAATCTCTCCTCGAAAACGAAATAACTTGGGTGCCCCCTTTGGTCGTCCCTCTTTAGAGTGAGAAAACGAGAGAAAAAGTGGGTTGATTAAGATTAAAAAACAAATCGGGATAATTATCCATGAAAAAGTGTGTTACATCGCGCGAAGAGATTACCAACACTGTGTCGCCGGTTAATTTGGAGTTGATTAAAGAGCCTGGCAAAGGTCAACCTCGCGTTACCATTCCACAACAATCAACATGCAATGTCGAAGCTGAAGCGTTTTATTGGTGTACTTTTTGCTCCGGTTAATTTCGTTAATTAGCTGTTTCCGTAGATTGGAACATTCGATGAATAGAGCTGCCAACGATTACGTACAAATTTGTCGCATTTGAAAGTAATTTTTGAAAAAAAAAATTATAATAATAAATGACCTCGAACAAATATAGCCTCAATCTTGAACTTTAATTACGTTTATTTGGTGTTTACTATTAAAAATCAATCGTGACGACAGTTTTCTTGATGCAAAATTAGTTTTTTTTCTTTTTTTTTTTGGAAAATTGCAATTTTTTAAAAATAATCGACCTCGGTGGAAGGTTTTGAACATTTTTGAAAAATTCATAGTTTTCTTTGTTTTTTTGGCAAATCGTAATTTTCTAAAACTGCAATTTTTTAAAAATAATCGAGCTTGGTGGAAGGTTTTGAATAATTTTGAAAAATTCAATGTTTTAAAAATTTGTTTTTAAAACTTCCAAAAATGGGAATATATTGACTTTGAAGTTATGACTTATTTGAAAAATGCGCCTTTTTTAAAAATTTTTCATTTTTTTTTATTTTCATCTCTTGGAAATTTTGAATTTTTCAAAACATCGACTATTTTAAGACTTCAACTTTTACTCGAAATTTTGACTATTATATGTTCGATTTGTTTTTGAAAATTTAATTTTTTTAAAATTAGTTTTGAAAATTTCGATTTTTAGAATTTCCTTTAAACATTTTCAAATTTCCAGTTTTTCCAAATGTTCATTTTCTAAAATATTGTCATTTTCTCAAAATTAAATTCATTCAAAAATGTTGACCCTTTAAAAAATTGTTGACCCATTTTTTTTTAATTTTTACTTTTTCTCGAAATTTTGGTCATATTTTTTAAAGGTTCGACTATTTTGATAATTTCCACATCAACAAAAATTTTGCCTTAGGCCTTTTAAAAATTTTGGTCATAAAAGTTTGACTTTAAAAATCCCTACTTTTCTCGACATTTCAACGTTTTTTAAATTTTGAGTTTCGTAAAAATGTCGAGATTTTGAACCGTTAATGTTTTTCAAAATGTTGATTTTATTTCAAAATTTCAACACAACAATTTCGCTTTTTTGTTCAAAATTTTAATTTTTTTTTGAATGTTTGACTTCAAAATTCATCCATCTAAAATTCGATCTTTTCAAAATATTAACTTTATTTCGATCTTTTTTGAAAAGTTCGTATTTTTTGATAATTTCGACTTTTTTAGAAATATTACTTTTCGAACATTCCAGATTTATTTAAAAATTTGGCAACAAAAATTTTTGATAATGTCGAATTCTTTGAAATGTTAGATTTTTTCAAATTTCGCTTTAGATTTTTTCAAAATTTCGACTTGTTTCAAAAAATTTGTTTATTTTTTTAATATCACATCATCACCACCAAAGTGGTGCGTTAAGGAATTATACGAAATAAATTACTACTAAATAAACAACAAGATTTATAAGTTATGTTTCCCAGTGAAAATAATAAATAGAATGGGAATTTAGTTCAAGTATACAAGACGTTAGTAATTACAGAAATTACTATCTCGCATTGCATCATTCTCAACGAAAACTGCAGATATCTAGTCCTCGGTGCAGGTGCTTCTGGCGTTTTAAATTCGTAAACAATGGAAAAAAAAGCACCACGTGTGCAGCACGACGTAAAATGTATATCGCGAATTGTTAAGATCAAGGATAGGTCATGAAGTTTTTTTTTTTTTGATGTGGACATCTCCGGAAAAGACCTCGACCGCGACAATGAGTTTTAAATTTTACAACGGAGCAGATCCGTTCTGCGTTCATGATAATTTCATGAAGGCGAGGCCATTACGAGACTCGAATGGAAATGAACAGGCCCCGAGGCTTTCCAATTTTAATCATTGCATATAAAACAATATTGTTGCACAAATGAACTTTTTCGTTTGGGAGGACCACTCGCTTATTTCGATTCAATTTCTATCTGAAAAAATTTGTAATTTTTGAAACCATTTTCGATTGTTTTCTTTGGCTTTGTTACGATTTCTAGAGGTTTTTATTGTTTCAAAATTTTCACTGCATCTGAACATGTCTTTTTAACATTTCTGATTTACGTTCGAAAATGTTGCTTGGAGGTTCGTGTGGATTTTTTTATTTGGAAACTTGCCTGTTTGGAAAAATTTGACTTTTTTGAATATTACCAAGATTTCTTTAAAAATATTTATTTTTTATTTGGAAATTTCGATTAACCTTTATAGTGTCTTTTTTTTAATTTCAATATTTTTTAAAAATTAGTCTCTTTTTCAAAAATTTCAATTTTTCAAAAATTTCAGTTTTAAAATCGAAAGCGAATTGATTTCGAGTTTGTATTTAAAACTTGAAAATTTTAAGCTTAGGTACATTTGGAGAAAAATCTTAAGGTAAAAGTCGCAACTAGGAGCTTTATAACAGACTCTCGACAATAGTCTTTACTTTGTTCACAATCGTCAAGCAATCGTGGGATTCTCGAGTTAAATTATTGCGTTTAAATTTCGGTGGAAATCATTTGCAGCCCAACACAAATTTCGTTTTTCAAAAATGTGCATTTTTTTATTTCTCAGAATTGGTAGTGAATATTTATAAAAAATATTTAATAATCTTCCTGAATATGAGATGAAAAAGGGACACGAGACAACAAAGGGACAATGGAGCAATAGCGTGTTTAAAACTTGTAAGCTAAGTAAACAGAAGGTTAAAGATGCATATTATGTATCCAACATTGTAATTCCCCAAATAAAATTATTTTGTTCATTCGCTGTATTCATTGATTAGGTCACATATCTAATTGCACGCGATGAATTTGGTTGGGAAACATCAAAAAGCCAGAAATATCTGTTCATTAAATAATAATTTATTTTCATATCGAAAATGACTGTAATTGCTATTGTCAACAGCTATTAACTTTTAAAATATTATGTTGTGCATTGTACTGAATAAAATACAACACAAAACCGCCATGGAATGTATTTTTATGTATAGAACGTAACGGAACAATCTATTACAAGAATTATCTGACGCCACCAAAATATTTGTTCGCTTTTGAGCAGCTCCAGTTGGAATTTTTTAATAATTTCTGTGTTTGGTGTCGCATTCAGACTTTATCTTTGAGGAGCCCCGCCTGCGCCCGAGTGAACAATGTGTAGACTACGAAAAGATTCAGGAGGACCCTTGCACACTACTACAACATTTGTGACTTAAAGATTTCATGGGAAATTGCAATACTGATAATCCACCAAAAACCAAATTTTTAATGTAATATTATTTTGCCAGTGGACCTCCAAGAGGACATTTATAAATTTTAGAGCAGTTCTTGTGAAAAAACAATAGAAATACTGATAAACTACCAAATACCCAATGTTTTAGGTCAACACTGTTTTGATCAATTCGGCGAATTTTACAATTTTATAGAAAACAATTACCAAACATCCAGTTTCTTAATACAACATGAATTCGCCAATGATTCTCCACGAAGAGGATTTTTTGTGGCAAAACAATCAAAATACTGATGAAATACCAAATGTCCAAAATTTTTGCCCAAAATTATTTGGATCTGGATCCTCCATAGGGACATATTCGACTTTTAGAAAAGATTTCATTGGGAAAAAACTGCAACACTGATGTACCACCAAATACCCAACTTTTTAGCACAATACTATTTTGATCTTGGACCTCCAAGACCACATTTGTGATTTTTAGTGAAATTTGCGTGACCAAACAACTGAAATACTGATAAACTACTACTACCCCAACGTTTTTGCCCAAAATTATTTTGATCGGGATCCTCTATGAGAAAGAACACTTTTGAATTTTAGGGAAGATTTTATGGGAAAAAAAGTGCAATAGTGATGAACCGCCAGGTTCCCAACGTTTTAACACAATATTATTTTGCCTTTGGACCCCCAAGAGCACATTTGTGATTTTTTTTAGAGAAATTTGCGTGACCAAACAACTGAAATACTGATGAACTACTACTACCCCAACGTTTTTGCCCGCCTAAAACCATTTTGATTAGGATCCTCTATGAGAAAAACACTTTTGAGTTTTAGAGAAGATTTCATAAGAAAAAAAGTGCAATAGTGATGAACCGCCAGGTTCCCAACGTTTTAACGTAATATTCTTTTGCCTTTGGAACGCCAAGAGCACATTTGTGATTTTTAGAGAAATTTGCATGACCAAACAACTGAAATACTGATAAACTACTACTACCCCAACGTTTTTGCCCAAAACTATTTTGACCAGGATCCTCTATGAGAAAGAACACTTTTGCATTTTAGAGAAGTTTTCATGGCGAAAAATGCAATAGTGATGAACCGCCAGATTCCCAAGGTTTTAACATAATATTATTTTGCCTTTGGACCTCCAAGAACACATTTGTGATTTTTAGGGAAATTTGCGTAACCAAATAAAATTCTGATGAACTACTACTACCCCAACGTTTTTGCATAAGACTATTTTGACCAGGAGCCCTATGAGAAAAAACACTTTTGCCAAAAATTATTTTGATCAGGATCCTCTGTGGGAAAGAACACTTTCGAATTTTAGAGAAGATTTCATGGGAAAAAAAGTGCAATAGTGATGAACCGCCAGGTTCCCAACGTTTCAACATAATATTTTTTTGCCTTTGAACCTCCAAGAGCACATTTGTGATTTTTAGAGAAATTTGCGTGACCAAACAACTGAAATACTGATGAACTACTACTACTCCAACGTTTTTGCCAAAAACTATTTTGATCAGGATCCTCTGTGGAAAAAAACACTTTCGAATTTTAGAGAAGATTTCATGGGAAAAAAAGTGCAATAGTGATGAACCGCCAGGTTCCCAACGTTCTAACATGATATTATTTTGCCTTTGGACCTCCAAGAGCACATTTGTGATTTTTAGAGAAATTTGCGTGACCAAACAACTGAAATATTGATAAACTACTAAATTCCCAACGTTTTTGCCCAAAATTATTTTGATCAGGATCCTCTGTGAGAAAGAACACTTTCGAATTTTAGAGAAGATTTTATGGGAAAAAAAGTGCAATAGTGATGAACCGCCAGGTTCCCAACGTTTTAACATAATATTCTTTTGCCTTTGGACCTCCAAGAGCACATTTGGGATTTTTAGAGAAATTTGCGTGACCAAACAACTGAAATACTGATGAACTACTACTACCCCAATGTTTTTGCCCAAAATTATTTTGATCAGGATCCTCTATGAGAAAAAACACTTTTGAATTTTAGAGAAGATTTCATGGGAAAAAAAGTGCAATAGTGATGAACCGCCAGGTTCCCAACGTTTTAACGTAATATTCTTTTGCCTTTGGAGCTCCAAGAGCACATTTGTGATTTTTAGAGAAATTTGCGTGAGCAAACAACTGAAATACTAATGAACTATTACTACCCCATCGTTTTTGCCAAAAATTATTTTGATCAGGATCCTCTGTGGGAAAGAACACTTTCGAATTTTAGAGAAGATTTCATGTGAAAAAAAGTGCAATAGTGATGAACTACCACCAGGTTCCCAACGTTTTAACTTAATATTCTTTTGCCTTTGGACCTCCAAGAGCACATTTGTGATTTTTAGAGATTTGCGTGACCAAACAACTGAAATACTGATGAACTACTACTACCCCAACGTTATTGCCAAAAATTATTTTGATCAGGATTCTCTGTGGAAAAGAACACTTTCGAATTTTAGAGATTTCATGGGAAAAAGGTGCAATAGTGATGAACCGCCAGGTTCCCAACGTTTTAACATAATATTATTTTGCCTTTGGACCTCCAAGAGCACATTTGTGATTTTTAGAGAAATTTGCGTGACCAAACAACTGAAATACTGATGAACTACTACTACCCCAACGTTTTTGCCAAAAATTATTTTGATCAGGATCCTCTGTAGGAAAGAACAGTTTCGAATTTTAGAGAAGATTTTATGGGGAAAAAAGTGCACTAGTGATGAACCGCCAGGTTCCCAACGTTTAAACATAATATTCTTTTGCCTTTGGACCTCCAAGAGCACATTTGTGATTTTTAGAGAAATTTGCGTGACCAAACAACTGAAATACTGATGAACTACTACTACCCCAACGTTTTTGCCAAAAATTATTTTGACCAGGATCCTCTGAGAGAAAGAACACTTTCGAATTTTAGAGATTTCATGGAAAAAAAGTCCAATAGTGATGAACCGCCATATTCCCAACGTTTTAACATAATATTCTTTTGCCTTTGGACCTCCAAGAGCACATTTGTGATTTGTAGAGAAATTTGCGTGACCAAACAACTGAAAACTGATAAACTACCAAATTCCCAAGGTTTTTGCCCAAAATTATTTTGATCAGGATCCTCTGTGAGAAAGAACACTTTCGAATTTTAGAGAAGATTTCATGGGAAAAAAAGTGCAATAGTGATGAACCGCCAGGTTCCCAACGTTTTAACATAATATTCTTTTGCCTTTGGAGCTCCAAGAGCACATTTGCGATTTGTAGAGAAATTTGCGTGACCAAACAACTGAAATACTGATGAACTAGTACTACCCCAACGTTTTTACCAAAAATTATTTTGAGCAGGATCCTCTGTCGGAAAGAACACTTTCGAATTTTAGAGAAGATTTCATGGGAAAAAAAGTGCAATAGTGATGAACCGCCAGATTCCCAACATTCTAACATAATATTCTATTGCCTTTGGACGTCCAAGAGCACATTTGTGATTTTTAGAGAAATTTGCGTGACCAAACAACTGAAATACTGATGAACTACTACTACCTCAACGTTTTTGTCAAAAATTATTTTGATCAGGATCCTCTGTGGGAAAGAACACTTTCGAATTTTAGAGAAGATTTCATGGGAAAAAAAGTGCAATAGTGATGAACCGCCAGATTCCCAACGTTTTAACATAATATTCTTTTGCCTTTGGACCTCCAAGAGCACATTTGTGATTTTAGAGAAATTTGCGTGACCAAACAACTGAAATACTGATGAACTACTACTACCCCAACGTTTTTGCCCAAAAATATTTTGACCAGGATCCTCTGTGAGAAAGAACACTTTCGAATTTTAGAGAAGATTTCATGGGAAAAAAAGTGCAATAGTGATGAACCGCCAGGTTCCCAACGTTTTAACATAATATTCTTTTGCCTTTGGACCTCCAAGAGCACATTTGTGATTTGTAGAGAAATTTGCGTGACCAAACAACTGAAATACTGATGAACTACTACTACCCCAACGTTTTTGCCAAAAATTATTTTGATCAGGATCCTCTGTGGGAAAGAACACTTTCGAATTTTAGAGAAGATTTCATGGGAAAAAAAGTGCAATAGTGATGAACCGCCAGATTCCCAACATTCTAACATAATATTCTTTTGCCTTTGGACGTCCAAGAGCACATTTGTGATTTTTAGAGAAATTTGCGTGACCAAACAACTGAAATACTGATGAACTACTACTACCTCAACGTTTTTGTCAAAAATTATTTTGATCAGGATCCTCTGTGGGAAAAAACACTTTCGAATTTTAGAGAAGATTTCATGGGAAAAAAAGTGCAATAGTGATGAACCGCCAGATTCCCAACGTTCTAACATAATATTCTTTTGCCTTTGGACCTCCAAGAGCACATTTGGGATATTTAGAGAAATTTGCGTGACCAAACAACTGAAATATTGATAAACTACTAAATTCCTAAGGTTTTTGCCCAAAATTATTTTGATCAGGATCCTCTGTGAGAAAGAACACTTTCGAATTTTAGAGAAGATTTCATGGGAAAAAAAGTGCAATAGTGATGAACCGCCAGGTTCCCAACGTTTTAACATAATATTCTTTTGCCTTTGGACCTCCAAGAGCACATTTGTGATTTTTAGAGAAATTTGCGTGACCAAACAACTGAAATACTGCTGAACTACTACTATCCCAACGTTTTTGCTCAAAATGATTTTGATCAGGATCCTCTATGAGAAAAAACACTTTTGAATTTTAGAGAAGATTTCATGGGAAAAAAAGTGCAATAGTGATGAATCGCCAGGTTCCCAACGTTTTAACATAATATTCTTTTGCCTTTGGACCTCCAAGAGCACATTTGTGATTTTTAGAGAAATTTTCGTGACCTAACAACTGAAATACTGATGAACTACTACTACCTCAACGTTTTTGTCAAAAATTATTTTGATCAGGATCCTCTGTGGGAAAAAACACTTTCGAATTTTAGAGAAGATTTCATGGGAAAAAAAGTGCAATAGTGATGAACCGCCAGATTCCCAACGTTCTAACATAATATTCTTTTGCCTTTGGACCTCCAAGAGCACATTTGGGATATTTAGAGAAATTTGCGTGAAATACTGATGAACTACTACTACCCCAATGTTTTTGCCCAAAATTATTTTGATCAGGATCATCTATGAGAAAGATCTCATTTGAATTTAAGAGAAGATTTCATGGGAAAAAAAGTGCAATAGTGATGAACCGCCAGGTTCCCAACGTTTTAACATAATATTCTTTTTCTTTTGGACCTCCAAGAGCACATTTGTTATTTTTCAGATTTATTCATCTATTCGCTATTTTTCTATAAATTTATTGGATCTTTTAATAAAAAAAAGTGAAAATTTCCACAATCTGAAAATTGGGGCAATTCCAGTCAAGAGCAAGTTAAAATATGAAATCCCTTAAACATTCATGGCTTTTACGAGGACGTGATAAAGCTCTAATGGTTTGCTTTTCATAACAGAGACATTAATTAAAGTTGGAATAATTTGCACGCTCCTTATCGTAATTTTTAAGTTAATTTCCGCTTTCAGATAACATTCTTTGAGCCATTTTTATTACGCCTTCGTTTTGACTATTAAAATGCTCTGTGAAAAGAAGTCTAGTAGCTTTGACAGCGAAGCATGCAAATGAGATTATTTCCCTAGAGTAAGCAACAAACTAAAAATCGCGACGAGATTAATGAATTTTCTCACTGAATTAATAAGGAGCGTGAAACTTGAACGAAGTAATTAAAGTATGTAACAATTTTTCATCTGCAATTCGCTTCAGTTAAATTGGTTACTGGTGCATTTAATTAGGTCTGTGCTGTATAAACATGAAATATCACGTGTGGTATCTATTAATCTCTATTGTAACTCTCAGGAATTTATAATTTAATTGTTAGTATAAAAAAAATCAAGGAGTCTTGGAAACTGTCGATAGAAGTAAAAACTTAAAACCAAGTACAGTGTCTAGTGTAGTTCGTCATGAGTAAATATGTACGTTACGTATGTTTTTTTATTAATCTTAGTAACCTTTCATGGCATTTTATGACCGGTTTTAATAAAAGACTAAAATATGTGCCTTCTGTTAGCAAGTACATGAAGATTTTTTTTACGATTGTTTAACTAAATATGTCATTATATGTAATCGGTCAACGTTAATCGCGTTCAATTTATTATTTTTATAGATGCTTAACTGGTTAGAACTATCGATAAATCTGCTTAAAACTGCCCATAAAATTAGTATTTTACAACGTTTTAAATATATGTACATAAATAAGATGCAATATTCCACAATTTAAAAAAATATATAAAGTTTGTTGCATTATGCTATATTTTAATATTAAAAAGTGTCAATGGTGAATCCTAAGTTGTGTATCGAGGGTTCTGCACCAAAACTAATCCATAATAATAAAATTGAAGCGTTGTAGTCTGTCAGTACGTCGACTGGTGCTTTGTCCGGGCTAGTATTCGAAACTGCTAAATTGACTTTAATGAAACTCTGACTAAAACGTAAAGTGTTTTCAATGGTACCTTTTAGGCTTTTTTTTCGACTGAAACTCAGTCCTTCACTTTCAAAGACTTAACTCTATTTGAGGTTATACCTTAGCAAAAATCAGTGCCTAATAGTACATATTTTTTGACTCGTTTTAGTAGCTTATTATAAGAGATGCATTGATTTCTGAAGAACTCAAAACATTTCTTCCTCTAATCGTTAAGATAAAAAAATGAAATGTTCCAAAAAATTGATGTTTGGATGCAAAAACATTAAAAAACTTTTTCATAACCCAAAACTCTGCCTAAATATATAAAAGAAATGACTAAACAAGTACTTGGTCGATTTCAAAAGTAAGCCCCAAGCGGGGTGATCGTCAAAATTATTTAAAAAATTGTTTAAAAACTTAAAAATAAATGGGAATTTTGTGTGAAGAATTGTCAAAACATAGCAAGATTTTAAAAAGGATTTAAATCTTAAAAACAGCCGAAAAAAGTCGAAATTTGGAGGAAAAAAGTCGAAACGGAGAAAATGTCTAATTTCGAAATTGTATTAAAAAAAAGTTACAACTTTGTATTTTTTTATGGAACGGACTGGTCCTTGGTTATCTTCAAAGATTGAAATCTTGTCCCGTTAAACCAAGAAAGCTTAAAAAACACAACAATTTCGATAGCCAAGCTATCATCTTCAGAAAGATACCTTTTTGGTTTCAGAAGCCAAAATTTTGAAAATGGGTTGGAGTTAAAAAAATTAAGATCGAAAGTCAACATTTTGGGCAATGTATAAAAATGTTTTACGAAGTCAAAGTTTACAAAATAAAAATCAAAATTGCGATAATTATTTGGAAAAAAACGAAATTTTCACAATAAGTCGAAATTTCGAGAAAAAGACAAAATTCTTAGGTTAACATTTTTAAAGATGTAAAATTTAAAATAATTGAAATTTTCACAAAAAGTAAATATCTCTATTAATGTTAAAAGTTTAAACAAAAAATTTTTCAAAAGTCAAAATTTTCGAAAAAAGTCAAAACAGAGAAAATTAAATTTTTGAAAAATGCTCGAGATGCTCAAAAAATTATGAAAAAGGTCGACATTTCAAGGGTGAGATTTTATAATAAAATGAAAAATTTCAAAAAGCGAAATCCCCCACTCCCATCCCTCCAAAAAAAGGAGGAGACAAAATTCCGGACAAAAGTTGAAATTTCAAAACAAAATGGACAAAATTTGTTAGGATTCGAATTTTGAAAAATCAGATTTTTGACAAAAAGTAAACATTTTCAATAAAGAAAATTTTCAAATTTTTTTAAAAATCGATTTGAAAAAAAGCGAAAACTTCGAAACAAAGATAAAACTGTTGGGTTGACATTTTGAAAAATAAATTCAAATTCTCAGTATAATTGAAATTCACAAAAAAAACTGGAAATTTGGAAGAAAAGATGAAATTTAAGGATATTTTTTAAAAAATTGAAAAATCTGGAAAAAGTAAAAGGAAATTTTGAAGAAAAACTTTTAAAAAACGTAACAGTTTTTTAAAACTTGACAGTTTTTTAAAACTTGATATTTTTATTAAAGTAAAACAAAGAAAAATTTTTAAAAAGTCAAAGTTTTTAAAAGTAATATTTTTCAAAAATTGGAATTTCGCGAAAAAGAATAATTTTGATGAAAAAAATTGAAACAAAAATTTGAAAAAAGGCAAAATTTTGAAAGACCCACCATTTTTAGAATGAGTCATCTTTTTAGGGAAAAGCCGAAATTTAGAAAAATAAAAATTTTGAAAAACTCATTGAAAAAATCTTGTCCCCTGAAATGAAGAAATATTAATTTGTTTTTAATCTTTATTGGTTTCAGGGAACAAAATTTGTATTTCAATTTTTGATAACCAAGGACCAGTCCGTTCCACCAACAAAAAAAAACTGATAACTTCGACGTTTTGGAAGGTGGATTTTTTCAAAATTTCGATGTGGTGGCAAAAATTTAATGTTTTTCTAAGACTTTTGACTTTTTCTTGAAAATTCAACTTTATTCAAAATTATCACTTCTTTTGAAAACTTTGACTATTTTTAAGTTTCAACCTTTCCAAAATATATTTTTAAAAATGTCAAGGTGGGAAATATCGAGTATTTTGAGTGGTTAAATTTTTCTCAAAATTTCCATTTTATCTAAAAATGTCAACGTTTTTATCATCAAAATAAACAAAATTTTAAAAAGGGCCAGAACTTTTTCAAAATTTCAGCCTCTTCAATGTTCGATATTTTTTCGAAATTCCCACTGTCCCTAAAATTTCGATACTTTTTTAAAATGTTAGGTTTTTCAACACTACGACTTTTTTTTTGAAAACTAACCTTCTGACAAATTCGACTTCTTGAAAATTACGATTTTCAAAAATTTCAGATACTTTCGAAAACTTGACAATGGAAGAATGACAATGGAACAATGTAAGATGAAATTTTTTGGAAGGTGGAGTTTTCCAAAATTTGGATTTGGCGGCAAAAAGGGATTTTTTCTAAGACATTTAAATTTTTCTCAAAATATCAACTTTTTTCAAAATTTTCACTTCTTTTGAAAATGCCGACTATTTTTAAGATTCGACCTTTGCGAAGATTTATTTATTTTTAAAAATGTCGAAGTGGGTTTTCCGAAACTTGGATTTCGTGTCACAATTGGAACTTTTTGAAGACTTTCTCAAAAATCCAACTATTTTCAAATTCTTGAAATTTAAAAATTTCACAGATTTTTAGAGAAATTTGCGTGACCAACCAACTGAAAAACTGATAAACTACTACTACCCCAACGTTTTTGCCCAAAATTATTTTGATCGGGATCCTCTATGAGTAAGAACACTTTTGAATTTTAGGGAAGATTTTATGGGAAAAAAGTGCAATAGTGATGAACCCCCAGGTTCCCAACGTTTTAACATAATATTATTTTGCCTTTGGACCTCCAAGAGCACATTTGTGATTTTTAGAGAAATTTGAGTGACCAAACAACTGAAATACTGATGAACTATTACTATCCCATCGTTTTTGCCAAAAATTATTTTGATCAGGATCCTCTGTGGGAAAGAACACTTTCGAATTTTAGAGAAGATTTCATGGGAAAAAAAGTGCAATAGTGATGAACTACCAGGTTCCCAACGTTTTAACCTAATATTCTTTTGCCTTTGGACCTCCAAGAGCACATTTGTGATTTTTAGAGATTTGGGTGACCAAACAACTGAAATACTGATGAACTACTACTACCCCAACGTTTTTGCCAAAAATTATTTTGATCAGGATCCTCTGTGGGAAAGAACACTTTCGAATTTTAGAGAAGATTTCATGAGAAAAAAAGTGCAATAATGATGAATAGCCAGGTTCCCAACATTTTAACATGATATTATTTTGCCTTTGGAACTCCAAGAGCGCATTTGTGATTTTTAGAGAAATTTGCGTGACCAAACAACTGAAATACTGATGAACTGCTACTACCCCAACGTTTTTGCCAAAAATTATTTTAATCAGGATCCTCTGTGGGAAAGAACACTTTCGAATTTTAGAGAAGATTTCATGGGAAAAAAAGTGCAATAGTGATGAACTACCAGGTTCCCAACGTTTTAACCTAATATTCTTTTGCCTTTGGACCTCCAAGAGCACATTTGTGATTTTTAGAGATTTGCGTGACCAAACAACTGAAATACTGATGAACTACTACTACCCCAACGTTTTTGCCAAAAATTATTTTGATCAGGATCCTCTGTGGGAAAGAACACTTTCGAATTTTAAAGAAGATTTCATGAGAAAAAAGTGCAATAATGATGAATAGCCAGGTTCCCAACATTTTAACATGATATTATTTTGCCTTTGGACCTCCAAGAGCGCATTTGTGATTTTTAGAGAAATTTGCGTGACCAAACAACTGAAATACTGATGAACTGCTACTACCCCAACGTTTTTGCCGAAAATTATTTTGATCAGGATCCTTTGTGGGAAAGAACACTTTCGAATTTTAGAGAAGATTTCATGGGAAAAAAAGTGCAATAGTGATGAACTACCAGGTTCCCAACGTTTTAACCTAATATTCTTTTGCCTTTGGACCTCCAAGAGCACATTTGTGATCTTTAGAGAAATTTGCGTAACCAACTAACTGAGATACTGATGAACTATTACTACCCCAACGTTTTTGCCCAACATTATTTTGATCAGGATCCTCTGGGAGAAAGAACATTTTCGAATTTTAGAGATTTCATGGGAAAAAAGTGCAATAGTGATGAACCGCCAGGTTCCCAACGTTTTAACATAATATTCTTTTGCCTTGGGACCTCCAAAAGCACATTTGTGATTTTTAGAGAAATTTGCGTGACCAAACAACTGAAATACTGATAATCTACTACTACCCCAACGTTTTTGCCCAAAATTATTTTGATCGGGATCCTCTATGAGAAAGAACACTTTTGAATTTTAGGGAAGATTTTATGGGAAAAAAAGTGCAATAGTGATGAACCGCCAGGTTCCCAACGTTTTAACATAATATTCTTTTGCCTTGGGACCTCCAAAAGCACATTTGTGATTTTTAGAGAAATTTGCGTGACCAAACAACTGAAATACTGATGAACTACTACTACTCCAACGTTTTTGCCAAAAACTATTTTGATCAGGATCCTCTGTGAGAAACAACACTTTTGAATTTTAGGGAAGATTTTATGGGAAAAAAAGTGCAATAGTGATGAACCGCCAGGTTCCCAACGTTTTAACATAATATTCTTTTGCCTTTGGACCTCCAAGAGCACATTTGTGATTTTTAGAGAGATTTGCGTGGCCAAACAACTGAAATACTGATGAACTACTACTACCTCAACGTTTTTGCCAAAAATTATTTTGATCAGGATCCTCTGTGGGAAAGAACACTTTCGAATTTTAGGGAAGATTTCATGGGAAAAAAAGTGCAATAGTGATGAACCGCCAGGTTCCCAACGTTTTAACATAATATTCTTTTGCCTTTGAACGTCCTAGAGCACATTTGTGATTTTTAGAGAAATTTGCGTGACCAAACAACTGAAATACTGATAAACTACTACTACCCCAACGTTTTTGCCCAAAATTATTTTGATCGGGATCCTCTATGAGAAAGAACACTTTCGAATTTTAGAGAAGATTTCATGGGAAAAAAAGTGCAATAGTGATGAATTACCAGGTTCCCAACGTTTTAACCTAATATTCTTTTGCCTTTGGACCTCCAAGAGCACATTTGTGATTTTTAGAGAGATTTGCGTGACCAAACAACTGAAATACTGATGAACTACTACTACCCCAAAGTTTTTGCCCAAAATTATTTTGATCGGGATCCTCTATGAGAAAGAACACTTTCGAATTTTAGAGAAGATTTCATGGGAAAAAAAGTGCAATAGTGATGAATTACCAGGTTCCCAACGTTTTAACCTAATATTCTTTTGCCTTTGGACCTCCAAGAGCACATTTGTGATTTTTAGAGAGATTTGCGTGACCAAACAACTGAAATACTGATGAACTACTACTACCCCAACGTTTTTGCCAAAAATTATTTTGATCAGGATCCTCTGTGGGAAAGAACACTTTCGAATTTTAGAGAAGATTTCATGGGAAAAAAAGTGCAATAGTGATGAACCGCCAGGTTCCCAACGTTTTAACATAATATTTTTTTGCCTTTGAACCTCCAAGAGCACATTTGTGATTTGTAGAGAAATTTGCGTAACTAAACAACTGAAATATTGATGAACTACTACTACCCCAATGTTTTTGCCCAAAATTATTTTGATCGGGATCCTCTATGAGAAAGACTTTTTTCAAAATTTTCACTTATTTTGAAAATGCCGACTATATTTAAGATTCGACCTTTCCGAAGATTTATATATTTTTGAAGATGTCGAAGTGGGTTTTCCAAAACTTGGATTTCGTGTCACAAATGGAACTTTTTGAAGACTTTCGACTTTTTTTCAAAAATACAACAATTTTCCAAATTTTTGAATTTTAAAAATTTCAGATTTTTTTCGAAAACTTAACAATGAAAAGAATGAAATTTTGAAAAAGTCAAATTTTGGAAAACAGGAAATTTAAAAAGGGGAAAATTTAAAAAAAATCGAAATTTTGGAAAAATGTCGAAATCAAAATAAACACTGGCCGTGACACTAGCGAGTGGGGTCGAATGACATATCAGCTAGTGAAATGCCTTAGAATAAAAATTCGACACTAAAATGTCGAAAAGTGCAGAGTTAAAGTCAAGACTAAATTTCTGAGGAAAAGTCAAGGAAGACTTTCAAATTTTGACGTAATTAACTGTATTTACAGTTCGTTTTTCACTTTTACGCCATTTTCACTGAATGTACCACAATTTTTTTATTTTTACCGCTTACGTAAAATGGAAATAACATGAAAAAACCTAAAAACTGTTCACATTCTGCTAAGGAGCATCGTGGGCTTAAAAGTCAAAAACAAAACAATGGATGGAAGCACTTACCGAAAACTCGAGCACGGATGTATGACCCAGTGTCCCGCCGCCTTCTGCCTGATGCGCTCCTTCATGAGGGCCTTCTTGGACCCGAACAACTTCATGGCCAGCTTGTTGTCGGTGGGCTGAAAAAGCGCCTGCAGCTGGTTCTTGATGAAACTCTGCTTGCCGACCTCGATGGAGCCGCCCCCCGATATGGGCCCCGGGTCCTCTTTAGGGGTGCCATACAGCGACGATTCGTCGACGCCGAAATGGACCTTACCGCTGCTCCCCTTGTAATTCATGTCGTTGGACAGATAATCGGCGATCAAGAGCGTTTCGTCGTCGATGGCCGTCACCAACGAATCGGTGCACGTGTTGGTGTTCTCGATGCTGACTTTGATGGAGTCATCTTTGGCCAAACGGCGCGGCGGCGGCGATCTGATCTCCTCTTCGGACTGGGCCGCCGCCACCCGGCCGTTCGCTAGACGGAGGCTCGGCACGCGTCTCGCATCCGCTCGCTTCTCCACGCCGTCCCCGCAACCATCTCTGAAATAAGGTGGAGGGTTAGATGTGTCGACGCTCGCGGCGAAACGGAGAGAGAACCGACGCACTCGGGACTTAACTGAGTCGACTGAGGAGCTGTCGTGCCAATTTAAGTTACCCACGTGCTTCGCTCGCACCAATGGCGGGCTCTCGTGCGCCGGGGGCACTCTTGCGTTTCGCTCTTTTGTTCGATTCAATTAGGTTTAAGTGGTGTAATTCGGTAATCTTTCATTTTTGCCAAGAAGCAGAATTACGGGCGATTTTAAATGTAAACAAAGCGGGGGAAGGCTTTTGTGCTTTCGCAAACAAAGGCAAGAAAGACGAGACGCCGAAATCACGCAAAACGCTAAAGCCATACATGTAAAGTTCAAGCTACATTTCGTCATTTTTTAAAAGGACGAAATTTTCAACAAAATTTTAAATTTTCCAAAATGTTAATATTTTAGGAAATAAACTAAAATTTCAAGTGACAAGATTTAAAAAAATTGAAGAATTTTCAATGAACTTTTCAAAAAATCAAAATTTTTAAAAGGTCAGTTTACTTAAGAAAACGGAAAATTATCAGAAAAGTTAAACTGTTTTAAAAATCGCAATTTGAAAAAAAATGTTTAATTTAAAAATAGTCCAAATTCGAATAAAATGTCGATTTCCATTAAATCTAACTTTAAATAAAGTCAAAATTGTCAAAGTCTGAATATTGAAGGAAAGCCAAAATTATTAGAAAAGTCGACATTTTCAAAAAAAGACCAAATTTTAAGAAAATAATATTTTTTTATAAATGTCCGAGTGTCTGAAAATAACGTTGACATCTTTTTCAAAATATTGACCTATTTTTTACATCTTAAAATTTTTTTGAAAACTAGGTATCTGAAATTTTCGACATTTATCAGGATTTCGAAATTTTCCAAATTTTAATTATTCAAAATTTTGTCTTTTTTGATTCGATTTTCTAATTTTTGTTAATTTTCGACTACTTATTAAAATGTTTCCAAACATTTTTGAAAAAATGCATGGAATCGCCATATATGTAATATAAGTATATTAAATATCTGAAAATTTCGACATTTATCAGAATTTCGAAATTTTTCAAAATTTTAATTATTCAAAATTTCGACTTTTTAGAAAATTTCGATTTATTAAGTTTTTTTTACTTCTCGACTACTTATTAAAATGTTTAGAAATATTTTTGAAAAAATGCACGAAATTGTATATATACTTATATATAGGTATATTTCTATCTTTGTGACCTGCATGGTATATATAAGACGACCTGACCTCCACTAGTCCTGACAATATTTATGGCAAACTTTTGTCATATATGTGTTGAGGGGGAACTCTATTTTCAAGATTCCTAGAGAGGGGAAACGATTTTCGTAAAATAAATTTTCAAACAAAAATTGTACACGCCGTTCACTGTTACCTGCAATATATAGAGCAATTATTTTAACCGCTCGTTCGTTGTAGCTGTCCTCAACGTTGCCAAGTATTGAATCGTAAGGAAGGCCATAAGATGCATTTTTTCTATGATCTCCTGCACTATATATCAATTAGGGATTACGGATAGATTTTGCGTTTCAATACTGGGTAAGATAAAGGCGCTGCATTCAAAAAGCGCTTTTGCTAAATAGCTTTCCAGTCTATTTGGGTTTACTCGCTCTAACGTAAATGCTGCGTTGAATGCTAAATTTGTATTATGGCAGAAATTATCCCATTTAAAATAAATAAATTACACTATTATATTTGCTTGATTTTTTAAACATGTTTCCAAAACCAGAATATTGCATATGCAAATAAAATGAAAATGGCTAAAATTATAAATAAAATTATAGAAGCGTTCGATTCTGATATATAAATTTTACCAATAATTTTTTTCGCAAATTGTAGACATTCGATAATTTTTGGATTTCGAATTATGAAGTCATCGCCAATTTTTTTAAAATCATCATAGTTAGATGATATGTAACTGACATTATCATTGATATTTTTCGAGACATTCCTATAAACAAAAATTCAATTCAAATAATTTTAATTTCCATGTGAATTTTACTAATCAATTGGACAACAATATGAAGAAGTGTGGGACGAAAAAAAAACCAAATGATTAACCTCTCTACACCTTCCCTCCTGCCGATCCATATATTAGATAAAATGTCGCTCAAATAATTATGATTGACAGAATGTTTAGTAACACTTTCGTCTTAGTACTAGGTATTTTTTTGCTCTTAAGAAATTATCAAGAAAGAGGAGTTCTTAAAAATCAAGTTCGGCCTGTTCAAGAATGTTCCAAATTTGGTGGTTTATTGAATTGACTTTTTTTAAATGTAAATTTTACTTCATTTAGACACCAGAATGAAACAATTAACTTATAAATAATACTTATATGTCAGTAAAGATATGAGTAGGTGCGCAGTAGGTAGGTGCGCAGTAGGTGGGTGCGTAGTAGGTAGGTGCGAAGAAGGTAGATGCGCAGTAGGTAAGTGCGCAGTAGGTAGGTGCGCAGTAGGTAGGTGCGCAGACAATAGTTGCGCAGTAGGTAGTTGCGCAATATGTAGGTGCGCAGTGGGTAAGTGCGCAATAGGTAGGTGCGCAGTAGGTAGGTGCGCAGTGAGTAGGTGCGCAGTGTGAAGGTGCGCAGCAAGTAGATGCGCAGTGGGTAGGAGCGCAGTGAGTAGGTGCGCAGTAGATATGTGCGCAGTAGGTAGGTGCGCAGTGGGTAGGTGCGCAGTAAGTAGGTGCACAGTAGGTAGGTGCGCAGTAAGTAAGTGCGCAGTAGAAAGGTGCGCAATAAATAGGTGCGCAGTAGGTAGGTGCGCAGTAGGTAGGTGCGCAGAAGGTGGATGCGCGGTAGGTGAGTGCGCAGTAGGTAGGTGCGCAGTAGGTAGGTGCGCAGTGGGTAGGTGCGCAGAAGGTAGTTGCGTAGTAGATAGTTGCGCAGTAGGTAGGTGCGCAATAGGTAAATGCGCAGTAGGTGGGTGCGCAGTAAGTAGGTGCGCAGTAGGTAGTTGCGCAGTAAGTAGGTGCGCAATATGTAGGTGCGCAGTGGGTTGGTGCGCAATAGGAAAGTGCGCAGTAGATAGGTGCGCAGTAGTTAGGTGCGCTGTAGGTAGGTGCGCAAAAGGTAGGTGCGCAGTAGGTAGGTGCGCAATAGGTGGGCGCACAGTGAGTAGGTGTGCATTTATTAAATGCGCTGTAGGTAGGTGCGCAGTAGGTAGGTGCGCCGTTTTTGTAAATTTGATCTTAAATAATTTACTGGCTGTTAGGCATATGAGAAAATATTTGTTACAAGAGTTGTCGCAAATTTTTTGCTTTACAATTTCTATTATATACGTTAACATCTTACAAGCTACAGAAACCGAGATAATTGCAAATAAATGATTTTAAAAATTTTGACCCTGAATACTTTACTAACGGTTGACCATATAAAAAAATGTCTGTTACAAAACTTGTAACAATTTTTATGCTCTACAAATGTTATAATGAATGTTAACATCATTGAAGTTGCAGTAACCGAGATAATCGAAAAAAACCAATTTTTGTAAATTTGATCTTAAAAAATTTACTAACTGTTGGGCATATCGGAAAATATTTGTTACAAAATTTGTCACAAATTTTATGTTCTACAAATTTTGTTATAAACGTCAACATCATAGAAGTTATAGAAACCGAGATAATTGCAAAAAACTGATTCTTAGGAAATTTGACCTTGAATAATTAAGTAACGGTTGACCATATAAAAAAAGTTTTTTGACAAAACTTGTGGCAAATTTTATGCTCTACAAATCTTATAATAAACGTTAACATCATAGAAGCTATAGAAACCGAGATAATTGCAAAAAACTGATTTTTGGGAAAGTTGACCTTGAATAATTTACTAACGGTTGACCTTATAAAAAAGTTTTTTTAACAAAACCTGTGGCAAATTTTATGCTTTACAAATTTTATTATAAACGTTAACATCATAGAAGCTATAGAACCCGAGATAATTACAAAAAGCTGATTTTTAAGAATTTTGACCTTGAATAATTTACTAACGGTTCACCATATGAAAAAATGCCTTATACAAAACTTGTGGCAAATTTTATGCTCTACAAATTTTATTAAAAACATTAACATCATAGAAGCTATACAAACCGAGATAATTGCAAAAAATCAATTTTTGTAAATTTGATCTTAAAAAATGTACTAACTGTTCGGCATATGAGAAAATATTTGTTACTAAAGTTGTCAAATTTTAGGCTTTACAATTTTTGTTGTAAACGTTAACATCATAGAAGCTATAGAAACCGAGATACTCGAAAAAAAACCAGTTTTTGTAAATTTGATCTAAAAAAATTTACTAACTGTTGGGCATATGAGAAAATATTTGTTACTAAAGTTGTCAAATTTTATGCTTTACAATTTTTATTATAAACGTTAACACGATAGAAGCTATAGAAACCGAGATAATTGCAAAAAACTGATTTTAAGATAATTTGACCTTGAATAATTTACTAACAGTTGACTTTATAAAAAAGTTTCTTTTTACAAAACTTGTGGCAAATTTTATGCTTTAGAAATTTCATTATAAACGTTAACATCATAGAAGCTATAGAACCCGAGATAATTGCAAAAAGTTGATTTTTAAGAATTTTGACCTTGAATAATTTAGTAACGGTTAACCATATAAAAAAATGTCCCTTTTAAAACTTGTGGCAAATTTTATGCTCCTAAAATTTTATTATAAACGTTAACATCATGGATGCTATAGAAACCAAGATAATTACAAAAAACTGATTTTTAGGAACTTTGACCTTGCATTATGTACTAACGGTTAAACATATAAAAAAATGTCTTTAACAGAACTTGTGGCAAATTTTATACTCTACAAATTTTATAATAAACGTTAACATTATAGAAGCTATAGAAACCGCGATAATTGCAAAAAACTGATTTTTAGGAATTTTTAGGGTTGACCATATAAAAAAATGTCTCAAACAAAACTTGTGGCAAATTTTATGCTTAACAAATATTATTATTAACGTTAACATCATAGAAAATAGAATCCGAGATAATTGCAATAAACTGATTTTTAGGAACTTTGACCATGGATTATAGAAGCTATAGAAACCGAGATAATTGCAAAAAAATGATTTTTGGGAAATTTGACCTTAAATAATACACTAACGGTTGATCATATAAAAAAATGTTTTCACCAAAACTTGTGGCAAATTTTATGCTTTACAAATTTTATTATTATCGTTAACATAATAGAAAATAGAAACCGACATAATTGCAAAAAACTGAATTTTAGGATCTTTGACCTTGAATTATTTACTAACGGTTAACCATTTAAAAAAATGTCATTTGCTAAATTTGTGGCAAACCGAATTTTATGCTCTACAAATTTTGTTGTAAACGTTAACATTATAGAAGCTATAGAAACCGAGATATTTGCAAAAAACTGATTTTTAGGAATTTTGACCATGAATAATTTACTAACGGTTGAGCATAGAAAAAAATGTCTTTAACAAAACTTGTGGCAAATTTCATGCTCTACAAATTTTATTATAAACGTTAACATCATAGAAGCTATAGAAACCGAGATAATTGCAATGAAATGATTTTTGGGAATTTTGACCTTGAATAATTTACTAACGGTTGACCATATAAAAAAAAGTTTTTAACAAAACTTGTGGCAAATTTTATGCTTTACAAATTTTATTGTAAACGTTAACATCATAGAAAATAGAAACCGAGATAATTGCAAAATACTGATTCTTAGGAATTTTGACCATGAATAATTTACTAACAGTTGAGCATATAAAAAAATGTCTTAGACAATACTTGTGGCAAATTTTATGCTTTACAAATTTTGTTGTAAACGTTACCATTATAGAAGCTATAGAAACCGAGATATTTGCAATATACTGATTTTTAAGAATTTTGACTTTGAATAATTTACTAAGGGTTGACCATATAAAAATATTTTTTTGACAAAACTTGTGGCAAATTTTATGCTCTACAAATTTTATTATAAACGTTAACATCATAGAAGCTACAGAAACCGAGATAATTGCAAAAAACTGATTTTTAGGAAATTTGACCTTGAATAATTTACTAACACTTAACCATATAAGAAAATGTCCTTAATAAAACCTGTGGCAAATTTTATTTTCTATAAATTTTATTATAAACGTTAACATCATAGAAGCTATAGATACCAAATAGTTGCAAAAAACTGATTTTTAGGAATTTTGACCTTGAATAATATACTAACGGTTAACCATATAAAAATATGTCTTTAACAGAACTTGTGGAAAATTTTATACTCTACAAATTTTACTATAAACGTTAACATCATAAAAGCTATTGAAACCGAGATAATTGCAAAAAAATGATTTTTCAGAAATTTGACCTTTAATAATTTACTAACGGTTGACCATATAAAAAAATGTCTTAAACAAAACTTGTGGCAAATTTTATGCTCTACAACCTTTATAATAAATGTTAACATCTTTGAAGTTGCAGTGTTGGTGCGCAGTAGGTAGGTGCGCAGTGAGTAGGTGCGCAGTGTGAAGGTGCGCAGTAAGTAGATGCGCTGTGGGTAGGAGCGCAGTGGGTAGGTGCGCAGTAGGTAAGTGCGCAGTAGGTAGGTGCGCAGTAGGAAGGTGCGCAGAAGGTAGATGCGCAGTAGGTTGGTGCGCACTAGGTAAGTGCGCAGTAGGTAGGTGCGCAGTAGGTAATTGCGCTGTAGGTAGTTGCGCAGTAAGTAGGTGCGCAGTATGTAGGTGCTCAATGGGTTATGCGCAATAGGAAGGTGTGCAGTAGGTAGGTGCGCAGTAGTTAGGGGCGCAGTAGGTAGGTGCGCAATAGGTAAGTGCGCAGAAAGTGGGTGCGCATTAGGTAAATGCGCTGTAGGTAGGTGCGCAGTAGGTAGGTGCGCAGTTTTTGTAAATTTGAACCCAAATAATTTACTAGCTGTTAGGCATATGGGAAAATATTTGTTACAAAAGTTGTCGCAAATTTTTTGCTTTACAATTTCTATTATAAACCTTAACATCTTACAAGCTACAGAAACCGAGATAATTGCAAAAAAATGATTTTAAAAACTTTGAGCTTGAATACTTTACTAACGGTTGACCATATGAAAAAATGTCTGTTACAAAACTTGTGGCAAATTTTATGCTCTACAAATGTTATAATAAATGTTAACATCATTGAAGTCGCAGTAACCGAGACAATCGAAAAAAACCAATTTTTGTAAATTTGATCTTAAATAATTTACTAACTGTTGGGCATATGGGAAAATATTTGTTACAAAATTTGTCACAAATTTTATGTTCTACAAATTTTGTTATAAACGTTAACATCATAGAAGCTACAGAAACCGGGATAATCAAAAAAAACCATTTTTTGTAACTTTGATCGTAAAATATTTACCAACTCTTGGGCATATGAGAAAATATTCGTTACTAAAGTTGTCAAATTTTATCCTTTACAATTTTTGTTATAAACGTTAACATCATAGAAGCTATAGAAAACAAGATAATTGCAAAATATTGACTTAAGGGAAATTTGACCTTGAATATCTTACTAACGGTTGACCATATAAAAAAATGTCTTCAACAAAAAATATGGCAAATTTTATGCTCTACAAATTTTGTTATAATTGTTAGCATCATAGAAGCTATAGAAACCGAGATAATTGCAAAAAACTGATTCTTAGGAAATTTGACCTTGAATAATTTACTAACGGTTGACCTTATAGAAAAGTTTTTTAAACAAAACTTGTGGCAAATTTTATGCTTTACAAATTTTACTTTGTACGTTAAGATCATAGAAGCTATAGAACCCGAGATAATTGCAAAAAGCTGATTTTTAAGAAATTTGACCTTGAATAATTTAGTAACGGTTGAGCATAGAAAAAAATGTCTTTAACAAAACTTGTGGCAAATTTCATGCTCTACAAATTTTATTATAAACGTTAACATCATAGAAGCTATAGAAACCGAGATAATTGCAATGAAATGATTTTTGGGAAATTCGACCTTGAATAATTTACTAACAGTTGACCATATAAAAAAATGTCTTTAACAACAATTGTGGCAAATTTTATGCTTTACAAATTTTTTTATTAACGTTAACATCACAGAAAATAGAAACCAAGATATTTGCAAAAAACTGATTTTTAGGAAGTTTGACCATGAATAATTTACCAACGGTTGACCATATAAAAAAATGTCTTAAACAAAACTTGTGGCAAATTTTATGCTCTACAACCTTTATAATAAATGTTAACATCTTTGAAGTTGCAGTGTTGGTGCGCAGTAGGTAGATGCGCAGTAGGTAGGTGCGCAGTGAATAGGTGCGCAGTGAGTAGGTGCGCAGAGTGTAGGTGCGCAGTAAGTAGATGCGCAGTGGGTAGAAGCGCAGTGGGTAGGTGCGCAGTAGGTGAGTGCGCAGTAGGTAGGTGAGCAGTAGGTAGGTGCGCAGTGTAGGTAGGTGCGCAGAAGGTAGATGCGCAGTGGGTAAGTGCGCAGTAGGTAGGAGCGCAGTAGGTAGGTGCGCGGTAAATAGTTGCGCAGTA
This sequence comes from Dastarcus helophoroides, assembly GCA_028583605.1. Classification (NCBI taxonomy): domain Eukaryota; kingdom Metazoa; phylum Arthropoda; class Insecta; order Coleoptera; family Bothrideridae; genus Dastarcus; species Dastarcus helophoroides. The sequence goes on along the minus strand of CM053337.1, from coordinate 19,543,194 downwards.
GGTAGTTGCGCAGTATGTAGGTGCGCAGTGGGTAGGTGCGCAGTGTGTAGGTGCGCAGCAAGTAGATGCGCAGTGGGTAGGAGCGCAGTAGATATGTGCGCAGTAGGTAGGTGCGCAGTAGGTGGGTGCGCAGTAATTGGGTGCGCAGTAGGTAGGTGCGCAGTAAGTAGGTGCGCAGTAAGTGGGTGCGCAGTAGAAAGGTGCGCAGTAAGTGGGTGCGCAGTAGAAAGGTGCGCAGTAGGTAGGTGCGCAGTAGGTAGGTGCGCAGAAAGTGGATGCGCTGTAGGTGGGTGCGCAGTAGGTAGGTGCGCAGAAGGTAGTTGCGTAGTAGATAGTTGCGCAATAGGTAGGTGCGCAGTATGTAGGTGCGCAGTGGGTAGGTGCGCAATAGGTAGATGCGCAGTAGGTGGGTGCGCAGTAGGTAGGTGCGCAGTAGGTAGGTGCGCAGTAGGTAGTCGCGCAGTAGGTAGTTGCGCAGTAAGTAGGTGCGCAATATGTAGGTGCGCGGTGGGTAGGTGCGCAAGAGGTAAGTGCGCAATAGGTAGGTGCGCAGTAGTTAAGTGCGCAGTAGGTAGGTGCGCAAAAGGTAGGTCCGCAGTAGGTAGGTGCGCAATAGGTGGGCGCGCAGTGGATAGGTGCGCATTTGGTAAATGCGCTGTAAGTAGGTGCGCAGTAGGTAGGTGCGCCGTTTTTGTAAATTTGATCTTAAATAATTTACTGGCTGTTAGGCATATGAGAAAATATTTGTTACAAGAGTTGTCGCAAATTTTTTGCTTTACAATTTTTATTATATACGTTAACATCTTACAAGCTAGAGAAACCGAGATAATTGCAAAGAAATGATTTTAAAAACTTTGACCTTGAATACTTTACCAACGGTTGACCATATAAAAAAATGTCTGTTAGAAAACTTGTAACAATTTTTATGCTCTACAAATGTTATAATAAATGTTAACATCATTGAAGTTGCAGTAACCGAGATAATCGAAAAAAACCAATTTTTGTAAATTTGATCTTAAAAAAACTGTTGGGCATATCGTATGTTATAAACGTCAACATCATAGAAGCTATAGAAACCGAGATAATTGCAAAAAACTGATTCTTAGGAAATTTTGACCTTGAATAATTAAGTAACGGTTGACCATATAAAAAAAGTTTTTTGACAAAATTGTGGCAAATTTTATGCTCTACAAATTTTATAATAAACGTTAACATCATAGAAGCTATAGAAACCGAGATAATTGCAAAAAACTGATTTTTGGGAAAGTTGACCTTGAATAATTTACTAACGGTTCACCACATGAAAAAATGCCTTATACAAAACTTGTGGCAAATTTTATGCTCTACAAATTTTATTAAAAACATTAACATCATAGAAGCTATACGAACCGAGATAATTGCAAAAAAACAATTTTTGTAAATTTGATCTTAAAAAATGTACTAACTGTTCGGCATATGAGAAAATATTTGTTACTAAAGTTGTCAAATTTTAGGCTTTACAATTTTTGTTGTAAACGTTAACATCATAGAAGCTATAGAAACCGAGATACTCGAAAAAAAACCAGTTTTTGTAAATTTGATCTAAAAAAATTTACTAACTGTTGGGCATATGAGAAAATATTTGTTACTAAAGTTGTCAAATTTTATGCTTTACAATTTTTATTATAAACGTTAACACGATAGAAGCTATAGAAACCGAGATAATTGCAAAAAACTGATTTTAAGATAATTTGACCTTGAATAATTTACTAACAGTTGACTTTATAAAAAAGTTTCTTTTTACAAAACTTGTGGCAAATTTTATGCTTTAGAAATTTCATTATAAACGTTAACATCATAGAAGCTATAGAACCCGAGATAATTGCAAAAAACTGATTTTTAAGAATTTTGACCTTGAATAATTTAGTAACGGATAACCATATAAAAAATGTCCCTTTTAAAACTTGTGGCAAATTTTATGCTCCTAAAATTTTATTATAAACGTTAACATCATGGATGCTATAGAAACCAAGATAATTGCAAAAAACTGATTTTTAGGAACTTTGACCTTGAATTATGTACTAACGGTTAACTATATAAAAAAATGTTTTTAAAGAACTTGTGGCAAACTTTACATTTTACAAATTTTATTATAAACGTTAACATCATAGAGGCTATAGAAACCGAGATAATTGCAAAAAACTGATTTTTAGGAAGTTTGACCTTGAATAATTTACTAACGGTTGGCCATATAAAAAAATGGCTTAAACAAAACTTGTGGCAAATTTTATGCTCTACAAATTTTATGATGAACGTTAACATTATAGAAGCTATAGAAACCGAGATAATTGCAAAAAACTGATTTTTAGGAATTTGGACCTTGAATAATTTACTAACGGTTGACCATATGAAAAAATGCCTTAACCAAAACTTGTGGCAAAATTTATGGTCCACAAATCTTATTATAAACGTTAACATCATAGAAGCTATAGAAACCAAGATAATTGCAAAAAACTGATTTTTAGGAATTTTGACCTTAAATAATGTACTAACGGTTAACCATATAAAAATATGTCTTTAACAGGACTGGTGGAAAATTTTATAGTCTACAAATTTCATTATAAACGTTAACATCATAGAAGCTATAGAAACCGAGATAATTGCAAAAAACTGATTTTTAAGAAATTTGACCTTGAATAATTTAGTGACGGTTAACAATATAAAAAAAGGACCTAAACAAATCTTGTGGCAAATCTTATGCTCCACAAATTTTATTATAAACGTTAACGTCATTGAAGCTATAGAAACCAAGATAATTGCAAAATACTGATTTTTAGGAATTTTGACCTTGAATAATGTACTAACGGTTAACCATATAAAAAAATGTCTTTTACAGAAGTTGTGGCAAACTTTATACTCTACAAATTTTATTAAAAACGTTAACATCATAGAGGTCATAGAAACCGAGATAATTGCAAAAAACTGATTTTTAGGAATTTTGACCTTGAATAATTTACTAACGGTTGACCATATGAAATAATGGTTTGAACAAAACTTGTGGCAAATTTTATGCTCTACAAATTTTATTATAAACGTTAACATTATAGAAGCTATAGAAACCGCGATAATTGCAAAAAACTGATTTTTAGGAATTTCGACCTTGAATAATTTACTAACGGTTGACCATATGAAAAAATGCCTCAAACAAAACTTGTGGCAAATTTTATGGTCCACAAATCCCATTATACACGTTAACATGATAGAAGCTATAGAAACCGAGATAATCGAAAAAAAAACAGTTTTTGTAAATTTGATCCTAAAAAATTTACTGTTGGGCATATGAAAAAATATTTGTTCCTGAAGTTGTCAAATTTTATGCTTTACAATTTCTATTATAAACGTTAACATCATATAAGCTATAGAAATCGAGATAATTGCAAAAAACCAATTTTTGTAAATTTGATCCTAAAAAATTTACTGTTGGGCATATGAAAAAATATTTGTTCCTGAAGTTGTCAAATTTTATGCTTTACAATTTTTATTATAAACGTTAACATCATAGAAGCTATAGAAACCGAGATAATTGCAAAAAAACTGATTTTTAGGAAATTTGACCTTGAATAATTTACTAACGGTTGACCATATAAAAAAATGTCTTAAACAAAACTTGTGGCAAATTTTATGCTCTACAACCTTTATAATAAATGTTAACATCTTTGAAGTTGCAGTGTTGGTGCGCAGTAAGTAGGTGCGCAGTAGGTAGGTGCGCAGTGAGTAGGTGCGCAGTGTGTAGGTGCGCATTAAGTAGATGCGCAGTGGGTAGGAGCGCAGTGGGTAGGTGCGCAGTAGGTAAGTGCGCAGTGGGTAGGTGCGCAGTGGATAGGTGCGCAGTATGTAGGTGCGCAGTAGGTAGGTGGGCAGTAGGTAGGTGCGCAGAAGGTAGATGCGCAGTGGGTGGGTGCGCAGTAAGTAGGTGCGCAGTGGGTGAGTGCGCAATAGGTAGACGCGCAATAGTTAGATGCGCAGTAGGTAGGTGCGCAGTAAGTAGGTGCGCAGTAAGTAGGTGCGCAGTGAGTAGGTGCGCAGTGTGTGGGTGCGCGGTAAGTAGATGCGCAGTAAGTATGAGCGCAGTAAGTAGGTGCGCAGTAGGTAGGTGCGCAGAAGGTAGGTGCGCAGTAGGTAGGAGCGCAGTGTTATTATCAATAAATATTTGAATTTGCCGCCACCGCATCCTGAAAAATTAAGTACATATAAATTTACTCCGCTGCTTTGTAGACAAATTGTTCTTTTAATACATAATTATATACATTCAAAATACTATCAATTTTTAAAATGTTTGCAGGACCTAGTAAACTTTAAATCTATAAGACCTTAAAGCTCAAATTTATTCAGTTTATTTTCTTGAAAGGACCAGATACGTACACCGTCGAAAAAAAAATTATTTATACATCGAAGTTATTAATGCATTTATTTATTCAAGAAAGTTGTTTTTACATGGCTTACTACTTGAAATAAATATCACAATTATTTTTTTGAGACAACTACTGTGTTTCACTTTTGACTGAATTAGGAAAAGAAAATAATCCAATATACCTTCTATAATAAAAACTAAGCAGGTATAATTTTCCCAGAAATTATTCAACATAAAAATACTTAATCGCATTACTGTGAAGATTTTGAGAAACTATGCCAAAATGATTAGCGGTCTTTTTCTTAATCGGACTACAAATAAAGAATTTTCAGCAGAATTTAAAACAAGCCGGTATTCAATTATCTTCTTAATGTCATGTTCATAGCCATAAAAGTCTGCAATACTTTGCCCATTTAACCGATTTTCTATCTCCACTAATAACGAAATCATAAATAGTAGACGCTGGCGCTTGTTTATGAGTAAAGTAGGTACGGAGAGTAGAGTTCCCCGCACGGAGACTATTTTAAATCCAAAACGAAACTCGTCGCGCAGCTATGTAGTAATTTAGAAAGAGAAGTCGCGAAATGCGATAGAGGATGCGGCATTTCGACGTTGCCGCTAGCGAAAGGGCCTAACGTACGAGCCATACAATTTCACTTGGTCAAATATGCGCAAAGACCACACGGTACGTAGCACATATAATGCATATAGACCTCCAGCGCCAGCGGCAAAGTGCTGAACTAACCGGACACTTTTGCCGGTACCAGGTGGTCGAAATGACCTTTTGCAAAATTTTCGGTTATGAGCTCTAAATAGCATTCCGAAGACATGGGTGAATTTTAAGCTGGGGTACGTTGTGACCTGCAGACCTGGAGGCCACAGCGAAATATAAGAGGTCACAGCGAATGCTACATATAATTTTTGCAGGTCACATAGTACATGTTGCAAATGTATATATACATATACAGGCTGGACCACAGGTAATGGTATACAGAGTAGAGTAGATTTTTCGTAAAAAAATAATGTGATTTAGCTACATTTACCTTATTTTACGTTATTTTTATGCGAAGAATCCTCTCTTGCTCTATGTACCGTTACTTATGGTCAACCCTGTATATTGCGTTACCAAAAAGGGCGACTTGAACTACTTAACTAATTAGTCGATTGCTCTGGCACTACGCCACTGCGGACATTTAATGACAATTCTTAAAATCATTCCAACATTCGAATAATCCGACATCTGGTTAATCCGGCATCCGCTAATCCAGGTGATAATATAAAAAGAAAAATTGGGGGGGGGGGCAAAATGAAAATATGAAAAAGAAAAATTGGGGGGAGGGGTGAAAAAGGGGGAGGACACTACGAAAATACATTTAAAAAATTTGGGGGGTAAATAAAGGGGGCATCATGAAAATATATTAAAAAGAAAACTTGAGGGAGGGATGAGCAGTGGGAGCTCCAAGAAAATACATAAAAAAGAAATGGGGGATAAAAAATTAAAATATATTAAAAACAAACGTTGGGGGGTGGAGGGGTTAAAAAATGTAGGAAGGGGTGAAAAAGTGCGGGGGCACTATGAAAATACATAAAAAATGGGTAGTTAAAAATGGGGAGCACCATAGATATGCATAAAAAAGAAAATAGGGTGTAAAAAGGGGGGCACCATGAAAATATATTTAAAAAAAATTGAGGGAGGATGGAAAATGAGGGCAATATGAAAATACATAAAAAAGAAATGGGGGGTAAAGAGGGAGCACCATAAAAATATATTAAAACCAAGCGTTGGTGGGGGGGGGGGCGAAAAAATGAAGGAAGGGGTGAAAAAATGCGAGGGCACGATGCAAATACATTAAAAAAAGAAAATTGGGAGGTAAAAATAGGGGGCACCATAAAAATACATAAAAAAGAAAGTAGGGGGATAAAAAGGGGGGACCATGAAAATATATTAAAAAGAAAAATTGAGGGGGGATCCAAAATGGGGGCACCATGAAAATACATAAAAAATAAATGGAGGTTAAAAAAGGGGCACGATAAAAATATATTAAAAACAAACGTTGGTGGGGGGTAAAAAAAATGGAGGAAGGGGTGAAAAAATGCGAGGGCACTATGAAAATACATAAAAAAAAAGAAAATGGGGGGCACCATAAATATACATAAAAAAGAAAATAGGGGGTAAAAAGGGGGGGCACCATGAAAATATATTAAAAAGAAAAATTAAGGGGGTATCAAAAATGAGGGCACCATGAAAATACATAAAAAGAAAATGGGGGATAAAAAGGGGGCACCATAATAGTAGATTAAAATCAAATGATGGGAGGGGGGGTAAAAAAATAGAGGAAGGGGTAAAAAATGCGAGGGTACATTTTAAAAGAAGAACATTGGGGGTAAAAATATGGGGCACCATGAAATTACATAAAAAAGAAAATAAGGGGTAAAAAGGGGAGCACCATGAAAATATATTAAAAAGAAAAATTGGGGGGCAATGACAAAATGATGGGGCAAAATAAAAATATGAAAAAGAAAAAATGGGGAAGAGGTTGGAAAAATGGGAGAGCACTACGAAAATACATAAAAAATTGGAGGGTTTAAAAGGGGGCACCATAAAAATATATTAAAAAGAAAAATTGAGGAGGGATCAAAAATGGGGGCACTATGAAAATACAAAAAAACGAAATGGGGGGTAAAAAGGGGGGCATCATAAAAATATATTTAAAAAAATTTGGGGGGAGAGGGTGAAAAATGGAGGGAGGGGTGAAAAATGGAAGGGCACTATAAAAATACATAAAAAAAGAAAATTAGGGTTTAAAGAGGGGGGCACCATGATAATATATTAAAAAGAAAAATTAGGGGGGTTGAAAAAATTGGGGCGGGACACCATGAGAATTAATAAAAAAGAAAATATGGGGTAAAAAGGGGGCACCATTGAAATATATTAAGAAGAAAAATGGGGGGGGGCAAAAAATAGGGGGGCGAAAAATGGGTGGCCGAAAAATGGGGGGGGGCGAAAAATGGAGGGAGCGAAAAATGGAGGGAGCGAAAAATGAGGGGCACCATGAAAATACATAAAAAAGGAAATAGGGAGGGTAAAAAGAGGCACCACGAAAATTTATTATAAAGAAAAATTGGGGGGAGAAGAAAAATGGGAGAGGGCAAAATAAAAATATATAAAAAATATATCTCTCTGGAGATGATAGCTTGGCTGTCGAAACGCGTTAGAGCAACGTTTGTTGTGTTTTCTAATCTTTTTTGGTTTCAGGAAACAAGTTCTATATTTCAATTTATAAAAAAAAAGTTTGAGGAGTATATGGGGGGGGGGCGAGTGGATGTTAGTCGCCACCCTCAATTATTTGCACTTCTCCCCAACTGAGAGAAACGGCTGAAAATTTGGAAAACGATTTTTTTTTAATATCTTTTTTTTTATATCATAGTTTTAGGTTTTCACTACTGTCGGCAGTCCCTAACTGCTCAATTTTTTCAAAATTTAGGCCTTTTTAAATTTTTCAAATGTTTAAAAATGTCAAACTTTTTCAAAATGTTGAAATTTTTTTTAATATATTGACTTTTTTTTGAAAAGCTAAACTTTTTTTGGAAATTTTAACTTACTACGAAAATTTCGACATTTTTCAAAATTTCGAAATTTTTCGAAACTAACTTTTCAAAAACTTGTTTTTAGAAAATTTCGATTTTTTTAAATTTGTTTTTAATTCCCAATATTTATTCGAAATTGATGACCATTTTGGAGAACTTCTTGAAATTACTTGTAATTATCATTTTAAAGCTGAAATTGTAGTAACAAAAAAAGTAAAAAATGTCCATCTTGTGGTAAATAGCTTCATAAAAAGCCAAAATGTTGAGGAAAAACACAAATTTACTTACAAAGAAGTCGACATTTTTAATTCAAGGTCGACAATTTGGGACGAATAACCTTAGAACTCGAAAAAATTTGGGAAGGTCCATATTTTGGAAAAGAATTGAAATGAAACGTTTTATGAAAGCTACCAGGGGGCGAATTTAAGGGTAGTCAAAAGCGCAATTGCGCAGGGCCCCCCGCCAAAAATTGATAACTAGTTTTTCTTCTTCGTCTTCTTCATGTGCCATCTCCGCGACGAAGATTGGGGAGATGAAGAAGAAGACTTCTCACTTTTTAGTTATTAAAAATATTGTCAGCACGGTAAGAGAGAAGATTTTAAAATTATTGTAAACAATATAGAACTGCACGGGGATTCCCTCAAAAAATTGATAACCTCATTGGCCAAGCTAGAGGGGGAGCAAGTGTGGCAAATATCATCGACGCCTTCTAATTTCGAGGACATTCTCTATTCGTCGTCAAAAATTATTTGTATATGAATTGAGTTCAACAACTCTAAATTGATACCCCTAGGAGAAAATCCTAGCTCCGCCAATGAATAACCTATTTCTTATTCATAAAAATATTGATAGATGACAGTTATTTGGAAATCACAGACACTTGAATTTTATTAATATCGATTTGACCCCTTTAGCAAATTTCTGGATACGCTCCTGGATTTTCCCATTCTAATAACTAATAAAGCAAAAGCTTAAAAATTCGAAACCATTGGTATCCAAAAAAATAGGCAGTCTCGGAGACTGCCGGCAGAAGTGAAAACTTGAAACTAGGAAATACGTAGTGTTGTAGTTCGAACCCACACTAGTAAACAAGTCAGAATATTGGAAATATTTGACAATAAATCATGTCAAACTGACCTACCTTTTTATATTTGTGGTTGGTGGATGCATATATCGTGGGGAAACGAATCTAATATTTATTGATAATGAAATAGACTGTAATATGCCCTAATGTTAACAGTAGCCAATATACTACTGTATATTCTACTGGTAACATTAGGGTATGATTAACGATGGTCACGCGAAAATACAAGTTTACTCCCTATTAAAATGGTCAACGCATCTAAGAAAGTGTTCACTTCAGAAACCCCTCAAAAGTTAATCGAACGCTCACTTTTGTTTTCGTTTTATTATCTCTTTGAATTAAAAACAAAATACCGATTGATGATGCATAATGTAAGTTTTGCTAGCGTAAATAATTCAAAATGAAAACTCCTACTCGTTATAAAGCGGTTAAAAGAATTTTACCACGCTTATAATGAGTGTGTGCAAAAAAATCCATTATCTAATGTAATATTAATAACACATACCCATATTTTACGTGTTTCACACAAATTATACGTTCCGCTAATTTACCGGAGCAGGTGATAAATTCGGCAGATTTCAGCGACGACGACACGAACGAAACCAAAACGCGACGAACACACTCTTCGAGCTCCTTTTACAGGTGCATTCTTGTACTACCGTGCACGAGATTGCAGCGAAACTGAATGGTTTTTTTACCGTTGACCAGGTAAAACCGCCTGGTATGATATTGTTTCAAGTTGCAAGAGAAACGTCAACTTTGGCGCGAAGCTGTAATAACGTGAAAATTTAATGCATACACGCCGTTCCAAGGCAGCGATGTAAAACAATCGCTCTTGCTTATATTGTCTGGGTGCTTCGGCACGGCACATAAAATCGTACAATGGGATTTATTGATTACACACTTGAGTGTGTTGATTTAAATATTTGAAATTGTATCGCTCACCATTCGCTATTGTTCCGAGATAGTAGTTTTCGAGTTACGACTCGAGCGAGGAACGAGAAATGCGGGAATCTGACACATTTAATAGTACGCGCTCAGCGTTTTATTCCGGAGTCGTTGAACGCACTCGCTTAGGTACACCCTTTCTATGAGTAAATACTCGCTGATGTGGTGGCTTGAAAATTACGACAGGTACTACTTCGGTACCTTATGGTAGGGGGGGGACGCAAGGCGGATAATTAGCCCCGGTACCATGACCGAAAAAAACAACTTATGGTAATGAACTAGTTTGTGCTTATTGTCAAATTATCTGTCATGTGTTGCATCAGTAATTATTTCGAGTAATTCAACCAAATCGACGGTCGATAATAGATAACTGACTGGAATTAATTAAGAGCGACTTGTACAAAGTGATATTTAATAATTACTGTAATTTACCATTTAATTAAAATTATATTTGACGCGAGCACCCAAATATTGTTTATATTTGATCAAAGGATTTCCTAAAACAAACCACACTAACATAGTGAATATTCAGGGTCATCAGGGTCCGGATGTGGAGAGATTGGGTACTGATTTGTCAGTCAAGTTAATCAGAACATCATTTATTCAGTGTGGTCCATCGGAAACGTATTGTAGGGCCAAACCATGTCAAAAAAAAATGCTGAAACACTTCTCTCTTGCTTGTTTAGTTTCAGATAAAGCTTCTGATTAGTTTCTAGGGTCTAGGGTCTTCAGATCTAGAAAAATGTACCATATGAAGGCGATATTATAGTGGAAAAAAACTATTAATGACAAACTTTGACTTTTCGCCAAAATTTTGACCACCAATAACATATAGGTTTTAAAATTGATCTATTTTAACTAATATCCAAAAAATAAAATGAAACGATGGTTTGGTTTAGATCTTCGGTCTTCTGGAATACTCAAGCTGTGACGTACGATTTGCAAAATTATGTTGCATATAATATGAAGACCAAATTATGTTGGAAAAAGAAACTATTACTGATGAACTTTCGTTTTCCATTAAAAGTTTGATCACCAAACGATTATTATTAAGATGGATCAATTTTATTCGAATACACGAGATAATGATGGCGATATTTTGTTTAGTTTACAATATGAAGACAACATTATGTTGGAACAAGTAAATATTACTGATAAACTTTCGTTTTCCATTGAAATTTTGACCTCCAAACGATTATTGGTAAAATGGATCAATTTTATTCGAATATATGAGACGATGACGGCGACATGCTCTGTAGTTTCAGATAAAACCCCTGATTGATATCCAGAGTCTTCCAATCATTAAAATACAGCTTGGAAACCTGTACCATATGAAGACAATATTGTGGTGGAAAAAGAAACTATTACTGATGAACTTTGACTTTTCGCCAAAATTTTGACCACCAACACACCTGGGTTTTAAAATGGATCTATTCTAACTGAATACCCAAAAAATAAAATGAAGCGATGGTTTGGTTTAGATCTTTGGTCTTCTGGAATACCCAAGCTATGACGTACGACTTGGAAAATTGTGTTGCGTATAATATGAAGACCAAATTATGTTGGAAAAAGAAACTATTACTGATGAACTTTCGTTTTCCATTAAAAGTTTGACCACCAAACGATTATTATTAAGATGGATCAATTTTATTCGAATACACGAGATAATGATGGCGATATTTTGTTTAGTTTACAATATGAAGACAACATTATGTTGGAAAAAGTAAATATTACTGATAAACTTTTGTTTTCCATTGAAATTTTGACCACCAAACGATTATTGGTAAATGGATCAATTTTATTCGAATATATGAGACGATGACGGCGACATGCTCTGTAGTTTCAGATAAAACCCCTGATTGGTATCCAGAGTCTTCCAATCATTAAAATACAGCTTGGAAACCTGTACCATATGAAGACAACATTGCAGTGGAAAAAGAAACTATTACTGATGATCCTTGACTTTTCGCCAAAATTTTGACCACCACCACACCTGGGTTTTAAAATGGATCTATTTTAACTGAATATCCAAAAAATAAAATGAAACGATGGTTTGGTTTAGATCTTCGGTCTTCTGGAATACCCAAGCTATGACGTACAACTTGGAAAATTGTGTTGCGTATAATATGAAGACCAAATTATGTTGGAAAAAGGAACTATTACTGATGAACTTTCGTTTTCCATTAAAAGTTTGACCACCAAACGATTATTATTAAGATGGATCAATTTTATTCGAATACATGAGATGATGACGGCGATATTCTGTTTAGTTTACAATATGAAGACAACATTATGTTGGAAAAAATAAATATTACTGATGAACTTTCGTTTTCATTGAAATTTTGACCACCAAACGGATTATTGGTAAGATGGATCAATTTTATTCGAAGACACGAAATAATGACGGCTATATGCTCTGTAGTTTCAGATAAAACCCCTGATTGGTATCCAGAGTCTTCCAATCATTAAAATACAGCTTGGAAATCTGGACCATATGAAGACAATATTGTGATGGAAAAGGAAACTATTACTGATGATCCTTGACTTTTCGCCAAAATTTTGACCACCAACACACCTGGGTTTTAAAATGGATCTATTTTAACTGAATACCCAAAAAATAAAATGAAACGATGGTTTGGTTTAGATCTTTGGTCTCCTGGAATACTCAAGCTATGACGTACTACTTGGAAAATTGTGTTGGGTATAATACGAAGACCAAATTATGTTGGAAAAAGGAACTATTACTGATGAACTTTCGTTTTCCATTAAAAGTTTGACCACCAAACGATTATTATTAAGATGGCTCAATTTTATTCGAATACATGATATGATGACGGCGATATTCTGTTTAGTTTACAATATGAAGACAACATTATGTTGGAAAAAATAAATATTACTGATGAACTTTCGTTTTCCATTGAAATTTTGACCACCAAACGATTATTGGTAAGATAAATCAATTTTATCCGAATATATGAGATGATGATGGCGATATGATGTCTAGTTTCAGATAAAGCCACTGCTTGGCTTCTAGAGTCTTCGAATCGTTAAAATACAGCTTGGAAAAATGTGCCAATATTATTGTAGAAGAAGACAAAAATATTAATGATTGTAATTTTGATTGTCAAGATTCTCAAAAAAACCTTAATTTTTATAAATGGTCAAAAATTTCAAAAACAAACGAATTTTTTAAATAAAATTAAAAATTTCAAAAAAAATAATCAAAAATTTAAAAAATTGGGAAAATCGAGATTTTTTGAAATTCTTGAAAGTCGAAAATTCAAAAAATTTCGACATTTTTCAAATAAGTCGGTATCTTGAAGAAAGTGAAAATTCAAAAAATTTTAAGTTTGCGAAAGACGAAACTATAAAAAAAAAGATGGAAATTGAAAAATCAATCGCGAACGAATTTTCAAACGAAAGTTAGAATTGTCAAAAAATTTCGACATTTTTTGAATTTTCCACTTTCAAGAATTTCAAAAAATCTCGACATTTTTTGAATTTTTACAAATTTGACTTTTTAAACAATTTCGAGTTTTTTTTGACATTCTTGAAAGACGAAAAATCAAAAAATGTCTAAATTTTTTGAAATTCTTGAAAGTCGAAAATTCAAAAAATTTAGAACTTTTTTGAATTTTCGACTCTCAAGAATTTCAAAAAACGCTTGCTTTGAAGCCTGACCTGTCTATGGTAGAGATGTACCACGCTGTTACTACGGATTATTGTAAAATTTCCGCCACCTTCCGAATTTATTTTTTAACCGAGAGCGACAAAAACGAATTTCGCATTTCAATCGGACATATTCTGTTCGTTTCCAATTGAAACTTCTCTTCGTTTCAAAGACCTCCGACTGTTTTTATATTAACCCGGATTTTTCTTATTGTGTTTAAAATTTAGAGAATGACGAGGGCCGTGGGGGGATACGCTGAATCTTTCGAGATACATCTTTTATATTTCTTTCGTTTTGCGTTTTCTATAGATTTGGGAGCTTTTGTGCGCCTCGAGCAAAATTCTGACCTATATAATACACAATACTTCGAAATGTATTTTGTACTAATCAATATGTGGTTATATCGTAGCTTACTTGACGCTAAAAATTAGTTTATTATTCATCATCACTTTAATTAATAGACGGTCATAAGACGCCTTATTAGTGACCACGAGATGAAAGGTCAAGTATTCAAATTACTTTTACAGAGTCTGTTTATCGCATCAGGAGTCGGAAAAAAAATCGCCTGAACGAAAAAACGAGATTCAGTAAGTGTCGCATTTCGTTTAATTTACGGATCGCGGTGGCCGGCAATTTTATCCTAACAGGATATTACCTCATGGTCGGATATAACCATCTGCATTAAAACGCCAGTTACAGAGCCATCCTTTATTTGTCGCCTCTTAATTAGTCGATGTCGAAGTTGCAAAATCCACGGATATGGCGTCGTAAACGGCGCGCACACCCGCGCACACTTTGATATCTTTTCCTTCATTCATGGCTATCTTTGGTTCTATTATATATTAATGGAAGAAACCGGGTGAAATCGATACGAGTATAGATTTTTATTTGTAGCGAAACATTTAAAGTGTTCTGCTTCTAAATATAGCCGGAGTTATTGAGTTGACATTAGGACAATTGTATATGAAATGGTTAATTAAATAATGTGGGTTAACTGTGACCACTGTTTTTTATTATAGAAATTATCATAAGAGAGAGTCGTTTTTGCGTGGACCAAGTTTCGATTATGTACCCACTTGGAAAGTCAAAAAAAGTTAATTTTTGATAACAAAAATTATTCAGTATTTTTTTGCAAATGCTACCGATTAAATTGCACAATCCGTACCAAGGGAATTAACATTTTTGGAAAAAAGGGCGCAATTAAAAATTTTCATGAACTGGCGTAGCAATATATAATTTACAAATGTTTGAAAATTTGGTTTTTTAAAAATTTTAGAATTTTTTAAAAAATTTCGCAATTTTTAAATTTTTCAATTTACTTTTAAAAATGTTAACTTTGAATTTGAATTTTCGAAACTCTAAAATATTTCGAACGTTTTAAAAATTTTGATTTTTTTTTCAAAATGGTTATTTTTTCGAAATTTTACCGTTTTCGAAAATTTTGATTTCTGAAAAGGTTAAGTTTTCCGAAAGTTTTTTGAAAAAGTCTTGTTTTTTAATAATTAAAATTCGATTTTTTAGAATTTCGATTTTTGACAATTAAAATTCGTTTTTTTTGAATTTCGATTTTTCATACATCTTAAAAAATTTGACTTTTTTTAAATTTGTCTGTTTTTAAAATTTCAATTTTTTCGAAAATTTGGAAGCGTTTGAAAAATTTGGTTTATCTAAGAAATTGGGAATTTGCAAATTTTTTAGAAATTTTTGATTTTTCAGAATAATGAATTTTTTGAAAATTAGCGCGACCTGTTGACCTTTCTAAAAATTTTCGTTTTTTTCCAAAATTCGATATTTTTCAGCATTCTACCTTTTTCAAAAATTTTGACTTCTGAAAAGTTCAAGTTTTTCAAAATTTTGACTCTTGAAAATTTTAACCTTTATAAAAAGTTTGAGTTTTCAAAATTAAATTTTTTTTCAAAAATTTCACTTTTTTGGTAATTAAAATTCGTTTTCTTTGAAATTCCGATTGTTCAAAAATCTATTAAAAAAAATGACATTTTTAAAACCTCAAATTTTTCAAAAATTTGGAACCGTTCGAAAAATTTGTTTTTTAGGAAATTAGGAATTTGAACATTTTGCCAAATTTCCTTTAAATTTTTGTTTTTTTTTGAAAATTTTGATTTCTCAGAATAATGAATTTTTTGAAAATTGGTGCGACTCCGAAAATGTTGACCTTTCCAAAAATTTTCGTTTTTTTCCAAAATTCGATATTTTTCAACATTTTACCTTTTTCGAAAATTTTGACTTCTAAAAAGTTTAAGTTTTTTCAAAATTTCGACTTTTTCCTCGAAATTTCGACTTTTTTCTCGAAATTTCGACTTTTTTCTCGAAATTTCGACTTTAATCTCGGAATTTCGATTTACAACTTGAAATTTCAACTTTTTTCTTAAAAATTTCGACTTTCAGCTCGGAATTACAATTTTAAAGTTGAAAATTCGACTTTTTTCTCAAAATTTCGAGGTTAAAGTCGAATTTTTAAGTTTAATCTTGAAATTTCAAGAAAAAAGGAGAAATGTTGGCAATTAAAAATAGAAATTACTGAACGCACCCTACTGTCGAAATTAAAAAAAAAAGTCGGACTTTAATCTCGAAATTTGGACTTTTTTATCGAATTTTCTACTTTTTTTATCGAATTCGACTTTTTTATCGAAATTTTGACTTTTTTTATCGAACTTTCGACTTTTTTTTTTGAATTCGACTTTTTTCTCGAAATTTCGACTTTTTTCTCGAAATTTCGACTTTTTTCTCGAAATTTCGACTTTAATCTGGGAATTTCGATTTATAACTCGAAATTTCAACTTTTTTCTTAAAATTTCGACTTTCAACTCGGAATTCCAATTTTAAAGTTGAAATTTCGACTTTTTTCTCGAAATTTCGAGGTTAAAGTCGAATTTTTAAGTTTAATCTTGAAATTTCAAGAAAAAAGGAGAAAGTTGGTAATTAAAAATAGAAATTACTGAACGCACCCTACTGTCGAAATTAAAAAAAAAAAAGTCGGACTTTAATCTCGAAATTTGGACTTTTTTATCGAATTTTCTACTTTTTTTTATCGAATTCGACTTTTTTCTCGAAATTTTGACTTTTTTTATCGAACTTTCGACTTTTTTTATCGAATTCGACTTTTTTCTAGAAATTTCGACTTTTTTCTCGAAATTTCGACTTTAATCTCGGAATTTCGATTTACAACTCGAAATTTCAACTTTTTTCTTAAAAATTTCGACTTTCAGCTCGGAATTCCAATTTTAAAGTTGAAAATTCGACTTTTTTCTCAAAATTTCGAGGTTAAAGTCGAATTTTTAAGTTTAATCTTGAAATTTCAAGAAAAAAGTAGAAATGTTGGTAATTAAAAATAGAAATTACTGAACGCACCCTACTGTCGAAATTAAAAAAAAAAGTCGGACTTCAATCTCGAAATTTGGACTTTTTTATCGAATTTTCTACTTTTTTTATCGAATTCGACTTTTTTCTCGAAATTTTGACTTTTTTTATCGAACTTTCGACTTTTTTTATCGCATTCGACTTTTTTCTCGAAATTTCGACTTTTTTCTCGAAATTTCGAATTTTTTTTCGAAATTTCGACTTTAATCTGGGAATTTCGATTTAAAACTCGAAATTTCAACATTTTTCTTAAAAATTTCGACTTTCAGCTCGGAATTCCAATTTTGAAGTTGAAATTTCGACTTTTTTCTCGAAATTTCGAGGTTAAAGTCGAATTCTGAAGTTTAATCTTGAAATTTTGAGAAAAAAGGAGAAATGTTGGTAATTAAAAATAGAAATTACTGAACGCACCATACTGTCGAAATTAAAAAAAAAAGTCGGACTTTAATCTCGAAATTTCGACTTTTTTATCGAATTTTCTACTTTTTTTATCGAATTCGACTTTTTTCTCGAAATTTCGACTTTTTTCTCGTAATTTCGACTTAAATCTCGGAATTTCGATTTAAAACTCGAAATTTCAACGTTTTTCTTGGAATTTCGAATTTTTTTTATCGAACTTTCGACTCTTTATCGAATTCGACTTTTTTCTCGAAATTTCGACTTTTAAATTAAGAGTTAAAATTTCTGTTTTTTTTTAAATTGATGCCTTTTCTACGCCTTCCTACAAAATTACCAAACTCGAAATTAAAAAAAAAATGAACTTTTCAAAAAAAAAGGAAAACTGCGAACAATTTAATAAAAATATAAATTTTTAAAAATTATTTCTCAGAAAAGTTAAATTAACAAAAAAATAGAGTTAAAACGTTGTTTAAATTTTCAAAATATGTGAGAATCTGTAAAAAAACATGATAAAAGATAGAAATGTTCAAAAAAAAACGAGATTTTGGAAAAAGTCGAAATTTTCAAACATTCAAAATTAATTTTAATTTTTTTGAAAAGCTAAAATTTTGAACATAATTCAGATTTAAAAAACAAGTTAAAATTATCAAAACAGTCGAAATTATCAAGACAGTCGAAATTTTAAAAAGTAGAATTTTCGAAAAAGAAAGTAAAACTTTAGAAAATAAGAGAAATCAAAATTTTTGGAAAGTTGTTTTTCACAAAAATAAATCTACAAAATAAAAATTGAAATTTTGTTTAAACTGTACCAAAACTGCCATTAATTAGATATAATTTTCTATTTTTAACTAAAATAATTGTTGTTTTATTCTTGGATTTTAATTTGTAATTAGACAATATCTTCAGTTAGTTATTATACCAAAATAAAACAACAACAATTTTCAATTGTGCTGGAAAAAGTCGTAATTACAATAAAAATTTGAAGTTGGCGCGCCTTGCCAACCACTACTGTCATTCCGTGGTTCTCGCTTTATATCGAACATGTTTTTCTAAATATGTATGTTCTGTGGGCAAGTTCTGTGGCTGCAGTCCACAAATGTTTTGTGGTCGACAACTGCAAAGCCAAACTTGGTCCGGTCGTATCAAATATTTGTCCAAAACGTCGTGAAGTTTTCAAATTTGTTGTTGTATTTATTGTTGATACAGTTTATGTTCTGAATATTAAAGAATTCACATAGTAAAGGTTCAAAGTGTCAATTTCAAATGTCACTGGAATTTCAATCGTTTTGTGATGTTCTGGAAGTGACTAAAACCCATATATGTATTACATACATGTTAAAACCCAACGATTCCTAACCAAAGACGAGTTTCTGAAGTATGACGTACCTGTAAGTTTTGCTGAATATTATTACGTATATTCTGTGGATCTTCTTTGCGAAGTAGTGTTATTTTCATTTAATTTTATTGGCTTTTTCTTCGCCAGTTATTACGTATGCTTATTTACCTAAAGTTTCGTCTTTTTGACCTACTTGAACCAAATATTCTGTACCGGTAACAAATGTTTGATCTATTTTGGACCTACTGTCAGTAGATCGAATTTCCTAACTTCTTTCGTATTTTTTTAAAACTCTCACATGGCTTACCGCCACTTTTAAGTTAAAATTTAAATAAAACCAAGCTTTTTATTTTTAATCAGTTTTAACAACCAGAATTACGAGAGGTAGAAATGTTCATTTAAAGTCTAGGTTAAAAAAAAGTCGACATTTTCAGAATTCCAAGCGCTTCCCTGACTTCCATGGAGAACACGACATAGATTCAGTATCACAGAAGATATAAAAGTTCACATGTCATTATAAACTGTTGGCGCGCCTTGCCAACCACTACTGTCATTACGTTGTTCTCGCTTTATATCAAATACGTTTCTTCAACCTCTGTGTTTCACGCCTTCAACTCTTAACTCCTATGTTAACCCCTTCAACCCCATTCATATTTTTCACCCCTTCAACGTCGAACCCCTGATTTTCACCCCTTTAACAACTTCTAACTCCTAATTTTCATTCATTCAATCTCCATTTTTAGCCTTTCAACCCCACCCATAATTTTTCACCCCTTCAACTCCCAGCCCCTAATTTTCACCTCTTTAACCTTTAACCACTGATTTTCATTCCTTCAACCCCCATTTTCACCACTTCATCCTCAGCCATGTTTTTCACCCCTTCAGCTTCAAACCCCCCAAGTTTCCACCCTTTAAACAACTTCTAACTTCTAATGTTCATCCCTTCCACCTCCATTACCATCTCTTCAAGCCCACCCATATTTTTCGCCACTTCAACTTCCAATTCCTAAGTTTCATCCCTTCAACTTCTAACCCCTAATTTTTATCCCTTCAACCCCCATTTTCACCCCTTCAACCATACCTATATTTATTACCCCTTTACTTCCAACCCTTATGTTTATCACCCCTTCAACTTACAACCCCTAATATTTTTTACCCCTTCAACTTCCAACCCCTGATTTTTTTTACCCCTTCAACTTTAAACCCCCAAGTTTCCATCCCTTCAGCAACTTCTAACTTCTAATTTTTATCCTTTCAACCTCCATTATCATCCCTTCAACCCCACCCATATTTTTCGCCCCTTCAACTCCCATCCCCTAATTTTCACCCCTTCACCTTCTAACCTCAATTTTCATCCTTTCAACACCCATTTTCACCCCTTCAACCATACCTATATTTATTACCCCTTTACTTTCAACCCTTCAACTTACAACCCCTAATATTTTTTACCCCTTCAACTTCCAACCCCTGATATTTTTTACCCCTTCAACTTCTATTTTCATTCCTTCATATTCCAACCCCTAATTTTTTACCCCTTCACCTTCTATTTTCACCCCTTCAACCTCTATTTTTCCGCTCAATTTCTAAACCCCATTTTCACATTTTCAACCCCAATCCAAAATTTTTTCACTCCTTTAACCCCTATCTCTCGCCCCTTCAACCCCTAACCATATTTTTAACCCCTTTAACTCCTATCTTTTACGCCTTTAACTCCCATTCATATTTTTCACCCCTTCGACTTCCAACCTCTATTTTTATACCCTTTCAACCCTCGCCCCTAATTTGAACTCGTTCAACCCCCATTTTTACCCCTTCAACCCCTATTTTCATCCCTTAAACCCCTACTAACTCCAAAGTTTTGGGAAAAAAGATAAAGTCTAAAAGTGGACATTTGTGAGAAAAAATTGAAATATTTAACGAAATTTTCATAGAAAGTCAAAATTTGGGGAACATGCGAATGTCAAATTTAGAAAATGTCAAGAAGCACGATGCTGCTTAAGCGGTTACTTTCAAAATTACGCTCCTAATTTTAAAATGTCGCCTTCAAGCTAGAATATTTATTTGTTTTCTAGAAATTTATCGAAAAAAAAAGTTCGAAATTTCAAGACCAAAAGCCAAAATGTTGGTAAAAGATCAGAATTTCGATTTTAAAGTGGAAATACATATAAACAGTGTAATTTTTCCCTCAATCGGACCGTCCCGTTGGACGACATTTCCCTGTTCTGCCCTGTGACTAATCCGGCTCTGCATCACTGGCGGGTTTATTTTTGCTTAGTGGATTTGAACATTGATGACGCTTCGATAGCTTCCCCATTAATTTAATGCGTTGACCTCCCAAAGTTCCAAAACCACACCAACCAGACTTGAGAAGCTTTCCCTAATCCCTTAATCTCAGCCTAAAATGTTCTGCGACTTCAAAGCTTTCCCGTGTCAATACGTCGATTCGCTGATTTGATACAAAACTTTGGATAATTTTACACATCAGATGATTCCCAAATAGTAACATCGCCTCATCGCCAAATCGCTACATCGCCACATCGTCAAATCGATCGATAAAAGTAAAAAATTGCAACTCGTCGTGATCGGTTTAAGAATCGGATTTGTTTGTTGACCTATCACACGAGATGGAGTTATTAAAGGGCACAATAGAATGTTGCGATTTCTCCTTTAGGTAAACATATTTTCAATTTGGGCACGAATATTGCGATAAGTTCGCTATATATGGGGGGAAACTCTGCCGCTGAATTTATCGATTTATGTATCTAAAGGTCACCTTTCCAACGTCATCCCCCATTCACGATCTACCTGCCTCACACCAGCTGGATGGATTTGTTTTCCACAAATATGTATTAAAGGTTTTCGTTTTGTTTGCTCTGGGGAGGCGTTTGCCCAAACATGTCTTTCACTTTATAAATTGCTTATTTTACCACATACATGTCGCACGATTTCGTTGTTTGTTATTTGTCATTTTCGCACGCTCGTTTTCACGTAGCGACTTTTTCTCGAGTGTCCTATTAATAATATTTGTTTTAATACAGGCTATTTTAAGCTCGTATTGTTAAAGAAATCGAAGTTTGTAGCTTTAATGAATCATGTTCGTGCTATCATGCTCCTTTATGACACCAAGGACGGGGCTATTGTAAGAACTTCGCTAATTTCAGACAAAGTCTGCCTCTTAGCCTCATTTATTATTAAATTCTTTCGACCATTATTCGCTGTCTGACATGAGAAAGCAGCGGCGATGAATTTAAAATTCTTTGGATCCATCTAGTTAATTATAACTTATCCGCTTTTCCACGTCATTCCGGAGGTTAAAAGATAAACAATGGGCACTATTTCAATTCTATGGAATAAATGACAGGTCAGCTGAAACTTCGGTGAACTCGCGATGCAAAAAACTTGATACTTTAAGCGACAAGTTTTTAATTATGAATCTTAAATTGCAAATGTGGAGACAAAGGGTGCCCTAGTAAATTAAATTTATTTATCCAACATTGAGTCTTTCCCTAAAAGAACACTTTTTTCGGGACAATGACTAAACTTTTGAATAAGATTATACCAAAATACTTATCGCATCTTAGTTTGGCAACATGGCAACAACGCACAAGACTGTCATTTTTTAAAATTGTTTACACAAAAATGACATAACATAAAATGTCACTTCAGTTTCGAAGGTAATTAAATAGTCAATGCACAATTCAGTCAACATATATGGACAAAGCGTTAGATTCTTGGAAAAAATTTCATTTATGCTTCTACAAACAACAGATTTCATGATTGCCAAATGTCAACAACGAAATTAAATACGGTGGAAGTGCTTTAAATCATCGAATTTTAGTTTTTAATGACATTTTATAACAGTTTATGACAGTTTATAATGACAGGTGAACTTTTATATGTTCTGTGATAGTGAATCAGTGTCGTGTTCTCCATGAAAATCAGGGAAGCGCTTGAAATTTTAAAAAATTTCGACCTTTTTTTCCAACCTAGACTTTAAATGAACATTGTTACCTCTCGTAATTCTGTTTGTTAAAACTGATTAAAAATAAAAAGCTTGGTTTTACATAAATTTTAACTTAAAAGTGGCGATGTTAGGAGTCTCACATACAAAATACGAAAGAAGTTACGAAATTCGATCTACTCTGACAGTAGATCCAAAATAGATCAAACATTGGTTAGCAGTACAGAATATTTGGTTCAAGTAGGTTAAAAAGATGAAACTTTGGGTAAATAAGCATACGTAAGGAGTAACTGGCGAAGAAAAAGCCAATAAAATTAAATGAAAATAACACTACTTCGCAAAGAAGATCCACAGAATATACGTAATAATGTTCAGCAAAACTTACAGGAACTCGTCTTTGGTTAGGAATCGTTGGGTTTTAACATATATGTAATACATATATGAGTTTTAGTCACTTCCAGAACACCACAAAACGATTGAAATTCCAGTGACATTTGAAATTGACACTTTGAACCTTTACTATACGAATTCTTTAATATTCAGAACATAAACTGTATCAACAATAAATACAACAAAAAATTTGAAAACTTCAGGACGTTTTGGACAAATATTTGATACAACCGGACCAAGTTTGGCTTTGCAGTTGTCGACCACAAAACATTTGTGGACTGCAGCCACAGAACTTGCCCACGGAACATACATATTTAGAAAAACATGTTCGATATAAAGCGAGAACCACGGAATGACAGTAGTGGTTGGCAAGGCGCGCCAACTTCAAATTTTTATTGTAATTACGACTTTCCAGTACAATTAAAAATTGTTGATGTTTTATTTTGGTATAATAACTAATTGAAGATATTGCCTAATTACAAATTAAAATCCAAGAATAAAACAACAATTATTTTAGTTAAAAATAGAAAATTATATCTAATTAATGGCAGTTTTGGTACAGTTTAAACGAAATTTCAATTTTTATTTTGTAGATTTATTTTTGTGAAAAACAACTTTCCAAAAATTTTGATTTTTCTTATTTTCTAAAGTTTTACTTTCTTTTTCGAAAATTCTACTTTTTAAAATTTCGACTGTCTTGATAATTTCGACTGTTTTGATAATTTTGATTTGTTTTTTAATTCTGAATTAGGTTCAAAATTTTAGCTTTTCAAAAAAATTAAAATTAATTTTGAATGTTTGAAAATTTCGACTTTTCCAAAATCTCGATTTTTTTTGAACATTTCTATCTTTTATCATGTTTTTTTTACAGATTCTCACATATTTTGAAAATTTAAACAACATTGTAACTATTATTTTGTTAATTTAACTTTTTTGAAAAATAATTTTTCAAAAATTTATATTTTTATTAAATTGTTCGAAGTTTTCCTTTTTTTTTTGAAAAGTTCTTTTTTTTTAATTTCGGGTTTGATAATTTTGTAGGAAGGTGTAGAAAAGGCATCAATTAAAAAAAAAACAGAAATTTCAACTTTTAATTTAAAAGTCGAAATTTCGAGAAAAAAGTCGAAATTTCGAGAAAAAAGTCGAATTCGATAAAAAAAGTCGAAAGTTCGATAAAAAAATTCGAAATTCCAAGAAAAACGTTGAAATTTCGAGTTTTAAATCGAAATTCCGAGATTCAAGTCGAAATTACGAGAAAAAAGTCGAAATTTCGAGAAAAAAGTCGAAATTTCGAGAAAAAAGTCGAATTCGATAAAAAAAGTCGAAAGTTCGATAAAAAAAATTCGAAATTCCAAGAAAAACGTTAAAATTTCGAGTTTTAAATCGAAATTCCGAAATTAAAGTCGAAATTACGAGAAAAAAGTCGAAATTTCGAGAAAAAAGTAGAAATTTCGAGAAAAAAGTCGAATTCGATAAAAAAAGTCGAAAGTTCGATAAAAAAAAGTCGAAAGTTCGATAAAAAAAGTCGACATTTCGAGAAAAATCTCAAATTCAATAGAAAAAATAGAAAATTCGATAAAAAAGTCGAAATTTCGAGATTAAAATCCGACTTTTTTTTTAATTTCGACAGTGGGGTGCGTTCAGTAATTTCTATTTTTAATTACCAACGTTTCTCCTTTTTTCTCGAAATTTCAAGATTAAACTTAAAAATTCGACTTTAACCTCGAAATTTCGAGAAAAAAGTCGACATTTCAACTTTAAAATTAGAATTCCGAGCTGAAAGTCGAAATTTTTAAGAAAAAAGTTAAAATTTCGAGTTTTAAATCGAAATTCCCAGATTAAAGTCGAAATTTCGAGAAAAAAGTCGAAATTTCGAGAAAAAAGTCGAAATTTCGAGAAAAAAATCGAAATTTCGAGATAAAAGTCGAAATTTCGAGAAAAAAGTCGAAATTTCGGGAAAAAAGTCGAATTCGATAAAAAAGTCGAAAGTTCGATAAAAACATTCGAAATTTCAAGAAAAACGTTGAATTCTTCATGGTAGACCCTTATTGACCGGAAATATTATGTTTTTTTTCAATTTATTTAACATTTCTTCAATTTGGAAATATTTAAATTTTTATGGTTTGTTTAGAAAATTGTCAACAAACCATAAAC
The DNA here is from genome assembly GCA_028583605.1 of Dastarcus helophoroides. NCBI lineage: Eukaryota > Metazoa > Arthropoda > Insecta > Coleoptera > Bothrideridae > Dastarcus > Dastarcus helophoroides. The sequence goes on along the minus strand of CM053337.1, from coordinate 19,517,896 downwards.
ATTTAAATATTTCCAAACTGGGCCGAAGAAATGTTAAATAAATTGAAAAAAACAAAAACGTTGAAATTTCGAGTTTTAAATCGAAATTCCGAAATTAAAGTCGAAAACTCGAGAAAAAAGTCGAAATTTCGAGAAAAAAGTCGAAATTTCGAGAAAAAGTCGAATTCGATAAAAAAAGTCAAAAATTCGATAAAAAAGTCGAAATTTCGAGATTAAAGTCGAAATCCCGAGGTTTAAGTCGAAATTTCAAGAAAAAAATGTCGAAATTTCGAAAAAAAAAGACATAAAATTCCGCATTACTTCGCCCATTTAATTGTATTTCAATTAAGAAGGAAGTTGTCCATGGAATCTCACCTTCAGTGGGACACCCTGTATACACTACATTTCAGATAAATCTGCGTCAGAGAACTTCTAATTTTGTAGTGGTAACAACAACAATTAGTAATATTTAGATTTAGTCGTATGGCAGCGCTGTGACATTTCTTAATGGTGTTCTGTGTTCTTAAAATCCTAACCTAAATGTCATTAAATATTTTGATTTGTTACCGGTTGTTTTAAGAATGATTCTTTTACCTTTGATATCAATTTCCACTGAAAATTATTAAATTGTTAATAATGGTAACGAAAATAATATGAAAAATATTTAGTTCGACTATTTTTTTCAAACAACCCCTGAAATATAGGCAACACATTAATCCAAATATTTATACGTGAAGCTAGCTTTAGTTTTGGTGATATTTAGTTACTTATCTGAATTGTTAATAATAGTAATGAAAATAATATGAAAAACATTTAGTTCGACTATTTTTTCCAAACAACCCCTGAAATATAGGCAACACATTAATCCCAACATTTATACGTGAAGCTAGCTTTAGTTTTGATGATATTTAATTACTTATCTAAAAGTTGAGTTACACGGCCTACTCGTTTGCATATTTATCTGAAATTGCTTACACATTACTTTATATAAGAACGAATGGTTTAAACAATAAAAAAATAATGAATAATAAGAAAGAGAATTTCAAAATAATTTGACAAAGGTATCAGGTGTCAATGACCTCGTCGTTTTATTGTAACAAAAAATACATTTTCATCCTTTACGTTGGTATTAAAAATGAAATTTTAAATATCTGTGCTCCAGAGATCATATATGTCAAATAATTAATATACGCCAGACGCCAGAGTGTGTGCGACAGCACTAATAAGATTTTGAATATGAATATAACACGCAATAAATAAAAAGAGTGTAAAATGCATAAGTATATTTATTATCAATAAATATTAGATTCAGGATATACTTCTTCCGGGATTGGACCGTGTCAAAAGTGAACACTTTTAGTAGTTCTTTGACACGGTCCAATCCCGGAAGAAGTATATCCTGTACTGACTCTGGCCGTGGAAGCCTTCGTTATCAAATATTAGAGATTCGTTTCCACAGGATTACAAACACCCAAATCCAAGCCACACAATTATAAAAAGGTAAGTCAGTTTGTGCATAGTGTAGGTTTGAACTACACTTCATAGACACTATTACTTTCTAATTTTAAGTTTTCGCTTCTGTCGGCAATACCGTGACTGCCCATTTTTCCTTTTGCGTTTTTTCCACCTTTCGACTTTAATAAAAAAAGCTGATTATTTAAATTTGCGACATTCCGGGTTCAGTCTTGAAATGTCATCGTTATCGAAATCACCACTTTAACCTCGAAATTTCGACCCATAACTTCAAATCGAGAACTAAAGTCGAAGTCTCAAGTTTAATTTTAAAATTTCGACTTCTATATATAATACACAAAACTTTTACTTAACTTTTTTTACTTTAAGGTTAACGTCGAAGTTTCAAGGTTAAATTTAAAATGTCGGCGTTGCACGACTTATTATTTTTCCCTGAATTTCACTCTAGTTTCAAAGTTAGCGCCGAAGTTTCAAGGTTAAATTTAAAATGTGGGCGTTGCACGACTTATTATTTTTTTCCTGAATTTCACTCTAGTTTTAAAGGTTTTTTCCCTTTTTCTTGAAATTGTAAATTTCGACGCATATAGTGAGATTTTTGGTTTGGTTTTTCTGACTATCGGATGTAAGCGCCAAATATTATTTTCAAAATATTAGAATCTTTTCTACAAATTTCGTAAATTCGTAGCTTAACCTCAAAATGTTATCTTTAGTCGCATTTTATCTCGGACTTATTTTTGACGTGAAATAATAATTTTTCATTAATACTATTATGATCCAATTTTCAAAATATCCAAGGTGATATCCGAAGAATGTTTTAAATACCACATTCGTCGTAATGTTGAAATTTAATTTTTTTCAGAAAGTCGCTAGTTTCCATTTTATTTTTAACAATTTGGGTATATTTTTCAAAACTGAATCGCGATAATCTTAAAGAAAAAAGAAAGCCAATTGCTTCAGCCTTCATTAATTTACTGTAATCTAAAAATTCCCATTGAAGCCCAAAATTACGACTTTTGTTGTAAAATTCCTAAATCGACTTCGAAATTCGATTCCGACAATTCTTAAGTCAAAATCCGAGTAGAAAGTGTATTTTTTAAGTTTCGTCTTGAAATTTTCACGTTAAAATTCAAATTTTCATTTTATTTTTTAAATTAATTGATTTGTATCGAAATTTACAAAAAAAAAATTGAATGTAATCTAATCGATGTTTTTCTAAATTTTTCAAAATTTCGACTTGAATTACAAAATGATTTACTTATTCGCGAAAAATACTCGTTTAAAGTGTATATATTGATAAAATTGAAGCGTCTAAGAGTCTGTTTGTCTGTCGATTGATGTCATAGTCCGGACTAATATCGGAAACTGCTTAATCGATTTTAATGAAACTTTTCACTAAAACTGTAGAAGTATTTTTAGAGGCACCGTTTAAGTTACTTCTTGTTTCAATAAAACTCACCTTTCACTTCTAAAAACTCATGTGTTAGCAATTTGATTTGAAGGTTATAACACAGAATATATAAAAGAGAAACCAATGCGCAATGCTTTGTGGCTGCAGCGCCCTAACGCTCTAACGGATACTAGAATAAGGAGCGCCAACCTTTGAATCTATTTTATTAAAATCAAATAAAATAATTTTATTTTGAAGTATAACTTTATTGACATTGCGCAGGCAGATAGCGGGGGATCGCCAATTTTCAATAAAAATTGAAAATTTAAAACCAAATTTTCAAAATTACATCGTCGAAAACAAAGTCGAAATTTTGAAATACGCTGTGGGAAAATCGGGAAATTTTGTAACATAAATGACGTAGAGGTTTCCAAAAAAGTATATTTTTACAAAAAGGCGAAATTTTCAAAAATATTTCCTCAACATTTTTAGAATTTCATTTAAATTTTGACAATCCAATCTTGAAATTTCGAAAAAAATTGTTTTCTTCCAAGAAATATGCAATTTTTTTAATTTCCATTAATTTCGAGAGAAACGACAATTTTGAGAAAACAGGAAGTTGTATTTTAAATAAAAATTTATAAATTTCAAATGACAAATTTAAAAAGAAAGTCAAAAATTTTAAGCCAAATTTAAATTTAAAATAGAATTAGAAAAAACCGCAAAATTTTCTATAAAAAAGATGAAATTGAGGTTTCTAGAAAAAGTATGTTTTAAAAAAAGTCGAAATTTTTAAAAATATTTTGTCCCAGTTTTTAGGATTCTGTGTATTTAAACAGAATTGGGAAATTTTTCCACACTTTGTCGTAAATAATTTGACGTAAATTTGCTTTTTTTATCTGTTCTCGAGCAAGAGTCCATTAAAGTATATGAAAAAGTTCGCAATTCTTTAGTCTGAACATTTTAATCTCACGAATTTGATTCTAATTTTGAAACTATCAATTTGTTTCAGGAAATTTTGGGCCCAAAGTCGATAACTCGGGTTTAATCTGGAAGTTAACATTATGGTCGATGGTTTTAGTATAATCCACTCCTGAAAAATTATCCTATTATGCCCTTGATTTTCTCGATTTATTTCCCCCTCCTACTTGCACAACTCCAAGAATAGGAGGGGGAAATAAATCGGGGAAAATTTGTCTTAGAAACGAATTCCAGAGTTTCGACATTTCGAAGAAAGAGGAGTCTTCAGAAGTAGACGTTCTCACTATCGCGACTGCCCAGAAATTTGCTACCTACGAGCGCCTTGTATGTCTTAAGAATGTCGCCCTAGAGGGAATCAGAGTCATCAGTTCATACGAACATCTCTTGTGAAAGTACTTCTAGAAAAGACATCATTTTGTGCTCTTGAAGAGATCGGATCAGAGTCCCATCATAAATCAGAATCTTTGTATTGAATTCAACCAAATAATTGACATTTTCATTGCTTCTGATTTCAGAATCTTCAAATTTTCGCCACCTGTGACCCATGCAATAAAATCCGGGGTCATTCCAATATAAAAACGATGTTGTAATGCCAAGTGAAACGCCGAATACAGAACTTTTTAATAAAATAAGTAAAAAAATAGTTAAGGCAGAACTCGTAGATGTGACAAGGGGATTGTTGGAATGTAACAAAATCTCTAGCGAATTCCCAAAGCATATTTATTATTTAATATGTCAACTGTGTGAAAGAATTGGTCTTTAGGGGAATCCCACTGAAACTAATACATACTTAGCGTATTGGGCTTAAACTGTTTTAAAATAAACTAACATGCTAACCCCACGGGAATAATACAAACTTTATTTAATGGTATCAAAAGTGAAAATGCTTCTAGCTCAGTTAGTCTACTGACTAACTGACTAACACAATTAATTAATTATATAAGCAACGTCTCTTCATGTAATAATAATGAGAGATGTCGATTCACAAGCTACTATCTTTACAAGAGTAATAAAAATGTGCATCAAGAAGTAGTATCTGGTGCTGAAAGCTGAAAGCATCAATCGGAAGAAGCGGAAAAAAGTCATATCCCCCAAAGTCCAAAGGTTGACAACGTGCAGCATTCGCCCATTCTTGTACGTTTTTTTTTATGATAATGATTGGACTACATACGAATCGGTGTCAGTGGTTTCGCACGGTTGAGAACCTGATTTTCTCAACCGCCAGATGGCGTGTCGGGCCGCCACAAGGCGGGCCAAACCGTAGCGCGCCACTGTGTGTCCCGTGGATGAAAGACCGCCACCGTATCGAACGGCAACCGATCTCGCACTGAAACGGTGGAAAACCCACCTGCCCACGCGTCGACCTCTAGAAGCGACGCTGACGCGGATTCCCGAATTTCCCAGAGAAGGCGAAGGGAAAACTTGCCGTCACAATTGAGAGAGTTTGGAGACGTTTTCAGGTTGATTTCCAGCGTTGTAATCTGGAGCGGTATCGAATCCTTTTCATGGCTTAATTGGCAAAAATGGTCCCTTTAGAAAGTTGCAGGATCATTCAGTTTTTGGCTGATAATTCGTGGGGATGTAGATTAGATAGTGCTCCTGTTAAGCAGCTAGGTCTGCTCAGATGATGGTATCTCTTGAATGGAAGACTAACGTGAGCGAAGGCTCCTATCTGAGCTAGTTTGAGAGAGGTTCTTCCTCCGTAATCTTGGCTTAAGTTGCCTAAAGCTTGTATCCTCTAGGATCCTTAGAAACTGAGAATGAGGTATACATGGTTGGTTTCAGCATCAATAAGAGTATCCACGCTTGTGTGCCCAATTTGATAAAGCTTGCACTCGCTAGAATCCTTAGAAGAAGAAATGACGAATATCTGGTCGGCCTCTGCATCAATAAAGAGGATCCGCGCTAGTGTGGTAAGTTGGCCAAGGCTTGCATCCTCTAAGATCCTTGGAAGAAGACAATGATGTGTACCTGGCTGGCCAGGTACACATCAATAAGATGATTCAGGCTAGTGTGGCAAGTTTGAAATAATGCATCCGAGAAACGTTCTTTGGAAAACGAAATGAGATGCAGTAAGGGCACCTTGACGACAAAAATGGGCAGGGAAAGACCTATTGAGGAAGAAAGGTTCTTCTTCAATAATCCTGACCCAAGTTACCGAAAGCTTGCACCTTCTAGGATCCTTAGAACAGGAAGAAAGAGAATGATGTATACCTAACCGTCCTCAGCATCAGTAAGAGCATCCACGCTAGGTGGAGCAGGGTTGCAAAAATGAATCCAAGAAACGTTCTTTCGAAAACGAAATTAACTGCAGGAAGGGCACCTTGACGACAAAAATGATGAAACATGGGCAGGGAAAGACAGTCTAGGTTTCTGTAGTTAATATGAAAGAGATTCTTCCTCAATAATCCTCAATCAAGTTACCGAAAGCTTGCACCTTCTAGGATTCTCAGTACAAGAAGAGAACCGGCCTCAGCATCAATCCAAGCCAGGTGGCAAGGTTCTTCCTCAATAATCCTCAATCAAGTTACCGAAAGCTTGCACCTTCTAGGATTCTCAGTACAAGAAGAGAACCGGCCTCAGCATCAATCCAAGCCAGGTGGCAAGGTTGCAAAAATGCATCCAAGAAACGTTCTTCCGAAAACGAAATTGGGTACAGGAAGGACACCTTGCCAACAAAAATGATGGTACGCAGGCCCGAAAAACGCTTCCCAAGTTGTGGCATACTTTTAGACAACCTATTTGAAATCCAGAAGCCGGAAATTGTCGAGATGGTGAAATTGCTTCGTGTGTTTAGTGACCAAGGAAGGACTCTTATACCAGACTGGTGGTGACCAATTTGCAAATCGAAAGCATTTTTTTTCGGTAAAATGTGATGGTTGAAGCCATAATTTTGGTGCAACGGATTCGTCCTTGGTTGTCTGGTTAGAGCAACCTTTGTTGTGTTTTTTAATCTTTCTTGGTTTCGGGGGACAAGATTTGTATTTCAATTTTTTAAAGCACAATTCCATGCTGCCATTATTCACTTGATTTGGTGACACTCCATTCAAAGGTGCAGCATGACATTTAAATTTTCATGGATTAACTGGCCAAAACACTCTTTAGAGATAGTTGGAGGAGTATTCAATTTTTGGCATGGGAATGTGAATTCGATGCTGCTCCTATTAATCATGGGTCTGGTGGCAATTCGGATGATGCTACCTCCTGTGGAAGACTGACGTGAGGAAGGCAGTCTAGGCTCCTGTCTAAGTTTGAGAGAGGTTCTTCTTCAATAATCCTGATCCAAGTGACCTAAGGCTTGCATCCTCTGGGATCCTTAGAGAAAGAAGAGAATAATATCTGGTAGGTCTTAGCGTCAATAAGAGGATTCAAGCTAGGGCATCAAATTTGAAAAAATGCATCCAAGAAACGTTCTTGGGAAAACGAATTGGGTACAGGAAGGACCCTTAACAACAAAAATGATGGTACATAGGCTCGAAAAACGCTTCCAAAGTGATGACACACCTTTAGACAACCTATCTGAAATCCATAAGTCAGAAATTGTTGAGACCGTGAAACTGCTACGTATGTTTAGTGACCAAGGAAGTGAAAGTTTAATCTTATACCAGACTAATCTATGGTGACCAATTTGGAGATCGAAAGCACTTTTTTTTCGGCAAAATGTGAAGGTTGAAGCCATAATTTTGGTGCAAAGGGCTGGTCTTTGGTTATCTGATTAAAGCAACCTTAGTTGTGTTTTTAAATCGTTCTTGGTTTCGGAGGACAGGATTTGTATTTCAATTTTTTGAAGCACAATTCCATGCTGCACATTATTCAATTGATTTGGTGATACTTCATTCAAAGGTGCAGCATGACATTTAAATTTTCATGCATTAACTGGCCAAAATACTCTTTAGAGATAGTTGAAGGAGTATTCAATTTTTGGCATGGGAATGTGAATTCGATGCTGCTCCTATTAACCATGGGTCTGGTGGCAATTCGGATGATGCTACCTCCTGTGGAAGACTGACGTGAGGAAGGCAGTCTAGGCTCCTGTCTAAGTTTGAGAGATGTTCTTCTTCAATAATCCTGATCCAAGTGACCTAAGGCTTGCATCCTCTGGGATCCTTAGAGAAAGAAGAGAATAATATCTGGTAGGTCTTAGCGTCAATAAGAGAATTCAAGCTAGGGCATCAAATTTGAAAAAATGCATCCAAGAAACGTTCTTGGGAAAACGAATTGGGTACAGGAAGGACCCTTGACAACAAAAATGATGGTACATAGGCTCGAAAAACGCTTCCAAAGTGATGACACACCTTTAGACAACCTATCTGAAATTCATAAGTCAGAAATTGTTGAGACCGTGAAACTACTACGTATATTTAGTGACCAAGGAAGTGAAGGTTTAATCTTATACCAGACTGATCTATGGTGACCAATTTGGAGATCGAAAGCACTTTTTTTTTGGCAAAATGTAAAAGTTGAAGCCATAATTTTGGTGCAACGGGCTGGTCCTTGGTTATCTGATTAAAGCAACCTTTGTTGTGTTTTTAAATCGTTCTTGGTTTCGGAGGACAGGATTTGTATTTCAATTTTTTGAAGCACAATTCCATGCTGCACATTATTCAATTGATTTGGTGATACTTCATTCAAAGGTGCAGCATGACAATTAAATTTTCATGCATTAACTGGCCAAAATACTCTTTAGAGATAGTTGAAGGAGTATTCAATTTTTGGCATGGAAATGTGAATTCGATGCTGCTCCTATTAATCATGGGTCTTGTGGCAATTCGGATGATGCTACCTCCTGTGGAAGACTGACGTGAGAAAGGCAGTCTAGGCCCCTGTCTAAGTTTGAGAGAGGTTCTTCTTCAATAATCCTGATCCAAGTGAACTAAGGCTTGCATCCTCTGAGATCCTTAGAGAAAGAAGAGAATAATATCTGGTAGGCCTTAGCGTCAATAAGAGGATTCAAGCTAGGGCATCAAATTTAAAAAAATGCATCCAAGAAACGTTCTTGGGAAAACGAACTGGGTACAGGAAGGACCCTTGACAACAAAAATGATGGTACATAGGCTCGAAAAACGCTTCCAAAGTGATGACACACCTTTAGACAACCTATCTAAAATCCATAAGTCAGAAATTGTTGAGACCGTGAAACTGCTTAGTGGATGATGCTACCTCCTGTGGAAGACTGACGTGAGAAAGGCAGTCTAGGCTCCTGAAGTTTGAGAGAGGTTCTCCTTCAATAATCCTGATCCAAGTGGCCTAAGGCTTGCATCCTCTAGGATCTTTAGAGAAAGAAGAGAATAATATTGTAACGCAATGTAAATAGAATAGAATTGTAGAATTTAGTACGCAAGAAAAGTTTCTAGAAAGATCTGATAAGGGGAAAGCGGCCGCGATAACGAAACAAACCTCAGATAAGCGTCCCAGAAATTTCGGCAAACGAAATGCCTTATCTGCCGAAAAGTTCTAGAAGCCGGGAGCCAAAACTATATAAGGCGGTCAGCTTTCCCTCGAGTAAGTTACTTAGAGTCGGTGTAGTTAAGTAGTGAGTTAGCAGTTAGAAGTCAATAAGTGAGCTAATTGTTCAGTTGCAGTAATCCGAGTTGAGATTAAAAATAAAGTGGGTATTATTCAATTAACGTGTTAATTAATTCGAAACGATAAGCGCGTAACAATATATACCTGGTAGGCCTTAGCGTCAATAAGACGATTCATGCTAGGGCATCAAATTTGAAAAAATGCATCCAAGAAACGTTCTTGGGAAAACGAATTGGGTACAGGAAGGACACCTTGACAACAAAAATGATGGTACGTGGGCTCGAAAAATGCTTTCAAAGTAATGGCATACTTTGAGACAACCTATCTGAAATCCAGAAGCCGGAAATTGTCGAGATGGTGAAATTGCTACGTACTTTTAGTGACCAAGGAAGTGAAGGCTTAATATTCTATACCAGACTGACTTATGTTGACCAATTTGGAAATCGAAGGCCTCTTTTCTCGCTAAAATGTGATAGTTGAATCCTTATGGTACTCCATTCAAATGTCCAGCATGGAATTCAAATTTTCATGGATTAACTGTCAAAAATACTCCTTATAGTTGAAGGTTTATTCAGTTTTTGGCATGGGAATGTGAATTCAATGCTGTTCTTATTAATTAAGGGTCTGTCGGTGACAATTCGGATGATGGTATCCTCTGTGGAAGATTGGCGTGAGGAACACAATTTAGGCTCCTGTCCAAGTTGTTCGAAAGAGCTTCCCTCCCAATAATACTGACTCAAGTTATCTAAAGCTTGCACCTTCTAGGATCCTTAAAGAAAAAAGAGAATAATGTATACCTGGTCGACCTTAGCATCAATAAGGGGTGGCAAGTTTGCAAAAATGAATTCAAGAAACGTTCTTCCGAAAACGAATTTGGGTACAGGAATGATACTTTGCCAACAAGACGATTCATTTGAAATCCAGAAGCCAGAAATTGTCGAGATCGTGAAATTGCTATGTTTAATTAGTGTCCAAGGAAGTGAAGGTTTAATATTCTCTACGAGACTGATCTATGGCGATCAATTTAGAAATCGAAAACAGTTTTTTTTCTCAGTAAAATGTGACTTTGGGACTCCATTTAAATATTCAGCATGGAATTTAAGATTTTTATGGATAAATTGGCAAAAATACTCTTTAGAGAGAGTGAAGGAGTATTCAGTTTTTGGCATGGGCATGAGAATTCGATGCTGTTCCTATTAATCGGTTAGGTCTTTCAGTCTGCCGATGGCAATCGATGGTATCCTTGTGACTAACGTGAGGAAGGTAGTCTGGGCTCCTGTCCAAGTTTGAGAGAGGTTCTTGCTCAATAATCCTGATTCAAGTTGCCTAAGGCTTGTACCCTCTAGGATCCTTGGAAGAAGAAAGGAATGATGTAAACCTGGCCGGCCTCTACATCAATAAGAGGATCCATGATCATTGTATAGCAAAGAAAGGATCCATGATCTAGTGATTTACTACTTTAGACTCCACTTTGGTAGTCCGTTGACTTGGCAAACAAAAATTATTGGAGCGACGATAAACGTTCTGTTGTGCATTATCAAATCTTGGTTGACTATGTGGTAGGTTCTTTTATAACTATTTCAACAGTTAGAGGGCTTCAGTCAACCCCAAGTTTGCCCGAGTGTGTACCACGTTAGATGATGCTCTCACGTTAGATAACGCTGTCGTAACTATTTACATAAAAAATGGAAAAATATTTACTCTTTCCGGATATAAAATTAGTTTGGGAGTATTTAAAACGGAATAAAAAATATCCTATTACCCATCCTGCCTTGCAAGGTACTAGCTTAACGAGTTCATGCAGATAGCAAAATGATATTTTGTTCAAATTCGTTGATAAGGTTATGTATATTTAGCTGCCTCGCAGTGAGTATTGGGTACTAAAGTTGCGCCCTATCGCGTTAGATGACGCTCTCACGTTAGATGATGCTCTCACGTTAGATGATGCTCTCACGTTAGATGATGCATTCACGTTAGATGATGCTCTCACGTTAGATGATGCTCTCACGTTAGATAATGCTCTCACGTTAGATGATGCTCTCACGTTAGATGATGCTCTCACGTTAGATGATGCTCTCACGTTAGATGATGCTCTCACGTTAGATGATGCTCTCACGTTAGATGATGCTCTCACGTTAGATGATGCTCTCACGTTAGATGATGCTCTCACGTTAGATGATGCTCTCACGTTAGATGATGCTCTCACGTTAGGTAACGCTGTCGTAACTATTTACATAGAAAATGGAGGAAAGTTATTTACCCTTTCCGGATATAAAATTAGTTTGGGAGTATTTAAAACGGGATAAAACATATCCTATTACCTATCCTGCCTTGCAGGGTACGTAGGTTAAAGAGTTCATGCTGATTGCAAAATGATATTTTGTTCAATTTCGTTGATACGATCATGTGTATTTTTCGCCGCCTCACAGCGAGTCTAAAGCTATATATTGGGTAGCAAAGTTAGGCCCTATCGCATTAGATGACGCTGTTAGACGCCATTATATTAAAAAACTTGTACGACCAGAGGTACGATAGGGTTATGCTCTCACGTTAGATAACGCTGTCGTTGCTATTTACATACAAAATGTTTGGCAGTATTTGACACGGGACAAAACGTACCCTTTTAACTATCCTGCCATGCAAGGGTATGTGTATACCAATTTTCGTCGAAATCGCTTCAGTAATTAAACCGTGAAAAGTGGTCATACAGACAGACACACTTTTACATTAAATATTAGTAGTTGGGATTTAAAAACTAACATCCTTGACTCCTTGACCTTGAATTAGTTAATCGCCTGGGTCCAAGGCTATGGAAGCCTTCAGTTTAAGCGTTGATTGAATACATATTAGATAGGCAAACTCAATCACAAAATGCGTAAACCACTTTTCTCTATTCATACTCCAAAACGTTGTTAAGGAAGTGCTGGTACCTAGTGGTCAATAGTAAAACTATTACACTTTGGGACTCCTCTTAAATATGCAGCATGGAATTCAATATTTTTATGGATAAATTAGCAAAAATACTCTTTAGAGATAGTGAAGGAATATTCAGTTTTTGGCAAGGAAATGAGAATTCAATGCTGCTCCTATTAATCAATTAGGTCGTTGGGTCTGCCGATGGCAGTCGATGGTATCCTTGGAAAAGACTAACGTGAGGAAGGTAGTCTGGGCTCCTCTACAAGTCAGTTTGAGAGAGGTTCTTGCTCTCTTGACTCAAGTTGCCTAAGGCTTGTACCCTCTAGGGTCCTTGGAAGAAAAACGGAATGATGTAAACCTGGCCAGCCTCAACATTAATAAGAGGATCCATGATCATTGTATGACAAAGAAAAGATGCATGATCTAGTGATTTACTACTTTAGTCTCCACTTTGGTAGTCCGTTGATTTGGCAAACAAAAATTATTGGAACGACGATAAACGTTCTGTTGTGCATTATCCAATCTTGGTTGACCATGTGGTAGTTTCTTTTATAACTATTTCAACAGTTAGGGCTTCAGTCAACCCCAAGTTTGCTCGAGTGTGTACCAAACACCAAATAAAGAAATACATATTGTTACCCCTCGTCTCATCTAACTGATGAAGATGTGAATTTCATCCTGCTCCTCTTAATTAAGAAGAAGTGTCCGCCCCCGAATCTAGGAAGGGGAAAAACCGGGGCATGTGTCCCGACGACAACAATAAGCGTATGATGGGAGTTGGGGCGAAGTTGTCAGCAGAAGAACCTTTTCTTGTTTTAGTCGCCAAAAGTACATTGGCACCAGTGATGGCTGGTCTTAAAGAGCGCAAGATCGCGCGCTCCTCGTGAAATGAACGATCTATTATTTTCTGTTTAATGTAAAAGATTTGAATTTATCACATATTTAAACACAAAATAATCATATACTAATTAACTAATAGTACTTATGAGTGACTTGGAATAAAGCAGGCAAACGTTTGTTTTCATTATAATAAATATTATAAGGAAATTTAAATAAGTTGATGCGTGCATAATTATGCACCTAGCGTGGCTGCCGTGCGATGCCTATCAACGGCCTCCATGGGATACGGAGAAATAAACTACATAACACCACGTTAAAGCTAGCCCGGGGTACGCCGCTCCGCGCTTATGCGATATTGCCAAATGGTGATTACGAGTCAGAGTTTGGAGTGTGTATTTACGGTTTATGATGCTAAATGCTTAGGTGCCGGTTGATCTGATTGCGATTGCTAATTGGGCCGCTTACAGGCCTAACTGCCAATAGTACCGCTATTCACAAAAGGATAGCAGCACCCATTCTAGGGTCTAATTATTAATTTGTAAATTTGGATTTAAACAAATGTGATGAGAAAGTATTGAACACTTTATTTCTTTAAAAGATCGTAGAGGGAATTTTGTTTAAAAAATACGTTTTTTGTGTTTTCGTAGAGTTTAATTAGAACTTTGTAATAAAATATATTTTATTTTCGAATGCAGTTTTCATGAAAAAGTGATACAGGGTACTTTAAAGGGGCTCAGAAATGTCGATAATGTTTTTTTTTGTACTCGATGACAATAATTTAGAGATGATAACCCAAAAATATTTTGGAGGTTATAAGATGTTGATTAAATTTAATTCGTAAAAATACAATGTATCACTTTTGTTTCTCTTAAATTTAATACCTTGCTATAGCACTGGAATCACCTAAACTCTTAACTACTAGTATTTTTGCATCTGCGCACCCCCTGTCAAAAAGTCACCAGCCGCCACTGATTGGCACCCACCGCAAAGTGTGCGCTCGAAAAATTCGCAGATCCTCTATTGCATTAGTCAATGATGATACACTTCATGGAGGGTTAACCCACGGCCGTCTTAGATAGAGTCGGCCATGGTTGACCTCAAGTAGTTGCGTGGGTCCAGTTACATGCGTCAGACCATTAAGTTGATCCCACTCCGAGGGCTAGTCGCGATGTTGCGGTTGCTAGACGCTTCGATTTTTCCCATTATCTAGGTGTTTAGTTGGGAAAGCGCCGCCGCTGACGTGCGCTGGCGCGCACGTTGGCGCGCACATTATTCCTCTCTAATCCGGTGTATCCACCCGAGTGCATATATGCCATAAATGCTGGCCAATTAGTGTTTTATTCGTTTCCTTTGGGATATCGGGAAAATTGCTCGGCCGGGGTTCTTTTCGGGGATTACCGATCGAAAGGTCGTGCCGCAACAATGGCTGTTGTTCGATTTCTCACGAAATTTTTTCTCAGATAACCGTAACTCCGATTACTAGATACTAGTTCATTCACAGTTCTGAATTATCTGGTGGTTATGGATGGTTCCATGAACATTCCATGGCTAGAGTCGGTAAAAGATATGATTAGACTGTGTTTGGGATCTACTGATTCGCCGCCTGCCACTGTTCTTCAGTAACAAAAAAGAAAAACATTCAGAAGAGCACAATAATCAGTATGTCAACCATACCAGAGGCGAAAGTGTTTCAGTAGCAATACTAACAATGTGTAACACTCTATTTTGTTTTTTCCCTTCTCCTTTATTCTTCTTCGCTCTCTTAAGCTTTTTTGATTACTTAAAATATAAGAAAAACTCTCTAAAATAAAGTTGGGAATGTAAAAGTGTAACTAAATTTCTGAAACAGTTGTAATCGTTTCCAAATGTCTTCTCTTTTCGAGTATTTTTGTTCTTGCCATGTCCCCCACATGTATGGTGAGGGGGAAGGGGTTTAGTCAGATTTAGCTTCAAAAGGCGTCAGTCATTTTGCAAAATTAATAGCCAAAGATGTAATTTGAAGTAAACGCACCGCCTCAATATTAATTGCATCACTGCAAGAGCCCTTAGAGTAGATGGGGCTCAATTGCACGCTCTTACCATAAAAAAAACAACTTTTGGGATAAAAGTCACAACAATTTCGGGTTCCAAATTAAAACTTCGAAAAGATGTCGAATTGAAAAAATTCGAAATTACGAAATTAGTTGATTTCGAAGCATCAACTTAAATCGCAAAATTTTTCGTTTTAATTAAAAAGCAGATTCAGTAGATGCTGTAAGATGGAGATTTATGAAATTAGTGTGGATAAACATAATAGAAACCAGTAATCTACCAGTTAACCAGTTAAAGAGTTAATGCAGATTGCAGAATGATGTTTTGTTCAAATTCGTCGATACGATCATATTGTAAGGAAATGTAAATTGTAGAATTTAGTGCATAAGAAAAGTTTCTAGAAAGATCTGATAAGGAGAAAGCGATAACGAAGCAAACGACAGATAAGCGTTCCCGAAATTTCGACAAACGATAAGCCTTATCTGCTGGATTGTTCTAGAACCTGGAGGCCAAAACTATATAAGGCGGTCGGCTTTTCCTCGTAGTGAGTCAGTTACAAGTCAGTCAGAGTAATTAGTGAGTTAGTAGTTAGAAGTAAATAAGTGAGTTCATTATTCAGTTGTAGTGTTCTGAATTTAGTTCAAAAATAAAGTGGGTATTCAATTCACGTGTTAATAATCAATTCGAACCGATAGCACGCAACAATATGTATATTTAAAAGAGAGTCTTTTTAAAGTTGACATTTTGGGGATCAAACGAGGCAGACATTTTAAACAGAGTGGATATTTTAAAGTGACAAAGTTATCAAAATAATTCGAAATTTTCATTAAAAATCGAATTCTTCAAACAAAGATGATACGAGAACTTTTCTTTCACGCAGCCAAGCTGCTGGTATTCGCTAGTTTTGATTATAAATTTTAAGTACAAAGTTAAAATTTAGATAAAAACAAATCAATATCTGGAAATTCATTTATTTTTTTTCATTCATTCATTATTGGTATTATTTTTTAAAACAAATTTAATCTCGAAACCTTTAATTTTTTTCTCGAATATTCGACTAAATTTAAAATGTTAAGTCTTGTAAAATGTAAGGTTTAAGCAAATATCATTAAGCGTGGGAACTTAAAAAAAAATCGAATATACGAGTTTGAAATCGAATTTTTGGGATTAAAATCGAAAATATTGGGATAAATTCGAAATATTAATGATTTTTTATTACATAAATGACGAATTTTCTTCGAAATGTTGAGTTTCTTTGAATAATCCGGAGTTTAAACCTTGAAATTTTTAATTTTTTATCCACATTTTTTACCAAAAACTCGAAATGTATACTTTTTTTATAGATATTTACAAAAATTGAAATACAAATCTTGTCCCTAGAAACCAAAAAAGATTAAACCAGTGGCGGCTGGTCTTAAAGAGCGCAAGAGCGCGCGCTCCTCGTGAAATGAGCGATCTATTCTTTTCTGTTTAATGTAAAAGACTTGGATTTATCACATTTTTAAACACAAAATAATGACCTACTACACATAATAATACTTGTGAATAACTTGGAATCAAATACACCAACGTCTGATTCCGTTATACATATTAAATATTATAAGGAAATTTAAATAAGTTGGTGCGCGCAGAATTATGCACTTAGCGTGGCTGCCGTGCAATGCCTATCAACGGTCTTCACGGGATACGGAGAAATAAACTACAGAACACCACGTTAAAGCTAGCCCGCGGTACGCCGCTCCGCGCATGTGCGATATTGCCAAATGGTGAGTACGAGTCAGAGTTTGGAGTGTGTAGTTACGTTTATGATGCTAAATGCGTAGGTCCCGGCTGATCTGATTGCGATTGCTAATTGTGCCGCTTCCAGGCCTAACTGCCAATAGTACCGCTATTCACAAAGAGATAGCAGTACCCATTCTAGGGTCTAATTATTCATTTATAGATTTGGATTTAAACAATTTTTTTGAGAAAGCAATGAAGACTTTATTTCTTTAAAAGATCGTAGAGCGGATTTTGTTTCAAAAAAAATTTTTTTTGTGTTTTTGTAGAGTTTAATTAGAACCTTGTAATAAAATATATTTTATTTTCAAATGCAGTTTTCATGAAATGGAAATTTTAAGATGGTAATTAAATTTAATTCGTAAAAATACTATTAAATATCACACCTTTTGTGTCACTTTTGTTTCTCTTAAATTTAATATCTTGCTACGACACTGGAGTCACCTAAACTCTTAACTACTAATATTTTTGCATCTGCGTACCCCCTGTCAAAAAGTCACCAGCCGCCACTGGATTAAACACAACAAAAGTTGCGTGTTTCGACAGCCAAGCTATCATTTTCAGAGAGATTTGTATTTCAATTTTTGAAGATAACCAAACCAGTGCGTTCCACCAAAAGATATTTACAGCTTCTGGAAACGATAAAATAACCATTTCTGGAAGAACCAGATATAGTAGATTGCTGTAAGATAGAAATTAGTTTGGATAAATTTGATAAACAAGCATAAGTAGCTTTAAAGAGTCCATGCAGATTGCAAAATGATGTTTTGTTCAAACTCATTGATACGGTTATGTGTATATTTGGCTGCCTTTCAGCGAGTCTCCAGTTACATATTGGGTTGCAAAGTTGCGCCCTATCGCTTTAGATGACGCTACCAGACACAACTATATTAAAAAAATTACGTGCAAAGGTAAGATAACAATTAGATGACACTATCGTCGCTATTTACATAGAAAATGAAGAAAAATTCCGGCCACAGAGATAGTTTGAGCGTATTTGAAACGGAATAAAACGTACCCTATTAACTGTCCTGCCTTGCAAGATACGTAGCTTTAGAATTCATGCAAATTGCAAAAGGATATTTTGTTTAAATTCGGTGATGCGATCATGCGTAGCTGCCTCGCCGCGAGTCTCCAGTTTTGGGTAGCAAAGTTGCGCCCTATCGTGTTAGATGACGCTGTCAGACACTATTATAGTAAAAAAAATTACGTGCAAAGGTACGACACAGTTATGCTCTCACGTTAGATGACACTGTCGTCGCTATTTACATAGAAAATGGAGAAACATTATTTACCTTTACGGACATAAAAATAGTTTGAGTGTATTTGAAACGGTAGTAAACGTACCCTATTAACTGTCCTGCCTTGCAAGGTACGTAGCTTTAGAATTCATGCAAATTGCAAAAGGATATTTTGTTCAAATTCGGTGAAGCGATCATGCGTAGCTGCCCCGCGGCGAGTCTCCAGTTATTGGGTGTTAGATGACGCTGGCAGACACCATTATAGTAAAAAATTTTACGGCAAAGGTGCGATCGAGTTATGCTCTCACGTTAGATGACGCTGTCGTCGCTATTTACATAGAGAATGGACTTTATTCTTTCCGGATATAAAATTAGTTTGGGAGCATTTGAAACGGGATAAAACGTACCCTACTAACTATCCTGCCTTGAAGGTACGTTTAAGGAGTTCATGCAGATAGCAAAATGATATTTTGTTCAAATTCATTGATACAATAATGTGTATATTTAACTGCCTGGCAGCCAGTCTCCAGCAATACATTGGGTGCCAAAGTTGCGCCCTATCGCGTTAGATGTCGTTGTCAGACACCATTAGATAAGGAGGATTTACGTGCAACTTACGGTAGGACTGTGCTTTCTTGTTACATAACGCTGGCGTCGCTGTCAAATTATATATTTACGCAGAAAATGCAGAAAGGTTATTTACTCTCTCCTGATATAAAATTAATTTGGAGTATTTAAAACGGGGTAAAACGTATCCTATTAACTAACCTGTCTTGCAAGGTATGCTACACCAATTTCCGTCGAAATCTCTTCAGTAATAATTAACCCGTGAAAGCGGACAAACAAGCAGACAAATACACTTTCATTTTAAATATTACTTAAAATTTAAAAACTATAAAATCCTTGATTAGAATTGTCTAATTACGTAGGTCCAAGGCTTTGGAAGTCTTCAATTTAAGACGAATCTGATTACTCGGGTTTCGTTATTCAAATTTGTGCACAAGAATATGACCATGTACGTCATAAATTATCAAAATGTGAACTTTTACTGGGCCCGCTTTAATTAATCATGTTTTTGCTCTGTAAAACCGCAAAGACCGAGCTTTAGCGTCCCCGGAATAACGATGTTAATTCCCAGTTGTACATTTCTAAGCACAAGAATGAATATTCAGAGAAAATTCGAGAATGAGAAAAGGAACTTCGACCGAAACAGGGGAATTTCGCAAAATAATACATATTTAAGCGGATTTCTCGCAATCCATTATGTGATTTACCGAGAAGTTGTCTTGTTACATCACTTCTTGCAATAACCGCAAAAAATATGTACAAAACAGTAACAAGCAACGTAGGAAGTGGGAAAAATTTCTGCAGATCATTTATGTCAGTGTCTAGGAGAGAAATAGTTTCGTTGGAAGAGAAGAAGAGGCAACAGTTCTCATGAAAAATGCCTTTTTTACGACTAGAAGAAAATACTCTTTAAAAAGTCGCTTCTCATGCAACTAAATATTCTATAAGAGAGTAGTCGTTCTAAAATGCATCTCTCTAAAACTTACTTTAAACTATTGAATGTTGACATTTCTGAAACAGATAAAATTATGCATCATCTGGAATCAACCCCAAAATCTTTAACTTAAAAATGACCTTTAGAAATTCAACCTTCACTCCTTTACTTTTTACCTGTTAAAGCACACAAAATAAAGCACAACGAAAGCAAATCGATACTAAACTAAGAGAACGAAATCTCACCTCCATATGACTGGCTGTTCCGTTGATCTAGCCTTCGTAATAAGTAGTGCCTTCTCTCCATCTCTGTAAGAAAACACGCAATTTAACACAAAATTCCACATAGTCGTTACGTCTGAGGCAACACAACATCATTTTAAAATCAACCAGTAAAATAAAAATAAATCAACCTTTCGTTGTTGTAAATCAAATTTAATAAGAACATGAGGGTTATCGCGATTAAATCTGATGCAACACGTTTCATGTCTAACTGATTATCTTCAGATTTTTTACTGCACAATCTGGTTACAAAAAGGAACAAATAAATTAAGACCCCGAAGTCTGCATAAAGGTCAGTTTACACTTAAATCGATATTTTTAGCTTGACTTTCTCACTTTGATTCTCAAACTTATTTTGGATTCGTCTCAGAATTTAAAAAAGAATATGGAAACTTTTCAGCTACAGTTTTAGGGGAAAGCCGCAGTTAAGAAAAATTTTTAACCGTTTCTGTGTGTAATTCGTTGTGTTTATTAGTTAAGAATTTGAGAAAAAGTCGAAATTGTATTAAATACATTGAAATGTTTTAAAAGAAATACGAAATTTCGAATTTATTCTAAAAATTTCGATGCAAATTATTAAATTTACTGAATGGCAAAAAAATCTGCAACTATTCCACATTTTGAGTCAAATCGAAATTTTAGTAGAAAACCGTTCCTAAACATGGTAATCCCCAGATTGAAACCAAAATTTGGAACGAAAGTTACAAATAGATTCGGTTAAAGTGGAAGGTTAAACAAATATCGAGAAAAATTCCAACCAAAGGAAAGTTATTTATACTCAGTTTCAACAACAAATTTCGAAAAAAATAAAAATTTCTAAATTTTGAGAAAAACATTCAAATTTTGAGACCAAGGTCAAAATTTTGAGACCAAGGTCAAAATTTGAAGACCAAGGTCAAAATTTTCAGATCAAGGTCAAAATTTTGAGACCAAGGTCAAAATTTTGAGACCAAGGTCAAAATTTTGAGACCCAGATCAAAATGATGAGAATCAACCTCGAAATCTCTGAAAATATCTACATTTCGATTTTTACGTCGAAATTTTGGGAAAAAATTGATTTAAATTCAGAATTTAAATGCAAAAAAAATTTCACATTTCAAAAAAAATTAAAAAAGTTTTTAAATTTCGTATTTATTGTCGAATTCAATTAAATAACTGAAATTTCGAGGATAAACCTGAAATATTTGCGATTCTTTAATAAATCGAACTTTTTTCTAAATTTCGATTTATTTCCTTGACTTTAATATTAAAATTTTATGCCAAATTACCACATTTTGAAAAAAATTGAGTGCTTAAAAAACTCAAAACTAACCATAAAATACGAGACAAATTTCAAATTCCGAAAAAAGTTCGAAATTTCGAAAAAAGTTCGAAATTTCGAAAAAATTCGAGAAATCTTGAAAATATTTTTTTTACAAATTTGCGAGTCTGTAAATATTTAAACGCTTATTTTGATGAATATTCGAAATTTTGCCCAAGAATTCAAAATTTCGAGATTAAAGCCGGAATAGTAATTTTTTTTAATAAATAAACTTGTCACTGACAAATTTTCCAAGAATTTCGAATTTAAACATGATTTTTTCTCTAAGTTTAGGCTAAAACCCACTTTTTTTATTTGGAATTTGACCAACTCTAACAAATTTTTAAACTCACAAATTTTTAAACTCACAAATTTTTAAACTCTGAAATGCCATCTTCTTAAAATTCCTTGTTTCAATTAAAATGTTGTTTTTTCTGTCAAAGTGTTTGGTTTAACATTTTAATTTTTACCTTTTTTTTCTAAAATCTCGACATCGACATTTTGAGCTCTAAGATCAAAAACAATAGAAATTTTTCAAGTTAATTGAAAAAATTAAACTTTATTGAAGACATTTCCACCTTAAGATGGACAGTAATCGTGGAACAATCTTTAAAACGCCGCGTCGTTAGCGAGACTTAAACACTAGACCGCCATCACTACTCGATTCTTAACATAGACCTTCCGTGTGGATACAATAATATCCTCAACTCGCTTTGCAGTAGATATTCTGAACCGACAACACTGCAGTGCTTACGCGATAAAATTTACGCAATAAAGCTTTACCCAAAAGCATCTGAAAGGAGTAGTAGAACGGCTATGTTGCCATTACTTCAAGATATTTCCCTAACGTGCGGAATGAAGCATCGAAATTTAGTTTCTCACAGCTTCGAACCCAAAAATTTGACTTTTCGTAAAGCTGTTTATCTTCAAAATTTTATCGTAATTTCATCGACTTTTATCGAAATATCAAGTCATTTTGACCTTAAGGTAGTTCATTGACAGTAATCATAAAACAGGTTTTTAGAATGTTGCGTAAGCGAGACCTAAATACTAGGCGTCCATCACTACACGATTTTTAGCATAGACTGCCCGCGTGGATACAATCATATCCTCAAGTCGCTTTGCAGTAGATTTTCTTAGTTGACAGCACTGCAGTGCTTACGCGATAAAAGTTACGCAACAGAGCTTTACCCAAAAGCATCTGAAAGGAGTTCTAGAACGGCTATGCTACCATTACTTCAAGATATTTTCCTAACGTACGGAATGTTAATTAGTTTCTCACAGCTTCGAACCCAAAAATTTGACTTTACGTAAAGCTGTTTATCTTCAAAACTTTATCGTAATTTCATCGACCTTTTTCGAAAAATCTAGTGAAAAATCAAGTAATTCGACCTTAAGACAGTTCATTGACAGTAATCATGAAAAAAGTTTTTAGAATGTTGCGTAAGCGAGACCTAAATACTAGGCGTCCACCACTACACGATTTTTAGCATAGACTGTCCGCGTGGATACAATAATATCCTGAAGTCGCTTTGCAGTAAATTTTCTTAGTTGACAACTCTGCAGTGCTTACGCGATAAAATTTACGCAACAGAGCTTTACCCAAAAGCATCTGAAAGGAGTAGTAGAACGGCTATGTTGCCATTACTTCAAGATATTTTCCTAACGTGCGGAATGAAGCATCGAAATTTAGTTTCTCACAGCTTCGAACACAAAAATTAGACTTTTCGTAAGGTTTTTTATTTTCAAAAGTTGATCGAAATCTCATCGACTTTTTCGAAAAATTTAGTGAGTAAACGTGTAGTAAACACGAGGAACCGAGTAAACAACCTTTTTTTTTGAAATATCGACTTTAAATCGAAATTTGAAAAAGATTTTTATTTTTGTTGCAAAATTTTTACTTTATTCTCAGAATGTTAACTCTCGAAAATTTCACAACACTTTTTATAGAAATTTTGAGTTGCCTTGAATTTTACGAATATTTTCTCAAAATTAAACCTTCAAGTTTTCACTTTTTCCTTCACTTCACGCAAAATTTCGACATTTTCTAGGAATTTTTTAAAATTTCATTTTTCTGAAAATTTAATTTTTCTCAAAATTTGGGCTTTTTCCAAAATTTCGATAAAATACGACTCTCTTATCGACTTTCGATAAATTTCGAATGTTTAGTAAACTTGGACATTGTTCTCGAAAATTTAATCTTTTTCTTACAATTTCGATTTTTTCAATTCGTTTTTGTTTTTTAAAATTCCGAGAAAAAAATCAAAATTTCCAAAAATAAAAAAAAATCTAAATTTCTATATTTTTCTCAAATATTAGTTTTTTTCAAAAATTTGAGTTCTATCTCAAAATAGATCCTGTAAGTTCCTGGAAATCTTAAGTTTTGCCTCAGAACTAGTCATTTTCTTAAGGTTTTGATTTTTTACAAGATTTATTTTTTTTTCATAAATGACTATTCTCAAAATTGTTTTTTTTCTTAAAATTTGACTTTTTCCAAAAAAATTCAGTCTTTTTCCTACAATTTCGATTCGTTCAATTCGTTTTAATTTTTCAAAATTTCCAGAAAAAATCGAAAAAAAAAAAAATTCTCTTTTCCTCAAAATCAGTCTTTTTTCGAATTTGAATTCTATCTCTAAGCCGATCCTGTATTTTCTTGGCAATCGGAATGTTTTTCTTGGGGATTAGTCTTTTTCTTTAAATTTTGATTTTTTTCTTCAAGATTCGTATTTTTCGTAAACGACTATTCTCAAAATTGTACCTTTTTTTAAAATTTAACTTTCTCCGAAAAATTTCGATCTTTTTCTTCATTAGATAGTTTTTTCGACTCTCCGAAATTTCGATTTTTTTTTTCGAAATTCCGTTCCATCGGGAAAAATTTTGATCTTTTCGTATTTGACTTTTCAGAAATTTTGACTGACTTAAAGTTTACCTTTTTCTCGATATTTTTATTTTCATCCCAAAAATCCGCTATTTAACATTTCTAAAAATTTGAACTTCTCCTAAAATTAGTTTATGTTCGCCTTTTCCGAAATTTCGATTTTATTCCCAAAATTCTACTCTATGTTCAAAATTCTACTTTCTCTCTCCTTTTAAAAATCATTTTTTTTCAAAAATCCGTTACTATTTTTTTTTAATTTAGAGTCTTTTAAATTCGACTCATACTAATTTAGAGAAAATCGAAATTTCAAGCAAAAACCAATTTCGAGAAAAAAAGTCGACCTTTGCAGAAACTAAAACTTCACATTTCGGGATAAAAATCGAAATTTGGAAAATAAGGCGATTTTTGAAGAAATTGGAGAGTTCGAAAAAATAGCGAAATTTCCAAATTTGGGGCTAACAAATTAAAATTTTGATAAAAAGTCCAATTTTCAAAAATAAGTTAGAACTCTCAAAAAAATCAAAATTTTGAAAAAGTCAACATTTTGAAGAAATTTGGAAATTGGGAAAATTGCGAAATTTCCAAATTTGGGGCTGAAAAATAAAAATTTTGATAAAAAGTCCAAATTTTCAAAAATAAGTTATAATTCTCAAAAAAAAATCAAAATTTTGAAAAAGTCGACATTTTGAAGAAATTGGAGAGTTCGAAAAAATAGCGAAATTTCCAAATTTGGGGCTAACAAATTAAAATTTTGATAAAAAGTCCAAATTTTCAAAAATAAGTTAGCATTCTCAAAAAAATCAAAATTTTGAAAAAATCAACATTTTGAAGAAATTTGGAAATTTGGAAAAATAGCGAAGTTTCCAAATTTGGGGCTAAAAAATTAAAATTTTGATAAAAGGTCCAAATTTTCAAAAATAAGTTAGAATTCTCAAAAAAATCAAAATTTTGAAAAAGTCGACATTTTGAAGAAATTGGAAATTTGGAAAAAATAGCGAAATTTCCAAATTTGGGGCAAAAAAATAAAATTTTTGATAAAAAGTTGGAAAAATAGCGAAATTTCCAAATTTGGGGCTAAAAAATTAAAATTTTAATAAAAAGTCCGAATTTTCAAAAATAAGAGTTCTCAAAAAAAATCAAAATTTTGAAAAAGTCGACATTTTGAAGAAATTGGAAATTTGTAAAAAGTAGCGAAATTTCCAAATTTGGAGCTAAAAAATTAAAATTTTGATAAAAAAGTCCAAATTTCAAAAATAAGAGTCCCTAAAAAAAATTAAAATTTTGAAAAAGTCGACATTTTGAAGAAATTAGAAATTTGGAAAAAATAGCGAAATTTTCAAATTTGGGAGAGATTTGAAAAATTGAAAAACCGTCAAAACGTAAAAAAAACAAAATTTTCGAAAAGTTGAAATTTTCAAAACAATACGAAATTCAAAAATGTAAAAAATAGTCAAAATTTTAAAGAAATTGAAGATTTAAAAAAATTGAAATATTGTGTCCAATTTTCATAAAGAATTTTGAAACGTTTAAGTGAAGAAATACCAAAAAATAGAAATCTAAAAAAAGTCGTATTTTCAAAAAAATCAAAAATTTTGAAAAAGGCAGACATTTCGAGACAAAGTTAAAAGTCTTTAAAAAAGTCCAATTTATGACAAAAAGTCAAAATATTTAGTCTTATTTTCGAAGTAAAATCGAAATTTTAAAAAATCGAATCTTCCAGAAAATTCAACCCTATTAAAACGTTTCATTGTCAAATTTTAAAAGAAATTTGAAATTTTCGAAAAGCAAAATTTTAAAAGTAAACGAAATTATGATAGAGGTGAAAATTTTTAATAAAGTTCAAATTTTGAAAAAGCTAAAATTTTGAAAAAGCTAAAAATTTTGAAAAAAGTTGAAATTTGGAAAAGTTGAAATTTTGAAAAAAGTTGAAATTTTGAAAAAAGTTGAAATTTGGAAAAGTTGAAATTTTGAAAAAAGTGGAAATTTCGAAGTCAAGATAATGAAAATTTTGGAAAAATGTCGAACATTTAAAAGGGCCAAAATTTTGAAATAAACGTTTTCAAAAATTTCGTTTAAATAGTATTTTGATATTGATAATTTGAAATGTAATCGACATTTTCAAAAAAACTGAACCTCGACGTCGTCTAAGAATTCGAAATTTTAAAAATTTCCAATTTGAAACAAAAATCGAAATTTCGAAAGTCAAATTCTTCAAAAATCGAAATTTTGGAAAAAAATTGAGAGGGTGCAAGTTTCATGTGAATCGAAATTTTGGGAAAATGTCGAAATTAAAAAAAAATTGATACATTTAACATCATAAAGGAAATGGTGGTCATGATAGTAGTGGGTAAGGTCGGGTGACATATCAGCTAGTAGCTACACAATGCAGTTAACATTAGAGCATGTCGGTAACGCAAAATAGCGTGATGGTGACGCAAAACCATAATTTCCTCCTCTATTTAAAATAACTCGACGCGCTTAAAGAAGTTTTCACTTTAAAAATTCAAATGAAACGAAATTTGAAATCCTGACGTAAGAAACACTTGTGCGCAATAATGCTTAATATTTAAGGGACGAGGGTTCAATAAATGGGCATTGAACGCCGACAACTCGCCCTAGAAAATCGTTCTATAAAATCGAAAACGCACCTTTGAGAATACAACGGATATCGCAAAGAGCCAATGAAACAAATAAACCAACAAAGCGATAAATTAATTATGCCATCGTTCCTGCAAAAAGTTAAACTTGCGATTAACCGCAACGGTGGTGATTTAATCTGGAAAACCTCTCGAGCCCAAGTTTTTGTTTTGGCCGGAGCAAATTCGAGTTTATTATTACATTATAACAAAACATGTGTGCGTCCCTTGGGTACAATAAAATATTGATTAATGAATGGGGCGTCCTTGTTGGGTTGTTTAAAGCAGGGCAAGGCGAATTTCGCTCTTCCGTTTCGCTATAGATCAAGGTGGTCACGATATCTTTAACTTGGATTTGCATAATTAGAATTTAATCTTGAGGCGGGTCGACTGATTGAAAAATTATAAGCTGCTCGCCAATATGGAAACGTTTAGGACTCGATGGCTTTGCGATTTAGAGCCATTTGGGATAAACTTGTTTAGAGGTGAACTAGACAAAAATAGTTACAATTTTGCTGTTTTAACGATTTTTATTGCAGTAAAAACTTCTTTAGACGCGTTAAGCGATTTTGGATGGGGTTATGGCGTTATGGTTACGCGTTACCAATATACTCACGTTGCTAACGCAATTTCACGTGATGGTAACGTGAAACAATAAGTTTACTTCCTATCAAAAAATCACTCAACGTACCTAAGAAGTTTCGAGTGGGTTCGAACTACGCTACATCCTAATTTTAAGTTTTCACTTCTGTCGGCAGCCTCCGATAGTGCACATTTTTTTAAATTTTAACTTCATTTGGCGATTAGTGGTCCATTTTTTCTAAATTTAGCAACATTTTTGTCTTGAATTGGAGCCACCGTTTGTGAAAATAAATGTTATGGGGATTTACTCTTAAAATATCGATTTTTTCTTGCTTAAAATTTAAACTGTGTAGTAGAGTTAAAAATATGTGATCAGCGACTGGGAGTCGAACCCAGAACCGTCACGTTACGCAGATCAGTTTCGGAGCCACCGCTACCTCTACTCTCAACTCTTCCCTTCACATAACGGACATTTTTTTTTTTTTAATTTTGCGTTCTTGAGTTGACGTTTGTTTTGAATAATTACTGAAATACAAATTTTGTCCCCTGAAACCAAGAAAGATTAAAAAACGCAACAAAGGTTTCGATAACCAAGCTTCAGGCAGATACGAAATAATTACGTAAATTTTCTGGATAAAAAAGATAAAATTGGTCACGTGAGAAAAAAATTTAAAAAAAGTCCCATTTCAGTGTAGAAAACGAAATTCATTCCGTAAGCAAACGCGGCACAGACCATACAAAGAAATCTCGTTGGTGATTTTACAACTGGAGCGTATTAGCTCTTTCAAAGACGTGGTGTCAAAGCTACCTTTTGATTAAGGAATTTCCCTCGACGACCCGACTGTTCACAAAGTCGCTTAAGAGCTCCACTTCTGAGTCCTCCATTTGTGGGAAAAAAAACGTAAACTTTTCCGATTAAGCAACTAAGCGACATAAACACAATTATACACAATTACTCAAAAGGAAAATTTTCCATTTGATTACAATTATCTTTATTGATTTTTTTATCTAATCTCTGATAAGGAATTGATTCAGTTGTTGCTTAAAAGCCACCAAGTTTTCAAAAAAATTCTGGAAGAAAGGTCTGTTTAAGAACACTTCGAAACTAGACAAAAAAAGGAAAGACCATGCCGTAAAAAATACAAAAAGAAAGATCGAAACTTTCAGAAAAAGTAGAATTTCGAGAATATGTAAACTTTTAAAATTTTAAACAAAAGGCGAGTTTTCAAAATAATCTTATTTAGAGAAAATTTAGAAAAAAAAAAGTTTTGACAGAAAGATCAAACGTTTCGACAGAAAGTTGAAAATTTCGAGATAATTCGAAAAATTGGTAAAAATAAATCGAACTTTGTGAAAAAAAGGTCAAGATTTTCAAAGAAACTTCCAAAAGTTCTAACTGAAATTAAATTTTGATAGAAAGCGGCGAATTTTGGGTTGAAATTTCAAGAATAAAATGGATTAAAAAAACGTATAAAGATCGAATTTTGTAAATAATTGTACAACTTTAAAAGAAAAGACAAATTTTGAAAACAAACTCGAAATCTTGAGAAAATTGTCGAGCTTTAGAAAAATGGAAAATTCCCAAACGAAAAATCAAATTTTAACACAAAATTTCGAAAAGATTATTTGAGTTCAGGCTCGATTTCTTTTCTCAAAATTTTGAAAAATTGCGGATATTTTCAGAACGTTTGTGTGTAACAGTCAAAGTTTCCTTTGTTTTAAAATATTTCACCTTTTTTTGCAAAATTTCTACTTGCAAAGTCTATTTTCTAATCAAAACTTTCAGTTTTACCACAAAAGTTGGAAAAAAGGAACGAAATTTGAGTTAAGACTCGAATTTTCGTAAAAAAATCGGAACTTTTAAATTAAAGTTGACATTTTGAAGGAAAAAAGTGGAATATTTTAAAAGGACGAAAATTTATTATTTAAACAGAAAAAAACATGGGCAGCTATGGAGACTGCGGATGGAATTGAAAACTTAAAAGATATTTCAAAAAAAAATATTTTTCCAAACTTTCAGTGATTTCAGTGAGAAGTACAAATAATTGAGGGCGGCGACTAACATCCACTCGCCCCCC